>OX359270.1:8517221-9752221 GCA_947179155.2 Hedera helix | reverse complement strand
GCAATGCCTGTTTTGAAAGGAACCAATACTATATTCATGGATGACTGTGAATTGCAGGCCAAAGAAAATATGGTTTTTGCAGGCACTACAGTAGTAAATGGAAGCTGTATCTGTGTTGCCGTGAACACTGGGATGCTCACTGAAATTGGCAAGATACAGACACAAATTCATGAGGCTTCTTTGGAAGAGAGTGATACCCCTTTGAAAAAGAAGCTTGATGAATTTGGGAACAGACTTACAACTGCAATTGGTTTCGTTTGTCTTGTTGTGTGGGTTATCAACTATAAATATTTTCTCACTTGGGATCTGGTAAATGGATGGCCAACAAATATTCGATTTTCATTTGAGAAGTGCACATATTATTTCAAAATAGCCGTTGCCCTTGCTGTAGCTGCAATACCAGAAGGGCTACCAGCTGTAATAACGACTTGTTTAGCTCTAGGTACAAGAAAAATGGCACAGAAGAATGCAATAGTGAGAAAGCTACCAAGTGTAGAGACCTTAGGATGTACAACTGTTATCTGTTCAGACAAAACAGGGACATTGACTACCAATCAGATGTCTGTGATGGAATTTCTTACTTTAGGAGGGAAAACCACCGCTTCTCGGATATTCCACGTTGACGGCACAACTTATGATCCTAAGGATGGAGGAATTGTTGATTGGAATTGCTACAATATGGATGCTAACTTGCAAGCTATGGCAGAAATTTGTGCCGTCTGCAATGATGCTGGTATATTTTGCAATGGCCGTCTCTTTCGTGCGACAGGTTTACCCACCGAGGCGGCTCTTAAGGTCTTGGTTGAAAAGATGGGAGTTCCAGATAGTAAGGCAAGGAATAAAATTCGTGGTTCACAGATTGTGGCTAATTATCTGATTGACCGTGACACAGTGAAATTAGGTGAGGAAAAACTAACTGGAGTAGTTTATCTCTTTATATTTTATATCTCTTTGTAGATCTGGGTTTTCATCATTTACGACTTATATAGGCTGTTGTGAATGGTGGACAAAGAGATCAAAGAAGGTTGCGATGTTGGAGTTTGATCGTATTCGTAAGTCGATGAGTGTTATTGTCCGGGAATCAACGGGACATAATCGACTTCTTGTAAAGGTATTTTGTAAATGCTTACTCCTTTTGTTTCGGAATTATAGCTTAGCAATAATCGAGTTTATATTCAAGGCATGACTTTTTTGCGGCATTGTATAAGGTTATCCTCACATTTTTGACATCTTTCCTGTCATAAGATCGTATATGGGAATCAATTCTGAATAAACAATAAATTTCAATTGAAGTTGTAAGTTTCCAAATTTCATAAAAAAATTAATTAACAAGAGAATGGTATTTCAATTGTAGTCTGTTTGCGAAGAGGACATAGTACTTACCAAGGTTATGCCTGATTGATATGTTAAATTGGATTAGAAGTTACAGGGTTTACTTTCTTATTCTACTTTGAGAGAAACTGTAGAAATTAATTATAATAATTATTATTATTATTTGACAAGTGAAACCTTCAAAACTCATAATTTTTAGTTGCTATATTTGTACCAACAAATGCTCCATTGCCCCTAGTTAAATTTGAAGCATATATCAATATTAGCATCGTGAGTTGTCCCTTAAAAGAAAAGCAGTTATTGATACCTACAGCTGTAAATGAACGGAGTTGGTTGTGAACAAAGCTCAGCTTAGCTCGTTGAAGTTTGACTTTGTTTGTTTAGCTTGGCTTAACTCGTTTAAGCTTGGCTATACTCAGCCCGAGTTCGTTTATCGAGTCATGTTCTAACAAAAGATTGTGATCGTTTAATTAAACCGTGTCCAACTCGAGCTTGAACTGTTTAAGCTCAGCTCATCTAAACTCTACTATAGTTCGCTTAAGTTCGGCTCTTACTAATTAAACTAATTAGTTATTCATATAATATATATATAAAAATATAATAATAATTAATTTAATAATTATTTAAATTTTGCTTCTCTCGACTTGAGCTTTAGTAGGCTCATTTAACTCGGCTTGGGCTCGAGCTCCACTTGTTGATAAACGAGTTGAATTCGAACAACATATTCAAGCTCGTTCAAAAAGTCGACTTGACTAGAGCTCATTTTTTAGTTGAGTTTGAGCTCGGCAACCTAAAACTCAACTCAGCTCATCTTGTTTACAACTTACAGGCTTATCGGTACCTTCTTTTCCTTCCCTAACAACAGGTCAGAGAAGAGAGATAAGACAACCTTGTGGAGCATGTGGCCAGGAAACCATAGAGAAGTTACATGCATATTTTTAAAAACTATCTAGGAATAGTTTACACTGACCAAGTAATTTGTTTGGATTTTATAAACTATAGTGCTTTAAATAAGTGTGAGTAATCAAATGAAAATATAGCACTTTAGATGCGAATCCATTCATAAAGAACTCATATAATCCAACCAAGACAGCATGTTTCTAAAGATCTCCGTTTGTCTTTCCTTAAGAGCTAGCATAGCTGATAAGACTTTACCCCTATCAAAGAGATACAAATTATTACATGAATTGTAGTTTGAGAAGAGGAAGAACTCTCAAGGTATGGGAGGAAAATTTGCTCCGCTGGAAGATGTATTACAGTGAAATAGCAGTAGGCCCTCCTAGGCATCACTTAACCAAAAATTGCGGTGAATTTAGCATACTAAGCAACTGGGCGCAATCAACTTTTGGGATTTATTTGGAATGTTCTGAATTTTATTTATGATAATGGGGTAAATTTAGCTAGCAACTTGTTTTTTGATATTTTTATTAATTGAGAACTTCTATAAGAAAATTAGGTCTCTTACCTATATTCGTTTGTAGAGTGCAGAACTTAACATACTACTTTAGAAATTGTGCACTAGTTTCTTTACTCCTGTAAATATCTTTCATAGTATGCTTTCATGGCTGACTTCAATCTTGGTAATTTGATCCGCAGGGTGCTGTTGAGAGTCTACTTGAGCGCAGTTCACACGTGCAACTTGCAGATGGATCAATTGTTCCAATTGATGAACCTTGCAGGCAATTATTGCTGTTGAGACACTTGGAGATGAGTTCCAAGGGATTGCGATGCTTGGGTATGGCATATAAGGATGAGTTGGGAGAGTTTTCAGACTACTATGCTGAGACTCATCCTGCCCACAAGAAGTTACTTGATTCAGCTTCTTACACCTCTATTGAAAGTGACTTAGTTTTTGTAGGGGTTGTTGGTTTAAGGGTGAGCCCACTTTTTCAAGTGTTCATGATTTGCATTATTTACCATTTTAGTAACATGGATTTTTATAATTTTATTAAACAAGTAAACTTACAGGACCCTCCTCGTGATGAAGTTCATAAAGCAATTGATGATTGTAGAGGAGCTGGAATCAAAGTTATGGTGATAACTGGAGATAATAAGTCCACTGCTGAGGCTATTTGTCGGGAAATTCAATTGTTTACTGAAGGAGACGATCTTAGAGGGGCGAGTTTTACAGGTAAAGAGTTCATGGCACTTTCCGCTTCTGAACAAAGAGAAATTTTGTCAAAACCTGGGGGAAAGGTTTTCTCTCGTGCTGAACCTAGGCACAAGCAGGAGATTGTTAGAATGCTAAAAGAGATGGGTGAGATTGTTGCAATGACTGGAGATGGTGTGAATGATGCACCTGCGCTGAAACTTGCTGATATTGGAATTGCCATGGGCATTACTGGAACAGAGGTTCTTAGCAAACCCACTCCTTGCGAGTTGTAAAACACTCATCTATTAATTATTTTTCCCTTTCTCTCCCTTTCTTTCTTTTTATCAACCCTCCCATGTCAATGCTCCAGGTTGCAAAAGAAGCATCAGATATGGTTCTGGCAGATGATAATTTCAGCACCATTGTTTCAGCTGTTGCTGAGGGTCGCTCAATTTATGACAACATGAAAGCTTTTATCAGGTATATATCTAATTTTACTGTTTTGAGTGTTTTCTGTTTCACAATCATCAGATGCCTATATAATTCATCAATGTGCAGATACATGATATCGTCTAACGTTGGGGAGGTTATATCCATATTCTTGACTGCTGCACTGGGTATACCGGAATGCATGATACCTGTGCAGCTCCTGTGGGTCAATTTAGTCACTGATGGTCCACCAGCAACAGCTCTTGGATTTAACCCTGCTGATGTTGATATTATGCAGAAACCACCCCGAAAGAGCAATGATGCTCTCATAAACTCTTGGGTTCTTTTTCGCTATTTGGTTAGTGTTGATTAACCACTTCTATCTTTCCTTTTTTTTTTTCCCCATATGTATGATTTGCCATTACCCTAGCCTTCTTGTGAGTTGACTATCAGGAGCTAACAAGACAAGAGGAAATACGTTTAGATGGCTTAGTTTTACAATGAAAATATTGTGGGAGGTAACAGAAAATTATTAATTCCCCATTTGGATTGGTGATGAGAATAGGACTTCCACAGAAGCATGAGCACAGTCCACATACTTGAGTGTTGAAGCTAATTGTTTGTTCTCAAGCAATTCTTCTGAGATTAATAACCAAGATGCATGACTAGTAAAGATCTAAAGAAAGTAAAGGTATTTATGCATAGAAAATTATATGTCATGGACTTTAGGTACTACTTTAGGTTTCACCAAGTACACTTCTAATTAATAATTACCAAAACATGATTTAATTGCATGTAGTACAAAAAGTGGTATATTACTTTCTACTATATACTTTGTACATCTTTTTCCTTAAACCTGAAGGATAACCACTAAAACCAGAGGTTAATGTCACCAAATGTTAAATTCTTTTACAACTTATGTTAGCTTTATGTGTATAAATACTAATATGTGACTATAACGGCAGGTAGTTGGCTCTTATGTGGGGATTGCTACTGTTGGCATTTTCATATTGTGGTACACTAGGGCGTCATTTCTGGGTATCAATCTTGTGAGTGATGGGCACACGCTTGTTGAACTATCACAGCTTCGCAACTGGGGAGAGTGTCACTCATGGTCAAATTTCTCCGTTACTCCATTTACTGTTGGTGACGGCCGTTTGATTACTTTATCCAACCCATGTGATTATTTTTCTGTCGGTAAAGTGAAGGCAATGACTCTATCGCTTTCTGTATTGGTGGCGATAGAGATGTTTAATTCTCTAAATGCCCTCTCAGAAGACAACAGTTTGGTCACAGTGCCCCCATGGAGGAACCCTTGGCTTCTTGTTGCCATGTCAGTCTCGTTTGGGCTGCATTGCATAATACTGTATGTTCCCTTCCTGGCAGATGTGTTTGGTATCGTTCCACTGAATCTGAACGAGTGGGGTCTGGTCATCTTGGTCTCAGCACCTGTGATTCTAATCGATGAAATCCTGAAGTTTGTGGGAAGGAGTAGAAGATGGAGGACAAAAGTTAAGACAGCATAATCTAGTAGTAGGATCAAACAGTAGGTATAATTCATGGAAGCATGAAACCAGGATCAGTGAGGAAAATGCTACAATTTGCTATGAAATATTCTTTACGTTATGTACTACTGGTTCTTTATACTTGCAATTTGAGTTTGTGGTAGATTTCATACTCTTTAAACTTGTAATTGGAAATTCTAGAGTAGGCAGCAGAATTCATTACTTTTATGTTCAAAAAAAATATGAATTTACCAAATTTATTGAAATGATAAAATCATCTAGTCATGTCCATTATGCATCCTTGTTGAAATACCACAATATCAAAATCAGTTGCATTATTTAGCTTATCCTTGTTGAAATTTCGTCTAGTAACGAGTATATCTCATCAGTTTTTGCATGTGATTTATCCTCTACAATGAACTGATGAATTTGTCCTCCCTCTTCAATGAAACTATACCCTGCTGCCTTTGTTATTTGCCTGCCCTTCATCAGCTTTCTCAGCTTAGCAACACCATCCCATCGGCCTGCAGTAGCATAAATATTGAGCAGAATAACATAGTTTCCCGGATTCCATGGCTCAAGCTTAAAGAGAGACTACCGCTTTCTCAGCTAACTCGACATTGCCATGGAAACTGCATGCGCCCAGCAGAGTTCCCCATACCTCAGAATCTTGTTTCATTGGCATACTTTCTATAAGATTAAGTGCTTCTTGCTGTTTTCCTGCTCGACCTAGGAGATCAACCATGCATCCATAGTGTTCTAGCTTGGGAGTAAGAGAAAACTTCTGCTCCATCAATTTAAAGAGTTCACAGCCTTTATGAACCATCCCTCCGTGAGTTCATACTAAGAGAGTGCCCACAAATGTAACATCATCAGGTGCAGTACCTTCTCTCTGTTTTAGAAAGGCAAAAGCATGTCAGTTGAGCAGGAATTACATTTTCATTATTTACCAAATTCTATTATGGAGACAGCATACTAGCATTTGGTGGAAAAGCTTGAGGGCCTCGTTGCATTTTCCATGGACAGCAAATCCCATGATCATGGTATTCCAAGAACACACATTTCTATTTATACCAATCTTATCAAATATCTGCTTTGCTGTATCGATTCTACCACATCTTGCATACATTTCCAATATAGCATTGCATACAAACATAATCTTAGTAGCCATTTGCCTTTGCATAGCCTTCAATTCTCTGTCCAACCTTTAATGCACCAAGATTTGCGCAGGCTGGAAGAACACTTGCTAATGTCACTTCGTTCGGCCTCACTCCTTTCTCTTTCCCCATTTCCAAAAACATTGCCAGGGAATTTCCATATCTCCCATTTTGTGAATACCCAGATACATTGTGGTCCAAGAGATCACATTCCGCGAAGGCATTGCTGCAAACAATTTCGACACTACCTCCATATTTCCATTCCTTGCACACCCTGCAATCAAAGGATTCCAGGTGGGTACATCTTTTTATTTTCATCTCATTGAATTGCTGGCGTGCCAATGCCAACAAACCCAATTTAGCATACATGCCAACCAAAGCAGTTAAAGCAAAAACGTCAAATTCAAAACCCGATTTGACAAGACGTGAGTGAAGCATTTTCCCTTGGTGTGGAAAGGAAAGGGAGGCGCATGTGGCAAAGAGGAAGGTAAAGGAGTGCTTCATTTGGTGAGCAACCTTGAAAGCACATCTGGGTGTAGAGAGACAAAAACTGTTGGTAAGGATCATGGGAAGAGTAGGCTTGAATGAATTTGTTGTAGAGAAAGACAGTTGGTTCAGGAATAAGGTCGAACACTTTGTGGGCGTGAGGGATGTTTGGGATTTCAAGAAACTTGCTTATCAGGAATTTGCTAAGTATTATTTGTAGGTGTTATAATTTTAATTAGTATTATTTATTTGTTTAATTTTATTTATTTATTTATTTATTTTACATTCTCCCTTTTATTGTTTCTTACATGATTTGTGTAATTAAGTTTCTTAACTTTTGCATAGAGAAAATATAAAATTATAGAGAGATTGTTATATGCATTTATACCACTGTCAACTAAATTCGAAACTCTTAAGATTATTAGTATAAATAAAGAGGATCAACAGTTCAACATAAAGTAGCAGGATTATTATGTGCATGTACAAGTCACATAGGTACAGCAGCCTTGCTGCATTGCATGAAGGCTAACCAACACTTCGGAACCTAATCATGTGATTCGATGTAGTTCTGATCAACGTCATAAGAAAGAAAATGTAAACATGTAACTTGGAAGACCGTTTTTCCTTTCAATTTAACTATAGAAACATAAAACTACATACATATACAACAGATTTTATGGAAGATATATCTATCACAGTGGCAGAAAATAATTCCCACTCGACTAAAAAAATAACCTCAACTGGGTGATAATCTGTGGACTTGTCTGCTTCCCATGGACTGAACAAAAATAACAAATAAAAAATCTCATCTTTTTCTGCTATCGATCAGCTCCAGTTGAATACACAATCAAACCTGTGGTGGTACTGTTGATACAGACGACGAAAGATGTAACCCTCAGCAATACAGCAGCTCTAGTTCTCTTCACTAGTGATGTAGAGATAGCGTTTCAGGTCACCTGGGATAATTTTGCCTGGTAACCAAAAACCAGCACTTCATATCACCTGGGAGATGACATCTCAGCAGATAACACCAAATGTAAGCAAGCCACACTGGTGATGGTGGTTTAATCATAATCTAAGGTGTGACCAAGTCACAGCTGGGATTGCCATAAATTGCTGGGAGCAATTCTCCTTCGCTAGTCGGTGCATCTTACAAACTGAAGAATCAGAGGGAAATTCTTAAGCAATCAAAGATTCGTCTACGACTCTATGCAATTAAGTGTGTTAAACTAAGATGAATGTGGAGATCTAAAACCTCAATTAGAAATAAGAGGACTGCTCATGAAGCACATTTAATTGACCCAATATCCTAGCAGCCAAAGACTTTATGCTGCTAGTTCCCCTTTGAGTCAATTCAACTAAAAGCATCTGAGAAGAGCGTCCATACTTCTGTTTTAACTCCAGCACTCGGAAAATCCTTTCTAAGGAACTTAGAACTTTCTCCTGCAGCGGGGGAGAAGGGACACCAAGTAATTTTATTATAAAAGGTATAGCTCTTGCTTCATCAAGCACCTTGCTTCCACTTTGCAGTCTTTCACCTTCAATCAGAGTCAATAGGGCATCCAAAGAAGCTTCACAGGATCCAGTGTCTGGTCCCTCAAGAAGTCTTACAAGACCTGTCACTGCATCAGCCTCTACCAGGCAAAATGATGCTTCTACTGTGCAGATGCCTCGATGAACTGGGCAAACTGTCTCTGGTGGAGCTGAGAAACACCATAGTCCCTGACGCTTTGGGATTGGCCTAGTCAGCGCCGGGGAACTCTTTGAAAACTGTGCAAGAGAAATGGCTGCTCGTGTTTTTGTCAAGCTAGTTCCTTGGTCTAGTAACTGTACCAACACCGGAATAATGCCGGATTCAGCTGCTTTTTTCTGTGACTGCAGGTTTATTGGAGCAGTAAAACGGCAAATGGCTGCTACAGCATTCTCGATCAATTGATTCTTATGCGGACCATTTTGCCTGAAATCAGACAGAAGTTTTGAAATTATACGATGACCCCCCACTCCTAACAGCCACTCAGCGATCTGGGGAGACTCTGGAAGGTTTGAGATAATACCCATTGCAGAAGCAACCTCTTCCTCATCATTAGAAGTCTTGACGATTCTGAATAAGGTCTCAATTGACTTCTGACTAACATGCTGTACGATGTTGGCTTCATCACCATCTTCTGTTAGGCAACAGAGCAGCTTAACAGCATTTGCCCGAACATTCTGGTTTTCAAGCTCACACAATTGAATCAAAACTTGTACAGCTGCAATCTGTGAAGGTAATTGAACAACCAAAAGTAAACATTTATCCAATTCAATCCAACTGGTAGCATGGAGGTAGCATGGAGAAGCAGTGGCAAGAAGGAAATGAATTCAAATATAACTAATAAAAAGAAAATCTTCCTGCCTGATTTAATTTTGCCTTTACATTAGCAGCAGAGGGAGATTGGCAGACAGCATGAAAAGACCGGAGAATGCTTTGTTGCACTGCAGGCACAGGCAAGTTAATGAGGGAAAATAATGTGCTAATCTCTTCATCAGATTCAAACAATGATACCGGTGTTCCACCGGAAGTTTGAGATGTAGTTGATATTGCAAGATGCATAATGGTGGCAGCTGCCTGTTCACGCAAAGTTGGTGATGATGTGGGGTGGTAAAGAAGGCTAAGAAATGTGCTCACAGAACCTTGTCTTATCATGTGCCAGCCATTTCTTGGTAAGCTTGAAAGGTTCCGAAGAACTTTAACTGCAACTTCCTTCGTCTGATCGTCACCCTGTGATATCAACTGAAGAAGTGAATCCAGTACACCTCCTTCAAACAGAGATGATTTACAGTGATCAGTCAACTCCATTTCTGCCAAACTTGTTGCCATGATCATCTTGATGTCTGCTGGGCCTGTAAAAACAGATGGCTTGTTACTTATGATGAGAAGTGATGTCTACAATAATATTTATTCAAGTGACAGGAAAAATAATTAAATCTAGACATTCACGTGCAACTATAGCAATAAAATGAACCAAATAAATGGTAGAGCTCTTATTTTCATCATAACCCTAGCTTGTACGAGATATAAATCAATTTATTAATAAAAGGTAGGGTTCAATGAAGAATTCATTGATCAAATCATCCTATCCACCAGTTTGAGAAAATTTCACATATTAATAAGAATGATTCAGGAACGCAGTAGATAGATGTAGATGTATCTAGAAAAAGAAACAGTAACACTTGCAGGGTGCTACAAATCTACAATGATTTAATGCATCACCAGTTAGCAAATTAAGGACAAAAGTATAATGATGCCTGTTGTTGGAACTCAGAAGATATAGAGCTGAAACTTTAATAACTTGTTTGACTTTCACTGAAATATGAATTGTAGATCATAATTTAGCACCCAAGACCCTTAGATACAACAAAAACTTTCTCGTCTTGCAAGTATGGAAGCACAAGATAGAGCAGGATGAAATCCCAACCAAGTTAAAGGGAAAGTTATATAGCACTGTGGTGAGCCCGTTCTGCTACAAAGAGTTGACTGATGAAACGACCAAAAAGCAATATGTGCATAAGGTGTGAGTTGTTGAATAAGAATATGGCAGATGTTGTGACCATACAAGGTTGTATATGATCAGAAAGATAGATATTAGAAAGGAAGTTGGGGTAGCATCTATTGAGGAGTAGAATGAGGAAATTTCGATTAATATGGTTTGAAATGAGTTGCAATAGCTTCAATAACACTCCCAATCACAGAACTTTACTACATTCTTTATGCAATTACAACACTAGCTTAGAGGTGGACAAAACAGTCCAGTCCGGCCCATAAAAATCCCGGTTCACCCTGGAAACTAGGTCCCAAGCCCGAGCCCTATTCCCATAGGGTCTGGGCTGACTGCTGAGCCTCCCTGAACTGACCCTGAGGCCTGATCCCCATTTAATTTGGAACAAGCCTAGTCTGGCCCAGAAAACTCAACCTTTTTATAAACCATTACCTGCCCCAATATTTTTTTTAAATGCAAGTTTAGTTAGACTTTTGTCTAAAATTAGTTAGGAAATATTGTATTGTTTTTACTTTATTTTTGAACTTTGGTCTCTGTCTTTAGACTCTTTACTTTATTTTTGAACTTTGGTCTTATGTCAGCTCCTTTGTTTGCACTTGTTTTCAATTAATATACAAGATATAGGTCAATGTAAAACCCCCAACCCTAAAACATCGGTGGTATTCTCTTAGCATGTTCTAATAATTGCATAAGTATTTTGTGCAAGTGATATAATTTTAAAATTAAAAACAAAATTTTGAGCTTGAACTCAGCCGGCCCCATGGGACTTGGCTAGGCCTTCTTTCCCAGCTTGGCCCAGTCTGGCTTGAAAGACCTCACAACCCAACTCGTGTCCGGTCCAGAATTCTGCAGCCCGACCCATGTGCATCTCTAACTAACATAACATACTGGCATATTACCAAAAATTTTAACTCAAAACTAAACTCATTTGAGGAATAACCTGAAGATAGACGCTCCAGCAGATGTTTAAAATAATTAGTCTTTGCCATCAAGATAACATTCTGATCACTAAAAGAAAGATTATGTAAGAGCTCCCTTGCATCTTTAGCTGCTTGATTGTCATCACTGTTTGATATAGTCACCAAGTAGATTATGCAGCCTTTGACATTCCCAATGCATTGGCGCACTGAGTCACTTTTTGATAATTCCAACAGTAATGCCACGGCCAATTTCCTATTTCGGCGTCCAAGTGAGCTAACAATAGATTCAAGGGCATTACCAACTTTTGCTATTCTTTCCTGCAACATGTTTCAGAAGAAGACCTTTTAAGAGTGTAAATTTACAACAAATGAAAATGTGTATATAATTAGCCTCTTCCAATGACTGGAAACAGGGTCAAATTGGATTCCACACATCAACATACGAGTTGCCACAAAAAGAAAATTGGGAACCTTAAATTATATAGCTCTAGTGGACTAGTAGACATCCTAAACTGAATCAGAAATCTCACAAGCGCAGCAAAAATCAAGTTAGCAAATATAATTGAATCAAATGTAAGTACCTTTGCATCATTACTGTCCTTTGCCAGGATATGGAGGATGACAAGAGCATGATCTCTGATGTCTCGATTTTCTGCTTTAAGAAGGTCAATAAGAATAGGTATGTAATTCTCCAGTATCACCCATTCTCGATGTATGTCTCTCTGTTCACAGAGATCCTGTAGCTGTTCTAAGCAATTAAGAATTTCTTCCCCCTCATTTGATAAGAGTTTTGGTTTCATGGACGCAATTGTGATCATGGTATTTCTGTCTTGCCATTCTTCAATCGATAGCCTGAGAGTTTTGTTAGGGCGCAACATTGAAATTTCTAAAGGAAGCCCGGTTAGGGGACATGAGTTTGTCCCAGATGCGAGCCACTTCTTGATGGCACTTCTCTCAAATGTTTGCCCTGTAGAAGTCTCCACTGGGTCTGTCATAACTTCCTTAGTGATTGGGCAGTAAAAGGACTGAAGAGGTTCCAATGGTTGACTTCCCAAAGAATTCCGCTTATTGAGATATTTAATTTCTTTTTCCTCGAAAGAGGCAGTAGCATCGGCCCTCTCTAGCAATGCAATTATTTGCTCCAGTTGTATGGCTTCGGCCTGGTCTTTCTTCAGCTTTGCATGTTCAATTTCATTCTTGAATTCTTCGAATTCCTTCTTTAGCGCAGATCTTTCAGTTGAGATTCCAACAGCCTTTGCAATTGAAACCACCAAATTATAGGCATCGGAGCGATCCACATTTCTCTCCTGTATTCCTAAATCTATTCTCTCCAAAATCTTTTCTTCTGCTATAGCAGCCTTGTATTCAGCAGCCCTCATACTGTCACACAACTGGTTTATGTCCTCAATTATATTTGATGAAACGCCCAGCGAGGCAAGAGGGATAAGATTTAATGCATGACTGATCTCTCTGTTGATTTTCTCTATGCGTTTAGCATAAGAACGAGAGTTCACAAAGAGATAGAATCTATTTCCCTTAATGCATTCCGCAATCAGTTTCTTTGATAATTTAACCTCCCGATTAAGAATCTCAACCATATTGTTCAATGCTTCAGAATAACCAGTATTCTTCTTATTCAGCTCTTGCAAGAGAGGGATGATCCTATTCAAGTAGGAAGCAAGTTCCGCAAAATTCTCCTTCTTAATGAGGACCTCATTGGCAGAATTTACCACCTCCAGAATTGCCTCAATGATTTGATAAATTAATTCTGTATCAAATACCATTTTGGTACAAGAGACAGACGTTATCAATTCAACAAGCTGGGATACCACGCAACCAAATCATATCAACTCAGATTCTCATCTCAAACACAATTCAAGAAAACCCTAAATCCCCTCCATTCTCCATAAACGGCGGCTACATTCCATTCAATACTTTAAATTAAAAAAAGAAAAGAAGAAAAAGAAAAAAGGTGTCAGCATAATTGACTTAATTTTTTTGAGGTGGAAAAAAATAAAAATGTTATTGCAATCCTGTCTAAACTTGTGTAAAATTGGTTAGAAGATAAAAAATAAAAAAAAAGGGAACCAACAATATGAGCTATATAGGACTCGTAACCAAGTCAATTAGCTATGAGAAAAGTAATATTAGCCCTAATTAATGAATACGTAAAGTTTAAAACTTTAAAGGCTCAACAAATATTTCCAGCAACGAAACAGAAAAGATAGAGGATGTCAAGAGTCAAGACAGGAAACATGAAGAAAAAACAAAAACACGTAATTTGAACAAAACCCAGTATAATTAAAAATTCTGAAGAAACTTTAGTTTTTGTCATTTCAACAATCTGAAGCTACAAAATCAGTATCCACGGATCAATTATACCCACCTATATTTGTATATTAGTGATGCAATGAACTAATTACATTAATTGGAGAAGTAAATGAGACCTTACTTGAGAGAGAGAAATGGATGGGCTGAGCTGAGCTGAGAAGGGTACCATGATTGTTCTGTTCTGTTCTGTTCCTTCAAATTTGGAAATTCCAGCACCTTGGATTCTGTCCAGTAGCTTTGATCTACTTGATCAGAAAATAAATTCAAATTTTATGTTAATTCAGAGACTTTTCTGACGCAAAAAGGCTGATTATCGCCCTTGAAGGAGGAGGAGAGAGATGGGGTGCAAAAAGAGTGATCGTTCTTCAAGTAAACAAGTTATTCAGCCGCCCGCCCCGCGGAGGAGAGAAGAAGCTGGAATCGGAAAGGAAATAATATCTTGAACCAGTACAAGTCTTCCTTTACCTATCTATACTTATTTATATGCTTACACTGAGAATTTATTTTTCTCTCTCTTAAATCATGTAAAAATATACCTAGTAATTAATTTTTTTATGGGACGAATATGTTTTGTTCCATAAAATTTTATGCTTAAATATGTTGAGCGTTTAGCTTAAATTTTTAAGGATATTATTTAATTTATACTTGCATTAAAAAAATTAATTTTTTTTGAGAAAGAAAATAATTAAAAGGCTATATATATATACACTTCAAATTATCAATTTATTATTTTCAAATTTTGAAGTTGGAATTCAAGAAATATTCGTAATTTTATAACATTATTATCTCTTATTATTATAAAGAGAGAGGAATTAAGAAGATTAACCATGCATTTCATTCTTGTCACTATTAATTATTTAACTTTAAAGAATATTATTATTATAAAAATTGATATTTTTATAATAATTTTTAATATTTTTATACGTAGAATTCACATATTAACTATGATAATAAAATATAATTAATTTATACATAAATTTTACGTATAAAAATATCAAAAAATACTATAAAAATATCAATTTTCTGTTATTAACCGTTTCATTTTTGAAACTGTGTCTCATTAGACTTTTCGTGAATAACCTATTTTTTTTAATTATTATTTATTTTTCTTATATTTGTACGCACCTAGCCAGTGTTAGCGTGTGCATGTCATATGATTGACTTTTCAAACTACGTATGCACCTTGACAAACATAAGTAACGGAGTAATAATATTTGAAGCATAAAAGGAAGACAACGCTTTCTTTCCGTCCGTTTTCCGTTTTGACTTGGGAGACCTCTGACTGTTGTACGTACCTGTTATAGTAGCATGACCTAGGTACCAAGTTTTACGAGTTCTTTTACTCGTCAAGCAAAAGAAAACAAACATAATATATACGTACCCCTCTTTGCTTTGACCACTTCATGATTATTGACTACTTCGTATTTTAATTTAATCAAAGTGGTATTTTAATTTAATCAAAGTTGGTAACATAACACACACACACACACACATATATATATATATATATATATATATAGCTGATTATTAGCCTGCATTAAATTAATAGTTTATTATAACTAACTAACTAACTAATTAACACCCGTCATGCATGTCTCTTGGCTAAAAATAAATAAACCAACCTTCCTTGTATAATAATTGAAAATACTGAACGTACGCACTCAAATGACTGAATTCACTTTTAGTTCTACTAGTTTGATATGGGATAATTTGTAAAAGGTCGGAAGTGTACTTTTAACGGGTCAAGAGAATTAAAGATAGAAAATTAAAGTTTAACAAAATGGCTTTATATATACGTTAATTATTCATTTATTTATTTTTCTTAATCATGTATATTATACCATCCAAAATTAATTCAAACATTGAAAAACAGATTATGAAGGTCCTCATCATTAATAAATAAAAAAATGGTCCTCATCATCTCATCCTTTTTATACAAAAATTAGTCAACAAAATTACTATCAAAGCTATAAAGAGCCTCAAAGACACCAACCAATTCATATTTCACCTTGAAAAACAATAGATGCAGCATATGTACAAAATAATTTTACCACAAAATAGAAGAGTTACGATAATAAAAACCTATTTAAAAGAATTCTTATAAAATTCTATCTTCCCGACCAAATCAGTAGTAATCAGATTAATCATAAAAGTCCAAATCTTTTTTATAATTCAAAAACAACCTATAACAACAACAACAACAACAAAAAATACCCAAAACTACAAAAACTATTATGAACAATGAATCTTTCTTATAATTATAAAGCAAAGCTACAGAATTGAACAAATCAAAAAGTTCTAAGGTTTTACATGCCTTTTATATTGGACGCTCAAAAAGTTCCAAGGTTTTACATGCCTTTTACATTGGACGTGCTGACCTCAAATCAAGTTCCAAGCTTTGATTTTTCTTTTTTGACATTTCATCAAACATGAATGTGCATGCATTTGGGAAAGGAATGACGCAACTTCTTAATGATACTCAATGATTCGACCTAACAATCTGCTAGGAGTTCCACCCTCGACCAAAATCCATTACCAAATAAAAGCTCCTAAAAAACATCCCAATATTACAATTAGTAGCTAAACCAACAAAATCACAAAACTTTATACCAAAACACCAACACAATTGATGTTTTGCATGCCCTATGTTGCTTTCCAAAACACACCTACTGATGCAACGAAGAAAGTGACAACCACTCAAAAAGACCCTATGTCATCTTTACCCAGTATATTTGGGAAAAATTCCTTTACAGACAAATAACTTTGGGTCGTGACCAATGAAAGGATCGACAAATTAATAAGTTAGAACCAATATATATTGAAGAAATTGAACCAATTTTTTGACAAATTAATGAGATTACATGCCTTTGCGATTTGAGATTCAAAACCGATTGAAGATGGAATGGCGGCGAAGGAGAGGAGGTGAATGAATTCAATCCCTCTTCCTAGCTTGTCTTCTTCCTTGTTCACATGTTAATCTCTGAGTTAAGAAAAGAGTCATGGAAGAAGAAGAGAAAGAGCGAGGAGCTGGAAGAGCGAGAAAGGGAAAAAGTCAATTGAAATCAAACTCGGTGAATTGACTCTAAATCGTATTCCAACAAATCTAAATCGTGTCCAACAAAAAGATCATCTTAAACGTTATTATAGTATAGTATAGAGAGATATATTGACTACTTATTAAGATGCATGGTGAAATGTGAATTAATGTACATCGATCATCATATAGCTAGAGTATTAATTACTTTATATTCATCGTGCAACATATCAATTCTAGTTGGCTAGTATATAATAAATCAACAAACTATCCACCCCTCAATTGAATTAGATTAATTTAATTGGTTGGTCGAGTGATTTAACTCAAACTAAGCTAATAAATTATTATTCATTGAACTAATTATATTAATGAATTGTTCATTGAACTTTTATTTTTCATTCCATTACTACCCTATTAATTATTTCCCTTCATTTTCCCTTTCTTATTAGGTTGCAAAACCCAAAATTAATTCTAACAAACTTTTAAGTTCATTATTAACATGTAACCTCACAACTTTAATAGTATAAATTGAGTAAAAAAAAATTCTTTAATTATTCACATTTTTAATTTCATGTAAGTGCATATTTTTCTCTATAGTACTTGTACATATTCATTACAAAAAAATACATATAATTAATTGTTAGGATCAGATTATTTGGGCCCGGGTTTGGGCTGGTCCATATTGTTTTGTTGGGTGGGCCTTTAATTTGATATATGGGTTCCTATTCGGTTTAAGACATGGAAGTATTAGAATCCTTATTTTAAGGGGATTCTATTTCCTTATTTGGTTGATACAAAGAAGCCTAATTGGAGTGGGATTTATTAACTGATGAGCGGTGTCTTTACGCAGAAAGAGACTCCTAATTCTAATCACTTTCGGATGACTGTACACTTATATATATGATGTTGCATGGAGGCATTGAGGACACTTACCTTTTATTATTATTATTAGTCTTTACCTACAAAACCATTATTTTCCAGCATATAGGCTCTCTGTTATTCTCAAGGAAGTCTATAAACACAATTATCGTACTAGTGAATTCGTCTATTTCCCCGTGGTTTTTTCCCAATTGGGTTTTCACGTAAAATTCTTGTATTCTTCCATTACTTCATTTTGATTTATTTGTGTTTGACGTTTAATTTTATTCGTTGTTTTGTGATTTAAACAAGTGGTACAAAATTTGGTGTTAACATTGGCACTAGAAGGAGGGCTTTATTTTTTTGGTTCTGTTTGAAAATCACAACGTGAATAAGGTGGGAGCAGTCTGATTATGAAGCAGCAGGGTGATCGGGTGGAGAAAACTGGTTCGTCAGCACCTTTTACGGCGAGAGGTTAGGTCAAGGATAGGTTGGGTCCGTCCATTCAAAGAGGAGGGTTCGCGACGTCACACTCCAACTCGGTCGGGCGACAGTTGTTCCCCTCTAATTCCCCAAGTTTGGTTCATGATAGGGGGACCAACTGTTAATCTTCTGTTCGGGAGTGTATGGCCGGGGAGAGAGGCCCCTATGATCAAAGGGAGTCTATTAAGAGACAGAGGATCCAGGCGGCAGAAGGGGCCCTACAATCTCTTCGAGATCAACAGGAGCAGTGAGTTGTTTTACTGGCAAAGTTTAAAAGGGATGAAGAGCCACAAAATACAATCCGAGGATCTGGAAAGTAGACACCTCAGACTAGAGCGGGTCGGGGACGAGTGAATGATCCACCCACATCATAGTTGGTGGGAGTCGGGGGCAATTGTGGCCCACCAAAACCAAACTTGGAGCTGGCGGGCAAGGGAGTAACCCCTCTTCGGGACACAGAGTCAACTTATTCAAACCGACGGAGGCAATCCCTATCCCCACATGATACTTGGGGAAGACGAAGTCCAGGAGATAATTTTGATACTCGGGGAAGACGAAGTCCAAGGAGAAGTCCGAGAGATAATTTTGATACTCGGGAAAGACGAAGTCCAAGGAGAGGTCCGGGAGATAATCTTGATGCTCGGGGTAGACGAAGTCCGAAAAGAAGTCCGGCAGATAATTTTGATATTCGGGGAAGACGAAGTCCGAGGAGAAGTTCCGAAGATAATCTCGAGAAAATGAATGACAACGATCCTATTATGAAGAGGATGACGAATTTGGAACGACAATTAGTTGAAGTCAAAACAGGAGCTAAGCTTGCAGATACCAAGTCTCCATTCTCAGCTGCAATTAATATGGAAAAAGCTGACCCGAAGATGAAGTTGCCACCATTGGAGTCTTTCGATGGTACTAGAGATCCCTACAACCATACTAATTCTTACGAAATTGTGATGGGGTATTACAACCTCTCCGATGCTGGGATGTGCAAGATTTTCATAACCACTTTAAAGAGGCAGTAAAGCAGTGGATTGTATCTTTGCCATTGAGGAGCATTAATTCTTGGAAGGAACTCTGCAATAAATTTCATGATCAGTTTGGAAGTAACAAGAAGAGGGGGAAGCTGACAGCCTCGTTGATGTAGATAAAACAAATGAGTGATGAAACTTTAAACCTATGTGCAGAGATTCAGGGAAGCAGCAGGAGCAGTGGTTAACCTGGATATGACCCAAGCGTTGGGGTTCTTCACTACAGGGTTGAACATTGGCAGATCAAAAAAATTTATGAAGGATATCATGTTCAGACCACCGAGGGACCTGGTTAATGCATATGAGCAAGCAAAAAACTTTATTGTAATCGAAGAGGTGATGACGACCTTAACAAAGAACCAGAAGGGATTCGATCAATACAAGCCTAAAGAGGGGAAGTCAGATGTGATGGACAGACTTGGCCCAAGGGGAAATAATCAGGCAAACAGACCGCCCATCCACCCAAGATTTGAGCAAAAGACCTACACTCCTCTGAACACTGATTGGGTACAGATTTTGGAAGAGATTAGAGGCACCCCACTTTTTGAACCCCCTCGAATAAAAAAGGGGTTTTAGGGATACATGAACTAGTTTTGTGATTATCATCAGTCATCGGGACATAATTTAGAAAGTTGTTATGAATTAAAGGAGTTGATAGAGAAGAACGTGCAGAACAGACGATTACTACACTTTGTTGGTGCATGTAAAGTTCCACAAAAAGGACGGGCACAAAGGGACCATCAGGAGGAAGCGCATACGAATCAGCCAAGGTGAGTTATTGATGTCATAACTGGTGGTGCACCTAGAAAACAAGGAGGAAAACGTAGAAGATCCATTTTGGAGATTGTGATGGCGTTGGCAGGATAGTCGACTAAACCAGAACGACTCTATCCAGGGACAGTCATCTCATTTTCTGATGAAGACTATCCAGCCGATGCAGTAGAACCACATGAAGGGACATTGGTGATAACTGTCCAAGTAGGGCCAGTGGATATGAAGAGAATAATGATCGATAATGGATCATCGGTTGATGTGTTGTACATTCATGCTTACCAATGCATGAATTTAGAAGGAGTTAGGTTAGAAGTCGGACAAGAATTGCCATTATATGGGTTCGGGAATGAAGCCGTACCAGTGATCGAAATAGTGGAACTACCAATGGTATTCGGAGAGACTCCTAAACAAGTAAAAATCAACGTCAAGTTTTTTGTGGTACAAGTAGACTCAACTTATAATGTTATTCTTGGACGGACGACGTTATCAGCACTCTAAGCAGTTACTTCAATTTCCCATTTTAAGATGAAGTTCCTTACCTCCCACGGAGTTGGAGAGGTGAAAGGGGATCTTGACATTGCAAGGAAGTGTTATCGGCACACCCTTATGACGCCAGTGGTCATGGTTAGTAAGATGAAACAGACTTTAATTGTGGATATTGAGCCTTTCACTGAAGGAGTTACTGAGTTGTTAGCTTTCCCTGCTGAAGAGACCGAGGATGTAGAGGTCATTCTGGGAAATTATGAGAAATTGGTTAAAATAGGGGCCGGGCTGCAATATACTTTGAAGAAATGATTGATAAAGTTACTCAAGATATATGCTGATATCTTCGCCTAGACACCTCGAGATATGCCAGGGATGGAAGAAGACGTGGCCATCCATAGGCTGTCTGTTGATCTCGAAAAGAAGCCCGTCTTCCAGAAGAGATAGATCTTTGCTCCCGAAAGATAAAAGATTATTGATGAAGAAGTGGGAAAGTTATTGGATGCAGGTATAATTGAGGAAATTGAATACTCGAAGTGGCTTGCCAATGTTGTGTTGGTCCGCAAATAGAACGGGAAGTGGAGAGTCTGCATCGACTACACGAATATGAATAAAGCTTGCCCAAAGGACTTCTATCATTTCCCTCACATTAACCAGCTGATTGATGCTACTTCGGGGAATGCCATACTGAGCTTTTTGGATGCGTTTTTAAGATACAATCAAATTTTGATGGAGAAAGACGATATCCCAAAGACATCTTTTATCACTCATCGGACCATCTATGCCTATAACCGAATGACATTCGGATTTATTAATGCTGGAGCGACTTACCAAAGAATAATGAATAAAGTGTTTCGTAAGCAGATCGGCCGAAATATGGAGGTATATGTTGATGATATGATCGTTTGAAGTACGAGGCTGTATGATCACTTAGATGATTTGGAGGAATGCTTTCAGACAGTTCGCCATTACCATATACGGCTTAATCCTACAAAATATATTTTCGGACTCGGTGCAGGCAAGTTTTTGGGGTATCTGGTTAGTAAAAAGGTCCAGCAGGCTATTCGATTCAGATTCAAGACAACCAATAATGAGGCAGAATATGAAACTATCTTGGCAGGTCTAAGGTTGGCCCGTAGTCTGGAAGTAATTTTTTTTTTAATTCTTAATAATTCACAGTTGGTGATAAAACAAATCCAAGGCGAGTATGAAGCTCGGGGGGAATAGAATGACAAAATAATTGTCCGAAGTGAAGAACATTATATAGTGTTTTAATTTATACTCATTACAGAATGTTGATCGGAGTGATAATACTGTAGCTGATGCTTTATCAAGGCTTGCTACTACCTCGAACGAGTCTTTATCGGGATCGATATATGTCGAGGAGTTGATTGAATCCAGTATTTCGAGGAAGTTAAGTGTATAGAAAGGTTCAACTGTTGGTTAACTCTATACGTGGATTATTTGGTTGATGGTAAGTTACCGACTGATAAGATCTTGGCAAATAGGATAAAATATAGAAGTGCTTATTTTTGTCTTATCGACGGAGATTTGTTTTGGCAAATATATTCGGGGCCCATGGCGAAGTGTCTTATCCCATCAGAAGCTTCATATGCTCTTCGGGAAGTTCATGAAGGCATTTGTGGGGACCATATGGGAGCTAAGTCTTTAGCATATAAACTGGTTCGACAAGAATATTATTAGCTGACTATGTTTCGGGAAGCAAAGGAGTTTGTACATAAGTGTCCTAAGTGTCAGTTGAATAGTTCTGTTACGCATCGGCCACCTGAGGAATTATCTTCAGTACTGTCCTCGATTCCCTTTGCGGTTTGGGGGGTTGATCTGGTAGGACCCATGTCGAAGGTCAAAGGTTAATTTTCCTACATGATTGTGGCAATCGATTACATGACAAAGTGGGTGGAGGTGAAGCCACTTCGGCAGATCATCGAGCATGATTGTATTCACTTTCTTAAGGAGAACGTTGTCTTCAGGTTCGGGATTTCATTTGTTTTGGTATTTGATAATGGTTTGCAGTTTGTTGGGGCTAAGTTCGAGAAATTTCTTGAAGACTTGGGGATACAACATTGGAGGGTTTCAGTAGCACATCCTCAAGCCAATGGGTAGGTTGAAGTGACAAATAGGACTTTACTGAATGGAATTAAGAGAAGGCTTGATGATGCTAAGGGAAGATGGCTTGAGGAGCTTTCGAGTGTTTTGTGGGCTTATCGAACAACTCCAAGGATGACGACAGGGGATTCTCCCTTTCGGCTCACATATAGAACTGAAGTTTTGATTCCGGTAGAGGTTGGTTCTCCGTCTTTTCGGGTGGTTAATTTTAATGAATTATATAATGACCAGGGACTTCGACTTAATCTTGATTTGTTGGATGAGGCTCGGAATACTGCAGTAATAAAGTTGGCTTTGTATCAACAAAAGACAACAAGACATTATAATTAGAGAGTTAAGCAAAAACGTTTTGAGGTCGAGGATTTGGTCCTTCGGGAGGCCGAAGCATCTACCCCTTTGAACACGGGCAAGTTAATGCCAAATTGGGAAGGACCATACGAGGTAGTTGAAGTTGTGAAGCATGGGACATATCGTCTTTGGGATATGTCTGGTTCGGATTTGAAGAATTTTTGGCATACATCTAGGTTAAGGAAGTATTTCCAGTAGTCAGGTAAGATGTTTTATTTATTTGTATTCAGTATGTCAGAGGAAGTTTTAATACTCTTTATATGTTTGCACAAGACATTAAAAAAATTCTATATTTCATTGATGATAGATGTCATTTACATTTTGTTAAAAAAAAAGAGTAAGTAATTTCTTGAAGTTCGAAGTCAATTTTTGTCCTCGGGGGTATCAGAGTCAGAGTCAGAGAAAATAAAAGGATCCACGTCGGCTTTTGTTACCTTTGCTATTGTAGCTTGGACTCCCTTGCTGAATTGTTCTATTATCTCTTCTAGAAGTTCGGGAGAAGCTCTGTACTCCTCAAGGATTTGGTGGCGTAGTTTGGGGGTCCGAGGCGAGCCTGTTCTCTCAGGATTTCATTGGCATTTTGTTGGCGTTGAATATTTAAAGTTAATTGTGCATTTTGTTTTTTCAGCTCGAGGATCTCCTCCAATTGTTGTTGACTTTTTTTCGTAGTTTCGGAATTCTCGAGTTGGAGTCGGGTAAGCTTTTCATTCTTTTGATTTTTTACTTCGAGGATGATCTCGAACTGTTGTTGAAGGTTGTCGTTGGTTGTTTGAAGGCTTATGTTGTCTTTGGCCAGTTGTTTTTTTCTCTTTTTTGTTGACTTTGTATTTTGCCCTCATCTTCTTCAATTTTTGTCGCTGTTGTTTGGCTTGGTTTCCCGACCAAGTAGACGGCTGAATGTCGCTAGGGCCTGATAAATGGGAGTTTGTCAGGATAAAAGAGATCAAAAACATTTCTATAAAATTTTGACAAATAAGAATCTTACTCGGCCTTCGTGGATTACCGTAGCCAGGATGAGCTCCTGATCCGTGTAATCATGGAACATTTCGTTATTAGCCGAAAAGTTGAACTTGTTGTAAGCAGAGAAGGGGATTGGGAGATTGGCGTCGTCTGGGAATAATGTCGGGGGTGTCTGGTTTGTGTCAGGATCATTTGAAGGTTGTTTGGGAGGATGTCCGAGTGGGAAAGGGTCAATTTCAGGTGTAGCTTGTTCGGCTTGATCGAAAATTGGTCGTTTGCCTGTCGATTTTTTAGTTTGGTCGGAGGTTGGTTGTTTAGGATGTGACGCCCCCAAATCTAGGCCTACATAGCCCAATTTGAGACGCCATAAAATACATAAATTTTAATACAAATAGTACATAGAACAAAAATACGGAACTCAATAATACACAACTAAGTCTTCACTATTATTGCCACACTATATACAACATGTGAAGACTACAATAGCTATCTCTCGGACCGTCATTCCATTCCCCTGCTAAACTCGGCTATTCTCTCATTTTCTGAAAAACAATGGAACAAAAGAAAGAGTGAGCTCAAATAGCCCAGTAAGAAATATCATGACTAAGATAATGACAAATAAATTATCATTAGCCTTCAACAGTTGAGTTCTAAATTGAATATAATAGACAATAAACTTTATATCAATAATAGCAGCGGAAAGCAATTCATTAGAGGAATAATGTAGACTATGATGTCTACTCGCGTCTCTTTTTAAGAAAAATATCATCAACTCTTATCATCTTAAACACCATTGGTCATGATAATATAAATTTCCAGTTCTTGATTATAATCATGCCAGTCAATAGTTCATCTTTGCATTACGGGCCAAAGATATTCAAATATAACACAAACGCTAATGATTATACCAGTTTCAGCCTTTGGTCATAATCATACCAACAACAGTTCATCTTTACCCCAAGCCAAAGAGAATATTCACCACGTGCCCTAAAAGACACAACAATTATATCGCCTTTATCCTATAATTTGTGCCCCAGGCCACATATATTCACAACAACATGGTTTTTGATGATTAGAATAACAACCGTGATATAGATGATGAATCAGAAGAAACAGTATAATATATAAATATCGAAAGTTTATGATTTTTATTTGTGCAGATTCAAATAATGTCCAAATTATCAACATGATGTGGATTAAAATTCAAGAATGATATTTAAGATCCACAGTTCAGAATAACAGTTAAAGTTCAATAAAAAGATTTAGAAAAATAGGAAGGTTCAGTTGAAATGATATTAGATGAAGCACAAACTATTAAAGAATATATAATCATTTCAGGAAACTTTACCAACAAGAGACAAATAAGAAATGAATACGAAAAGTAATTCACCAAACACGCGGTAGTCCGCGTAGTCGGGTTATTCTCAGATATTATTAAGGAATGAATACGAAAGGTTATTCACCAAACATGCGGTAGTCCGCGTATTCAGGTTATTTCCACAAATTAATAAGGAATGAATACGAAAGGTTATTCACCAAATATGCGGTAGTCCGCGTAGTCAGGTTATTCCCACAAATTAATATATGGAGATAAATGACACATCTTACGAGTAAGAAAAAACGATATTATTTTCGAGAATCAAATAATGATAATCCCTTACCATAGTAAGCTTGAATAATGGAAGATAAAAAAGATAGTATCTCTTACCTTAACACGTGACTGTATATGAATTTGGTCAACCTATATTTTTATAATTTAATTAGTAACTACCATATATAATTTTATGGTGTATACCAATTCGTATTAAATCATCAAAAATGATTTAATAAAATAAAGTAGAATAACTTCAATATAGTTTTTGAAGAAAATAATATTTCAAAATAAATCTTCCAAATGAAGCTTTTCAAAATGAATCTTCCAAAGGAAGAGTCTTCTAAAGGAAGATTTATAAATATCGTGTGATGTGTGTGGTTACTTATATAACTTTTATAAGAAGACTTACTTGGTCAGTACTCGTACACTTACAGATTTTTACAAATACTCAATATGACTTTAGCACACTCAAAGAGAACTTATATAAAGAAATATTTGGAGAGTGAAAAAAAGAATAAGCAAGTAAGTTTTTTATGAAAAATACTTACGTTAAGACTTCTATTTATAGCAAAAAATCTTATCATCACCAAGATTTCCTAATTTAATCCAAACCGTATATTTCAAGAAAATGCTTAATCCGTTCCACTCATTTCATCTTTTAAGATTTTCTTAATCTAAATCATTCATTTAAAGATCATCTTTTAATCTATATCATTCAATTTACTTTATATATAAAACAACTAACTTTAAATAAATCAATAAAAACAAATAACTTTATATAATTTATCATAATAAAAATAAATAACTTTATCAATTCAATTATTCAACAATAATTCACAATTATTCATTATTATGGCTAATTGTTGTAAATGCAATGTAGTTGGTTTTCGAGTTAGATAAACAGAAAAATCAACTAATAATAGAATACAACAGTTTAATCAATATCATAAAAGAGATAACAAAATGCTGAAAATAAATAAGAAAATAACACGTTACTGTGTAATGACAATTATTGATTCAGTAATGTGAATTATTGTGCATATGCTACTGTGACAATTATCAGCTTAATAATATAAATTATTATGCATGTGACAATTATTGGTTCAATAAAGTCAATATAGTACAATAACCACTTTATCAATTTAATAATATGAAACACTGTGCAATACCGTGTGCTACTGTGCAATACCGTGTGCTACTATTCCTTTACCACCGGGTATTTTAACAATTCAAGGTGATAGTACCGTTGACTATATTTATTTAGAAATGTTACGTATGTCGCTTTCTATATCCGATAATAATTCGTTATGGGGGTCCACCATTATTTTTTTATTTCGACGCCGTCGTACGAATCGAATATTCCTCAACAAAACGAATATTCTCTGACCAAAAGAATATTGTCCGACATAATAAAATTTGCACATAACATCCTTAACTTTTAACCTTATCAATTTAACCACCTACTGTTTCAGGAAAAATATATATGAAGAAAAATTAAATTTTGTATTTCATAAAATTCGGGGTTTTACAACATCCCCTCCTTATGAAATTTCCTCCCCGAAATTGACGTACCTGGCATTTCGAAGAGATAAGGATACTTAGATTTCATTTCAGATTCTAGCTCCCAGGTCATTTCCTTAGTATCTTGGTTTCTCCATAAAACCTTAAATTGAGGTATAACCTTTGAGCGTAGGATCTGCTCCTTCTTATCTAGGATCTTGACAGGTACCTCCTCGTAAGTTAAATTCTCTGCTATAACGTCCGGTTCTAACTCAATGATGTGGTTTGGGTTCTTCACATATTTACGTAACATAGATATGTGAAAAATGTTATAGATGCGAGACATACTTGGTGGTAGGGCTAGTCTGTAGGCTACGGTTCCTACTCGATCGAGAATTTCAAATGGGCCAATAAATCGAGGGTTGAGCTTTCCTCTCTTTCTGAATCTCGTAACTGCTTTCTACGGAGAAACATATAAGAATACATGATCTCCGATGTTGAATCTCTCATCTCTCCGATGAAGATTAGCATAATTCTTTTGTTGTTCTTGCGCGGTCTGTATTCGTTGTCGGATCATTTGGATCTTTTCTGTTGTCAAGCGTACCAACTCGGGTCCCAACAATTTTGTTTCTCCTACCTCATTCCAATATACAGGAGAGCGACACTTTCGTCCATACAAAGCCTCAAATGGAGCCATGCCTATGCTTGCTTGGTAACTGTTGTTGTAGGAGAATTCAACCAATGACAAGTACTTGTCCCAACTTCCTTTGAAGTCTAGCATGCAAAGTCTCAAAAGATCTTCAAGAGTTTGAATCGTCGTTTCAGATTGTCCGTCCGTTTGAGGATGGTATGTAGAACTAAATCGTAGCTCGATGCCTATAGCTTTTTGTAGACTGATCCAAAAGCGTGAAGTGAATCTAGGATCTCGATCAGAAACTATGGAAATTGGCATGCCATGCAATCTTATAATATCATTTACGTACATACCAGCCAGACGCTCGAGTGAAAAGTTTTCTCTTATAGGCAATAAATGAGCGGATTTGGTCAATATATCTACGATGACCCAAATTGCATCAAAGCTTTGAGAAACGTTGGGAAGACCCGTCATGAAGTCCATAGTGATGTGTTCCCACTCTCATTCTGGAATTTCGAGTGATTGCAATGGACCCTTAGGCACTTGATGCTCTGCCTTGACACGTTGACAAATTAAGGACCTTGAGATGAACTCTGCAATCTCCCTCTTCATATTGTTCCACCAAAATGTTTGTCAAAAATCACGATACATTTTGGTACTTCCCGGGTGAATTACAAACGGTGTGTTGTGTGCCTCTATCATGATTTTATGTTTCAATTCAGGGTCGTTAGGAACACAGAGTCGAGAGTTGAGTCGAAGTATTCCTTTCTCGTTGATTCTTGCTTCTGGAATAATACCTTCTTGTACTTTCTTCATCATACTCATCATTTCTGGATCAGCAGCTTGAGCAGCTTTAATTTTATTAATTAAAGCTGGTTCTACTTATACGTGCACAATCTTCATGTGGGTCCCTGGTGGCTTTAACTCTATCTTCATATTTTGTAAGTCGTATAAAATACATTTTTGCGTAGTCAACATTGCACTTGTACTCGCATAAGATTTTTTGCTTAAAGCATCAACTACAACGTTTGCTTTTCCTGGGTGGTACTGGATGGTGTGGTCGTAATCCTTTAACAGCTCAAGCCAACGTCGTTGCCGCATGTTGAGTTCCTTCTGGGTGAAGAAATACTTGAGGCTTTTGTGATCCATGAAGATTTGCACTTTATCCCCGTAGAAGTAGTGCCTCCAGATTTTCAATGCGAAAACAACTGATGTCAGCTCTAAATCATGAGTAGGATAATTTTTCTCATAATCTTTGAGTTGTCGAGAGGCATAGGCTATAACTTTTCCATGTTGCATAAGTACACAGCCTAGACCTTTGCTTGAAGCATCGCTGTAGATAACAAATTCCCCCGATCCTGATGGTATAGTCAGAACAGGAGCTGAAATAAGTCTCTTCTTAAGTTCTTGAAAACTCTTCTCGCATTTCTTGTTCCATATGAATTTTGTGCTTTTCTGAGTCAGCTGAGTTAATGGAGTGGCGATTCAAGAAAATCCTTCTACGAATCTCCGATAATAACCAGCTAAGCCCAGAAAACTTTGGACTTCAGTTACTGATCGAGGTTGCTCATAATTTAATATTGCTTCAATCTTTGTAGGATCAACTGATATTCCCTGACTGGAAATCACATGCCCAAGGAACGTGACTTCCTTAAGCCAAAACTCACACTTCTTCAGCTTGGCATACAACTTGTTCTCAAGTAGCTTTTGGAGAATTAATCTCATGTGTTATTCATGATCCTCACGACTCTTGGAGTATATGAGAATGTCATCAATAAAGGCAACTACAAAATGATCTAAATATTCTTTGAATATCCGGTTCATCATGTCCATGAAAGCTGCAGGAGCATTTGTTAGTCCAAAAGGCATGACTAAGAACTCATAATGCCCGTAGCGGGTTCTAAAAGCAGTCTTTGGAATGTCATCAGCTTTAACTTTTAACTGATGATATCCAGAGCGGAGATCAATCTTTGAGAAATGTTGAGCATCCTGCAATTGATCAAACATGTCATCAATTCGAGGTAACGGGTACCTGTTTTTTATGGTGACATGATTCAACTCTCAGTAGTCAATACACAATCTCATACTCCCGTCCTTCTTCTTGACAAAAAGAACAGGGGCACCCCAAGGCGATGCACTCAGACGAATGAAACCATTATCTAATAATTCCTGTAGTTGAACCTTTAGCTCTTGAAGTTCAATAGGAGCCATTCGGTATGGGGCTTTGGAAATAGGCTTGGTATCGGGTTTAAGATCAATACAGAATTTAATTTCCCAATTTGGAGGTAAGCCGGGTAGTTCATCGGGAAAAATACCAGAAAACTCATTAACAATAGGAATGCCATTCAAGTTTGACACATCTTTGTTCAAGTCAGTGACATGAGCTAAAAAGGCTTGACATCCGTTTTTCAATAAACGAGTGGCTTTATGGCTAGAAATGACAGTTATGAATTTTAATGGTTTGATGGTTTGAATTTGTATGATAGGTTGATTAGGAATATGAAAACTAATGATCTTTTGAAAGTAATCAATTTTAGCATGATGATTAGTCAACCAATCAATTCCTAAAATCACATCAAATTCATGCATTTCCAAAGAGATAAGGTCAACGGGTAATATAAGGCTATTAATTTGAACTAAGCAAGATTTATATACCGTAGATGTAATGGCTATTGCTCTTAATGGGGTTTCAACTGATAAGTCAAAGTCCAAATTTTCAGAAGTTAAGTTTAATCGCTGAGCACACGTAGGTGAGACAAAAGAATGGGTAGAACCAGTATCTAATAGGGCATAGACTTCATGTGAATTTATGAATAGCTTACCGGTTATCACCTCGTTCGGGTTTCGTGCCATTTGGGATGTCACAACAAAAGCTCTCCCTTGAACTACATATTTTCCCTTATCCGTACTAGCTTTTGGTACCATCATTACAGTTGGACTTGATTTTGAAACAGGACAAAATCAAGCCACATGACCTTCTTTTCCGCAACTGTAGAACAACTTGGACTGTTGAGTACAGTTTGGGCTGATGTGGCCCTCCTGACCACACTTGTAACATCTTACTGGTGGTCGATCTCCTTCCTTTGGTAGTGATGCCGGTGCTGGTACTGGTGTCGGTGCTCTTCCATAATCATTATAGAATCTCTTTCTCTTGAAATTATTTCCACTGGATTCTCCTCTTCTAATATTCGATGCGGGATTACTACCGAAGTGCTGGTTACCTCCCTTATGGTTCTCTTTCCTGTGGTTGTTGTCATTTCTCTCTCTACGCTGATCATTGACTCTTGGCTGCAATTTTTCATCTGTTTGCTCAACCCTTTGAGCCCTATCGACAACATCTGAATACAAAGTCAATTTATGAGAGCTAAGCTGTTGACAACTTTTTAATCTCAAACCTCGTAAGAACATCCAACTCATCCGTGCTTCGTCATCCACTAGATGAGTCGCGAAACGAGATAGTTCGGCAAACTTAGCTTCATATTGTGAAACTGATATATTTTCTTGCTCTAGTTTTATGAACTCCCCCTCCTTCATATGGCGGATGCTTTTTGGAAAATAGTTTTCGTTGAACAACTCTTGGAATTCCAGCCAAGACATTTCGAGAGCCGAATGATGGATGCGTTTTACCGCCTCCCACTAATGGTCTGTCTCCCCTCGAAACATAAAGGTGGCGAATGGCACCTTCTGATCATCTGCACATCGCAGGATATCAAGTATTTTTGTCGTTTGCTTCAACCATGCCTCCACTTTGAGTGGTTCAGGCTTCTCGAAAAATTCAGGTGGTCCTAACTCTTTAAATTGCTTAACGGTGACAATCCTTGAATTATCAGCGTTTCCATCATTACGACCTCCCCTCGGCTGATTTTGGATAAATTGCATGAAGTTTCTAAAGAAACCATTTTGATTTGCATGATCACTAGCATTATTTTTTAAAGCTGTAGGAGGATTGTTTGTAGCTTCCTGATTCTCAGCTACATTCGCCTCGGGCAGTGGATAATTCATTCCCTGATTTTCAGAAGCCATTCTTAACTACGGTCATAAGATAAATGTTAGTTAAACAAACTGACTCGTCACTTCTTGTCCCCACATTCGAGCCAACTTATTAGATAACAAAATTTTATGTAGGACATACTAGTGACGTAATCTATTCGTCTCTCTCCTCCTACTTCATATCCCTAAGCTCGGATACCAAATGTGACATCCCCAAATCTAGGCCTACATAGCCCAATTTGAGACGCCATAAAATACACAATTTCTAATACAAATAGTACATAGAAAAGAAATACGGAACTCAATAATACACAACTAAGTCTTCACTATTATTCCCACACTATATACAACATGTGAAGACTACAATAGCTATCTCTTGGACCATCACTCCATTCCCGTGCTAGACCCGACTATTCTCTTATTTTCTGAAAAATAATGGAACAAAAGAAAGGGTGAGCTCAAATAGCTCAGTAAGAAATATCATGACTAAGATAATGACAAATAAATTATCATTAGCCTTCAACAACTGAGTTCTTAATTGAATATAATAGACAATAAGTTTTATATCAATAATAACAGCGGAAAACAATTCATTAGAAGAATAATATAGACTATGATCTCTACTCGCGTATCTTTTTAAGAAAAATATCATCAACTCTTACCATCTTAAACACCACTGGTCATGATAATATAAATTTTCAGTTCCTGATTATAATCATACCAGTCAATAGTTCATCTTTGCATTACGGGCCAAAGATATTCAAATATAACACAAACGCTAATGATTATACCAGTTTTTAGCTTTTGGTCATAATCATACCAACAACAGTTCATCTTTACCCCAGGCCAAAGAGAATATTCACCACGTGCCCTAAAAGACACAACAATTATATCTCCTTTATCCTATGATCTATTCCCCAGGTCACAGATATTCACAACAACATGGTTCTTGATGATTAGAATAACAACCGTGATATAGATGATGAATCAGAAGAAACAGTATGATCAATAAATATTGAAAGTTTATGATTTTTTTTTGTGCAGATTCAAATAATGTCCAAATTGTCAACATGATGTGGATTAAAATTCAAGAATGATATTTAAGATCCACAGTTCAGAATAACAGTTAAAGTTCAATAAAAAGATTTAGAAAAATAGGAAGGTTCAGTTGAAATGATATTAGATGAAGCACAAACTATTAAAGAATATATAATCATTTCAGGAAACTTTACCAACAAGAGACAAATAAGAAATGAATACGAAAAGTAATTCACCAAACACGCGGTAGTCCGCGTAGTCGGGTTATTCTCAGATATTATTAAGGAATGAATACGAAAGGTTATTCACCAAACATGCGGTAGTCCGCGTAGTCAGGTTATTCCCACAAATTAATAAGGAATGAATACGAAAGGTTATTCAGCAAACATGCGGTAGTTCGCGTAGTCAGGTTATTCCCACAAATTAATAAGGAATGAATACGAAAGGTTATTCACCAAACATGCGGTAGTCCGCGTAGTCAGGTTATTCCCACAAATTAATATATGGAGATAAATGACACATCTTACTAGTAAGAAAGAAACGATATTACTTTTGAGAATCAAATAATGATAATCTCTTACCATAGTAAGTTTGAATAATGGAAGATAAAAAAGATAGTATCCCTTACCTTAACATGTGACTGGATATGAAGTTGGTCAACCTATATTTTTATAATTTAATTAGTAACTACCATATATAATTTTATGGTGTATACCAATTCGTATGAAATCATCAAAAGTGATTTAATAAAATAAAGTAGAATAACTTCAATATAGTTTTTGAAGAAAATAATATTTCAAAATAAATCTTCCAAAGGAAGCTTTTCAAAATGAATCTTCCAAAGGAAGAGTCTTCTAAAGGAAGATTTATAAATATCGTGTGATGTGTGTGGTTACTTATATAACTTTTATAAGAAGACTTACTTGGTCAGTACTCGTACACTTACAGATTTTTACAAATACTCAATATGACTTTAGCACACTCAAAGAGAACTTATATAAAGAAATATTTGGAGAGTGAAAGAAAGAATAAGCAAGGAAGTTTTTTTTATGAAAAATCCTTATGTTAAGACTTCTATTTATAGCAAAAAATCTTATCATCACCAAGATTTCCTAATTTAATCCAAACCGTATATTTCAAGATAATGCTTAATTCGTACCACTCATTTCATCTTTTAAGATTTTCTTAATCTAAACCATTCATTTAAAGATAATCTTTTAATCTATACCATTCAATTTACTTTATATATAAAACAACTAACTTTAAATAAATCAATAAAAACAAATAACTTTATATAATTTATCATAATAAAAACAAATAACTTTATCAATTCAATTATTCAACAATAATTCACAATTATTCATTATTATGGCTAATTGTTGTAAATGCAGTGTAGTTGGCTTTTCGAGATAGATAAACAGAAAAATCAACTAATAATATAATACAACAGTTTAATCAATATCATAAAAGAGATAACAATAATGCTGAAAATAAATAAGAAAATAACACGTTACTGTGTAATGACAATTATTGATTCAGTAATGTGAATTATTGTGCATATGCTACTGTGACAATTATCAGCTCAATAATATAAATTATTATGCATGTGACAATTATTGGTTCAATAAAGTCAATATAGTACAATAAAGTTAATATAGTACAATAACCACTTTATCAGTTTAATAATATGAAACACTGTGCAATACCGTGTGTTACTGTGCAATACCGTGTGCTACTGTGCAATACCGTATGTTACTATTCCTTTATCACCGGGTATTTTAACAGTTCAAGGTGATAATACCGTTGACTATATTTCTTTAGAAAGGTTACATATGTCGCTTTCTATATCTGACAATAATTCGTTGTAGGGGTCCACCATTATTTTGTTATTTCGGCGCCGTCGTACGAATCGAATATTCCCCGACAAAACGAATATTCTCCGACCAAACGAATATTGTCCGACATAATAAAATTTGCACATAACATCCTTAACTTTTAACCTTATCAATTTAACCACCTACTGTTTCAGGAAAAATATATATGAAGAAAAATTAAATTTTGTATTTCATAAAATTCGGGGTCTTACATAGGAGGTTCGGAGGTTGGTGGTCTGGGAGGTTCGGAGGTTGGTGGTCTAGGTTGGTTGAGTGTTGGTTGGCTGGGTTTCTGGGGAGGGGGTTTGGGTGAGTCCGATTGAGATCTTTGAGGATGAGAGGTTTTTGACTTTTTGGCCTTCATAAATTTTGCGAGTTCGGAGTCTGACATTTCGAAAACGCTCCGTTTTCTTGTCTTTGGGTCTTTTCTGGTAAAACGTCTGAAGTTGTGTTGGCCGAAGATGTGGCAACTTTTCCTGTATCCGAAGGGTTGGTCGAAAAGGATGTGGGTTAATCTGAAGGGGTAGGGTTCGTGGTCTGGGGGGCGAACCCTATGAGGGGTTAGGTTTGTTCGGTTTCTTGGGTGGAAGTTGGGGTTTTTGGGGTTGGTTTGGAAGAAAGAATTGAGATCTCTTCCGAGGTTGCTGAGGAAGAGGTTCTAGGTTTTCGTATTAGGGGCTCAGCAGGTGATTTGTATTCCTCTGAGGAGGATAGTGAAGGAATGGAGATGGGGCCTTCTTGTGAGTGTCTTTGTGTGGCTTGGGGTCAATTGGTTGGATTGTCTTTCGAGTTTCGAAAGAGCACTACTGTATGGGAGAAATTAGAGTTAGTACGAATGAATAAATTAATATATCATAAAGTATGTCGGGTACTTACTTCCGTGGAGGAACAGCCAGTCGGGATCGCTGAGGAGATTGATCGACCAAAATGTGGTCGGCATAGTAGACAACAACTTTTCGAGGTCAGCTTCTCGGACGTCTTCGATATGATCGAAACCTAAGGAGGTTCTGCTTAGTTCTCCCTGTGGTTGAAGAATTCGGGTGTTAGTTCCTCGAAGGAAGAACCAGGATGAATGTCACCCTTTGTTGCTTGATGGGGTTGTCATCCACACTTTCCGATTAGAATATCGGGTTAAGACCTTGAAGCCCTTTTTCTTTTGAATTTATGAGCTTGAAGTAATTTAGGAATAAATCTAGGGCTGTTTCAACGTTCTGATCCTTACAATGGGCGATGAAGCAGATGAGGTGAATGTAGGAATTAGGGACTAATTGGGAAAACCCAATTCCCATGAACTCTAGGAATTCGGTTATGAAGGGATGAAGGGGGAATCGGACGCCGTGCTTCAGGGTCTAGGTGGGTACTCCTATCCACCCTCATTCAAGTTGTCAGCACATTCTCTCATGAGGTTCGGGGATTCGGAGCTCGTATTGGAGGGAGATCTGGTATTCATAGCGGATGGAGTTGAGTTAGGTAGGAGTGATGGAGGAGGGAGTGTTTGCTACCGAAGCGTCTTTGTATTTCTGTCGGATGGCATTTTCTTTCTCCATATCAAATGGAGGTGGATGATTGTCTGGTGCTTGGGACGAGGAAGCTTGACCTCATAGATTATGAAGGGTGAAGTAGTTTGGGGGGGGGGGGGGGGAAGGTTTTTCTAAGGCGGAGAAGATGAAAGGTTGAATAAATGAAATAGCGTGCCAGGAAAAGGGATTTTTGGAGGTTTTTATTGATGGAATAGGACACACGAAGTTCAATAGGCGGCAAATTTTGAGGGAAAATAGTAAAATAATGATGATCGTGTAACAGGCGTGGGAGTTAAGTGTTGTTTGGGTATGACCAGTTATGAGGGAATGAGATTATTTGAATTACTCTCCTATTTAAGGCTCTTAAAAATAGGAGAGTGGGGGGCAATGTTGGGATCAGATTATTTGGGCCCAGGTTTGGGCTGGTCTTTATTGTTTTGTGGGGTGGGCCTTTAATTTGATATATGGGTTCCTATCCGGTTTAGGATATGGAAGTATTAGAATCTATATTTTAAGGGAATTCTGTTTCCTTATTTGGTTGATACAAAAAAGCCTAATTGGAGTGTGATCTATTAACTGATGAGCTATGTCTTTACACGGAAAGAGACTCCTAATTCTAATCACTTTCGGATGGCTGTACACTTATATATATGATGTTGCATGGAGACATTGAGGACACTTACCTTTTATTATTATTATTATTATTAGTTTTTACCTATATAACCATTATTTTTCAGCATATAGGCTCTCTGTTATTCTCAAGGAAATCTGTAAACACAATTATCGTACTAGTGAATTCGTCTTTTTTCCTGTGATTTTTTTTCAATTAGGTTTTCACGTAAAATTTTTGTGTTCTTTCATTACTTTCTTTTGATTTATTTGTGTTTGGCGTTTAATTTTATTCATTATTTTGTAATTTAAACGAATGATACAAAATTTGACGTTAACATTAATATTACTTGTCAACATACTCACACGAACATGCATGTTATATACATAACATGGATATATAAAAGATATAATCAGTACTCCATCACTTTCCTTAATTCCTTTCTTTTCGTGTAAAACTAATTTGTCATTGCGATGTAGCTTAGGACCACCACTTTTTATGTTTAAGATAGAATTCTACAAAAATAATCAATACAAATTCCTTCACTCTTTTTTTTTTTTTATAATTTTTTTAATACTTACGAGTTTAATTTCTTCAATTTTTGAGAAATGTAGTTGATATAGAGTTTATAGGATTAACAAAAATAGCTCAATTTTTTTGACATTTAATAGAGATTTAATAAAACATAGTACAAATAAAAATTTTTAAAACTATTTTAGAAATAAGTCCGTACCTCGCACGGGTCCAAAGTTTGAAATTAATTAAAGCTCCAAGTCAAACTCCAGCAACTAAAGCTTTCCCCCACCAACTGCAACTTAAAATTTTCGTTTGACATTTTTACGTACATTTTATTTTTTGTCAATAGTACTTAATTTTGACAAATCCTTATTAATGATCATAACTTGCATATCACTAAATCTTAAGAGGACTGTAATTTCTAGTTAATAAATTATATATTACTGTCATAATTAAGAAACAATTAACTAATAATTTCTTTTGAAAACTTAATTAATTAAACGTCGAGGCTCTTACTATTAAATAGATCGATATAAATGTATAATACCTAATCCATTAGGTAACGAAGTACTAAATTGAGAAAAAAATCTATAATTTAGAATTAATTGAGTGAATTGATCATTTAGTTTTGAAATTAATAACAAATTTTGTTCTAATTAGCAACACTTGTTAATTATATAGATAGATTAAACTATTCACAATTGTATTAATTGACTTCAAAAAATGATACTTTCAATTTACTATTTTAGATTTATGCGAATGGATCTAAAAAAGGTAAAAATGAAATTATTATTGTAAAAGTATAAAAAATTAGGCATTATCATCTACTCATGAGTAAAAACGGATTATCTAATTATTAAATCCTTTTAAGCTAAAGTGCGTTCGGGTCTTGGACTTTGCGAGTACAGAAAGAGCAGACGAACAACACTGAGTCGATTAGTCAAATTCAAAGGCACAACATGTCAGATATACTTGTGCTTTAAGGAAGTTGGACTTTTTCCATCTTCAATATAGATATATTTACAGCTTGGCAGCAATATATGGCGTGTTATAGCTGGAGCCTGGTGGAGACATTCAACTGATACATACATGGTTCAGTCGTGGACCAATTAACTGTACACCAAGATATATATATATATATATATATAGGAAATTTTTTAAAAACGAACTTTAAAAAGTGAACTAAAGACGAACTGTCGTCTTTGGTATCTATGACGACGGTTCGATCCGTCGTCATAGAGTGCATGGCTATGGCGATGGGCCGAACCGTCGCCATAAATACCAAAGACGACGGTTCGTCTTTGATTCGCTTTTTAAAGTTCGCTGGAGAAGGGGACTATATATATATATATATATATATATATATATATATATATATATATATATATATTATTTATTTTTGCTGTGATGCTCATGAATGATTTCGAATATTACAAAGATTTTTATCTTTGGACCATTGGAGATGGGGCTACTTCGATGGTTTGTACAAGTATTTTTGTTTCACTAATTACTATTATTCCAAATACGTCATGGTACGGGATTATTTGGACTACAAAATCAAACAAGATTATAGAACAAGATTTGATAAGCAATAGTCAACAAATTGAGATTCATCTATTAACAGATTTTTTTTCTTCCATTTGAACTCATTTCAATAATTCTTTTAGTTGCGTTAATAGGTGTAATTTCCGTAGCTCGTCAATAAAAAATCTTTCGAACTGGAAATCGAAATCAAACGTTGTTCTGAGTTATAACATTTATTTTCCTTCCATTTTATTTGAATTCATATATATATATATATATATATATATATATATACATATATGTTGGAATGCAATTAATGTCATGAATTTTTCTGCTCAACTCGGCCGGCTAAACTTTCAAGTTTTCCGATTTAGGTTAAGACTTACACTCAAAGCTCCATTTGATCCGAAACTAGCTAGAATTTTAATTGATTGTTCATCTACCTTCTCACTTGTTGAGGTTTATCAGAATTCATATACGCACCTATACATAATTTTTTAAATATTTTTTGCATGAGTTTGATTTTAATGCTGAATTTTAAGATACTATAGAATTTGTGGCTGAAAAAGGAAGAGGGCTATGGTGTACTGTCTTAGGCAAAACTTAGTCTTTGAAACTTTAGACCATTGCCATGATACTTTGGCAATTTTTTGAAGGACTTTTTTGGTTTGATCTATTCTAGATATATAGATTAATATGATTAATAGGTACTTTGTTGGTTTTTTCTAGTCCAAAAATATTTTTGCGTCTATTTATAATGCATGCAATCTCTAATTTCCTTAAAAATTAAGCAAATACTAATAAATAGCAGGCAATATTAATTACAGGCCATATACTCAATCATGATCATCAATGAACAACTGATCATGCATGTACTAGTATTCTTGTCTTCGTCCAAAAATAACTGATCATATATATATATATACACGGGATAACCCGTGCCTGAAGGCACGATACAATTATTTTTATTATTATTTCTATTATAATAATAATAATAATAATAATTATTATTATTATTAATATTATTATTACTACTACTACTACTATTACTATTATTATTACTATTACTATTACTATTACTATTACTATTACTATTATTATTATTATTATTATTATTATAATTTTTATTTTTATTATTATTACTATTATTATAATTATTATTGTTATTATTATTATTATTATTATTATTATTAGTATTATAATAATAATAATAATAATAATTATTACGATTACTATTACTATTACTATTATTATTATTATTATTATTATTATTATTATTATTATTATTATTATTATTATTATTATTATTATTATTATTATTATTATTATTATTATTATTATTATTATTATTATTATTTTAATTAGTATTGTTATTATTATTACTATTATAATAATAATAACAATAATAAATATTCTTATTCTTATTATTATTATTACTATTATTATACTTATTATTGTTGTTATTATTATTATTATCATTATTATTATTATTATTATTACTATATTATCGTTGTTATTATTATTATTATTATTACTATTACTATTATTATTATTATTATTATTATTATTATTATTATTATTATTATTATTATTATTATTACTATAGTGTAGTGGTAAATTTGATTTTGGTGGGAAATGTGAGTAAATAGATTTTTGAAAAAAAGATGTTGAATTTGGGGGGGAAATGAGTGATAGATTAATGACCGTTGGATGTTGAAGTCTTAAATGATTTTAGACTGTTGGATGTTGAAGCCTAAATTAATTTGAGACCGTTAAATGTTAAAATCTTGAGATTTGAGCCGCTCTGTTTTATTATATAGATATATCACTTTAGGGCTTTGGCTGTCTTAGGTTTTTTTTTTGGTCTTAAATAACATAAATTTTATAAGAGTCTTGTTAGACATGTCTTGCTAAAATTTTATCAAAAATAAATATTAGCATATATAAAATAAGTAAAAATAAAAAATGATTATAATGTAATTTAAAAAAATTATTATTTTTACTAATAAAAATTAATATTTTTACAAATTCACTCTCACATAAATTTAAGACTTATTTGTTATTTATGTGTATCGCTATTTATGTGTGAAAAATATTATGAAACTATCATTTTTTTCTTATAAAAATATAAATTTTTTAATTTATTTTATCTTATCGCTTATAATTTTGCGTTAATTACAACTCAATTTTGTTGATATATAAATCATTTTCTATTTTAACAACAAAAATAATTTATATGATAATAAATTTTATGACGTAAATGAATTGTGACAAAGATATAGATTAAATTAGCACAGACCCTTCCTAATTTACTCATATCTTATATATCTACTAGGGATAACCCGTGCCTGAAGGCACGATATAATTAATATAACAGTTGAGTACTGTATTCAATATTTTTAAATTGAAAAATCTAAAACTATTACGAACTCCCAGTTTCATAATAAAATTGAGAGTCCAACCATTAATACAAAAAGATTGATACTCAATCCAATCATAGTTTCTTTTTTAGGCAAACATTAGTGTGCTATTCATTCCCAACTTAAAATTAGTTCTTGGCAGGTTTGAGCAATTAATTGATTGACGATAGCTGGCTTAAATTTATGTAATATAGTATTTTCTGGTATTCCACACACCTTTCCTTTATTGACAAAACAAAATGAGAGATTTGACAACATTTATTTGCCTCCAGTATCTAACCATCGATCAATATGATCCATAAACGGTATTTTATGTGAAAAAATGGTAGTACTACAAGTCATTTGGTATAAAATGATAACACCAACTAAATCGCATCACCATAACATTTTTTCTTTTATATTTTTTCTTGAAATTGGACAAAAGATTATAATATCATGAGTCAGAGCCTACAACAACAGTTGCTCTCGATATAACCCGCAAAAACACCAAAGAAATGACACGTAATTGTCTGTCCCTAAAGGCACGACGAATATTAAAATTTTAAAAATACTCAATTACCTAAAGATTCTTTGCAACCTAAAATAACTTACAAATCAATTAGAACGAATTTAAACACTCCCTGTGATTTTTTACCTAAATCAATTTGCATGTGTAAACATAACGACCGCAATACCCGAAAAACAGAAAAATTGCGTCAAGCTAAAAGGGTGACCCATGTTCTTTACATGCAATTTTTATTTATTTATTTATTAACTTATTTATTTATTTATTTATTATTATTATTACTATAATAATAATAATAATAATAATAATAAATTTATTTATTTATTTATTAACTTATTTATTTATTTATTTATTTATTATTATTATTATTATTATTATTATTATTATTATTATTATTATTATTATTATTATTATTATTATTATTATTATTATTACCACTACTACTACTACTACTACTACTACTATTATTATTATTATTACTACTATTATTATAATTATTATTGTTATTATTGTTATTATTATTACAATTATTATAATTATTATTGTTGTTGTTATTATTATTATTATTATTGTTGTTGTTGTTGTTGTTGTTATTATTATTATTATTATTATTATTATTATTATTATTATTATTACTATTATTATAATTATTATTATTATTAAAAATATTATTATTACTATTTTTATTTTTATTTTTATTATTATTAATATTATTATTATTATAATTATTATTGTTATTATTATTACAATTATTATAATTATTATTGTTATTACTATTATTGTTATTACTATTATTATTTTTGTTATTATTATAATTATCATAATTATTATTATTATTACTATTATTATTATTATTATTATTATTACTATTATTATTACTATTACTATTACTATTACTATTACTATTACTATTACTATTACTATTACTATTACTATTACTATTACTATTACTATTATTATTATTATTATTATTATTATTATTATTATTATTATTATTATTATTATTATTATTATTATTATTATGATTATTATTGTTATTTCTATTTTATTATTATTACTATAATTATCATAATTATTATTATTATTACTGTTATTATTATTATTATTATTACTATTATTATTATTATTATTACTATTACTATTACTATTTATTATTATTATTATTATTATTATTATTATTATTATTATTATTATTATTATTATTATAGTGTAATGGTAAATTTGATTTGGGAGGAAAATGTGGGTGGATAGATTTTTGAAAAAAAGAAGTTGAATTTGGGGGGGAAATGAGTGATAGAATAGTGACCGTTGGATGTTGAAGCTTTAAATGATTTTAGACTGTTGGATGTTGAAGCCTAAATTAATTTGAGACCGTTGGATGTTAAAATCTTGGGATTTGAGCCGCTCTGTTTTATATAATAGATATACAACACTAAAAACAAGCAATAAGTTGAAACTAACTTATATATATGTGAGTTCATTCATAAACGGAAGGCTAGCTAGCTAGTATTGTGACGTCCCTAAGTTCGGGTTATTGTAATTTTGTATTCAGTGTTTATGATTCAACACATCTAATACCATTAAATAATATATATTATTACTGTGAAAATAAATAAATATACATTGTTCATTTCAAAATGGTTTACTACAGTCCCAATGTCTCAACCTTAACAAATACATCATGACTATCCTATTAATACAAAAGGAATCGTAGTTTACAAAACAATAGTAATAACAAACTATTCATAAAACTTGTCCTTGTCTTTGTCCTTCTTAGAATGCCCATGCTTAATTGCAAATAGTTCATAATATATATAGTAAGAGTAAGCAATTATAATGCTCAATAAGTTTAAAATAATTAATAAAGACATATCATGAATAAATTACGAATGAAATGAAATACTCAACAATTGAAGGTAGTTAATGAATTTACTAATAGAATAATCAAAGTTCAAATGAAGAAATGAAGAATAATTATTTACTGTTGAGTGGTCCAACCGACCATGAACATTGACAAGGAATCAACCATTTGAATGACCCTTTTATAATTCAATTAGTACTTGAGGGGATCAGCCTCTTGTACACCATGTGTATGCATATTATTAAACTCTGAACATGTTGGACAAACGACACTTATAATCTCCTATTTACGGTTTGTTTTCTCAGTACAAGATTTTCGCACCAACTACTGGTTTGGATAGCTTTTAAAAACATTAACTTTATATGTCTAGCAGGAACAAATGGCGTAGACTATTTCTTGAACAATTCCTGTAATGAAGAACTTTAAATAATTTTCAGTTCAATAATAAAACAGTATTTTAAATGCATAAAGTGCGGATATTAATAATTTGCATTTATGTGGAGTAATTTACAATACATTAAACCACTAACATGCTTGAAAATAATAATTCAAGTATAAGTTAGAAAACTTGCCTCAGTCGTAAACTACAGCTTACAAGACTTAAATTACTGTTCTTGAAAGACTTAGTATTAAATAAGTTTATCTATCAATTAGTAACGCACATAGAATTTTATATATCACTATTAAACAGACGACCGCATAAGCACATAATTCCCTATTTAGCAACACGTAGCTTACAAGACAATACTATCACACTTGGATAATATCTTAATTATCAAAAAATATTATACTATATTCAATAATATCTTATTCACTTACCAACATTATTAATTATTTAACAACATCCTAATTGATTACTAATATTATTAATCTTTTAATAATATTTAACTCTCTACTATTATTATTAACTATTTAATAATAATTTAATCACTTATTATTATTATCAATCATTTAATAATAAGTTAGTCATTTACTATTATTATAAATCATTTAATAAAAATTTAATCATTTATAATTATTATTAATCATTTAATAATAATTTAGCTAATATCATTATTTAATAATACTTTAATTACTCAGTAACGTTTAAAGATCTAAACAATTTAATGTAAATTGTTTAACCACATTATTATTTTCTTAATTTAATTTATTTATCAATTTAATATAAATAATTAAGTTTGATTAACCTTAACTGTTATTTATCAATACATAAACATTTATCTTTATTAACCTCATTTTCCCTTAATTATTATTTAATATCATTTAAATAATAATTAATTAATTAATTTTTCTCATTTCTCATTTAATATTAATTAAATAATAAATAATTATCTAATTAACTTTATCACCATTTAATCAATATTTAATATCATTTAAATAATAATTAATTAACTAATTAATTATCGTCATTTATTATTTAGTATCAATGAAATAATAAATAATTATTTTATTAACTTTATATTTTCCTTTATTTACTATTTAATAGTAAATAATTAGTTATTATCTTTATTTACCTTAATTGTTATTTAATATCCATTAAATAAAAATTAATAATATTAATGGATTTTATTTACATTATTTATTATTTAATATAAAATAATAAAATTTAGCTTAGGCCCTAAATTAATTATATTAAGTTTTAAACATTTTGACTTAAACCTCTCCGAACCAACTCGTTTGACCCGATCATTAAAATCTTACTGTTTGAAAAATGAACTAGGGCCCCAACCCTAGTTAGTAGTGTAAAAGTAGGGCCTCAGCCATAGTACTTTAGAATCATTTTTTTTATATATTTTTTTTTCTTGGTTTTTTTTATAGATTTTTTCAACTTTTGCTACTTTGATTCAAACTTGCATAAAATGAAATGTACATATCCAAATTACTCCAAATTTATTTTGTTAGCTTCTTAACTTGATGTTCTACGATATTTCATGGTTCGATCACATTCTTGAAAATATTTTTGACATAAAAATAAGGATCGATCTACTAGGGTTTCAAAAACAACACATTTTGGAACAATATCCATAACTTGTTTATTTTATCACCTGTTTGGATGATTCAAGTTGAGGCATTTTTATAACCTCTAGAGCTATCAAACAAGTCATAAAACTAATAAAAATAATAACCACCACTTACAACACAACACATTAAACCACCAAATCAAGCTAGGCTTTTTACCGCAAAGTGTTTATTTGCACTTTTCTTATACCAAATCACATAACTAACATATCAAAACATATATTAAGCATTTTTAATCAAAGATCTTCATATATTTTATATATCTAACATTATAGGTTCATAAAATAAACTTTAAACCACTATAAACATATTTTGACCATCAAAATCACTCTAAGCATACATTGACATAAAGATTAAATGAAAGCTAGGGTTTTGAACAATTTTAAATCTTATAGTTGCTTTCTTTCTTCTTGCTAGAAACTTAAGGAGGCTTGGATGATCCACCTTTATAATCTTCTTGATAAACTAGGGTTTCCTCTTCCTCTTTGCTTCTCTAGCTTTATATTTTTCTCAAGCTTTTCTATTTAGCTTCTCTTGCTCTCAACTTTCTCTCTAACACTTAGAATATCAAATGACCAATTAAATAAAACGTGAGAGGAGTGTAGTATATGATTTCTATTAGTTGAAATGTATACTTACACTTTGTGTAATTATACATATCAACAATCCATCACCATAGGCCTGATAGTTTGTCCTGCTTTTACCAATGCTCCCAAGCTTCCAAGGGAAGCTAAGGAGCTCTCCCAAATGCACTTGTAGCTGCCGGCCAAAGAGGTCCACAATGTTCTAAGATTTAATTAATTTTTCCTTTTCTTTTAATGCCTTAATCAAGTGTTTATATATATATATATATATATATATATATATATATATATATATATATATATATATACAGACGCACACACACACACACACACATATAATTACCAATACACACATGTTGCGCTAAGTCTAGGGCTAGGATTTAATTCATTCATTGGACTTTAACTAACAATCACATTGGGCCTCAATTAATTAAATGATTGGGCGTACAATTAATTCCAACATTGATTTAGGTTTGACTTTATATTTAATTCCAATTTGGGCTACTTGCAACATTGATTACTACTACCAACACTTGGGTTGGTAATAAATTGGTTGGGCTACCAATTAACTCCACTTGGGCCTTCAATAATTAAATCAATGGACTAGGCATTTAACTTGATTGGGTTATCAATTAAATCACATGATGCTAATTACTAACATGAAATAATTCTACCACATTAAGGTTAACATTTAATAATTCATGGACTATTATTATTAAATGCCACACTTGGATTATATAATCCGATTAGACTTGCCTTTAATAAATTAATTTAGTCTATCAAATAATTGGCTTAACTATAAACCTTAACATATTCAATTGAATCATTGATTAAGGTTTCTAACTTATCGGTCATCGATATTAAAACCTGAGGTTAGTCCACTAGTTTTAAAATAACCAACCAAGTGAACTTCCCTATAATAAAACCCTCACACAAAAAGATATGATTACACATAAATGCATAATATATTAATAAAAAATTTAATTCACTTCATTGATAAATTTTTTCTAATATATATTTATAATATTACGTAAAATTCGCGATCATTACAGGTACTCAACTAGCCTAATTGATAATGTTCATGTAGTTACAAAGGAAGACATAATTCAAATAATCTCGATATAGATCATTGGGAATTAAGGACAAAAAGCTAGGCTAGAAATTAAATTGATTAAACGGTAAAGGAAAGTAACCTTTCGATCGATCGTCATCAAAAGAACTAATGCCTCATAGCTCCACTAAGTTTTAATTTAAACCCTTTGGCAATCCCAAACAAATTATGATTTTCCTATAGGCTGTGTTCGTTTGCAAAAAACATATTTGGGATTGGACTATTTGTATTAATTTAACACTACTTCAAACTGTTTTATCCCATGATAGGAGATTAATAGATCTTTAAATAGTCATATGGACTATTTTTTTTTTTTTTATCATTCCTAAGGCTATTTATGTGGAATTATATAATCCCATAAAAAATGAGATTAATAGTCCCCCTCATTTTAAGCTATTAAATAACTTTTTGGGACTAAAAGTTCAACATTAAAGAATTAATAATCCATCATCAAATGATTAAATAGTGCAAAGTAGTACTAAATTAAGCTAAATAGTCTAATCTCAAGCATGTTTTTTACAAACAAACATAGTCTTACTACCTTGTTCTTCTTATTCTTTGATATTAAAACTAGGATATTAACCCCTTCTTGTGTCCCACTCAACTCCTGATGAATGCTCTCAAACTCCGCCAAAACTTCACTCAATAGTATTCCCACATTTGTTTTGTCAACCAACATGTTCAAAAGCACCACCAAATGCTTATGAAACATTCCCTTTTTCGCGATCTCCTTCACTTCTTGCCCTTTTTCTATCTCCTCCACGCAAGGGTCACTTATGAATGTCCGCCTGGAGCTGCTAGTTGTGGCATAGTAATTTTAACAACCTTTTGACGTCCCTCTGGACGGCTTGAAGGGAGTTGTTGGATTGGGCTACGTGGATAAGTGTTGTGTAGCCACTAACGGCTTTTTGATTAGTGAATGAGTAATGAAGATTGTTTGAGTGATGTGGAAGATGTTTGATGATCAACAAGTGTGGAATTGGATAGGAATAGAGTAGTAGCGATAGACTTGATTCTTCTCAATTAGGAGAATATTCCAAAAGATCTATAGAGTCATTTTATAACCTTAAAGTTTTGAAGAATCTCCAGGGCGGTCTATGTCCTCGATTAAAAGAGTACTTAAATCTACAGACTCTATCAGCAGACCTGTTTACAAAATGGAAGATTTAGTTATTCTACCCCCAGAAGTACCTATAAGGGCTTAAAGTCCTACTTTATTAGATGTGGGTTACACATACATAAATATTTTGGAGGTTGAAACTTCATATGTTCCAAACAAAGAAAAGCTTAATTTTTTTTTCAATTCTGACAAAAATAAAGAGATATGAGAATGATTCTTAAATAATCACACTGAAGAGGAGAAACTCAAGATTTATACGATCTATATGAGTTCTTAAAAAAGACTCCAAAGGAGATGAATTTTTTTATATTCTTTAGACGCTGGAGCAAGATCAAAGGTAGATCTATGCCTGAAACCTCAAAGATTTTTTCCAACTTAAATGATGTGCATGATGCCTTAAAGGTGGTTCCTAGCAGCTTAAATGTTGCTAAAGATAACTTAAATGTTGTGGAGAATGTCCTCAAGCTCTATAGAGATCTGGATGATAAATAAGAAGTCAAAGTAATTTCCAGTATTCATCCTCCAAGAACTCCACCAGCTATCACTGATAAGGAAAAGGCTACTCCTTTTAAACAAGGATTTGACAAGAAGACTGTGGACAAGTATAATGAGTTGATGGCTATAAATCAGATGATCAAGCAAAATAATTATACAAATCTATTTTTATAATCTCTGGGTGCATAAACATCTAGAATTCAAAAATTAATTTCTAAAGAAAAGGTGTTTACTGCCAAGGTGGAACCAGCAGTGATATCTACTTCAATAACTTTTACATCCATCTCAAAGGGGAAAGAAAAGGTTGTCGTCCCGCTTAAAATGGGTAGTGTTCCATTTAAGCCTCCACCACAAATTACAGAAAAGCTTAATTTGGGAATTGATTCTTCTCAACTTTTAGAAGAATTAAAAGGAAGACTGGATAAATTATCTATTAATCCTAATAATTCGAACATTTCGATTATTACGGATAATGGATTTGATCTTAATCAGATTTTGGAGAATCTTTCGGCGTCAAGTAATGCTCAAAGCATTGGCGGTAATGCTCAAACTAGCATTAAAAAGTTGAAATAAGGTTCAATCAAGAATCAACCCTACTACTTCCAATCATCTACAATTGATGCCCAATTTAAAAAAAAAAAGTGTTCATTTCAATGGATATAACATTTGTGGATGGAATATGGATGGCTTAACGGATGGCTTAACGAAGTATCAAATTATCGTTCTTCTTAAATATATGACAATCTATACGCAGGCACTAAGGGCTAAAGAAAATTCTGAAAAAAGAATTGCTCAATCTATCATTTCAAGTTTTGTTGGTCAGCTTAGAAATTGGTGGGATAATCTTCCTACACATGAAGATCATGAAAGAATTTTTTTAGTATCAAGTTGAAAAGGGAAGGGATATAAATAATCAACCAATGTTTGAAAGTGATGTAGTAAATATTCTTATTTTTACTGTATTACGTCATTTTGTGGGTAACAGAAAGAATATCCTTTCAAAAACCTATGAGCAATTGAGCAACTTAAAGTGTTGATCGTTAGCAAACTTTACATTCATTCTGTGTTGCAAATCTGGCAGTGACTCTAGCTGTTAGATCCCCAATTATTAGATCTTGTATATGATCCATTGCCCATCTGAATCTAGGTGGTACATCTGTCTTTGTGCCTTCTTGTCTGAATTCTTCTAGATTTGCTTCTGTAGGTTCTTTATCTCGTAGATAATCTATGTCAGAAATGTATGGCTCTACAATTTCTTCATATGAGTCTATGATTGCTGGTCTACTTGTTCTGTGTTTTCATCGAAGATGATTGCTTCTCTTAGTTCAAGATTATTAGTTTCATCAAAAGTAATATGAATTGAAACTTCAGCCGTTAACAATCTCTTATTAAAGACACGGTAAACTTTGTTAATATCTGAATAGCCAAGAAAGATACCTTCATTTGACTTAGGTTCAAGCTTAGTCAGATAGCTCTTACCTTTGTTGAGGATATAACAGGTATAACCAAAGATGTGCAGGTAACCAATATTAGGTTTTCTTCCTCTCCAAAGTTCGCATGGTGTCTTTTTAAGTGTGGAGTGGGTCAAAGAACGATTCTGAGTATAGCAGACAATGTTGACAACTTCAGTCTAAAAATATTCTGGCATCCTTGAAGTTGCCAGAAGTCTCCTTCCTGCTTCAATCAATATTTTGTTCGTTCTTTCAGCTACACATTTTGTTGAAGAGTTCTTAGTGCTGAGAAATTGTGATTGATTCTATTTTTTTCACATAACTTTACATTGGAAAAGTTAAATTATATGCTATGATCACTCCTTATTGCATTGATCTTCTCACCTTTCTCATTCTTAACCAGCTTGAAGAAATTGATTAAACATGAGCTAGTTTCATCATTTGAGGCAAGAAAGAGCACCCATATGTATCTGTTGTGATAATCTACAATGACCAAAATGTATTTCTTTCCTCCAAGACTGATAATAAGAATAGGCCCAAAAAGATCTATGTGTAGAAGTTGTCTGAGCCTATTGATGGAGTTAACTGTCTTAGTTTTAAAGAAGACTCTAGTTTGCTTGTTGTGACGACCCCGAATCCGGGTTCCTCGAACCTCGGATCCGATTCAACACTAGTACTACCTTGTTCTTATTGTTCATGAATTACAACAATATTATAATTGCTAAATAATCATTTTTTTACAATTTTACAACTTCTCTTTCTATTCCAGAATCACAATCTTTATACATTCCTAGTATGTCTCAAGATCATACATGATACGACATTCTATTACAATCAAATTGAGTATTTAACACTCGTATAATATACCAACTAAGTATTATACTACACAATCATTTATTTGTCCAATTCGGACTGATATCTACAATAGACATTTAGATCTTTAGTGAAAGTAATATGTTTTCCTGTTCCTTGATCTTTATCGAGAACTTCAGCTAACTTGCATTATCTGAAAATATTGATTTTAAGTAAGAGTGAGCACGACGGCTCAGCAAGTTTAACAGTTAGACATAACACATTACATGCTTCACATAATACACATGCATTGCATCTTAATCTTACATTATGCTTTTCACATTAATAATACTTCGTACCTTTCATGCATCACATACAATCATCAACTAGCATTTAGCAAATCATGCTTCATTCTTGTACATAGTTTTCATGTAGTCATACCACATGCTGTTCATCTACCACAAACACCATCAATACATCTTCATATTATTAATTTAAATCACATTATAGCATATTATTGCACATAGGAGCATGTTCTAAAAAACTTGCCTGGTTTGCTTCTACCGTTTACACTTATTTGTGTCTTTTGTTCAACCTACAATTTATATATAAAATTGACATAATCATTAGTTACAATGACTATAAAGTAGTCTTAACTTAAGACCTTAACTTCAAATTACTAACTCTTAAGATGTCCGATAAACGAACCCTTAAGTTTCAGACAAAAACCCTAACCCAAATACAGTTCGGACATAACGGGTATGCTTAACCAACTTACGCATTCACTATACGTTCATCGTACGACCCACTTTTATTAAGTTGTCTAAATTAGTAACAAGCGGACTATTTACATCGGTTAAACATTCTTCTTTTATATAACTTAATGATTTGGACATTTAATAATGTACCAAATACCCCAAGATATTATCTACCTTTGATAATATACAATTATATTCAAACATTATTAATTATTTAATAATATTTTACTCACTTATTAATATTATTAACCATTTAATAATATTTTAATCACTTATTAATATTATTAACTATTTAAAAATATTTTAATCACATATTAATATTATTAACCATTTAATAATATTTTAATCCCTTATTAATATTATTAACCATTTAATAATATTTTATTCTCTTATTAATATTATTAATCATATAATAATATTTTAATCTCTTACGAATATTATTAATCATTTAATAATATTTTAATCACTTATTAATATTATTAACCATTTAATAATATTTTATTCTCTTATTAATATTATTAATCATTTAATAATATTTAAATCTCTTACTAATATTATTAATTATTTAATAATATTTTAATTGTTTATTAATATTATTAACCATTTAATAATATTTTAATCTCTTATTAATATTATTAACCATTTAATAATATTTTATTCACTTAATTAACATTATTAATTATTTAATAATATTTTAATCACATATTAATATTATTACTCATTTAATAATATTTTATTCATTTACTAATGTTATTTATCATTTAATAACTTTTTAATCATATACTAATATTATTGATCATTTAATAATATTTTAATAATCTTCAATCAATACCAATAGTTAACCTTTTAATTGTGTTAACCTTAATCTTTAACTTAAACATTTAGCTATCATTTAGTCACTAACAGACTCTCTTATAATAGTTTATCTTTATTTCAATAGTAAAATTATCTTTTGTTAAGTTTTACAATGCCCGACAAGCGAAACTTTCAGTTCCGAACAAGTCTGGATTAAAATTTTAATTTTTTTAACAAGCACAGGCGTCTAGACGCCGCCCCAAAGCCTTTCTGGGGCGTCTAGATGCCCATAGGCAGAAACCAACAAGGGTCGGGCGTACACTTGGGCGTTTAGACGCCGTGTACTTTGGCTGCCGGAACCTCTCTTAGTAGTTTGGCCATAACTTTGTCATACGGAAATATTTTGAGGTGATTTTTTAGTCTAAATTCATTAGAATTTCATGATCTACAATATCTATTTAGATCAGAAGTCCAAATTCCGAACGGAACTAGACTAAAAATTTCTCACAAGGACAAAGTGAAAACTAAAATCACAAATCATTGGTTTAAAAGTTCAAACTTGAATAAAATAAACTCTACACCTCCAAATGACACCAACTTAGTGTTATTGTCTTCTTAACTTCTTATTTTACAATATTTTATGATTCAATCATATTTTTGAAAACGTTTTGACAATAAATTTAAGATTGAACCGCTTAGGGTTTTAAAACGCCCTATTTTGCAGTAAAAGCCATAACTTGCTTATTTCTTCAAAATTTTCAATCGTTCAAGTTATGTTATCTTCACAACACATATACCTATCTTTTAAGACTCTTAGATCATAAATATAAGCCACACATCTCAACTCATAATCATCAACCTAGTTATTTAACTAAGGTTTTACAACCAAACATTCTCATATGACTATTTATTCCGTCATTTTACGTATCACACATATAAAACACATATCTAGCATAGCTCACCATAGATCTTCATCACTTAGATCATTCTATAACCAATATTACTAAACTTATATTTAACAAAATAATAAATAAGGTTTGAGAAACTTTTAAACCTTCTATAGAATTTTTCTTCTTGGAAATGGTTGGAACTCCCTCTTGATCTTCTATCTCTACCCGAAAATGACTAACACCCTTAGTGTTTGAGCTCTCAAACTCAAAACTCTCACCATGTAGCTCTTATTTTCTCTAGAGTCTCTCTCTCTATAAGTTAGTGCAAGTAAGCAAATGAGTAAACAACCAATACAAGGATGTGAAGGATGTTATTTATAGAACCTCCCTAATCACCATGAACTCCTACTAATCAACTAGCATTGGTCAATTAGAGGCTAATTTAGGCTTACTATAGCATGGAATGACCACTTGGAATGACTAGCTTGATTGACCATGGTGTGACATGTTACTTGCAATTTTTCCAAGCTAGCAAAACAAGTAACCAATTGAGTATATAACACTCAATCACCAAAATCACCAACATTTAACCTTGGTCACACAATACTCAACCTTAGTTAAGGCTCATCTTATTTATATAGACATATTTATATATCTCATAACAACTAACCACAATGTGGTTAACTCTCTACATTAAAATGACCTAGGTTGGTCCACACACCCAACTATGGTCTAAACTCATAATATAAATAGATATACCTATTTTATCATTTCCTCAATTAACCAAGGTATGGTTAATTCTCTACAACATTCAACTCAAGGTTACCTACCAATTCTACCTTGGTGAATTATATACATACATAATTGTATCTATAATATTCTTCCTATAACTAACCCATGCATAGTTAAATCTTAAATTTATTTACTACCTAGGGTTACTCAATTAACTCATCCATAGTTAATTCTCAACACTACCTTTATTTACCTAGTATTTAACCAATGATTGGTTAATGCTCTATCTTGTCTACCAACTAGGGTTATTCAATTAATCCTACACTAGTTAATTATCTACACTCAATCAATACGTGAAATGCTTCTTCCAACACATTGACCATCATTTGACTTTTAATGATTTGGGCTACATAGTTTACTTTTTATTGGGCTCTCTTATTTAATTATCCACTTCATGCAAATATTCTCATATTGGGCTAACATCTATAATCATTTTAGGCTAGTCCACTGGTAGTAAATAAATTACTTGGACTCTACATGGAATTAAATCCTTTAATTATTTGAACCTCTTTATAATTAATAACAAGACTTACAACAATTAAGATATTGGGCTTGTTTTAAATTCACTTTTGAATTCTATACAATAATTTAATAATTAAGTTAATTACTTAATTAATTAACTTCTTAATAATGTCATTCTAGATAATCATTCTAGTTTCTCTATAACCTTAACTCATGACTAATATAATTAACATAATTAATTATATTTCATGACTTTCCTTTTTACTTAATATTTAAACTAATTAATTTATTAGTTTAATTGAGTACTAACTTACTCATCCTCTTATTTGGCTAACAAGCACGCTTTAGGTATATATATATATATATATATATATATATATATATATATATATATATATATATATATATAATCACCTTCACTTCTCAATTGAATTTATTTTCTTAATACTTTCTCTACATGCATCATTACAATATTCCCTCATTTAATTTCTAACAAATAAATTATGTTAAAAAAAATGTTCACCCATTTTCTACACATCTCCAACTCTAGGTTTTAAACCATAACCTTTAATTGATTATTCAAAATCTTATTTACAAATCTTGTTAATATATGAGATATTACACTTGTGATATCCTGAATAATTATGAGGCTAGTAAATATGAATAATACAATTGTAGTGAACAATGATCCTCATATAAGGAAATTATAAGATAGCCATTGAAGTAAAGATAATGTTAAGATGTAAAATCTAGATTTGTATGAGAGAAAAATATAGAGGAATAATTAATTATTTTTTTTATGTTAGAAAGAACATATATGGTTTAACTCTAAGGAGGTTATGAAGAGAGGCTAATATATTAATAAGGTATTTTACTACCTCGGTAGATGATTAATAATAAGGTATAATTTGCTACGATTGAATGAGAACGAAGAGAATTAAATGTAAAAGATAGTAATGTTGAAGAATAAGAAATGAGAGAATAAAGAAAGAAAAGAAAAGATTATGATATATGAAGCTATAATATAAAGCTTTAAAGAATTTTAATTTTTTGATAATGTGTAAACTGTGTTATAAATGAAAATGAGGTAAGAGATAATGATGAAAATAAAAGAGTATTATAAAATAAAGTCTACGTATGAGTATAAGAGATATGATGATGAAGATGTTAATACCTGAAATAAACATGTAGTTATGAGCCAAACCAAGTTAGATAAAAATTGGGCTAAGAATATATTTCCATATATGAATTGGACAGGAAAGAGTAAATGAAAAAGGTGATAATGAAATACCTACAATAAGGTAATTTGGTGAAATTATTTGATGAAAAAAGATTATGTAAGAGTTGGAAGTAAACCGAAATAAAATATTATGGTAATAGTGATTCCGGGCGAAGAAATCTTTAAAAGAGAGAAGAATGGGATGACTAAGAACATCAAATAATGATATATTAATAAAAAGAATTTTCTTTAGAAATTTCTATGTGGTGTATATATGTACTAAGGAATGAGAAATTAATAGTTAAATAAGCTAATTATTTTAATTAGTTTGAATTAACTAAGGAGTGTAAATTGAAGTTAAAAGGAATGATTAATTAAGTTAATCATATGAAATATGATTTAAGATTATGTTATTAAATTAACAAAGTTTGAATGTTAGCATTGAATAACAATACTAGAAATGATGATTAATTAAGTTAATTATACGTAATATGAATTGAGCTTATGTTATTAATTAACAAAGCTTGAATGATTGACATTGTGTGGCAATGTTAAGAATTTGAATTAATTACAAGGTTATGGATAAGATCCAATAAAGGGATAAAATAATTCAAAATAAGAATTGAGTAATATATATAAACTAATTAAATTAAATTAGTTGGACTATGTATGAAACAAGAAAGAAAAACCAAGAAAAATACTTTAATTAATTGGAAGAAAAGTCAATTAAAGCTTGAGTTATTAAATAACCAAGTTAATGGGTAAGTCTTGTATGACATTATAAAAGACCCAATAAAATTCATGGAATTAAGCCTCATGAAAAAAAAGTAAATAAATTAATTAAATGATTAGTGAATTAGCCCAAGTGATATGGGCAATGTTAGACAAGTGTGGAAAGTAAATAAAGCCTAATGATATGTTTAAAATGTGTTTTGTATGGAAGAATTAATTGCTAAATTTGAAAAAAAAGAAGCCCGATGAGAATTTATTTTAGTAGCCCAAATATTTGGAATGGTGTTGGGAGGATGATATATATATATATAGATAATGTGACATGTGTTAGTAAAATAGCTATGGTTAATACTTGACCATGATTGAGTTAATTGTAGAGAATTATAAATGTACATAGGTATATATATAATTAAATGTGTTGGGAAAATTATGTATATATATGTGTATTGATGTATATTTGTAAGTATACAATTTAAAAGAAAAGAAAAAATGAAGAGAAGTATGGGGTCAAAGTGTAGAAAATTTTGTGAAATGACTACATTGCCCAAGAGAATATGGTTAATGACCAATGTGTCCCAAAGATGGTTAAATGTCTATTTTGTCTTTAAAGAAAATTAGTAATGACTAACATGCGCTTGAGAAAATTGCTAGGAAACTTTCTAGTAATGATGGAATAACCAAATTGCCCTTAATAAAAATTATTAATGACCTTTGTATCTTAGAAAGAAATTTCTAAGAAGTTTCCTAGAAAATGGCCAAATGACTAAAATACCCTTGTAAAAAATTATTAATAACAATGAAGTCCTTGTAGGAATTTTTTAGAAATTTCCTAAGTGAAGGTAAAAATGACCATTTTGTCCTTGGAGAAAACTACATATGACCAATATGTCCTTGTAGGAAATTTCCTTGAGATGTGTAAATAACTATTTTGCCCTTCCCTAGTAATGGCTAAAAACTACTTTTTCCTTGGTCTTGACCTTCTATAAATAGGAGTTACCAAGCCTTATTTCAAAGGTTGATCATTTTTTTTTAGAGAAAAGCCTAGAAGAGAGAGTAAGGCATGAAAAAAAGGGAGCTTAATGAGAGCTCTCATTTTTTGGTGGCTATGGGAGAAGAAAGATTCAAGATAAACTAATCTAGCATCAAGTATGAGGAAGATCACTAAAAAGTTTAAAAGTGTTCTATCTCTCAAGCTTTATATTAGCTATTCCATTTTATAGTTAGTATCGTTATAATCATGTTTGGTTGTGGGAGAAATTATGTGAAGAGGATCACCGTGGATTCGAAGATATAAGGATGGAAATTTGTTGGTGATTATATATATATAAATATCACATGTCACGTATGATAGACCCAAAAGATCAAAGATTAATTAACTAGAAGCTATATTTTAAAAGAATGACAATGAATGCTTATAACGTGTTTGATAAAAGTCTTACAAGAAATGAGTTACTATGTTTTACATATTTTTCAAGATCCATGAGTGGTAGGTCATTCGTATATAAGATACGATGATAGCCCAAGTGGATCGGAAGAGAAATGTTGTAAAATGAAATTCTAATTAAGGATTTTTTCTAGTAAACTATGTCTATTTTGAAACCCTGGTTTAATTAGACCACTATGTTGGTTGTTAAATATTTTGGAATGTGATTAAGACTTTTGGTTTTGTTAAAATTATGAATCCAACAAGTCATGGTATGTAATTAAGCTCAAGATGAGTGTTAATGATAAAGTTATATACAATTGAGACATGAGCGATGAAGCTTAGTTTTTATTCATCATTGTGAACGATTTTGAGTCCACTTGTGATTGGAATTTGGATTTTTGATCTAAAGAGAAGTTGTAGAGGGGGAAGTTACGGACGCGCGAGCGTTTGAATCACTAAAAAATGTTAACAAGAAGAAGTTATGGGTGTTTTAGTGCGCGAGGGGCATGCAGTCAAAAGTTAAGTTTTTGAAAAATTTGGTCTAACGCTTAAGCATTGGAACCTGCTGTTTTCAAGTTATTGTTTTGATCGGGTCTGGTTGGATCCCAGCCAGTTCGGTTTTTCTTGTAAAAATAATTTAAATTTTGTATAAAATGGGTACTTAAGGGGCGCTTAAACCAATATGTGGGTATAATGTTGACTAATTGGTGGATCGATCTAAATAATTATAGATCATACAAAGGCGCAATGTATTAGCGTAAGAAGGATAATCAGAACAAAAAAGTTTTTAAGAACTTATCATTATGTGTTCCGTGCAAATTTTCTATGATACGTGAGATTTGTGTGAACTTGTTTTAATGTGCACTACGTGTAACAATGTGATAATTATTGTTGATATTCATTTGATGAACTAAGTAAATTGTTCTATGTGAACTTTATGAGTTAAAGTTTTGAAGCATGTATAAATGCAAAAGTATAAAAATTATGAAGCATGTATAAGTGTAAAGCATGAATAGCATGAATCATGAATAAACGTAAAACATGAGAAATATGAAGCATGTATAAAATGCGAAGCATGAAAAATGTGAAGTATGTTGGAAATATGAAGTATGTGTTATGTTGATATCTGTTAACTTGCTAAGCAACATAATTGCTCACCCTTGCTTTAAATGAACTTTTGCACTTAAGTTGAGAATTTCGAAGGTTTCGATAAAGACAATGGATAAAGGAATGAATAATACATAGATGTACTCGCGGTTTAAGCTTTTGGTGGTGAACCTCTGTTGTTAGAAATGATCTTATATGTTAGTGTAACCCTTTTGAGGTAGTTATACCTTGTAATGCTACAAAACTCGTTTGTATAACCTCTAGTTATGTTGGATGAGTGTTAATATTATAAGTAATAGAGGTTTAGTCGAAGAAGAATGTAATGGAGAAAAGTTAACTTTAGATTATAAGTTCAGGGATACTCATAATCAATATAATAATTTGAATTATAATGTACTTAGCTTAAGATGTATAGAATAGATCATAATAATCTGGAAATGTAATAAAAGATTGTAAATGTTACGAATTCGGCATGAAAGAATACTTGTATTAATTGGTATCAAAATAAGGTTTTATCATGGTTGAAGGTTATAAATATTAAGATAGAATTTGTATCGTGATGCACCAGATCCGCTGTAACAGGGACACAGATTTGGGGGGCGTTATATTGCTTCCCTAGCGGACAGGTTTTGCATGGTTTCTCTTTGGTGAAGGTCAGCTTGGGCATACCAGAGACTAGATCTTTAACAACTAACTTGGACATATTCTTGAAGTTGAGGCGGGAGAGTCTTCTGTGCCATAACTAACTGACATCTTATGAAGATTTAGCAAAGAAGCAAGCTATTGCAGTTGAGCTCAGCTTTACCAGATACACCACATGGACATTTTCATCTCTTGTCCCAGTCAGCATTAATGACTTTGTATTCTGATATTTAACTTCACGTTTGTTGTTATGGAAAACCACTTGGTATCCCTTGTCACATAGTTGGTTGATGCTTATTAGGTTGTGCTTTTATCCTTCAACATAAGTAAATTTATTAAATGTGATGACACCATTTCCTATGATGTCATATCCTTTGATCTTGCTAGAGTTTTTATCTCCAAAGATAACAACTGGACCATCTTTTTCTCTTAAATTTGATAGAAGAGCTTGATTTCCTGTCATGTGCCTTGAGCATCCACTGTCTAAACACCAGGTTGACTTAGTGGAGCTCCTTTCCAGCATTTAAACATTAGGCTTCATTCTTGGTACCCATATATGTTTGGGTCCAGGTGGATTAGTGTTTTTAGGAACCTAGATTTATCTGATTTTGGGTTTTTGTGTCACAAGATAATTCTTAAATCTACACATAGCAGTAATATGTTCAAAGCTATGACAAGTATAACATTATTTACATTAAACGCTTATGTATATGTTTGGAAACCTTCTTATATGTGACATGTGTGGAGCATTTATACTCTTGTCTTTTATTTTAGGTTCTTGCTATTTTTGTAGAGTGAAAAATAGTTCTACGATTGTTATTAGGCAGCTTCATAGAGTGAGTTTGACTGATTCTACGATCCTTTTAGGTTTAATCGTAGTGTTATTTTTTCTCTATAGTTTCTTAAAATTGAGACCAATGTGAGATCTATTGTCTTTGAGGGACTACACTAAGATTAACATAAATAGAGGAACATTGAGTACTTAGTTCTATAACTTATGTTAATTTCACAACTACAATGCTTCTATAGTAGGTAAAAGCACTATTGTTGTTAATCTTAGTACTTGTGCCCATACTCTGATTTGAGGAAGGTTCCTCAAATCTTAAACCTGAGTTGTCATAAATTAATCTTTTACTGGTGATCAGGGAGTCCATGAAAATCAAAGACCTATTCCGTTATAAGATTGTCTTCTCTAGTTCCTCAATCTTGGAGACTAGAGTTGACTCTCTTTGTGCAGACTGCTCTATTGTAGATTTTAAAAAGTTATTGTCTTCTTTAAGCTTTAACAAGGAAGAAGTATTTCCTTGAATTGTTTTCAACTCAAGTTGTACTTGTTCCTTCTCTACTTGAAGTAGAGAATGATCTTTTGAAATTACTTTAAACCACTTCATATATTTATGCAGATTAGAAGTAATATCACATAAAACAGTTCTAAGATCATGTATATCAATATTAGGAGAGTTGAAGTCAAATACCTCACTAAAATCAAACTCTTGAATATAAGTGGTTATCTCCTTTGTGGTTTCAGCAGCCATGAAGCAGAGGTTGGCCTTGCAGAGTCCTTCATCTTCACTTGACTCAGATTCTGAATCACTATCAATTTCACTCCAGGAGCTTTCAGCTACTAGACCTTTGTCCTTCTTATGGAATTTTCTTGGATGTGTCTTTCTGTCCTTTTTAACAAATTTTAACTTTCTGTCTTTCTTTAGTTCTTCTCAGACAGGCTTACTACAGTCAGCAATAAAATATCTTAACTTCTTGCAGTTGTAGTATAGGTCTTTTGCATAAGCTTTCTTGTTGTTGTTGTAGTTTGTGAATATTTTTTTGTAGCTACTCCAGCCTTTCTTCTTGAACTTTCTTAATCTTTTGACCAGGAGAGCAATGTCTTCATCATCACCTTCAGATTCACTTTCTTCTTCAATATGAGTCTTTAAGGGACTTTCAACAGCTTTTAGAGCCACACCTTTGTCTTTTCTACTTGATTCTGAGTTTGAAATTGTCTCTGCCCTTTGTTTGAGCTCAAGCTCATAGGTGAGCAAGTTTTCCATATAACTGTTGTAGAGTCATATCTTGAAGATTCTTGGATTTTTTAATTGTTGTTCTTTGTGACGCCCTAAATCTGGGCATACACAACCCAATTTGAGATGCCAAATATACACGGTATCAAATACAGGACAGTATATAGTATAAAAATACAAAGCTTAATAATACACAACTAAGTCTTCCCTACTATTGCCACATTATTTACAACATGTGAAGACTACTATAGCTATCTCTAGGACCTTCACTCCATTCTCCGGCTAGACCCAGCTACTCTCTTGTTTCCTAAAGGACAATGAAATAAACAAAAGGGTGAGCTCAAATAACCCAGTAAAGAAATATCATGACTAAGATAACAATGATTAAATTATCATTAGCCTTCAACAGTTAAGTTCTCAATAGAATATAATAAATAACAAGTTTTAGATCAGTAATAGCAAAGGAATGAACAATCCACTAGAAAAATCATGTAGGCTATAATGTCCACTAGCTTTTTTTTTTTTTCTTCATAAAAACATCGTCTGGATATTTTGCTGAACTATACTTACCATAGTAAGTTTAAGAGTATGAAAAAAATGATATCTCTTACCTTAACACATGACTGAATATTAATTTAAATGAAATTGATCAACCTATATATTTATAATTTAATTAGTAAGTACCACATATAATTTCATGGTGTATACTAATTCGTATAAACTCATCAAAAGTGATTTGATAGTAAAAATTTGTGTAGTATATAAAATAAAGCATAATAAACTTCAAAATAGTTTTAAAAAATATTATTTCAAAAAAATATTCAAGAAAAAGTTTTTCAAAATGAATTTTCTAAAGGAAAAGTATTCTAAAGAAAGATTTATATACACTATGTGATGTGTGTGGTTAATTGACTAACTATTATGAAAAGACTTACTTAAATAATACTTGTACTCTTACAGATCTTCAAATACACACGATAGCTTAAGCACACTTAGCAAGAACTTATATAAAGTAATATTTAGAGAGTTAAAGAAAGAATAAATAAAAATTTATGAAAAATTCTCAAGTTAAGTCCTTTATTTATAGTCAAAAATATTATCATAATTCAAGATTTGTTAACTTAATACAAATCGTATATTTCAAGATAATATTTAATCCATACCACACATTTCATCTTTTAAGATTTCTTTAATCTAAATCATTTTTAATCTATACCGTTCATTTCAAATTCTATAATTATTACATTATCTTTAATATATATCATTCATTTCAGATTTTCTTTAATCTATACTATTCATTTAATAAAATAATTAACTTTATATATAAAACAACTAATTTTATATATAAATTAATTAACTTTATATATAAAACAATTAACTTTATATAAATCAATTAACTTTATATAAAGTATATAAAATAAATAACTTTACAAATTCAATTATTCATAATTATTCATTATTATAACTAATTATTGTAAATGTAGTGTAATTGGCTTTCTGAGTTAGAGAAGCACAATACTAGCAGGAAAATCAACTAATAATGAAATACAACAGTTTAATCAACATCATAATAGGGATAACAATAATACAAAAAATAAATAAAAGAAAGAGTACGTTATTGTGTAATGACAATTATTGATTCAATAATGTGAATTACTATGCATATGTTACTGTGACAATTATCAGTTCAATAATATGAATTATTATGCCTGTTACAATTATTAGCTCAATAAAGTCAATATTGTATAATAGCCACTTTATCAGTTTAATAATATGAAACACTATGCAATACCGTGTGCTACTGTGCAATATCGTGTTTTATTATTCATTTACCACTGGGTATTTTAACAATTAAAAGCGATAGTGTCATTGACTATTTTTATTTAAAAAAGTTACTTATGTCGTTTTATATATCCGACAATATTTTATTGTGGGGTCCACCAATGTTTGGTTATTTCAGCGCCGTCGTATGAATCGAATATTCCCCGACAGAACAAATATTCTCCGATAAAATGAATATTCTCTGACAAGATAAAATTTTCACAAAATATTTTTCAATTTTAACTTTTGTCAATTTATTCACTTACCATTTCAGAAGAAAATATATAAAGAAAAATTAAATTTGTATTTAATAAAAGTCGGGGTCTTACAGTCTTAGAATCCTAATTTCTTAAAAGAGATCCCATGAACTTGATGTTCACGCCTTTCCTTGGATAGATCATTTCAAAAGCTTTGAGAGCATTAAGAAGAACATTAAATCTCTCATAAATAGATGTAATGGTCACACTTGGAATATGTGAGAACATCTCATATTGTTGAGTGATGAGAGATTACTTGTTTTCCTTTACTTCTTCCGTTCCTTTGTGCATGACTGAGAGATCTTCCCATACCTCCTGGACAGTCGTGTACCTTATTATATTTTCAAACTGCTCATCCTCTAGAGCCAGGAACAAAATGTTCTTTGCTTTCTTAACAATGCTACTAGCTTCTAATTTTCATTATCTGTCCACTCTGATCTTTACTTGACAGCTACTTTGTTTAGATCTTTTATTGATGTAGCTAGTTTCATCAGAATGTATGGGTCTTTCAACACAGTGTCGTATAGCTCATCATCTATTGCATTCATGTACGTCTGCATACGCATTTTCCAATTAGTAAACTTATCTTTATTACATAGTGGTGGTTTATTTCTACTACCAAGTTCACAACTGGTTTTTTTGTTGTGCTATATGGATCTACTCAAGCAGTAAAGTTTAGTAGGGGGTTAAATAGATTATTTTACTAACGTTTTGCTTTTAAATTATTTACTAAAAAATTTAAGCAAATAACTTATTTATTTATGCACAGCGAAATATTAGTTGTTTAATAAAACTCCTTCAAAGATTAATAAAATCTTTATATTTGAACTTAGTGTAAGGTGTGGAAAGAAATCTCAAATTGTATTACAGTTGATATTGCAGTTATCATAGTTTAAGGAAAATAGTTAAATGAGATAATATTTCAAGAGGTTCAGAGTCTAAATACTCTTAATCCTCTATTCCACTCCTATGAGCTGGGATCCTTCACTAGGATAAAGGTCACTCAGACCAAACCAATTACAATAAGTCACTTAGACTTAATCTATCACATATAATTGATTTCACTAAATCAGGCAAGCCATCGAAACTCGTCTTTTCTAATCTCACTAAAAGAACTGATTCCACTTAATCAGGCGATCCATCGAAACTCATCTTTGTTGATAGGTTGTATGTGTTTGAGATGCTGCTAATTAAGGATCGTTAAGCTTTTCTTCAAATGGCTTAGTAGCTTAATCATAGTTATAGAAATCGTAGAGTGATTTCTGGATCGTAGAGTAGTTTTTTGATTAGTATCATATCGTAGAGTGTGTTGTGTTTCAAACTCTTTTATCTTTGTTTGATATTTTCTTTTATGATTATTCTTCTTGATTTTTCAATTCAGCACTTCAGTAATTGTACGATCTCTTTCTTTCTTTGAGATCATAACTTTATTTATAGATTTTTATCTGAAAATCTACCCATTAGAAAGTCTTGTATCAGAGCCTCCAAAGTCGAGGGGTTAGTCTGTTGTAGCCATTTGTCAACTGTGTCAGGCTTTTCTACGATAGACTATTTAAACTAAAATATAGTTTTTGGAGTTGCGGCTTAATTAGACCTTTCTATTTATGTCATCACACTCTTAGGATCTTCATTGAAAGTGTGTTGAGGAAGCTTTGTGTCAAACAGTAACTTTCTAAGTTGTACTCTACGATACGAGGGTCAGGGATTGTAGAGTCAAGCTTTAGGCATTCCATTCGACGATCTTGACTAGCTCTACGTTTTGGCTGTCTATAGTCATTCTTCGATTTTAACTATTCTTATGTTCACTCTACGAACTTTCAATCTTGTGCATTCTACTCTAAGATTTTCCTACTTGTTTAGTTCACTCTGCTAGTAACTAAGTCTCAGCCTATGAACTTGGACTTTGTAGTCTATTACAAGATCTATCTTCTAAAAAATAGATCAACTTAACATTATTGGACCCCTAAGTCATTTTACAATATATTACAACATTTTGTTTTATCATAAATCTTTGGATCAATCTAATAAATTTGATCCCCAAGTCCTTTTACAATAATTATCTCGGAAGGACTGTACAATATTACTTGTTTTCAATTCTAATTACAAATATTCATTAAGCTTGTCATAATCATCTCTCCAGTAGTCATCATTAAATCAAAATAGGCTTGAACATAAATATGCTAATAGAGACACAGTTTTCTTAGAATGTTTTCAAGGTAGAAGGGGATGTCGTCCACACCGTTAAGAGAATTAAAGATTTATTTGTTTTATTGACCTCAACTTCTTATGTTGATAAAAATGAGTACAAATGATAATGCTACTATATGGCATACTAGACTGGGGCACCTAAATATAGATAAACTAAAAGTGATGGTGAATAAAAATTTAGTTGACGGGTTTTCTTATATTACTACATTCGGTAATGGAGAATTATGTAAGGGTTACCAATATGGTAAGGGACATCATCTTCTATTTGATAGATCCGAACAAGATATGAAGTACCATTGGAGCTGATTCATAGTGAAGTGATGAATGCTACTCGTACACATGCGTTTCTTGTTACTCCTATATAGTAGTCTCTGATAATGACTTTATTCGATTCACTTGGGTATATTTAGTGGAAATAAAATCTGAAGTAATTTTCAGGTTTATAAAAGGTAAAGAAAAGGTTGAAAGTGAACTTCAAAGGAAGTTTAAGCGGTTAAAGACCGATAATGGGGAAGAATATACTTTTGGGGAGTTTAATATCTTTTGCTCTAACAATGGCATCCATAAGAAACTCACTTATACAAACACTTCTGAACAAAATGGTATAGTAGGGAGGAAAATTCAGCACTTTACTAAGACATGCAAGAGCTGGTTGTTTGATAAAAATTTACCCAAAGTCTTATGGACAGAGGGTATGGCTTATGTGGCTTATGTGATTAATTGGGTTCCTCTTAGCCCGATTAATATGAAGTCCCCATATGAGACGATGTATAATGAGAAGCCAGACGTGAAAGACTTTAAGGGCTTTAGTTCAGTTTGATATGCTCATATTCTAGATTCTCAGAGATCCAAATTGGATATCAAGGCAAAAAAAATGTATCTTCATCGGTTATGATGAAAGGAAGATAGGAAGAAATGTTGGAAATCCATGGACTTGAAAACTCACAAATATAAAGTTTCTCAAGATGTTGTGAATGTGCCCTCTTCTTTTAATGAAGCAAAAGGTGTTAAAGAGTGGGAGGAAGCCAATGAAAAGATGGAAGTGCTTATAAAAAATGAAATTTTAGGTCATGTATTCAAACCAAGGCTTATTGCAAGAGGCTTCTCTCAAGTATATAATGAAGATTATGAAGAAAATTTTAGCCTAGTAACAAAGATGACATCCATTCGGGTTATGATATCCTTGGCATCATATCTTGGTTGGAAGCTTTGTTAACTTGATCTAAAGAATGTTTTCATGTATGGCAAGATTGACAAAGAAATTTACATAGAGCAGCCACTCGGCTATGTTTCTCCAAAGTACTCGGATTACATGTGCAAGCTTAAGAAGGCTCTTTTTGGACTTAAACAACCTTCGAGGGCGTGGTATGGTAAGATTGGCGAGTACTTACAGCTTTGTACTTATTTTGCTTTTAACTAGGATTCTAGTTCATTTGTAAAGAAGAAAGGCTCATTGCGCATAATTGTTATGCTACTATATGTGGATGATATGATTGTTATTGACAATGATGAATGAGAGGTCGCAAAGCTTCGGGTTAAACTCTTTATTTGATTCTAGATGAAAGATTTGGAAGAGTTAAGCCATTTTATAGGTTTGGAAGTTAAAAGGGTTAAGGATGTGATTTTTCTATCCCAAAAAGGTTATGTAAAGAAGCTTGTTGACAGGTTTGAAATAAATAAAAGGAAGTATTGTTCCAATTTTCTTGAGCCTAACATTAAAATTAGGCATGATGAATTCAAACTTTTACCAAATACCCGACCTTATTGTGCTCTTGTTGGTAGTCTAATTTATTTGACTATTACAAGGCCGGATATTTCATATTCGATTGGACTTATTAGTCATAATATACAAGAGCCACAAAAACTTCTTTTGATGGATGCGGTGAATCGAATTTTGAAATATGTGAACTTTACTTAAGACATAGGACTTCTTAATGAGAAAAGGGTTGAATTTGCTTTACTTGCATTAATGGATGGGAATCTAGGAGGTGATTTGGATGATCGAAAATCTACCTCTAACTATGTGTTTTCTTGTGATTCGACATGTGTTTCTTGGTGTAAATAAAACTCAATCTCACTTTCTACTACTGAAGTGGAATATAAGATTTCCACTCTTGTTGCTCAAGAATGCACTTGGTTTTGTTGGCTTATTGGAGATATCTTTTCACCTATTCAAAAACCTACAAAACTTTGTGGTGACAATCAAGATCAAAGTGATATAAAGCTAATTTCATTCGTGAGAAAGTGGTCGATAGAACAATTGAAGTATTGGAAGTATTGGAGGGCAGAGCAATGTTAACATTGTAGATATCTTCACCGAATCTTTGTCTAAGGGACTATTCAAAAATCATCGTGTCGAGCTTGGGCTTGTCTCCAAAAGTTCACTTTAAGAGGGACTGTTAAAAATTTAAACTAACTTTTGGTAATTATTTGTTAATTTAAGTATTTTTATTTTTAAGGGATGTAGTGAGGATTTATGTATTTGTGAGTTTCAACATCTAGAATGTACCTTGTAGAACATACTTGCACATGGTATCACTTCTTTCACTTTTCTACCAACCTTCTTCCCAACTACCCATAAATGCTCGAATAAGTATAAGTACATAAACATCAACAACAAAAATCAACTACAAAATTGATCTTGACCATTAAAAAGTGGAGCTTTACATTAAAATTCGTGTCATGCTCCACTTATTAATAGTTCAGATAGATGTAGTGATTGATTTTGTACTTGGATGTAATGTATGTAGACTTCCACCTACTTTGAGCCTCTAGACCATTCTTTACTCACCTATAAATAGACCCCCTTACCACCCCCAAACACCAAGGCAACATAAATCAACAAATCACTGCCGATCTTACTTTCTTTTGTAAGATTTCGGTTCTAAGCTTGATCTTTTGTAAGCTTTTGGTTGTAAGCTTATAACTTGGATTCTTCCATAATAATAAAGTTCTTTTTCTTCCGTCATTTTTGGAGCTATATTTTAATTTCTTATTTTTTCTTCAACTTTGGTTGCGAATCTTGCTGGTGGGAATTTATTTCTCACTATTTTAAGGAAGCAATTTCTGCTATTTTGAAATTTGTCTTTCTTCACAGATAGCCCCGTAGACTTTGGCCCCAAAGATTTACTCAAATAAGCTATAGGTTTACCGTCCTGCATTAGTAGTGCTCCCATTCCTATGTTACTTTCATCAGTCATCTCCAATCTAAGAGGTTTAGAAAAATTTTGGTGAAGTCAACACTGGAGTAGAATTAAATGCTTCTTTAGTTTCTCAAATGCCAAGCCAGCCTCTAAGTTCCACTAAAACAGATCTTTTTGCAGAAGATCAATAAGCGGCTTGCTTATAACTCCATAGACCTTTACAAATTTTCTATAATAACTAGTTAATCCCAAAAAACCCTAAGCTCTCTCACAGAAGTAGGGCTAGGCCACTCCTTCACAGCTCTAATTTTTTCATGATCCACGACAACACCTTGACTTGACACTCCCAAATATTCCACAGTTTTCTTGCTAAATGAACGCTTTGACACCTTAGCATATAACTGGTGTTCCTTAAGAGAAGCAAGTACCAACTTCAGATGCTCCAAACTAGTACCTAATTAGTGTTGTATACCAGAATGTGTAAAAAAAAAGTCGGAACAAATTTCCTTTAAAACTCAGAGAATATGGAATTCATTAACGCTTGAAAAGTGACTAGGGCACTAATAAGGCCAAAAGACATCACTAAGAATTCAATGTGACCACCGAGTTTTTCAAATAGTTCCTCTACAGCAGGTCTGGGAAATTTATATATGAATCAAAGCTCTATAGTCAATGCAAAATCTTTAATTGTCATTTTTTTATTTACCGGTAAATTAGTGATGCACATGAACTACTGTTGTGCTGAATAATTCCATTTCCCTACGTTTTCTTTACTTACTTTTCGGATTACATGCACTAAACGCCCCCTTAGTGCACGGGATTTACTTGCTTGTTATCTCTATCTTACTTCCCTCGTAACCTAATTATAGTTCATGAATTTTGGGCTATTATTTTATGTTTTTAAACAATAAATCCTGGAATCCTGGATGCCATAGGCTGCACCACGGAAGATATGCTCAAAAAGGAGGGATGTCAATGAGAAGTATTACTCTTAAGGAAAATAGCTTATAGATACCATAATGGTCATTTTGAGTTTCTTTCCCTTTGGCTTAACAATTGCCCTTTCAACTTTTCAGGCTACTTAAAATTAGATATTCCAACAGCATTTAAGTAAAGATTTGTTATTGTTATCTTTGATGACATTTTGGTATATATGATTGTAATCTCTCCGCACATGATCACCGTTTAGGCATTTTGTTAGATTGCCCTAGTGTTGGAACATGGGTCGGGTCAATCCATGGGTGCTCCCATAACCGTCCAAGTTCAGTACCAACACATAATCATGTTAGCCATTATTCTCCACTTGAATGTGGGATCGGAGTTACAAATATGGAGGTAACAAATTATGTTTTCTTTTTTCTTTTTTGTTTAGAACCTCTACTATTATAATTTAATTTTAGGTAAACATTTCATAATAGAACCCAGGAAATCTTATGAAAGGGATAAAGAGAGAAAGTAGGGAACCTAGGGAGAATTACCTTTAATCTTTTATAGCGTCTTGTGAAATCTGACTTTTTGCATGTGACTTTGTATAATAAAGGGAGTGATATTTACTATTAAGAAAAAATTCTAAAATTTGACTTCTTGCATGTGACCTTTTATAGTAAAGGGAGTGGCGTTTACTATTGGGGAAAATTCTGAAATCTGGCTTCTTGCATGTGACCTTGTATAGTAGAAGGAGTGGTGTTTACTATTGGGGAAAAATTGAGAGCCCCGTGTAGGGTGCGTATACAAAAAACACTAACATAAATGTTTGAAATTTAACTTAACCCAAAAATTTAGGCCATTAGGTCTTCCATCCATTCATATATAATTCTTCACTATTTCGTTATTTCTTACATGTGGGGCTCCAACTTGATATCCTAGCATTTACGACTATACTACCGGTTGGTCTAAGTTATGTTTCTTTTAGCATATTTGTACACATATTGATAATGAGTAACGAGACAATATTTGACATGCTCAAGACATTTTAACCCTATCAATGGGAGATTGAGATGAGATATAGGACATCCTTGTTATGCCATTGGAGATGGGACGAATGTCAATAGGATGGTGGATATTGTGATCATGTTCATCGCTAACGCGACTGTAGTATGGTCCAACCGTTGGGTCGACGATTCGTGGTGATTGGGATGGGCAACGGAGTGTAGCATGTAATCTAGCAACAACCGAATTGGAATTATGTAGTGGATACGGGAATTGGGTTAGATTTATCCAATTAAGTATTTAATTTCGCATGTCTATATGTTTCTACACTAAGAAATCACACTCTGTATGCTACAAAATTCTGTAGATTATTCGGCCGTGTAATCAATGAAAAGGGTCAGAACATGATGAAACTAAGATTTAAGTGATGGTTAAATGACAAATGACTAAGAATCACAAGCAATTGAGGAGTTCTCATATTTTCTTTTTGACTTGTTAGTATTATAAAAAATTCCGATGTAATATGCTATGTTACACGGACTCTACACTTTGTCCTAAAGTATTCGTGTTTGATACTGGACATACGGATAAGGATATGTGTACTAGACACTTCATTTCAGGAACGAATTCTTTAAAATATTGTGTCCAACCAGAAACTCCATTCGAATCTAGCCGGACACTCCATTCGAGTCCAACCGGGCACTTAATCAGAGTCCGTGTAATACATAGTAATATGTGTTGTTGTAGCTGCATCATTGACAATTTTTATTATTGAACGAGGGCTTTAATTAGGATGAAGATGCACAACATGGTTTTGAAAATCTAAAGGATGTTAATAGAGACTCCATACTTAGGTTTACCAGATTTTTCAATACATTTGGTATAGAAAGTGATGCGTCATGGTACTGCATTCGAGTTGTTTTGTTGCAGAAAGGTCATTTAACCTATTTTACAAAAACCGGTGTCCTAGGATGAAAAAAAGTAAAAACATACGTTTGTATTAGAAAACTACTCCTATAAGTTCTTACCGCTGCATAGCTAGTCAATTAAATGAAGAGCATTAGAGAATAATAACACGATGAAAATAATAACAATATAATATCAAAAGAAAAATAATTATAAATGAGACACAAAATTTTTTATGTGATTCATTCAAATGTTGTTAGGTTACTCAATGACAAATCAGTGTCACTATCTTATAATATCGTATATAATATACTGCATGATCCCCTCCTTGTGTAATGCAATATAAGAACATCTAAATCACATTTTGGGTAATTTTACAATCATGTCTTATTTAAAGTCAGATGAGAATTCACCAATAATAGACAAAACTTACTTGAGGCAAAGTTCTACATTTTAAATGTGATCATAAAAGTTGAAATTTATAAACTAAATTTCATTATCTTAAATGTGTTGGAAATATAAACTAATTTATAATTGTAGTAAAAGATTTGAGCATGTCAAGACAATTATTTGTGCTTTTAAGTTTGATGGAGATGACATTAACAATTCTTGCAATTGAAAGCATATTGCTTGATATAGGTCTTGCTTCTTTTAAAGACCAAATATTAATGGAGATGACATTAACAATTCTTGCAATTATTCCATATCTCTTGATGCCTTTAATCATATTTTAGAGTTTTATATTTTCTTTAGAATGTCGCACTATTTTTCTCACTTCACTTTCCGTAAGAGATACATAAATCTTCACTTGTTAGTTTGAATTATGATTAAAGACGAATCTAAATTTTTCTTTTCTCTTGTTACTCTATAAAAATTAATAAAATAATATCTAATAAATCAATTTAGACTATTTTAACTACTATTTAACTTTAAATTTTATTTTTAATCTATAATAATATTTACTTGACTACTTCTATATATAGTCAAGTTATATGCTTAATTGTCCAACAAATTGTGTTTTATATATTTAAATATATATTTCTACACTTTTCATTTCATTAGGGTTTTCGATACACAATACGATTCACAATTTGACAATTATGTATATATATTACAGAAGATTGGAGGACATAATACAATGAGTTATAACTGTCATCTGCCTTTAATAATCATCTAGTCTTCCACATTCTTATGCTACGTTAGATTGTATGAATTAAGGTTTAAATGGAATGACTCATTCTTATAGAATGAAAAAAAAAAAAAAATTGTGCTTGGTTATTTCTCAGGAATGGAATGGTTGAAATAGAATGAACCATTCTATTCTTATCAAATTTGTGAATTTTATTCCTCAAGGGTATGAAATGACTCATTCCAGTCAAAAATGAAATGAATCATTCATTTTTTTCATTCTAATTTTTTCTCTATTTTATTTCTTTACTAATTTTAATTTTCTATTCCAAACGTAACATTAAAGAAATATAAAGTCAGTTTGGATGGTCCCATAATTCCTATGCCAGCAGCAAATCATGACAATAATCCGGTGTTTACACTAATAGACAATAGCAGTTGTAAGACAAAGAAAACTGTGCAAACACTAGAGTGGATTGAACGTACTTGGTACAATAATGTCGTCTTTGATTCCCAGTCCTTAGCTTGGATGGAATGGAATGGTAGATGGAATGAACTATAGTTGTTACCTTGGGAATCAAAATTTAGTTATGGCAGTTAGAATAATGAGCTGTCAATGAGTCGGTTACAAATCAATGGTTCAGATGAATTGTAAAAATAAGTTGGACGTACATCAACTGACTGCCGGCCTCTATAGGAGCAATACCTACCAATTGTCAACGGCCTCTAGTACTGTTAATCAATTTAATCAGCTCGGTTGATTCAACTGCATATAATCCTGCTCAGGATTTGCCTCTAACTCTATAAGTAGATTATTAACGGACAGGCAAATAATCTCATCATCTTAAAAGAAGATTATGTATGAAAATAAAAATTTGTAAGCTCTACTTTCATTATTTTTTAGTTACCAACTTTATGTCTCAACGGTAATGGCAATGGTAATGATGACTCTTTCCTTGTAAAATATGCCATTAGCATCTCGCTGTCTCCTTGCAACTACATAAACAAAGAATTCCAGTACATTGTCATTCATTCAAAAATTAGATGCTGGGCATACCTAGTGTTACTGCATTTGTATTGTTCTTATTCCTTGTGCAGTTTGACTCTGTTCCTCATGTGAACACTACTCTATTCCTTCGATATGAACACAACTTCATTCATTCTTCATTATTTCTCTATTATCAATGCATACTTGAACACACATATCAAATCCTTTAAACATAATTTAGTTGATCATCAAAATTTAGGCGAGTACAACATATTTAACCACTAATTACAAACTTTCTATTTATATCCACTATAGTCTTCTGTATCATCCACTAAAAAATTACTCAAATCACTTCTTTTCTTGTTTCAAAACCTAGTAATAAGGTTCCTTAAAAAAGATGACATAAACAATACAACAAATAGAAAACAGAATTATCAAAATATCAAAAGTTAGAGCTGACTTAGCTTGGCCACTCAGATCCATATTCCTTCCACCAAGCCTATCAACCATGTCTGGAACAGATTGATAATTCTGCAGTTGTTTCATGTACGGATCCTCCAACTTCATCCTCATTTTCTCCGCTTCGCGGCTGGCGGCCTCCTGAGCGAGCGTCCAGTCGTAAAACCTGCGTTTTTCGTCATCGCTTAAAGTGTCGTAAACATCTCTTAGTTTCATGAACTTTTCTGATGCAGCTTTTAGGGGTAGTGAAGTTGTGTCTGGATGATACTCTTTTGATAATCTTCTGTATGCGGATTTTATTTCTTCTATGTCTGCTTGTGCTGATACTCCTAAGAATCTGAGGGATCAATGGCATCAGCTATCAGGTTTAGAATTAATATATGTTAGGGATTGTTCTCCAAATTGAGACAAAAATAAGTAGAATTGTATACGAGTCGAGTCTAGTCGAGTCAAACTTTGACTTGCCGAGCTCATTTAAAAGTTAAACGAGCAGAGTTGAGTCGGACTTTAAACGAGTCTAAAATTTGATATACAAACTCGATCAACACATTTAGTAAACTAATTGAAATTTGGTATACGAACTCGATTGGCACATTTAGTAAACTAATCAAGTTTGAGTTCAAGCAAGGCTTAACCGAGCCAAGCATGGCCCGACTCGTTTAAATTTTTATTATAAAAATAAATAAAAAAATTAATTAAATATGAAACAATCGAGCACTTGGGTCGGGCCTAAATGAGTTGGGCCAGATTGTTCAAACTTGACTCGTTTAACTAAATAGGCAAAAGAGTTTATTTGAGCTCAACTCGCTTAATGAGCTTGAGTCGGGCTTAATTGAGCCCAGCCGAACTCGCCGGTAGCCCAGGTCATTTCCAGCTCTAAAAATAAGGTAATGATACAACTTTTAATGCACGTGTTACTATCATAAAATACCCTTGTTAACAATAATTATGCTATTTAGGTCATGTAACATATTCACCAAATCTCATATTCCTGGGTATTTACTTAAAAAAATTGGATTCCTGATAATAAAATTTGGTCATATTTTTCATTTAGTAGAGGTTATGTGATTACTCATTGTTGTAAGTTTTGGTTCAATCAATATTATTTGATATATTTTCCCAACATATTCCAGTAGAGTAATCAAAATCCAATACATTAAAATTAATTTTTGAATTTTAGAATTTTGTAACCTATTAAAAATAAATTAATTAATTAATTGATTAGGCAATAAAGAATAGCATATTATCACCCGAAGTTCATAAAAATAGGAGAAACAAGACTCACTGGTAATGAGAATCAGTGGAATTATTGAGCAATTCAGAGAACTTTTTACCCAACAAGTCCTGCTGCTCTTCTGGTTTAAACTCGTCTTGTGTTGACCTTGACTTATTACTAGTTCCTCCAATCCACCCTTCATCTTCATTCTCCCAGTGTATTCTAGTATCAACTCCCGGTGGGGTCCTTTGCGGCCCCTTCGGGGTTTGAGCCGCAAAAACACACAAACCGCCGCCACGGTTCCATCTTCGTGTTCTTTCCGGTCTTGTTACTGGCGGCAGCCACCGCTCTTCACCGTGGTTGGTGGTGGTTTGGCCGCCTCTACGAAGGAGAGAGAATGAAGATGGTAATGGTGCAGTTGGTGAAGCCATGGTAGTAAAATAAAACACGAGGCATTTTGATTTTGGAAATTAGGGGAGAAGAGTAGGCTTCACCATGCACCTCTTGTTTTTGTGTGGTAGATATAATTCGTAGTGAGATATACTTTGTATTTATTCTAATTTATTTGAGAAAGATATTATTGATAGTTGACGACGAAATTTCAGAGAAAAAATATAATAAAAAAATAAATTAAAGTAGCTTTCTAGTTTCATTTAAATTCAACTTGGTTTAATAGGTTAAGGGTGGTTTGATATATAAAACTAAATAAAAAGTTTTGAATGTATAAAAATATTTGAATGAGCTAAATAAAATTAAATATCTGAATATATAATAAAATAATTTATTTGATAATTGTCAATATAAAATATCAAAATACATGTATTTTTTTTATTTTAACTTTTTAAATTGTTATGAACAAACTAATTTTTTTAATTATAAATAAATAATGTTGTTTAGGTAAAATTATATAAACTTTTGAACAATTTGTAATGAAGTATACTATAATGTATTTTCAATAGAAAAATTCAAAAATACAAAATAATTTTAAAACACTAAAAATATTTTTAAAATATTATATATCTCTAAAGATAAAAATAATATCTCTGTGTTTTTGTTTTGTTTGGTTATCAAGGTTTGATTATTGTAATTTACCATTACATAATTTTTAACTATTTTTGAATTACAAACTTTATATTTAGAAATCAATACAAAAATAAAAAAGAATTATATATTAAAATTTAAAATACTAAAATAATCTTATAATGGGCTGCCTACTATGGGGGGGGGGGGGGGGGGGGGGGGGGGAATTTTCTTCTCTATCTACAATTTATTCCAACTGATTCAGTCATGACCTTTTTTATGAGTTTATGATAGGATAAGATATCACGGCTCTAGATCCGTCTGCTTTCCACGGTGGACTTGGCGCTGACTTGTACTTATATTCCATTAAATTTACTAATAATATTATTGGTTTAACTAGTCTATTAAATATATTACATAAAATTCTTTTCTTTCATCCTTGGACTGCAACTTAGTATTTACTTCTTTCCTTGATACCAACCTGTGACTCACATTCGTTTCTACGGATAGCACCTCGCAATAATGCCTATCAGTCTCATAATCCAACATTAAAACCTTCTGAGTATATCAACTCACAATACTGACAACCAAATTGTTCCAAAAAAAAAAGGGATCTTCCCGTTAAAACGACGCGCAATTAAGTAACCCCTTTTTTAAACAGAACTTTTTGGATGCTGTCAACAATGCTACTATCTAATAATATACTACCACCTTTGTTCATAGAACTTACCATAATAATACGAGTTCAGAAACTCGTCATAGTAATATAAGTTCAAGAATAACTCAGGGACTTATTATATGACTACGGGTTCAAGAACTTACCATACTAATATGAGTTAAAAACTTATCATAAGTATGAGTTTTAAGAACTCGTATACAACCTTAACATCCAATAAGAACTATCTCCAAGTATCATAACATCTACCAACAGTAAATGTAAAGTACATAATTCATTTTCATAATGATAATGTTTTATTCATATTCTCAAAGTTATTACAACTTAATTCTTATTACAAAATAAAGAAGACATTAATAATATTCTTCTTAATCTAACTACTCTTTTTTCCTTTACTATCAAACTCTTTTGGTAATTCTTCCTTAACTGCATATTAAAAATATTTACAAGAATGAGTACAAATTGCTCAACAAGTATAAAGATATGAATATAAAAAAATTCATAATTATTCTAATTCAAAGAATAAATAAACACTCTACAAAAGATATTAATAATTGACCATATAGTAAACTGAGTGGTTTGTTAAACTAAGAACTAATAATAAATCAGTTCCCTGTCACCTCAATACTGCTACAAATGCCTCAACAGTGTGCATCGGTTCTCCAATACTTTAGCACTGATTAGACCACATTCGTATCAACAGTATAGAAGTCGGTTAACTGACACACCATACATTCTCCCTAATATAAGGGTTGTTCAATTCAGTTACTGATGTTTGAATTCCACCCCAAAATAATTTGGGTTGACACAATAAATTATCTCAAATAAATAATTATCACAATTCAATAGCTCAACAAAAATATTTCAAAAGGAATAGCTCAAGACGGGTTAAGCTAAATCAAATGGCCAATAACTCTTTTTGATAAAAACATTTCACATAAAATAATGAACTTTACAATTTAAATGAAATTCAATAATTAAAGGCACGTTATTGCACAAAATGCATAATGGTAAGAAGACTTGCCTTATTCCTTCTTTACTGTTTACGCTAATTTTTCGTTATTCGTACGACCTACATAGTTTATAAGATCAACATAATCATTAGTCACAATTTGACCCTTACATTAGTTCATTTTAACTTAGCCTTAAATACGAACCTATCTTCATATTTTTAACTTTCAAGATGTCCGATTTTCAAACACTTAAAAACCCTAGCTTTTATTATGCTAAAAATTTCAAAAACTTAAGCTGCACGAAGCCCTGGCCAAGCCCTTGCAGCCCGTGCCATAATCTGTCGCACGTTACCATAAACAGGGCCCTAGCGCCCCTCACGCGTATGCCCAGCGCGCGCGTTTGCCTAGCCTATCTACCGCAATCCTCCCCAACTTGCCGCACACGTACTCCCAGTGCACCCAACCGCCCCCGTACACCTACGTGAGCCCGCCTGTGTCCGCACGCCCAGCAGCTTAGCAGTGTGTTTCCAGCAAGTTGGCAGCCTTACCCTAGCTTGCTATAAAATTCACAACTCATTCATATCAAGGAATTTTTGAGTGATTCTTTTTCCTATGTCTTCATAACTTCCCCTTCTACAACTTTGCTTTAGATTTAAACGTCAAAATCCAAATGCACTGGGTTGCACATATGTCACAATAACTAATGAAAACTAAGTTTCATAAGTTCATGCTTCGATTGCTGTAACTTGTTTCCCTATGCATTAGTTATATAGTTTATCTTGTTATATGACTCGTTAACATTATAATACATAATCATAAATTTAAACATGCATCAATTCATGAATCCTAACTTAAGAATTTATGAATGAAAAATAGAATACGCAAACACAATTTTATTACCTCTTAAAGTGCAAGTTCCAATACTTTGATTATGCAAACCTCAATTATTCTTTCTCTATGGTGTGCTGTCGCAGGCACCCAAAAATAAAATCTTACTTTAGAAAAATATTAATGTAGTAGTGCAAGTAAGAGTCGATCCCACAGAAAATGATTAATTTAATTTTATGTTTTCGTAAACCAAAATTGGGGGGCTTTTAATCAAAGAAATAAAATTTAAATAAATTAACTAAAATAAATATGCAAGTAATTTAATGAAATAAATAAGAAAAAAAAAATTCTTGGTTTAAGTTAACATCCACCATCAAGAATTTATAACTGATCATTGATGCAAGGATAAATCAATTAATATTTTGAACATTCACCGTAGAAAGAACTGCTCGCAGGTGGAATGATTTTTCTCCTCTCTCCTTAATTTTAGTTAAGTAGACACACGCGTTCTAAATTACCCTTACTATTAAACAACCACCGGCACATGCTAAAGATTTAATTTAATAGCAGTTTTAAGAATTAGAGATATCGTTGAACTAAACAACACAAGCCAGTCGTTTGCATTTAATTTAGATGAACATTCTTCCTAAGATAAAATAATCTTTTGATCTGCAAAATAATTATTAATATTAGTCGTTTCACAAATAACAGTAGATTAATATGAATAATAAACTAGTAGCGCTCCTAGCAATTAAATAAATCAATCATAAAATTAAGTATAGAAAAATATTCAATACTCAAAATATAAATTGAATAACTAAAATAAATTAGATCTCACAGTGTATAAATCTTGATGACTTCAATCACTTAACCCAAGAAAAATAGTTTAGCCACACATAGCTGTAGAAAACACTAAAGAATATAAGAGAGAATTTTTCTAATAAAAGTTGTATATCAATTGTGTTTGTCAAGCCTTTTATTTATAGGCTATATAATCCTCCTAACCCTAATAGGAATTACACTTTTCAAACCCTATTAGGATTTAAAATATAAAATAATAAAATATAAAATTCCTATTTTATTTCCTTTTCCTAATTGCTTTTAGATTTTTTTAATTTGCTGCATGCTGGAAACTACACGGAAACCAAGGAAAGACAAGCTGCCAACTGCTACGCATTGCGCCAAGTTTGCCAGTCTTTACTGAAAATGACACCGCTTCCATTGCTGAATCATTCAACAGGCGCCACACATGGCCCGCGTTTTGCTACTGTTGATTTCATCCTTTTCGCGCATGGCGCCATTTCGCATGCTTTAATTATAGTTTTGCCATCCATAGCTACTTATTTACGGAATTGCCATCAAGCTTCATTTTTTCTACAAAATAAAATTAAAATTAAATAAAAATACTAAAAATAATAATAATACATAAAATTAAATAAATTACCTACAATACTAAAAATACTTAAAAACTCACAAATAATTAAGTATAAAATACCTAATAAATTGATATAAAATCGACTTATCAAATACCCCTACACTTAACTCTTTGTTTGTTCTCAAGCAAAACAAGAATAAAACTATGAAAATAGAACTCTACTAAATAAATCAATTAATCTGAGCAACAAATGAACATGAATTCAACAGTAGTCTCAAAGATTTTTTTAAATGATAACTCAAAGAAAATTTCAAAATCATGCAAAATCTAGAAATTCAATATATTTATTAATCTCACTTTACTTAAGACCCTTCGTGTGTGTGTGTATCCAAATGTATCAAACTAATCAAAACTCAGATAAGTTTAGGTCATTAATTACCTTATAAAAGATATACAACAATACTCAATATATTTATTTTTCACATCACTCTTAGCAAATATAGACAAATATATACCAGAAGATAAAAAGGTTTCAAACAAGTAGGCATACTAGGATTATTAATATCAATTTTTCAAATATTTTTTTATTTTTCTTTCCTTTTAATGAGTGCATTTTATGCTCCGTTCCATTTTTTTTCTCTTTCTTTTTTTTCTTCTTCAGTGAGTACATTTTATGCTCCATCTCACTTTTTCATGTGTTTATGAGTGAGTGCGTTTTACGCTCCATCTCAACCCACTATAAGATTATTTTTTTTTAATAATCCTAGAAAAAGTATCTAAATCATCTCCTCCAAATTATATTTTGTCTTATATTTCACTTCAACTAATAATCAAATAAGATATAGAATTCAAAAATATCTTCCATAAGCATTTAACCATTTAAACTTTCTCTTAATTAAAACTAGCTCAAACAAATGGATATAAGTGCATAAAAATTAAGAATCTCAAACAAAGTAAATATCAACAATAAGTCAAAATTTAGACTAAGCAAAAATTTATCCCTTTTCCAAAAGTTATTAAATAAAAATCAAGATTTTATCATTGGCTAAAATTAAAAATCCAATTAACGCATTGCTCAAGTGACACATCCTAAAAATAAAATAAAATAAAATAAAAAAGTACCCCATTTTCATAGAAAATACGGTTACACTTAGCATGTGCAACAAGCCTTTAAACCCCAAGGTTATCCCACGTGAAAGCGTTTTGTCTCGTGAGGGTTTGTAGTGAATTTACCCACAAAATTCAAAATTTCAAAAATTTACCTAATTTGTTTTAAAATATGACCTAAAAATAACAAAAATCCTAAATTTCTTCCCCTACACTTAAAATTTACATTGTCCCCAGTGTAAAATAAAATGCAAAGACAAAGCACAAATAACTAAACTATAAATACTAAAATAAAACGAAAGAAAATTATACTCCCCTTGGGTTGCCTCCCAAGCAGTATCTTTGTTTACTATCATTGGCTTGACAACATGATAAATCATCATGTCCCTCCTCCCTCATGAATTTTGAAAATCTCATCCATCTTTACTCCATTGATCATGGACTTGTTCAAACTCTCTTGTAGTGGATATGAAGGTTTTACTCCCTCTTCAATGATTTTGAGATGATTAGGGAGAAGCTTCAAATCTGAAATGGAATCCCGCAAAACAAAAGGTAAAGACTTCACGTTAGGCACTGGTAAGTCAAAATATGGATCATTACCTGCTTTTGGAGAACCATTTAAAGCCGCAACAATTTTCTTTAACTCCTCATTCTCTTTCCTAGGATTCTGACTGCATGTTGTTTCCAATTCACCCTTTCCATCAGTTTCAAAAATTTTCTATGCTAAAGAATCGATCACTTCAACAGAGTAAACATGATTATGACATTTCATGGCATCAAAAATATTAAACTTAACAATTTCTCCATCAAACTCCATTGTCAATGTACCACTATGAACATCAATCTTAGTCTTAGATGTCTTTAAGAAAGGTCTTCCTAACAAAATAGGAGCATTTTGATCACCATTCTCCATATCAAGCACATAAAAATCAGTAGAAAAAATCAAATTATTTACTTGCACAAGAACATTCTCTATTATACCCTTAGGATAAACGTTAGATCTATCAGCCAACTGAATCACAGTACCAGTTCTATTCAAAGGTTCAAGTTTCAAAGAAGCATATATAGAATATGGTATGACATTAATGAATGCTCCTAAGTCTAACATGGCTTTTTCAAATCTAGTGTCACCTATCTTGCAAGGGATAGTAAATATTCTTGGATCTTGGCATTTAGTAGGGAGTTTTCTTTGAATTATTAGAGACACATTATTTCCTACTTGTACCTTTTCATATCTTTTTTGTGCTTGTTTTCTCTTATGTGTACACAATTCTTTCAGAAATCTAGTAAAGCGAGGTACTTGTTTAATAGCATCTAACAATAAAATATTTACCTCGCATTTGCGAAAAGTTTCATACAAATCTGAATCTTTTTCATATTTTCTTTTTTCTGTTAAAGTAAGAGAAAAATGGGGTACCGGTTTATAATCAGAGAGAGGTGAAAATTTATGTTTAGGGGTACCATTGTTGCCTAGAACATTGTTGTCCTCTTTACTGTCGCCTACTTCAGTATTGTCTGCTTCTACTTTGCTTTGCTTTTTTGGTGCAGACTCTGTCTTTTCTGGAGTTTGTATCTCTTTACCACTTCTCAAAGTAATTGCACTGACATTTTCTTTTGGATTCATCACTATTTGATAGGGTAATTTTCCAGAATTTTGCGCCTCCAATCTACTTATTGCAATTTCCATTTGTCCCATATGTGTTTCCAAATTCTGCACATTTGCCTTTGTTTCCTATTGAAATTGCAAAGTGTTAGTGCTAAGTTGTTTAACTATATACTCTAAAGACATATTAGAATTAGATAATTGGCCCTGTTGTTTGTTGGAATACGGCTGCTTGTATTGTTGGTAGCTTGAAAATTTTTGAGTCGCAGACGGATTCCCTTGGAGATTTCCATAGCCGAAATTAGGATGATCGCCCCAACCTGAGTTGTACGTGTTCGAGTAAGGATCATATTTCCTTTGTGGTTGATCAGGGAAACCACCCGCTGCATGCACTTGTTCATAGGATACCTCTTGAAGAGTAGGGCATATATCCGTTGGATGTCCTACTACCGCACAAATTCCGTAAGCTTTCACTTGTTGTGTATTACCTACAGTCACTTAACGAACAAGATAAGTTAGACTAGCAATTTATTCTTTAAGTGAAGAAATATTTACCTCATTAACATTCTTGGATGAAAAATCAAGCCTAGTGCCAAATTGTTGGGAATTAGCAGCCATGTTTGCAATTAAGTTCCTTGTAGCTTCGGGAGTTTTGTCCACCAAAGCGCCTCCACTAGTAGCATCGATCATTCTCCTATTGGTAGACATGAGTCCTTCATAAAAATATTGAATAAGGAATTGCTCGCTGATTTGATGGTGAGGACAGCTTGCACATAATTTCTTAAATCGTTCCTAATACTTGTGTAGGGATTCTCCATGGTTCTGTCTCACACCACAAATGTCTTTTCTGATATTGGCTGCCCGTGAAGCGGGGAAATATTTTTCCAAGAATAGTCTTTTCATCTCTTCTCATGTGGTGATGCTTCCGGAGGGTAAATAGTAGAGCCAATCTTTCAAAAAAAATGGAAAAGCTCTTAGATTAATTTGCTCTTCAGTCACTCCAGAAGGTTTCAGACTTGTGCAGACCATATGAAATTCCTTTAAATGTTTGTGAGGATCTTCACCTGCAAGGCCATGAAAATTGAGCAATAGATGTATTAGACCAGATTTTAATTCAAAGGAAGTGTTAACATCTAAATTAGGAAAAGTTATGCTTAAAGGTTGATGGTTCAAATCAGGGGCTGCAAACTTTTTCAAAGTTCGATTTTTAGCCATGATTTTTATCCTTAACCTGCACAACTCAAATAAAATATGAAAACTAGAAAAATATAAAATCTAAAATAAAAAAAATTACCAAATTAAAAAAAAATTACAAAAGCACAAAAATAAATAAAATCAGTCCTCGGCAGTAGCGCCAAAATTTGGCATGTTGTCACAGGCACCCAAAAATAAAATCTTACTTTGGAAAAATATTAATGTAGTAGCGCAAGTAAGAGTCGATCTCACATAGAAATATTAATTTAATTTTATGTTTTCGTAAATCAAAATTGGGGGATTTTTAATTAAAGAAATAAAATTAACTAAAATAAATATGCAAGTAATTTAATGAAATAAATAAGAAAAAAAAACCTTGGTTTAAGTTAACATCCACCATCAAGAATTTACAACTGATCATTGATGCAAGAATTAATCAATTAATATTTTGAACATTCACCATAGAAAGAACTACTCGCAGGTGAAATAATTTTTCTCCTCTCTCCTTAATTTTAGTTAAGTAGACACACGCGTTCTAAATTACCCTAACTACTAAACAACCTCCGGCACGTGCTAAAGATTTAATTTAATAGCAGCTTTAAGAAATAGAGAGATCGTTGAACTAAACAACACAAGCCAGACGTTTGCATTTAATTTAGATGAACATTCTTCCTAAGATAAAATAATCTTTTGATCTGCAAAATAATTATTAATCTTAGTCACTTCATAAATAGCAGTAGATTAATGTGAATAATAAACTAGTAGCGCTTCTAGCAATTTAACAAACCAATCATAAAATTAAATATAGAAAAATATTCAATACTCAAAATATAAATTAGATCTCACAGTGTATAAATCTTGATGGCTTCAATCACTTAACCCAAGAAAAATAGTTTAGCCACACATAGCTGTAGAAAACACCAAAAAATAGAAGAGAGAATTTTTCTAATAAAAGTTGTATATCAATTGTGTATCTCAAGCTCTTTATTTATAGGCTACATAATACTCCTAACCCTAATAGGAACTACACTTTCCAAACCCTAATAGGATTTAAAATACAAAATAATAAAATATAAAATTCCTATTTTATTTCTTTTTCCTAATTACTTTTGAATTTTTTTAATTTGCTGCATGCTGGAAACCACACGGAAACCAAGGAAAGACAAGCTGCCAGCTGCTACGCATTGCGCCAAGTTTGTCAGTCTTTACTGAAAACGACGTCATTTCCATTACTGAATCATTCAACATGCGTCGCACATGGCGCGCGTTTTTCTACTGTTGATTTTGTCCTTTTCACGTATGGCGCCATTTCACATGCTTTAATGACAGTTTTGCCATCCATAACTACTTATTTACGGAATTGCCATCAAGCTTCATTTTTCTTACAAAATAAAATTAAAATAAAATAAAATAAAATTAATATAAAAATACTAAAAATAATAATAATACATAAAATTAAATAAATTACCTAAAACACTAAAAATACTTAAAAATTCACAAATAATTAAATATAAAATACCTAATAAATTTATATAAAATTGACTTATCACTCTCAATATAACTCCCTTATGATTATACTAGCTTCTTTTGCTCTTGATTACTTTGTGAATTGGTGAAGAATAATGAATGGGTAGGGTTCTATTTATAAGCAACGTCCAAGCTTGGGTATCATGGTCATTAGGCTAAATTTCTACCAAGCTTCATCATCACTTGGATAGTCATTGGTAAGTCACCATGGTGAGTCACCTAACTTCTCCTACACACTTTAATGATTCATCAAGCCTTGTCACTAAATGCCATAACTCACTACACAAATTATGCCAACACATCTTACAAATAAAACCACATTATTTACATAAGTTGTAAGCATGCTAGCTTTCAAGTAAAATAAACAAGTGGCCAACAAGGCCGTGTGGTCCTCCTTGCCCCCATCATGATCGAACCCTCCCACTTGTTTTCCCTTGTCAAAAAGTCTCTCAAATATCTTAGAACCCTTGACTAGCTTAACATAATTAATCTTGCTTAATTATGTTAATCTCACTTACATGTTTAATTAGTTATAACTAATCCTCATTTAATTGTTTAACTGGTGACCAAGAGGTCAGATATCACCATTAAAAACCTTACAACACTTTCAAGGAAGTAAAAGTCAAATTGATGACTACAAGCTCAAAGTTTTGCAAGCATACTTACATAAGTTGTAAATATACAACTTCTAAAGCATGAAAACCTAAGGCAAGTGGCCAAGTGCCCTAGTTTCCCTCACCAAATTTGGCCCCCGCCCTCCTTAGTTATTCCAATTTGGTAACTCCAACTTTAGTTATACCAAACTTAATTTATTTTCTGGTTTGCTTTCCTAACTAAATTTCTAACTTAGTTAGCTTTCTAGTTTCTTTCTAACCAATTTATTTAGTCTTCTAGTTCATTTTCAACTAATTTAGTTAGCCGCCAAAGTTGACTTTAACTTTGACTTTTTTAAATGTTGACTTTGACTTTATGTTTTTGTGAATAATGATTTCGTATTTATGCGTCGTATAAATACTTACATCTTAATATACTCTAAAGTATATCCGATTACTCATTTCTACACATTTCTATTCACCAAAAACTAGGTTTTAAAGTTCACCTTTATTTACTCTTTTAAGATCATGTTTACTAGCCTCATAAATATTTAGGGTATTACAAAAAATGACCCAAAAAGATAATACTTAGCTAGTGGTTTAAGAACTTATTTGGATGGATTTAATTTTATTTGAACTTAGAATTTGACATTAGATTTGTTTCAAATTCAGAATTTGGCCAAAGTTGCTATATATGGTATCAGAGCTGACTCTTGAAAACTTGGGTCTAGTCTTTTCTAATCAGTTTGTCAGAGGTGGAAACACGAAGGCTGATAGTATTATCCCTATAATAAAGAGAGGTCCAAAGGTAGGGATACAAAGCTAGTTAGTATTATCACACAATGGTTAAAGAGAGGTAAAGATTTGTGGGTTGTGTGTTTGATCGATTATGATGAGGACATTAAAATTTTAAGTAGGGGATTTTGTAACACCCTAATCCTATATCGAAACATGTGAAAAGAATGTGTCTGTATATAAAGAATTAAGTTACTAATAAATAAGTACTTTTAGACATGACCTTTTGAGTAAACTTGTGGTAGGCTAAGATAACCTAATAAGATATTATTGGCCTAGTGGTTTAAGGTTTTGTTTGGATGGATTTTATTCTATTCAGACTTGGGATTTGACCTCAGATTTGTTTCGAACTCGGAATTTGACTTAGGTTGTTACATCGGCACCATCATACTGTACTAAATATTATTTGGCGTCTCTAACAATCTTTTTGTTCCTTAGAATTGCACATATCACACTTAACTTTATTTTTTTTTTTATCAATTTAATATCTTACTGTTTAAAATAATATGAAAGATAAATTAACTTTTATTAATTAAAAGTTGAGGTCTTTTACTCATATTTTATAATGTTGTTGACATAGGGCTTTTTTCACAAAAAAAATCATTTGATTTTAATTTTTATTTTAGAAAATTTAAAATGCAGACATTTTAGGTGATGTTTGTGAAAAATAACTTTTTTTTTTTAAACTGAAGGTTTTTAACTTTTTTATTTTAGTGGGCCAACATCATAGAATTACCAATTGATAGACTTTTAATTGGATGTACCAACTCATCCATTTTTTTAAATCTTTATAAAAGCTTCAATTAATTTGACTCCTTAAAATTAGCCTACAAGCCAAGATTTTAGAATTCGGGAGCTTGCTTAAACGAATGAAAGGTGTTAGGCACCCCCAACTTCTGAGAATCACAGTTATTGTGTTCCTTTAGTTTTTCTAAATTTAAACAAGTGTTTATAAAAGAAGTGTGAGCCTAATATATTTTGTGTCATTTTTTAAGTGAAAATGTGTGTTCTATCATGACAAAAATGAGTGTGTTTATTTTAAAATGTGCGATAAACCATTTTTTAAAGGAGAGACTTTTAAATTTTTTAAAATGATGTTTTAAAGGGTAGTCATTCCAAATCATGTATGTTAGTACAAAGCTTTTAACTATTGATATAAAAATAACTTTTATTTTGAAAGTATATCTTAAAGATAGTCAATTTAAAAAAATCATTTTTTGATATAGATATAGGTAATTGATGTTATAATCAATATGTTAGGTCCAAAAGGTACAAAGAGATTTAGAAGGGAGGTTGAATAGATCCTTAGAAAAAAAATTTAAAGTTTACCAAATAATTAGCTAAGTCAGATTAAGTATATGCAGTAGAATAAATGTCGAGTAATTCACTAAAAGAAACTGCAAAAGTAAAGACAAAGTAAATGAAGACATAAATTTTAAGAAGTTCGGAGTACAAAAGTCTCCTAGTCCTCTTCTACTCCAACAGTAGGGATGATCCATTAAGGATGAGGCTGGTTATAAAATCCAAGTTCAGTGAGAACTTTACAACGGTGATTCTCTAAGAATCTATAAGTCACTAAGACTTAGAACAAGCTTGTCACTAAGATCAAAGCTAAACACTGAGAATATGAAAGTGTCTAAGGAGTTGCTAAGTTATCTATATAAGCTCAAATTGATTGGACTTAATAGCAGAAAGTTATTTCTTAGATCGTAAAGTAGAGCGTTGGAGCTTGTTCTTTATAAGCGCTTAAAATCAATCTATAGTAGTGATCCAACATTGTAGTACCAATCCTTTTATTGTAAGGCTTGGAATTTTATCCATTGAATTGTTACCGCTGCTCAATTTCTCTTAGGACATTTGGCCTTTGTTAATTCTCTTAACTTCAAACCTTATCTACTATACTATTAGATGCCACTATCCATCAGTGTATTATTTGGTGTAAAAGGTAACGCTTCTAGGCATTAAGCAACTAGTTGTTGCGAAGGTTGTCTTAGTCCCTTTGTCCCTATATATTGACTTCAACGGATAGGAACAAAGTTGAGATTAAGATTCAAGGTCGAGTGATCAATGCCACTACTTGTCAGACCTACAGACTCTACGAGTTGAGGTAAACGATCATAGTGTTCTCAATCGTAGTTTTGGTCTTCGTATTACTTAGTGACTCTTACTAAACAATTTGAGTTTTACAGTCCTTCGGTGGCTTCACTGAAAGGTTATGTTATTTTTCAAAGATACAAAAGTGATCTAGAATGGGAGTTGAATAGATCTTTATAAATCATTGTGTATTTTTCTATTTAACCACTTTTATCAAATATTTATGCAATTGATTGCGCAGCGGAATTAGTTATTTGGTAAAACCCCTTTTTGATCTTTGAAAGACAAACACACTATTCTGTTTTAAGTTTGTTAATGGAAAGACATTACACTAAGCAAGGCAGTTATAACAATTATGATAAATACAAGAAAGACAATGAAAGCAGTAAAGAGATAATAAGACAATAGAGATTTTTAAGAGATTCAGAGCCTAAACTACTCTTAGTCCTCTCTTCCACTCCATTGAACATGATTGATCCACTATAAGATAAATGTTTCCAATGAATCTTATAATTAGAATCCCTCAGTCTTCAGGTCACCTTGACATACCCACTACGGTATGATTCCTTTGAATCAGGCGAGCCATCTAAACTCGACTTTCTCCATAGGACACTCAGTTATCTTCCCACTATAGGGTTGATTCCTCTGAATCAGGTGAGTAATTTAAACTCGACTTACTCCACAATTCACTTCGTCCTCTTCCCACTTTAGGACTGATTCCTCTGAACCAAGCGAGCCATCTAAACTCGACTTTTTTGTTGTTGATGATGATGATGTTTGAGGTGTTCCTAAGTTGACATTAAGCTCCCTTCTAAAGAACTTAGCAACTGAATGATTTTATTGATATTTTTTCTTCATGAGCTCTTAACATATTTCTCTCTATTTTGCTCTGGCTTTTGTATGGCTGAAATCGTTCATTAATCGATCCTCCAAAGTGTAGAGTGGTTTTGGGTTAATGATGTTATCTTTATATTGATCGATCCTCTCTTCGGTCTTTTTTCTGATTGACCGGCCTCCCTTTTTACTTCTTTTGTCATTTGAAGCTAAAATCTATTTATAAATTTTCTTTTAAAAAATCTCTATTTAGAAGTTACTATTGCTTAACAAGTTTTTACCTTAAAAAGACTTTTGTGCTCTTATAGTGTCAGGTAGACTATTGTAGCCGCCCAAGTTGTCAACTGAGTCAGTCTTTTATATATTGTGACAGACTTGGATTTCCAAAATATAGTTATTGAAAACACGGCTGACTAGACATTGATCTTTTTATCTATCAAAACACTTTAAAAGATCTTCAAGGTGAAGATGTGTTACATATGCTTCTTGTCAGAATAGCTACTTTGTCAATTTCAGGAGTTCTTCTCAATAACTCCATATGTCTAGGATTGTAGAGTCACTCCTCAGATAAGTCTTCTTGTAGCTCTGCGTTCTTGCTATGTTGTTTGGTCGCTTAGGATCTTAGAGTATATATCCTTAAATCACTTTAGTTTTGTGACTCTCCTTCTTTGTTTGCAGTCATTTTATGATCTAATATTTTTCTCTACGACTTTGCCAGACATGCTTAGTTCACTCTGTATCCCTAGAGAACTAAGACTTCATTTTTTTGAACTTGGACCTTTTGTCTCTCTCAAGTTCTTTCTCCACTGCTTAGATTAGCTTCCTTATAAGGACTTCTTAATCTTTTGTCGTAGGTTAGTGAATCATCTTATTTGTTTCATCTTCCCATAATGAAAGCAACTCTATGATTCTGTCATTTAGTACTGTTGTTGTCGCTGTGAACTGTTTTATGTAGCACTAATGCAATTTAATACTTATCAAGTGACTCAGCGCTCTGAAGTGGCTCAATGATCTAAAGTAGTTAAAGATCTGATAATAATCTTCATTTAAGTTCCATTCTGAGATCCTAAGCTTTTTGGCATTACTCTACGATTTTAAGTCTTTTTGTCCTCACTCTGCGACTTGAGCCTTTTTGACTTTGCTTTGCGGTATTGATTGCTTAACTGACCTCTATGAACTTTTCAAGTTTGTGCTGATCTTTGTGGGATGACCTTTGCTTTATCTTCTATTTATTCTAAAAGCCTGATCTTCTTTTCCTGGCTCTGCAGCTTTGTTCTATTCGTCGATTCTACTCTGCCCGACGATCTGTTCTGCTCCACTCGACGATCCATTCTGCTCTGCTCAATGATCTCTGAGTGATTGAGCCTTTTTTTCTGTAGCCTTTGTTGATTTCCTTACTTTGCGATCGTCCAGTCTTGCTCTGCTAATCTTTAGCCTAGTCTATTATATTTTCCTATCTATGTTTTTAGATTAACCTAATATTATTTGATCCCTTTGTCCTTTTACAATAGATTACAACATTTTTATTATAAAGACGGTACAAAATTTATCTTTGTAATTTTGGATCAATTTAACAATTTTGATCTCTAAACCCTTTTACAATAAGTTCATTCATAAAGGCTGTAAAACAACATTTACATTTATTATAACAATACACAGGTCTAAATGCATAAACAAATATTAATTATTTTTCTTTTGTTCTTTTGTCATAATCAAATCAATATGCACTAACAGATTATCTTCGTAGATCAAACTCGCTCTATGTCTGGACTTTAGCTTTACGATCCTGTAGTCCCTTGTTGGACGTCCAACTAAGCATTTTTTCACGTTTTGCGATCTCAAAGTTCCTTTGTGTAGCTTATAACAAAACGATTGTGTCCAAGTCACGGCTAAACAATCATGAGGTTACAACTCTACGAACTCATATACATAACTTTACGATCATAGATTTACCTAACAATTTAGATCTTTAACTAAGTCCTTGTACATCAATTTTATTCTCATTAAGGATTGTACAATATAATAGCGATCTTTTACAAATGTAAAATAATGTCATCATCAAATCAAATAGAAGTAATCAAAAATGAAATGTAAGTACTAATAATCTCTCCCTATTTGATGACGACAAAACTAGTAGGTTATATATAAAATGTAAGGTAGATATAAGCTATCAAACAATGAGCAATTGTATTTTATAGGCAAAATCACGAATTTTATTAATAAGAGCACATATTGCAAAGTTTATAATTTAAACAAAAATTACATAGAATAAAAAATTATCTCTACTACGGCAGGTAATTATGGCTTGAATATCTTGGGCGATTAGATTGTCTTTTTTTAAGAGGATCAACCCATTCCTCCCGCTACTCTATGATTGTATGCTTCCTTTTTCTCGACCATTCTACAATTGCATTCTTCTTGAGTCTCTCGAGGACCAAAGGATGCTTCAACTGACTGCTCACGATGCACAAACACTCATTTGAGGGCTTTATTCATGTACAATGGATTATTTGCACCATTAAGCCTTGATCCAATAGGAGTGACCCTACTAGATGGCATTTGAGACCCTCTAGGTTAAAATGGGATAGTTGTAACAGTAGGGGTGGTTGATAGGGTCTTACATCATGTTATCATTTTCTATACCTCTCCCCCTTTTTTTGGCATTATCAACTTAGGGCATAGCTTACACCATCTCTGTCAATGCCTTTACTACCCCCAACAAGTTCATTGATTTACTCCTTTGAGGATGATACTTCATCCTTCAGCTCGATAAATTTGCGTTCAGTGTCAATTTGCCATTGATGGGCATTTATAACGCTAGTGTCAATCCTGTTGTTGATCCATTTGACAGTCAGCCAAATCACTACACCAATCACCAAAGGTTTATAGGTTGTTTGCCATAGTACATAATGATGTAGAATTGGTGTCTTGCAAAGCTATGATGGCATTGGAATGCTTCTTTTTTGTCTCCTAGTATATCTCATCCCTATTATTTGCAGATTGGCTGAATAGCTTTAGATATTCAGATATATGTTATGTTACTCTCTGTCCAATCTCCTTAGGAATAGTTCCATAATAACATAAATATCTTTCATGCTACTCGTCAAAGTATTTGAGACAATTTCAATTCCATCCATGTAATTATTTTTTACATCTTTCAACAGATTTGCAAGTTATGATCATGTGGGAGTGGCATTTACTTTTGAGAGTATTTGGTTGAGCATCTCAGCTGTACTAGTGCCCTCAGGGAATGAAACACTTGAAGTATATGCTTTTATTGTGAAATAAATAGGGGTTTTAATAACCATAGCTCGTTCAATGATAGTTGGGAAAGTAGGTGTTAGATTTTATATTTGTTATGCATGGGTTTGCGAAGTAGATGGTATATCGGTAGATATTTGCATCTGTGTTTTAGGAGTAGGATTGATTGGTGAGGATGTTTGTGTTTGAGTTTAGGTTTTTATTTATTCTGGTAAAGAGCAAATGGTTTGCTTAAGATTGGAGAGTTATGAGACTCTAAGACCGGCGAGTTTAATTTAGAAATGATTGGAGTTATTGCTATTTGTGGTTCGACGAATAGAGAGTTTTTGGGAATATCCGATTGGGGAATTTGGTTTAGGTGGAAAGCGAGGTTATAATAGTTCTACGATTGGTAAGTGTTGAGACTCAGCAATCGGGAGTTTGGTTGAGAAGTATCTTGGGCAAAAGTTGACTTGAAGTTTGTGTGGGTGAACTCGACAAAAGTGTCCCAACCAATTTATTTTTCAGCAGTAGTAATAACAGCTATCACAGCCACTCGTATCTTGAAAAAAATGTTCAACCTCATCTCTTGAGTTATCTTCAATTATTATCTATTCAGTTGTTTAATTAAACTGAGGGTTTTCTAGGGTCGTAGAGTGTGTCATGTACTCTACGACCTCATCTATCATTTTGTTCAACTGTTCATCATTCAAATAGGTTTTTTCTCTACACATGATGACATAGTTAGATGTTGTTCCCCTTCAATTACAGCTTCTTCTTCAACAACTGCTTCTTTCACCTTAGCATTAGGGGCAACCTCAGTTTGTTGGGCCAATTCAAGAATTGGCTCTCCCTTAGCGTGTGTATCCACATCTTCTTTTGGTTCATTAGCCTGAGTGTCATCACTTTCATCAATAGGTTGTTGGGCTTCTTGCACAACCCATTTCTTCATCTTTTGAGCCTTTACAAGGTGTTTAACTTTCTTCTTCTTATAGGTTTGTAGCTCAGGCTCTTTGGTAGTAGCTTTCTCAGCTATCTCATCGTTTGTTTGCTCTACGATCGTAGCATGCTTTTGTAGCTTCACGATTATTGGGGTTTCAGACTTAACCAATTTTACATCTTCGCCTTGTCACACCTTGAGCTTTATGGTTTTTCTTTTCTCAAACTCCTAAGCCGGTTGGGCTTCAGTAGAAGCAAACCTTTTCTTGTGCTTCTCAATAAGGGGTCTCTTTCCCTATCTTTTTTAAAGGAAACAACCCTTTTAACCTTTTCTAGCTGCTTAGCAGCAGTTTCTTCTTCTTTTTTCTTTAAGGCAAGGGCTTCATCTTCCGCCTTTGCTATATCCTCAACAACCTTCTTCTGTTTCTTCTTCTCATTTTTCTCTTTCTTTTTTTTCTTATTCTCTAGTTTGGGTGGCTTATGATCAATAGAAGTCGTCTCTAATTTCTCCATGGTCTCAGGGTTAGCAGATCCCTAGGACTCCTCATTAAGAAGCTTCATCCGTGGTCTCAGGCTTATGAATATGGTCGGGTGCGCAATGCGCGCAAAGGTGTTCAACAACTGAATAAGGGAAGCGACACCATTTGGGGTTTGGAGGAAGAGCAGAAGCAGTGGACCGCGCAATGCGCGGTCGGGCATTAAAGAGAAAAAAACGCGCGCAATGCACGGGGATGCACTTGATGATAGGCGCGTGGCTGGCGAGTGGTTCAGGCAGCAGCTTATTCCGTGTGGGTCCAGGCGCCGTTCTTTGATTTCCTCAGCACTTTTTGGTTTGATTCTGTGTGCAACTTTTAGCAATAAATTAAAAGGAAGCCAATAAATTAAATAAATTCAATTACAATTTGGAATTGAAAAATAAATAAGAATTTTATATTTATTTTATTTTATATTTTAAATCCTATTAAGATTTGAAAAGTGTAATTCCTATTAGGGTTGGGATGATTATATAGCCTATAAATAGAGGGCTTAAGATACAATTGAGAACACACAACTTTTGCTAGAAAATACTCTTGTACATAATTATTCTTAGTCTTCTTTTATTATAAGTAGTTAAATTTGTGTTCTTGATTTAAATTAGCGGAAGCCATCAAGATTTATATACTGTGAGATCTAATTTATTTTAATTGTTCAGTTTATATTATGTGTATTGGATATTCTTCTGTGTTTAATTTTATGATTGATTCGTTTAATTGCTAGGATGCATACTAGTTTACTATTCGCATTAATCTACTACTATTTGTGAGGCAACTAAGTTTAATAATTATTTTGCAGATCAAAAGATTATTATATCTTAGGAAGAATATTCATCTAAATTAAATGCAAACAAGTGGCTTGTGTTATTTAGTTCAACGATCTATGTAATTCTTACAGCTGCTATTAAATTAAATCTTTAGTAAGTACTGGAAGTTGTTTAGTAGTAAGGGTATTTAGACCAAGTAACTCTACTTATCTAAAATTAAGGAGAGAGGAGAAAAATTATTCCACCTACGAGTAGTTATTTCTACGGTGAATGTTCAAAATATTAATTGATTTATTTTTGCATCAATGAACAGTTGTAAATTCTTGATGGTGGATGTTAACTTAAACCAAGGCTTTTTCTTCTCATTAAATAAAAATAATTATGCAAGTAATTTAATGAAATAAATGAGAAGAAAAAGGAATCCTCCTAGCCCTAATAGGAATTACATCTCAATTGTATTTCAAGCCCTCTATTTATAGGCTATATAATCCTCCTAACCCTAATATGAATTACATTTTTCAAACCCTAATAAGATTTAAAATATAAAATAAAATAAATATAAAATTCCTATTTATTTTTCAATTCCAAATTCTAATTGGATTTATTGGCTTCCTTTTAATTTACTGCTAAAAGTTGCACACGGAATCAAACCAAAAAGTGCTGAGGAAATCAAAGAATTGCGCCTGGACCCCACACGGAATAAGTTGTTGCCTAAACCACTCGCCAGCCACACGCCTATCATCAAGTGCATCCTTGCGCAGTGCGCGCATTTTTTTTCTCTTTAATGCCTGATCGCACATTGCGCAATCCACTACTTCTACTTTTCCTCAAAACCCCAAACGACGTCACTTCCCTTATTCAGCTGTTGAACACCTTTGCGCGCATTGCGCGCCAAACCATGTTCCAGTTAATTACGAAAATGCCACTAATTCTGCCAACTTCAGCTTAATTACAGAATTGCCATCAGATTTTAATTTTTCTACAAAATAAATTTTAAAATAAATAAAAATAACATAAAATAACTAAAAATAATTAAAATGCATAAAATTAAATAAATTACCTAAAATACTAAAAATATTTAAAAACTCATAAATAATTAAGAATACAATACCTAATAAATAGATATAAAATTGAGTTATCAAATACCCAAACACTTAACTATTTGCTTGTCCTCAAGCAAAACAAGAATAAAATTAAAAACAATAACCAAATAACTTACTCGAGCAACAGATTAAAATAAATTTTAACATTAGCCTCAAAGATTTTAAAAATAATAACTCAAATAAAATTTCAAAATCATGCAAAATTCAAAATTTTCAACATATTTATTAATCTTACTTTAATTGAGACCCTCCGTGTGTGTGTGAATCCAAATGTATCAAACTAATCAAAATTCAGATAAGTTTATGTTATTAATTACCTCATAAAAGATATGTAACAAAACTCTACATACTTATTTTCGCATCACTTTCTGCTAATATAGACAAAAATATAAATTAGAAGATCTAAAGGCATTTAATCAATGAAACACACTAGGATTATTAATATCAATTTTTTCATTCTTTTTTCATTTAAATGGGTGCATTTTATGCTCCATCCTATTTTTTTCTCTCTCTCAGTGAGTACATTTTCTACTTTATCTCACTAGCGAGTACATTTTATGTTCCCTCTCGCTTTTCATGTGTTTATGAGTGAGTGCGTTTTACGCTTCATTTCAATCCACCATAAGATTTTTATTTCATTTTAACAATCCTAGAAAAATTACCTAAATGATCTCTCCCAAATTATATTTCACTTCAAATAATGATCAAATAAGATATAAAGCTCAAAAATATCTTCCATAAGCATTTAACCATATAAAATTTCTCTTAAGTTAAAACTAGCTCAAACAAATGGATTTAAGTGCATAAAAATAAAGGATCTCAAACAAAGTAATAATCAATAAAAAGTCAAAAATTCAAACTAAGGAAAAATTTATTCAATTTTCAAAAGTTATAAAAATTAATTTTTTTATCATTGGCTAAAAATTAATAATCCAATTAATTCATTGCTCAAGTGACACATTCTAAAAATAAAATAAAAAACTATCTCATTTTCGTAGGAAACATGGTTACATTTAGTATGTGTAACAAGCCTTTAAACCCCAAGGTTACCCCAAGTTGACGAGTTTTGTCTCGTGAGGGTTTGTAGTGAATATACTCACAAAATTCAAAATTTTCAAAAAAATTCCTTAAAAAAATAACAAAAATGCTAAATTCCTCCCCCCCCACTTAAAATTTACATTGTCTCCAATGTAAAGTAAAATGCAAAGAAAAATGCACGAATAACTAAAATAAAAAACGCAAAAATAAAAAGAAAGAAAATTATACTCTCCTTGGGTTGTCTTCCAATCAACGCATTTGTTTGTTGTCATTGGCTTGATAACATGATAAATCATCACGTCACTCCACTTTCTTGAATTTTGAGTACCCCATCCATCACGTTATTTTTCATCGGTAGATTCAATCTCATTTACATTCGACATGAATGTTCGACTCCTTTTTCAAGTAATACATATTTGAGACGACTAGGAAGATTCTTTAAATTTAGAAAGGGATCCTGCAAAACAAAAGATAAAAATTCGTTATGAGTAACAGGCAATGTAATAGAAATAATTTCATTATTATCTAAAATCACTGGTAAAGAATTGAATGTAACTTCAGCCTCCTTCAAATCTTGTTTCAGCTCAATTTCTTCTTATTCCTCGAACTCTAAATTGTTGGTAATTGCAATCTCCAAATTTTCCTTGTTTTGTTTCCTCAACAACTTTCTCCACCTTAGGCATATCATCATTAAAAATAACATCATCGTCTACGTTAACATTGTCCGCTTCATTAATGTTTTTTGTTTTCTCTTGCTTCGGTAATGAAGGGACTGTCTTTTCTGGATCTTTTACATTGTTACCACTTCTTAACACTTGTGCACTTGTATTCTCCGTTGGATTCTCCACCGTTTGAGAAAGTACTTGCTCAGAACTTTGCTCCTCCAATTGATCAATTGCGATTTGTCCCATTTGAGTACCCAAACACTGAATAATTGCATTATTTTCCTGAATACTTGCCTTCATGTCTTGTTGAAATTGTAAATTATCCTGTTGAAATTGCAAAGTGTTAGCTTCAATTAATTTAAGCATATCCTCTAAAAACATATCAGAATTATATGATTGGCCCTGTTGTTGTCGAGGATATAGCTGCATGTATTGTTTATAAGTTGAAAAATTATGATTTGTGTGCCAATTCACTTATGAATTCCCATAGCCAAAATTAGGATTATCCCTCCATCCCGAATTATACGCGTTTGAATAAGGATCACATCTCCTTTGTGGTTGACTAGGGAAACCACTTACTACATAGACTTATTTATAGGACTCCTCTCAAAGAATTGGGCACATATTAATTGGATATCATATTGCCGCACAAATTCTACAAGCTTCTATCGGTTGCGCATTACCTTCAACCATTTGATAAACAAGAGAAGTTAGACTATCAATTTGTTGTTTAAGAGAAGAAATAGTTACCTCATTAACATAATCAGCCATGACTTCCATTCTTACCTGCAAAACTCAATTAAACTATGAAAAACTAGGAAAAAAAATCTAAGAAAAATTACTAAATTAAAAGAAAGTTTACAAAAACACAAAATTAAATTAGAATCAATCCCCGGCAACGGTGCCAAAATTTTGTGTGATGTCGCTGGCATGAACCTTTTGTATAGGGCTATGCCTACAAAAAGCCCCAACTATTCATGATGATTCCTTCAAATGATCCTGAGCTTGCAAATTTGGAACAAGAAAGGGAATTAGAGGAGGAGGAACCACCAGGGGAATGTGAGAAAGGCCTTAATTACCTTGCATGCTCTTTCAGGCCATAGCACTAACAATACCATCACATTACTAGGGATGCCACGGGGAAAATTTTTGAGGATCTTATTAAATAGTGGTAGCACTCACAACTTCCTTGACCCACAGGCAGCGAAAGATATAAAAGCTGTAGTAAAGGAGGTTCAACCCTTCTCTGTTACTGTAGCAGATGGTTTTAAGGCCACTAGCTACCAAAAATGTCCTCAGCTAGCTTGGTCCATACAAGGAGAATAATTCACTACAGATTTCATAATATTACCATTAAGGGGAATTAATGCAGTCTTGGGAGTGCAATGGTTGAGCCTATTTAATCCTGTCACTTTTGACTTCCACAACGTGTAACTGTCAATTACTAAGGAAGGGCACACTATGGTTTTGTAAGGAAAGTATGATCAAGTGTCCCCTACCATTCAATTACTTAATTATGAGGAGTTTCAAAAAGAATTACACTCTGCTACTCATGGATACTTTGGGTATTTGTTTGGGATGCATCAGGAAGGCTCAAATAAGTGTGCAGATGCAGTGGCTGAGAAGAGAAAAGAATAACTCCATTGGTCTTGTTCCCAGATGGAGATCTTACTGCAGAACTTTTCTACAGTGTTCCAGGAACCAAAGGGTCTACCTCTAGTCAGGACCCGTGATTATCACATAAGGCTGAAGGAGGGTAGTTAGCCCATCACCCTTAGACCATATAGGTATCCATATATTCAGAAGGAAGAATAGTGAAGATTGTGAAGGAAATGTTGCACTAAGGTATAATCCAACCCAGTAATAGCCCTTATGCTTTCCCAGTTTTATTAGTTAAAAAAGATGATGGGGGATGGAGAATGTGTATAGATTATAGAACTTTAAACACAATGACAGTTAAAGATAGATTCCTTATTCCAGCCATTGATGAGCTTCTGGATGAACTGCATGGTTCCAAATGGTTTTCTAAATTGGACCTTAGATCAGGGTACCATCAAATTAGAATCCATGAGAGTGACATTCCTAAAATAGCCTTTAGAACCCACAGTGGACACTTTGAATTCTTAGTGATGCCTTTGGCCTCACTAATGCTCTAGCCACCTTCCAATCACTCATGAATGAAGTATTCCAGCCCTATTTAAGGAAGTTTATCTCAGTTTTTTTTTGATGATATCCTTGTATACAGTAAGGATTATGATGAACACGTGCACCACTTAAAGCTTACATTGCAACTGTTACAAGACCATCACCTATTTGCTAAGAAGAACAAGTGCGTTTTTGGCACAGAAAGAATACAATATCTAGGTCACGTGATAACCAAAGAGGGAGTCTTTATTGACTCTGATAAGATTCAATGTATGATCAACTGGCCTATACCTACTAATGTCAAAGGGTTGAGAGGGTTTCTGGGAATAACAGGCTATTACAGAAGATTTATAAAGGGGTATAGTCTGATTAGCAAGCCCCTCACTGATTTGTTCAAGAAGGACATATTTGCATAGACTGAACAAGCCACTAAGGCATTTCTAGCTCTAAAGGAAGTTATGACACAGGCTCTAGTCTTGGTTATGCCTAACTTTAAGGAGTGATTTGTACTAGAAACAGATGCATCCTACTTTGGAATTGGAGTAGTTTTGATGCAGAACAATAAGCCTATAGCCTTCCTTAGCAAGGTAATAGCTCCTCGGCACCTGGGATGGTCAACTTATGAAAAGGAGATCATGGCAGTAGTCTATGCAGTGAATAAGTGGAGACACTATCTACTGGGAAATAAAATCTACATCAAGACAGACCACCAAAGCTTAAAGTATCTTCTGGACCAGAGAGTCTCAACTACAAACCAGCAAAAGTAGATCACTAAACTAATGGGGCTTGACTATGAGATATCTTACAATGAAGGGAAAGAGAACACTATGGCTGACAGCTTATCCAGGAAAATAGGGGAGTTCATTCCATAAATAGATGCAAGTGAAGGCTCAGGAGATATCAAAATGATCACAACTACAGTCCCCTCTTAGATACAAAAGATAGCCTAATCACGAGAATAAGATGGAGGGTTGAGGAACATGATCATACAACTACAGGTGACCCCTGATGCTTTACCTGGTTATTCATTCCACAATGGGAGACTTAGATTCCAAGACAGACTGGTGATAGGTCCAAATCCTAATTTAAGAAGAAGTTTTTAATGGAATTTCACAACTCTCCCATAGGGGGACACTTAGGAATCAAGGGAACCTTTGAGAGGATTAGTAAGTTTTTCTGGTGACCCTCCTTAAGGCAGGAAGTTACTCAGTTTGTTAGGGAATGTGATGTCTGCTAGCAACAGAAACATGAAACAATAGTCTCTCCTGGATTGTTGCAGCCATTGCCCATACCAGAAAAGCCCTAGACTAATATATCAATGGACTTTATAGAGGGACTACCGAAATCAAAAGGAATGTCAGTGATTTGGATAGTAGTGGACAGGTTAACCAAATATGGACACTTCATTCCTCTTAAACACCCTTTTAATGCTCCACAGTTAGCCCAGATTTTCATTTCCCATATTTACAAGTTACATGGATTACCTTCCACAATTGTTTTTGACAGGGATAAAGTCTTCATTAGTCTTTTTTGGCAGTCATTGTTCAGGATCATTGGTACTAAGTTGCAGTTAAGCACAGTCTACCACCCTCAGTCCGATGGACAGACTGAAAGGATTAATCAAATTCTGGAGTGTTATCTCAGATGCATGGTCACTCAAAAGCCCCAAAATTGGTCATCCTGGTTAACCCTGGCAGAATGGTGGTATAACTCCCACTTTCACTCAGGCTTACAAGCAACCCCTTTTGAAATGCTTTATGGATATAAACCTCCTCATTTAAACTTCCATCAGTTTGGGAGGATTTAAGACCCTTCCACTAAGCAATTTTGCAAGGATAGGTCTCTTTTGCTATAGATAATGAAACACAATCTGGTGGAAGCTCAGTCTAGAATTAAATATTATGCTGATAAGAACAGTACTGAGAGGATTTTTGTTCCTAGTGATATGGTGTACTTAAAGGTTAGACCATATAAACAGTCTTCCTTAACAGATACTACTCATGGGAAGTTACAACCTAAATACTATGGACCCTTCCTAGTGGAAGAAAAGGTTGGTTCAATAGCTTTTAAGCTGAAATTACCTGAGCAAGCTAAAGTTCATCCAGTTTTTCATGTTTCATTACTTAAGAAGAAGATTAGGTTGCAATGTACTTCCTCCCCTACATTGCCTTCTATGGATTCTGCAAGACATTTCCTTACAGAACCAATAGTTGTGCTGGATAGAAGGATTTTCAAGAAAAATAATGCAGCTGGGATTGAGTTGTTGGTGCAGTGGTCCAATACCCTACCTTCTGAAGCCACTTGGGAAGACTAGGATCAACTCCGCAAGCAATTTCCTCATTTCAAACATTTTCGTATTTTCAACAAGAGATTCTCATACGCCACAGAAAATGACAATAAGTTCAATTTTATTACTAATTACTCAGCAAGAAGTCCTCGTTGCCTCGTCGCGTCTCCACCATTGTCGGAGGGACATTACTATGTGCATCCACATTGTCACAGCAACTCAAGAAACCCTAATGGGGGTGGCGGCGGCGTTGGCAACCGGAAAACAAATGGTGGTGAAATAGTTCAAGGTGCGATGGCTTCTTTGCGATTAAATAGTGGTGATGGAATTGAAGGATCCAATAGTAGTGGTTATAGGCTTCAGAAGAAGAATTCTAAGAAGAGTCTAAATCATTTAAATTCATCTAGTAGTGGAACAATTTTAATAAAAAAGCAGCAGCAGCAAACCAACAATAAGGGTGTTAGTAAGTTGTGGAAGGGATCAAGATATTCAAAGGAATATGATCCTCGGTTCTTAATAAAGGAAGATGCGATTATGGTATCAAATTGCAGTGATTCCAGAACCACAGTCATGATTAAAAACATACCCAACAAGTACAGGTTTGCATATTCTATAGTCCTCCCCACTTTCTATTTTTGCTTTATAATTAATTTTTAACTTGTTTTTTTTTAATATTTAATTTTCTTTCTTGATTCTTCTATCTCTGCCGGGTTTAATATTAAAACACATGAAAATCTATAATAGTATGCCCTGCCAGTAATGTATCTATTGTTGTACTGCTTGTACATATAACCTTGGAATTTGAATTTTATGAGTATGATTTTTTAATTAATGTTAATAAATCTGACTTGTGTTCTTTTTGGGTGGTGACGTGGGGATACAGTCAGAAGTTACTGCTGAACATGCTGGATAACCACTGAATTCACTGTAACGAGCAGATTGCCCACGGCGACGACCAGCCCTTGTCCTCGTATGATTTTGTATACCTTCCCGTTGATTTCATGTAATTATCCTTCCTTTCCTTTTCTTTTAATCAATTTTTTCCTTTTTTGATTCTTCGTTTATTATTTTGACAATAACAAGTAGTATATATTAAGAAGATGTAACTAAATTGAGTCTTTACTATTTGTGAAATTAAAGACTACCACCTCCATATGCGAATTATTATTTTTTTTTTGTGTCGTAATTATAGATGGATTAACTTAGCAAATACATATAACACGTGCAGCAACAAGTGCAATGTGGGATATGGGTTCGTGAACATGACCTCCCCACAGGCCACATTGAGACTCTACAAGTCCTTCCACCTTCAAAATTGGGAGGTCTTCAACTCCAGAAAAATCTGTCAAGTTACATATGCCAGATTGCAGGTAAAAATATTAATTTGTACACCCTAGAAATTAAATCTTTTCTTTTTCTTAAAAGTACTCCTAAATATGCAGAGTATACTATATGTATATATAGTAATGTTTACGAGTAGCCAAAATAGATTAGGAATGTAATTGATGTTTTTTCTAATAGGTTATTTCATGCTCTAATATTAATTGATTTTTTATAATTAATAAATGTAATTAATGTTTTATTTAATTAATTAATTAATTTGGATATCAAATGTGAATATTATTCTTATAAAATCTATTGAAATTATGTAAGATAATCAAAGGAGCTTTTAATATATAGGATAATACGTGAAACTAATTTATTAATTATTTCTTTATATTTAAAAATGATAGACAAAAAAAGAAACAATTTTTCTTTAAAAAGATGGATAAAGAGGAACGGAGGGGGAGTAGATCGGATATTTTAATATTTTTATTCTTCTAAAATTCACGGATAGAGAAAAGAGTGGGAAGATTATGTCATCGAGTAAAGTGCTAGAAAAGATGTGGGCGTTAACAAATTTTTGTTTCACATATAGGGAAATTACGTAATTAAATGTTGTTTTAGAATAATACCAGATAAAAACAGTATATTTATAAAAGGAGAATTAAAAAGAAACTTATGAATAATATATATATATATATATATATATATATATATATATATATATATATATATGTTGAGAAATCAGGCTCACAAAATAACACTAAGATAACACACGCACACAACTGTATGAGATAAAAATAATGACACAAGAATTTTACGTGGAAACCCAACTGGGAAAAAACCACGGGGAGAGATCTCAAAAATCCACTATGAAAATAATATAGAGAATACAACCTTTCTTTCTGAGAAAATAAACTCACTGATTATTTTCTCTCTTTCTCTACCTAGCTCACTCTTTACTCTAACTCAACTGAGTTTTTAACTCTCTCGATCTCTCGGATGCTTTTCTGATGCGTTGTATTTCTTGCCAACTGAATGCTCTATTTATACTTGAAATAGAGGGAGCAATATTCATTGATTCGTGGGACAAAGTCAATAGTCATAATCTGCAGCACACAAAAAATTAGATTTCCGCACGCATACCGCATACAATTCCATTTTCTTGTCTGCTGACTATTGACAAATGCAACCACAAGCATTAATGAGCTTTAATGAGGAGGCATGCGTCTGACAAATTATGAGCCAATTTTCAACAATCTCCACCTTGGCTCATATTCTCCAAATATTACGTATTGTGAACTTCTTCGTGTTTGTGAATGTATCCCTCTCCCTGGATACTCCACCACGAACTTAGCATTTAACGAAATGAATTAAGTCCAAGCAATGCTTGAACTTTTCTGCCGTAACTGACTTTGTGAGCATATCCGCAGCATTCTCCTTTGTGTGGACTTTGTGAACTGCAATGTCACCACTATTCAGCCACTCACGAATCTTGTGATACCGAACATCTATATGTTTGGTCCTAGCGTGGAACACCTGGTTCTTCGCTAAATGAATAGCACTTTGACTATCACACTGTATCTGGATACTGCCCTGCATGAAACATAGTTCTTCAACTAGTCCCTTTAGCCACAAAGCCTCCTTGCCTGCCTCTGTCAATGCCATATACTCAGCTTCTGTTGTTGATAATGCTACCGTAGACTGTAACACTGACCTCCAACATATACATCCTCCACAAAAGGTGTATACAAACCCTGTCGTAGATCTTCTTGAATCTAGGTCTCCAGCATAATCCGAATCAACAAACCCTGTAACCTCACTTCTCGCAGTATCACGATCAAATATAAGACCATAATTGGTTGTACCTGCTAGATAACGAAAAATCCATTTAACAGCATTCCAATGTTCTTTCCCTGGATTTACCATATACTTGCTAACCACACTAACTGCATGTGAGATATCTGGTCTTGTACATACCATGGCATACATGAGACAACCCACTGCATTTGCATATGGTACTTTGGACATAGACTCCACCTCATCCTCTATCTGTGGTCCCAACCGTGAAGATAACCTGAAATGTGCTGCCAACGGAGTGCTAACTGGTTTAGCATTGTGCATGTTAAACCTCTCCAAGACCTTCTGCACATATCCTTTCTGAGTTAACCACAGTTTTCCCACCTGACGATCTCTGTGAATTTCCATACCTAGGATCTTCTTGGCTGACCCAAAATCCTTCATTTCAAATTCACTGCTCAATAAATTCTTCAACTGAAGAATATCTGTCATCCCCTTTGCTGCTATCAACATGTCATCGACATATAACGTCAGCAGTACTAGAGAACCATCATCCAACGATCTGAAATATACACATGGATCATACTCAGAACGAGAGTAACCATGAGATACCATGAAACTATCAAACCGCATGTACCACTGTCTCGGGGACTGCTTCAAACCATAGAGAGACTTTTTCAAGCTACAAACTAAGTCATATTTCCCTGGTTCAATAAACCCCTCCGGTTGCTTCATGTAGATCTTTTCTTCTAAATCACCATGGAGAAAAGCTGTTTTCACATCAAGCTGCTCCAACTCCATATCCTGTGATGCTACGATAGATAAGATCAACCGAATCGATGTGTGTTTCACAACTGGTGAGAAGATCTCATTGTAGTCGATTCCTTCTCTCTGAGAGAATCCCTTTGCCACCAATCTGGCCTTGAATCTTTCACCTTCTTTATCAGACTGAGCTTCATTTTTCCTGAACACCCACTTGCATCCTATAGCCTTTGATCCTTTTGGAAGTTGAATTAACTCCCAAGTCTGGTTCTTCTGTAAAGACTCCATCTCTTCTGCCATCGCTATCGCCCATTTATCATTATCCTCGGACTGAATAGCATCTTGATAGCTAGTTGGATCTCCACTACCTGCAATCAAGGCAAAAGCAACCATGTCTTCAAACTCGTATCTTTGCACTGGTTTGCTGACTCGCCTTCCCCGATCTCTAACAAGATTATAGGACCTCTCTTGGGAATCTGAAGGATGATCATCTTCAATCTCTTCAGCTTCTTTTGTCTCTTCAGGAAGCTCCACCTCAACTGGGTGTTTTTGCAACTCATTTGCTGCAGATTCTTCATTTTCAGATTTGTTCAACATGTGTTTCTCTTTGAATACCACATCTCTGCTGACAATCTTCTTCTTGGACACCGGATCCCATAACCTGTATCCCTTGACTCCATCTTCATATCCAAGGAAAATACATTCCTTTGACCTTGGATCAAGTTTGGATTTTCGCTCCTCGACCGGCAAATGAACATAAGCTGGACAACCAAAGATTTTCATTACAGAAAAATCAACTGGTTTTCCAGTCCATACCTCCTCGGGAATTTTGTAATCAATTCCAGCTGAAGGGGATCGATTTATCAGATAACAGGCTGTGTTGACTGCCTCGGCCCAGAAATTCTTGGACAAACCTGCATTCAACCTCATACATCTGGCGCGTTCCAACAGAGTTCTGTTCATCTTCTCTGCAACCCCATTTTGCTCTGGAGTTCTTTTAACTGAGAAGTGCCTGGTGATACCTTCATCCTGGCAAAACTGCAGGAATGCCTTGTCCTTGTATTCCATGCCATTATCTGATCTGAAATACTTTAGTTTCTTTCCAGTCTGGTTTTCTACTTTAGCTTTCCACTGCTTAAAGATTCTGAAAACCTCGGACTTCTGCTTCATAAAATACACCCACACCTTTCTGGAGTAGTCATCTATGAAGCTGACAAAATAATGGGCTCCACCCATTGACGTATCTTTGATCGGGCCCCAAACATCTGAATGTACATAATCAAGTACATTCTTACTGGTATGTGCTCCTGCCTTGAAGCTAACCCTTCGTTGTTTGCCGTACAAACAATACTTGCAAAATTCCAAACTGCACGTTTTGACACCTTTCAGCAACTGCCTTTTGTGAAGTTCTTTCATTCCACCTTCACTCAAGTGACCAAGTCGCATATGCCATAATTCTGTGCAATCACTGTTGAAATTATCCTGCACAGAAACCGCTGCTCCACCAGTAACTGTGTCCCCTATCAACTTGTAGAGGGTGCCCTTTTTCTGACCCTTCATAATTACCATTGAACCATTGGTAATTTTCATGACACCATCTCTGACTGAGATATTACAGCCTATAGAGTCAAGTACTCCAACCGATAGCAAGCTCTTCTTCAATTCTGGAATATACCTTACATCACCCAATGTTCTGACGACCCCATCAAACATTTTAACTTTGATGGTGCCTATCCCGGTAACTTTGCAGATTGCATTGTTACCCAATATCACAGAACCACCATTGCAGGATGTAAAAGTATCAAACCAATCCCTGTGAGGGGACATATGAAAAGAACAACCGGAATCCATGTACCAATCTGTAAGGTTGCTACTGTCTCTAACGGATAAGAGATCTCCTCGTGAAGCTTCATTTTATACCACTGTGTACAGCTCTTCGTCGCTGCAGACATCCGTTTTCTCAACAACATTAGCAGAATTTTCAATCTGTTTACCTTTCTTCTTGTTCTCCTTTTTCAACAATGGACACTTATTTTTGAAGTGACCCTTCTCGTGGCAATGATAACACTCGACCTGAGATATATCCTTCTTGCCTGGTCTCGACTGAGACCTTCCTCGTTCCTTGCCGAAATTCTTCTTCCGATTAGGACCCCTGCCACGCCCATTTGAAAATGCAAGAAGACTATCTCCTTGATCTCTAGAAGTAGTGCCCCTGAACTTATCCTGGTCCAGGACTGCAGACATCACATCATCAACTGCAAGCTTTTCCTTCCCTACAAGTAGAGTAGTCTGAAGAGTTGAGTATGAATCTGGTAGAGAAACAAGAAGCAATAAGGCTTTATCTTCTTCATCCAGCGTTACATCGATACTGGTCAGTTGGGTCACCAATCTATTAAACTCATTAATATGATTGGTCAAACCTGACCCTTCTTCCATCCGAAGCCGGTACAATTCCTTCTTCAAATATAACCGGTTTGACAGAGACTTCGACTTGTAAACTTTCTCAAGTTTCTCCCACAAGTCTTTCGGAGAGGTTTCTGTTAAAACCTGATATTTGATCTGTGGCGCCAAACTCAATCTGATTGTTGCCACAGCCTTTGCTTCAAGTTCTGCCCATTTTTCTTCTGTCACAGTTGCTGGTTTCTTTTCTTTCCCTTCTAGTGCCTTCGCCAATCCTTGTTGAACTAATACATCTTTGACTGTACTTTGCCAAATACTGAAATTTGACTTTCCATCAAATGGTTCAACATCGTACCTCAAACTCGTACTTGTCATCTATATATTTGTGACCTGCGAGATTTCTCAATAAACGGATCGTTTCTAGACACCAACGGCGTGAACCAAAAGCTCTGATACCAATTGTTGAGAAATCAGGCTCACAAAATAACACTAAGATAACACACGCACACAACTGTATGAGATAAAAATGATGACACAAGAATTTTACGTGGAAACCCAACTGGGAAAAAACCACGGGGAGATATCTCAAAAATCCACTATGAAAATAATATGGAGAATACAACCTTTCTTTCTGAGAAAATAAACTCACTGATTATTTTCTCTCTTTCTCTACCTAGCTCACTCTTTACTCTAACTCAACTGAGTTTTTAACTCTCTCTATCTCTCGGATGCTTTTCTGATGCGTTGTATTTCTTGCCAACTGAATGCTCTATTTATACTTGAAATAGAGGGAGCAATATTCATTGATTCGTGGGACAAAGTCAATAGTCATAATCTGCAGCACACAAAAAATTAGATTTCCGCACGCATACCGCATACAATTCCATTTTCTTGTCTGCTGACTATTGACAAATGCAACCACAAGCATTAATGAGCTTTAATGAGGAGGCATGCGTCTGACAAATTATGAGCCAATTTTCAACAATATATATATATATATATATATGTAAGTTTTATGTGAGAAATTGATTTGTGGAGTTTATTTCATATGTATTTGTATGCGAAAGAAAGTGAAGTGTAGCTATCTATATGTATATGTGTGTGTGTTGTTCCATGCATTTTTATTTGGTTGGAGTACTGTACAATTCTCAGTTAGTTAGCAGAAGCAGAATAAGGTCATTTTGGTCTTTTCCAGTTCTTCAGTTGGGGTAGTAGAGTCTTTTTGTATTTTCTTTCTGTTAGGAGAGTATGTTAGTTGTGAAGAGAGCATGTGCACACACACGCTCTCTCACACTCAGCAAATTCAGCGTTGGATTCGAAATATATGTACTAAGGATTACCATTATTTTACTTATGAATGAATTAATAAGATTACTTCTTCCTCAATTCTTCTCTTCTTCTCTCTCCCTCTTCTGTCTATTCTTCCTCCATTTCTCTTTTGTTACAATTGTTTGCTGCATTCAACAATGCTCACTAGTTCATTACAGTTTATTGCCTTCAAACATTTTAGATTTTGTGAGCTCAATTGGGTTTCTAGTCCAGTTATCAAAGAACATCTTGATCATTTTCTTATTAACATTCAAGACTTCTCCTTCTTTCATGACAATTTATTCTCCCAACTTGACCTTGAGTACAAAGCTCAACATTTTTCCATGGAACATTTTAGGAATTGGTTTCCCTGTTTTCTTCCTCTTTTTTGTATCCTCGAACTATTTGAAGATCCAGGAGAATTTGATAGCTCCAAAATTCTTTTTCTTCTCCATGGTGATTGCAGACATAACTGGCAGTTGGAGTTTAGTCACAGAGTCAAATGCAGAGTCCATGTACAGAATGCAGTTGTCAACAATGTTAGCCAAAAATTTGAAAGAATGGGGAAATTCCTTCTTCTTCATCCCCTTAAGTTGTTCATTTTTTTGTAGCCCATGTACAACAAGGCCTTCTTGGTATCCACAGAAGAAAGGTCTTTTTCGTCCTCATCAAAAAACCTAGGGCACCACAAAAATCAGTAAGGGAGAAAGTCAACTTGGTCTCCTTCACCTCGGTGGCTATACTTTCATCCTTCATCTTTTTATTTAGGTAAAACTCCTTCACTAAATCAAAGAGAATCCTTGTGTCGACTTTTAAAGCATACTAAAAACTACCAGATTTGACTAGTTTGAAAATATCGGAGAGGTGCTTGTCAATGCTTTCGAATCCTCCTGAGCAGAGTTAGTTTCTAGAAACAATATGCACAGTCGACATAATTTTGAGTAAATTCTGAAGTGAAATTTGAAGTAAGATTGAAAAAAGGTTTTTGAGTTGTAAAGTGCTAAAGAATAAAAAGAGCGATAGAGTAAGAAGGAATTCAAAATATTATTCTCAAAAGCGTAAAAAAGATCTAAAGAGGGGTTAAATAGATTTTTTTTTTAAAAAAATTCTAAATAATAAGTTACTAAATAATTAAATTAATTAATTTATCATAATATTAGCAAAGCAAAATTAGTTTGAAACTTATTTCAAAGATTAAAAAAATAAAATTCAAAGCACTGAATTTAATGAACAGTTACATAATTAAGCCATAAATAAATTGTAGAAACATAAGTGAAAAAAATTAAAGAACATGAGAAATTTTAAGAAGTTCGAAGTACAAAAATCTCTTAATCCTCTCTTCTAATCTGAAAGTAGGGATGATCCACTAAGAGAGGGTGATTAGAAAAATCACACTTCACATAGAATTTATACAAGCTTGATTTACAATGAATTCTTCAAGTCATATAGAGTTGGAATACAAAGATCACTTAGATCTTAACACAATCACAAAAATCAAGAGGTTGTTTAAGTTTCTACAAATTAATTGGCTTTCAGTTTTTCTCCAAATGTTTCTTATCGCTAACTCTTTTGAGATGATATAATTTTTGAATGTTGTGAGTCAAGATTGTAGGACCTTTGTCATAAACCTACCACTGACATGTTAGATCTCTCCACTCTACGAATTTTGATAAACTAGTCTTCAGACGTAGATTTAGTCTTCAGATCGTTGAGTGCTCTTACTTAACTATATTAACTTTACGTTTCAGTCTGACTTCTACGATCTGGCTTTTACTCAACAATCTCAACGTTTCTTATGATAGACTTGACTTTTTCACTTTGCGAGCTTAGAGTTGGCTTAACTTTTACTTAACGAAGAACTCTTTGATCAGTTTTAACTATACTAAATACATGGTTATGTCCTACGATCATGGATCTATTTGATAGATAAGTTAGATTCTTAACTAAATCCTTTTACATAGAATTTCAACAAGGACTTTATAAAAATTACTTATTTATACAAATATACATTATAGATCAATCATCATCAAATTAAATAGGATAAATATAAATGCAAGTACTAACACAAAAGGTTAAAGTATTTGAAATATAGTGAAAAACTTGTTTTAATACTTTCCTTTTTGAACAACTGAGTTTTCCACGTGTTGCACGTTTATTGGCATACAACCTATATTAACTGCTATCTATACTTGTCTAAGAATTAACTTTTATAGTTACTTTACGATTGCATCGACATGCCTTAAGCCAGTCTTATACATGCGCTTTGTAATTGTTGTGAGGCTGAGTAAGAAATCGATTTGCCCCCGAAATCGTACTAAAAATCACACAAAATGCACCAATTAAAATCGCACCAACAATTCCGGCATATATGGCAGTTTTATGTGGGTTAAAAAATTGAATTTGCGGTTTGAGTTTGGTTTATGGGCAAAACCGTACATAGAAAAATCACACCGCACCGCACCATGTTTTTTTTTTCTTTGTATAACTGAGTATCAAAACTAGAATTGAGGTAGAGAAGATAGATTGAAGAACATAGTGTAAATATTAATATCTACACAATTGCACAAAAATAGTAACTAGTACATTTGAGGAGCGAAAAAAAAAGACTAGATATTTTAGGATACAAAAGCAAAAAACATATGAACTCTAAATGGAAGGTAAGACAATTTTTTGGTTCAACTATGAGTGACTAATACAAAATTCTGTTTCCATTCAATCCAACATCTCTCACAAACACTGCCAGATACCTAGGCATGTATATGAGAGAATGCTGCCACAAGTAGGAATGAGTTGGGAAATAAACAATCATATCATCCATTCATCTCAGTCTTAACTCAGACTATCAAAATGATCTTCTCATTTATAGATTCTTGTGAATCTTTGATTTAATGCTTTACTTGTTTTTACCTTTCTTCATTTTTGCCTTAAACCGAGATTTTGCCAAGAGAGTCTACATTGTGTTGACAAAATTCCCAGCTGTCATAATTATCAGTTGGATTCTATATGTAATTATCTGCCACTCAGAAACAACACCAACAAAAGTAGTTTTAAGCAGCAATACTCCAACATATGCTTGGCCATTTTCAACATGGAACATATCAAGAAGCATTATTATGGAAGCCACGCTTCAATTAATCCATTTGGAATTATCCTTTATGTAATTATCTCTGTTTAGAATTTTTATATGTGAGCAAATTTTTTTAATTAATTCATTTGAAATTATCCCTCATGTAACTTCTATTTTGCTTTTGTTTAGACAAAACATTATAAGTAAGGTTGTATGTATTATCTAGGTGATATTTAATATTGTATGGTACTAAATTGTTAATTTAAATTGCATAAAATTTAATTGTTTCAATTAGTTTTGAAACCAAAATCGCACCGCACTAATCACAAACGATTTAATAAGCGGGTTTGGATTTGTCAAACCGCACTTAAACGGTTTCATATACGGTTTGGGTTTCAAACCGTACCATACTCACCCCTAAATCATTGAATTGTAGAGAACACTTTACTGTCGCAAAGAGATCCATTGTAGAGAACACTTTATTTTTAAAGTTTACAACTCTTTTGATTTAGACAAATGCTAATTTATTTTTTTATGCCATATCAAAATCTTTACAAAGATGTCACTTTTCTTTATAAAGTAGTATATGGCCGGACATATATATATATATATATATATATATATATATGGTCCTTATCCGTGGAAAACAATTGTCACGAACACTATTTCTACAAGCATGTTTCTAACCCTTTGATCTCAATATTGGATGACTTAAATTAATTAGGACAAAATTCCCACAACCTTACAACTTTTTTTTTTCTTCCTGTAGCTACCTGTTGCGGCAAGCAACTTTTTTTTTTTTTTTTTTACTTTCAGAATTACCAAATAGCCCCTAAAAACCAAAATAAATAATATTAAAAATCCCCAGCCGCTACACCCTGTAGCGACAGTTCTTATGCAACATTGCTAATGCTCACTTTTGTAAGTCTTTTTATTTTATTGCGGCAGGGGCATAAAACATTAATATTATATATTATATATCTAATAAATATATTATATTAACATGTATTTATGTTAATTATGTATTTTTAATTTTTTTTAAAGAAATATAAACAAATTTATTAAATATGTATTTTTTTAAAAATTCAAATAAAAAAAAACGAAAATGTTAATTATGGATATTTCCCCCCTAGAAAGTTCAAACAAATACAAACAAATTTATTAAATATATATTTTTTAAATATGGATTTTATTAAATATGAATTTTTTTTATCTAAAAAGTTGAAACAAATTTATTAAATATGTATTCTTTTAAAAAAATTCAAACAAATAAAAAAAATGTGTTAGTTATGGATTTTTTTCTAAAAAGTTCAAACAAATTTATTAAATATGTATTTGTTAATAAATTAAAACCCATATGAATTCATAAAATTGTTATATTAGATATATAATATATCTAATAAATATATTATAACATAATATATATTATATATCTAATATAATATATTTAATAACTTTGTTTGTATTTGTTTAAACTTTTAAAAACTATCCATAATTAACATATTTGTTTTTATTTGTTTGATTTAAAAAAAAAAATACATATTTAATAAATTTGTTTGAACTTTTTTTTTAAGAAAAAATACATAATTAACATAAATATATATTAATATAATATATTTATTATATATATAATATATAATATTAATGTTTTATACCCCTGCCTAGGGGTGTGCAATTGATTTTACTAGCTCAAACCGAACCGGTACCGAAGTTAGGCAAATTTTGATATTGATACTGATGGGATTGGTATACCGAATTGGTAAGTCGGTTCGGTACCGGTAAAAAGGGATAAATATCGAAAATTAATATAATAATTATTATTAATAATAACAATAATATATTTTTTTTAAAATATTAGAAAACCGATATAACCGGTTCAGTTCGGTAAATATCAAACCATAAAAACTTGGTATCGGAACTGGTATCGAAAAATCGGTATATACCGATTCTTTTTGTCCCGAACCAGTCGGTTCGGATCGGTTTTGAAAATCGAAAAAACCGAACGAGATGCACATCCTTACCCCTGTCGCGACAAAAGAAAAAAACTTGCACAAGTGAGCATTAGCAATGTTGCATAAGAACTTGTCGCTACAGGTTATAGCGGCCGACGATTTTTAATATTATTTATTGTGGCTTTTAGGGGCTTTTTGATAATTCTGGAAGTAAAAAAAATAAAAAAGTTGCCTGCCACAACAAACAACAAATAGCGACAAGAAAAAAAAAGTTGTTTGCTACAACAACATGTAGCGGCAGAGATTTTGTCATAAATAATCTAAGCCATCCAATATTTAGATTAAGGGCTAGGATCATGGTTGCTGAAATAGCGTCCGTGACAACCGTTTGTCACGGATGTGGACTCATATATATATATATATATATATATATATAAAAAGAAAGAGTAGAAATTGATTTTGTCTATTAAATTATTTACTTTACTAAGTAATTTTAGTCCAATCAATAAATCTTCATTTAGTTCATTTGGACCTTTAATAAAGATGTAAAGAAATGACAATTTTCTAGCCAAAACTTTAATGAACTCTATTGACCAATAGTATTATTATGTGAAGATCTAAAAATAAAGTTTATAACAATTAACAAAAAGATTAAGGAAAATAGATTTTGAAAGTAATTTTTTATATAAAAAATAATTTATAAGAAATTAAAGTAATTTATTATAGTAATTCATTTGATCACATATAAAAATGTGATGCAATATGAGATCACATGGCAAGAATTCAAACTTAGGTTGCCTGTGCTGCTTTCTGAACTCCTGAATTCATTAAAATATATAAATTTTGGATGTCTAGTACTGTTCTCAAACGAAAAGTTAATCATTTGCACGCTATTTGGTACAAACATTTTAAAACATAGTACTTGCTCATCCCGAAACACCAACTTTGACGATCCAACACTTTCATTTCCTATTTACTCCAACACTTTCATTTCCTATTTACTCCAACACTTTCATTTCCTATTTACTATCATATCCATACAAATTTTAATTTAAGATGCTAATATTCCTTAATTTTTGAAAAAATAATAAAATTGAATATGTAATTTATTGTCATATATATAAAGAGATTGTAAACTTCTATTGTACAAATATGATTATAATACTATTTCATAATTACAATGAGGAATATACTCTTATATAGATCTTTGACCATACAATCAATGGCTAGTATACAATTAATTGAAGCGTATGATTGAATATTTAGAATTATCCTGTAAAACATTTATGACATTGACAAACAAGATTATTACATGGATAAAATTAGAATACTATTTAAAATTCTAATGTGTTTAAGAAAATTTTAAAAAATATCAACTACTTGACTTTAAAAATTAAATTTGATCTTATATTTTGCAACGAAAGAGTATGAACTTATTCTACAAAAAAATTAATGCTCCCTCCAATTCATAAAAATAATTTTATTTGTTGATTTTTTTGTTTCACAAAAGAACTTTTTTATTTTCTTTTCAATAACAGTAGTTTAAAATGATAAAACATTTTCATGATTGTTATTTTAATTTTATTATCATACCACTATTACTAAAATAACAACTTCTTATTTTTAAAGATAAATATAAAACAAAAATAAATTTTAAATATTTATAAATTTTGCAAATGAGTCTATTTTTGTGAAAAAGTACGTTTCTAATCTTTATATATTTTGTACATTTTTTTCTTTTTATTATGACAGTTTTATTCTCCTTATAGAGTGAGATTTGTGAAACTTGGTTCTTCATTCTTACAATGTGAACTTTAATGATATTACAATTGATGTTGATTAGGATATCCATTTATGCTTATAATGACTTATCTCTAAAACGGAAATTTGTAAAAAATAAAATAAAATACTACTTTTATGAAATAGAAGAAGTATTCAACTTTTATAATAAGAATTTGTTTAGTTACCAGCGTCTGTGAGGTTAAATTTATTACGTTTGAGCCTTCACGTAAACATTTGAATTTTTAAAGAAAATATTATTTTTGGTATGTTGTGTTTTGAAATAAGTAAGTTTTTTTTAATTAACAAAAATTTTAAATATATTTAGACGTTCAAGTGGAACCAAACATGCACTAAAACTGTTCTAAAAAACAACTTCATAATAAAACAATTTATTAGTTTTTGGGTGACTACATAATTACCCACAATTATAATTCAAAGTCATGGTAGGAAATTTCTTACAGCAGGATGACTATAAAAGAAGACCCAGTTATTTAGCTTAAAAAGAAGAAGACCCAGTTAAAATAGTTATCAGTGGCTCCTATAAAATGAGTGCCCACTCTATAACATGTCATGTCCGTGACGGGCGACCTTAAGCTCTGCCTCTCAGCTCAGCTCCCCCAAGCTTTGAATTCACGGTCTGTCTCCATTTTTCTTTCTCCGCCCCCACCATTTTTTCTTCTTCTTCTTCTTCAATTCTTAAGCCGAAACTTGAAAAACCCATCATTTCTCTCTCTCTCGTTCTCTCCATATTATCAATTGAATCTGCCTTTATTCAACTACTTTCGAGTGTTTTAGTTCCTGTTTAACTTTTTGAATTAATTGAAAAATATATGAACTTCTGTCTTTGTTGAGATCTAAAATCATGGCAGAAGATTCAATTACATCCCCGAACGTTTTATCCTGTTAATTTTTGTTGTTGTTTGTTGTAAAATATGCACGGGTTTAGCCGCCTCGGCACCGGCGGCGGAGGAAATTCCCAATCTCCGCCGGCCTCGCCGCGGCGCAGGAAAAAATCCGGTGCTGGTCGGGGCGGCGGGATTTTTAGAGGTGGCGGCGGGGATCCAAAGGAATTGCAGAATTATATGGAGCGGTTTGTTTATGCTGTGATATCGGCGGTGTATAGGCGGCGAGGGGTGCTTTTATTTGCTCCTCTGTTGTATATTTCTGGAATGTTGTTGTATATGGGTACATTAGGGTTTGATGGTGTTGGAATTAGTAGAGTTAGCGGTGGCAGAAAGGCGGCTCCGCCGGGTTCGGTTTACCGGAGTCCTCAGGTTTTCGCGAAGTTATGGCCGTTCATGGAAGCTGAAAGTGCTAATAGTTCTTCTGATTTGGTAAAGTTTGGTTATTAGTAAATTTTTTCCTTTATTTATTTATTTAAATTTAGCTAAAACTAGTTTTTTCTTTTTCATAAATTATAATATAGCTGTAACTATTAAATAGTATGCAATGCTGATTGCTGAGTCACAAAATTTGCACCGACAAAATTATGGGGCCTTGCCATATGTAGCATTGTAGGTTAGTCCATTGGAATCACTAAGTTTAAAATGCTGTGGGTCCTCTTGGGCTATCTAGATTCTAGAGTATTTCTAGGGGCCTAATTTAGTTGTTTTTGGTACTTTTAACATTATTGTTTTATAGCACAGTTTTGAGAATGATGACGTTATTCTAGATGGCATGCAGCATGTTGGGTATGATTAAGGAGTCCTGTTATATATTGTGAAAAAGTTTGGTAATTAATTGCAATTTGAGGGGCATTTAGTGAGTTGACTAGGCGCAAAGATCTGCGTAATTTTGTCAGCATGTATATTACTTTTTTTTCCTAATAAAATTATAATTTTGGGCGGATATTGCAAAATTTGGTGAAAGACTCTTATTTTGGGACATTTACGTGGGAAAGATAAATTCTTTAACTGGATGGAGGTTATATATGGAAATGTGGTAATGTTGGGCTTGATGGTCATAGATGTATTACTAATAGGAAATAGATGTATTACTAATAGGAAGTGAGGGTCTTTTATTTATGTCAATCAGCACTTGGTCTATTAAAGGAAATGAAAAGAAAAGAAAAAGAAAAGAAATTCTTCTTCCTTATCTTTTTGTTCTACAGAACACCAGAAAAGTTAGCCTTATACTCATCTAGTCCAATTCTTGGTTCCAAACTAACTCCTCCTAAATTCTTTAATAGTTAAGAAAATTCATAAAAGTCCAAGCTTGTGTATTCCACTTTACTTTTCAAGTTTGTGTTTAGTCTATTTAAGATAACTTCTGCGGTGTGTATATGTTGGGGAACAGTCTAACATAGAGAGTTTCTCACGCATAGAACTCACAAAACTCAAATAATCATATCATTCAAAAAATTAAAATTAATCAATTACATCCCTACTTATAATCTCCTAAACAAGTCTCCTAATCTAAATTAAACTCTAACAGATAAATACAAAACTAAATAAGATAATTACAAGTTATAAAAACTATCTTAAATACAATTTCTAATTAAAATAAACATTTAATTGGATAATTGGACTTTCAAGCGGGATCTTTTTTTCGTCCTGCATCATTCTCCTCTCCTTTGAAAAAAATTCGTCCTCGAGTTTTGAAGTATCGAAGAATAATAAACAATAGTCCGGGAGATATAGTCCAACAAAACATACGCATCCGAGTAAGCACAATTTTCGAGAATAACATTGACACAAGCAAGAAACTAGATATACCCTTGGACTCAAATATAGAATTTGACAAAAGAAAATTAACGTGCTCTATCTCAATTTTGTATTTCTTCTTACGCTCAGCTTCTTGGTCAAACATGGCTCACCTCTTGCACTGTACTTCATTTAATGCACATCACCTTTGAATCTTTAACTAATACAACATCTTCTACGTCAGGCACGTTAAAATCCTCTAGAGTCTCAACATGTTGAAGTTCTTGTGCTTGAAGAATCGCACTGACATCTTGTATTTGATCCAATAACATTGTTTTAACATTTGTGTTGATTACTTGACCACGTGTTGGAATTGCGGCAATGTATTTTGAAACATTTGCCTGATTTGCTACAAGTATTGCAATGTTTTTTTCGATTCTTCTAAGTCGATCCCTCCCATTATAAGTCACCATAACTGCTATAGTGCATATATATTTCTCTCTGTTTTTTTTAACAGAGACTAAACTAAAAAGTAATAAAACTGCAGGGGCTGAAAATGCAGAAAATAAAAGTGTAGGAACTGATTTGAACTTTTCTGAAACTTCAGGGGTTGAATTGAAAATTTTAGGAACTTAAGGGGCTAAAATGTAAAAACTGAAAGTACAAGGGCTAATATGCAAAAAAGTTAAAAGTTCAGGGGGAATTTTGAAAATTTTAGAAACTTTAGGGACTAAAGTAAAAACTATAGAAATTATAGGGTACCAAAATGCAATTGTCCACTAGTAGGCAGAACACTGTAGCACGGTACTGTAGCAGAACACTGTAGCATATTTTTTTTTGATGAAAGATGGAGACTACTGCGACAACCATTCCTATTGCAAATCGTGCTTTCGTCTTGAATTTTTTTTGTCGATTTTCTAACAATTTTCGACAATTTGATGGAGGCTAGAATAATAAGGTAGAAAGGTTTATATAATTTGGGCAATACCTTCAAAGACAATTATTTTTGCTCCAAGCGCTAAGGTTTATATAATTTGGGCAATTACCTTCAAAGACAATTATTTATTTCAGTTTGTAATAAAATAGAGCATACTCGCAGCGAAAATGAACCGCAAAATCAAAATTTCTAATTACCTTTGTAGTGTATGCCTACAATCACGAATGACTCACGTGCTCAACGAACAATATTCTCAACGATAATTTAGACTACAAACGAGTACTAAATATATCTTTCACAATTCGAGAAGTTACAAACTTTTCCAACTTCACAAATAACTATTTTAATGGCTTATATGAAACTTTCAATATTGCTCTCAAATTGCTTTGTTGCTTGGTGTATAAAATGATCAACAATGATCTCTATTTATACTAAACCTTGGAAGTGTAACATACATATGTATTAAACAAGATTTAATATTGATAATTATATAATTCATTTGTAACCCTCAAGTGAATTACACTAATTACAATATATATAACTCCCATGATTAATATATATATAACTCCAAAGATTAATATATATGTAACTCTCAAGTACATAAATGGAGAGGTTATATACACATGTTCATTGTATCTAGACAATAAACTATGTGGTTTATACCCACCAGGTCATCCGTTCCATGGACGCTCCTGTTTGGGTCCATAACCCAACACAGTTAAATTACAACTAAAAGGAATTTGTGACTTCAATTCGAAATACAAAACATATCTTGATGGTAAATATATAAAGATGACAAATTAACAAAGGTATGATGTAAATTTATATTTGATCAAGCGTCTCATCACCCCCATGGAAAAAAATCCTGTTTTTTTTTTGAGTAAAGGCCTTCACCTTTTGCTTTTTGTTTTTTTTCCCCTTTTGATTTCCTAATTATATGCAGAGGCAAAACTAGGAATCCAAACCGCGAGGTGGGAAAATGTCTATTTTTTTATATATTAATATAATGAAACACAATGTGCACACAAAACTTTCTAGCATGTTGAGATTTGTACCCCAAGTTTCTAAATATATCTTCTTACACCATAATGTTAATTAGTGAAACAAAATGCACCATCCGAATATCCAACCGGTCAAAAGTGACGATTGTTCCTGTGACCCCATTTTTGAAGGGTAAGTAGGTACATGTTAAACAAGATTATTTTTTAAAAAAAAATAATGTAATGAAAAATATTTAATTATTAATTATCCTAAATCCAAATACTAATACAATCCCAAAGGCTAACCCCAAATCCATAAATTTATTTGCTCATCATCTTCAATCTCCAAACCTTAACCATCATAACCCACCTCAAGCAAGAGCAAATTCAACTCACATTCATCATTGCCCATCCTCGTCATCGGCAAACCCCATAGTCATCAGCCCAAAACCTCCACCACATCGCCACAAACCATTGTGCTGCCACAACAATAAAACCCATCTCCGAACATTGCGTTGACAAACAACCAACCCAGTCCACTGTCAACCATAGATTCCCATCATTGCAAGCAAAAACATAAAGATCCACAACAATGGAAAGACAGAAGTGATGATTGGAGATGAAGATGGCTAAAGAAGCAAGACGACCACAGTTCGAAGATTTTATTTGTTGAGATCGACAGTGGATTCAGTTTGCTTTGCGGTTGGTTTGCTGAACTAGCTTTGGTGTTTGTCAATTTTGGTGTTTGTCGATGATGAGCCGACATGTAGTGGATGACGGCGAAAGGGTGGGGACTAGTGACTATTTTAGGGCTGTTTTGTGTTTGTTAATGGTCTTGTATTCAAGGACTGCTAAATTTGTTGAAGGTCTTATATTTATATACTGTGATTTTGGGACAATAATGATGATGATGGCGAAGTTGATCAAGATAGCAATTGGTTGTGTCAATCGATGATGATGGTTAGGGTTGATGGTGGCTGCAATGGTTATGGTGGATGGATGTGATGATGGGGGATAAAGTTTGGATTTGGAGGTAGGGATAGGGTCGGGCCTTGAATTTTGTTTGTGTTTACAATTTAGTTAACATTTTCAACATCATGTTTTAATGTTTTTAATTTTTTTAACATGTACCTATTTTACCCTTCAAAAACTGTTTTAGTTGGATATTCGGAGTGTTCATTTTGTTTCATTAGTTAAATGTCAGGGTGCAAGTAGGCATGTTTAAAAACTAGAGGTGTAAACCTCAACATGTCTATAAAGCCTAAGGTGGAAAGAGTATTTCATCTAATAATAATTTATGTTTATAAAAGTAAAAAAAGAAATATAAATTGCACATCAGATTTTCTAGTGATCTTAACCTCTTTATTAAAGCGACACTTGGTCGTTTTTAAGGTCACGAAGTGCATCTATTTGGTGAAAGTCTTATGATTCATTTCTCAACGTACAAAATCTATAAGTCTATCTTACTTATAATAAAAAAAAAATTAAGATAGCGGTGCAGTAGTGGTAGCGGTTTTTTAATGATTTGGTACCGCACTGCTCCTAAAAAATCTTGTACTAGAACTACACCGGTCCCGGTTCAGGGAATTGTGGTACCATAACCGCACGCCCGATTTTTAATATTGAACTATCTCGCACCGCCCATGAATTAAACATACAATCTGTAACTTAAATTACAACAAAAATAAAGTTTATATAACAAAGTGGTTTTAAATAAAAGACATAACAAATGTTTTAAATATCAATGAGTTTATCTCAATAAAAACAAAAGTAAAAATGCATAACAACTAGAATTTAAAAATCTTAAATAAAAGTCATAATCCCTATCTTGTGGTGCGGTGGCCATCGATTTAACAGTAAATACCAACACAACACTGGTCCCGGTTTAATTTTTTTTGTACCAAAACTGCCCTGCTTAGCCAATGGTGCGAGGCAAAAACCGGGCGACTGTGGTTTGGCCAATTTCGGTTTAATTTGCCATCCCTATGTAAACTACGAAAACAATATATTAAAAACTTAGAAAAATTAGAATTTTGTAAAAGATGAAAACCTAGAACATTAGAAAAATTATTACATTTAGGCTACGTTATATGGACTCGGCAACTAGGATCCTTAAAAGCACACAGTATAGGCACACTTATTTTTAGAATATTTTGGTTCATTTTTCACCAAACTGTCGTGTCCAACACCCATACCTGTGTTGTGTAGTGTTGATATGCGTACTTCTGGATTGTAGAAGAGTCCACGTAACATGGTAGGAATAGGTTCACTTCAATCTTTTGCATGTGAGTGTTTATATATATATGTGTGTGTGTATTCTAATTGTTGTACATTTATATAAAATATTGAAAGTTTTTGGGAGGATTTTAAGTAAAATTCTAAAAAACTCGGGGACTTGAGGAAAGTTTTGGGGCCAAATATGGCCCACCCCGGCCATGCGTTGGTTCCACCTCTGATTATATGGTATAGTTGGGTGGGAACAGATTTAAGCTTGGACATTATTTGAACAATATGTTGGTTCCACCTCTGATTATATGGTATAGTTGGGTGGGAACAGATGTAAGCTTGGACATTATTTGAACAATATGTTTGACCGCTAAGATAACTGTTGATATCATGGTTCATGAGGTCACTATTTATCATTTAAAATGATACAACTTTTTTTAATTATAATATTATTTTTTGGGGAAGATGTTTCGGATTCAGTAGGAGTTGATCCAAGTATGCCTGTACTCCCAGTATTTAGAATAAGCCTCAGAAAATTCCTCTCTTCCCCCTTTCTTGATTGATCAATTTGACTAACAATATGCTTACATGGACATTATACAGCTGACCAATGTCTGGAATCCAAAATTACGTCAAGTTTGGAAGCCTTGTGTTGATCAGAAAACTTCTCTAGCAGGTTTGAGCTTTATATGTTACCTTTCAATGTTACCATGACAAAAAATATAGTTTCAAATATAGGTGGTCACACCTACATGCCCTTATTTTTTTTTAGTCCTGTTTGAAATATAATTTTGAGGAATATTATGTTTTCCCCCAAGTTCATTAATTACAACCACCATTTGTAGCAATACACATAATTTCTGAAATGTGATATAATTTACTAATGTAAATGACGTGGAGCCAAGCTCATTCATTTTCAGTTTATGTCCTTTATCAGATAAAAAAAATTATTGATTTCAAGGCGGCTCTTTTCATAATGAATGGTATGCAGCCGAGTTTGTGAGCCAGCTCAATAGCTTTTGAAAATTATTACAAAAATTGTTAACAAGTTTTATTTTATTGACATGAAAGCTTATTAAAATTATCTGAAATGACATCAAATGATTCATAAACTTATAAAAATATTATTAGTGTGTGATAAATGAATATTTTAAAGAGTTGAGGGTTTGACTTGAACTTGGCATGTTTAGCTAAACTAGCCCAGTAACTGCGCTTGAGTTTGGCATGTTCACATAACAATGAGGTGAAGCTAGCTTTTACTTGGCCGAGTCTTGAACTGTTCATGAACCAGCTAATCATTGCATCCATATTCACCGTGGTTTCCTTTTGCATCGAAGAAAAGGAGTGGCTAGCTTGCGTAATAAGTTTTAAAATGATTAAGTTCTTCATGTTTTATTTGCCTACGTCTGTGTTATACATCAGCAGCTGCATATAAACTAAGCTCGACTATTTTTTCTTCTGTCTAGTGTAATTATTTTCTCGCAAATATATTATGCGTTTCTGCTGAAATTGTAGCTATATTCTTCTAAAATCAGTTTAGGCTATTTAACTTGTCACTAATAATAATAATAAAACGATGATGATGATGATGATGATGTTTTGCAGAACTGACCTACAAGTATTGGGATATATTCTAGTTTAGATTTAAACAATACCGTCCTTTGTGTAGTATTACAGCAATGTGTTAATTGTGCAAAGTGCACATGCTGTTTATGTAACTTTATTGACATATTTTGCTTAGATAATCAGTTTTACTGATTTCAATACAGTAGTATACATAATAATGATGTTTTTTTCCTTTTTTTATTATGTTATTATATTTAATATTTTTTTGGTTAGATGATATTATTAATAAGCATTGTTCAATATTTGATACTTCGTTTATTTGTTTATTTTTTGCTTCAAGGCTTCCAAGAACTGCCAAGGTCAAATGGGTTCCTTATAATTGAAGCGAATGGTGGGTTGAACCAGCAAAGATTATCGGTATGTTTTGATATAAACATGGTCAATGAATCTTGGGATGATATTGCACTCTACCTATATGCTTCTTATTGGGGTTACATCCGTTGTTATTTAAGGCGTGAAGTGCACCGAGGATCGCACCTTATCGAAGTGAGGCGCATATATTTAAAAAAAATTAATATATATATATATATATATATATATATATGGGTAGCCATTCACAATAACCAGTTACTGAGAGTACTATTGTAGCAGCCACATGCAGGGGTCTGCTGCTAGAAGCTCTAGTTGTAGGGCCAAATTTTTATTATTTGGCATGCAGCTAGAGCTTCTAGCGGCAGACAAAAATAAAGCTAATTTGGCACCTTCATGTGGTTGTACAACAGTATTCTCAATGTTCTAAAAGGCGTTAGGCGGGCCGCCGGGGGGGGGGGGGGGGGCTTAGCGTCTAGGGGGCCTAGACGGGATTTTTTATTTTAAGCTAATTTTAATATTTTATCTTACATTTATCCAAACAAAACAATAATATAAAGTAAAACAATCTATAATAAAGGCCTTTGCTTAAAGTTCAAACACATCCATATTGTCAATGTCAAAGTTCAAACACAAATATGCAATTGTTTAAAGTTCAAACACAAACAAATAATAAAAAATACAAGCTAATAGTCCTCGTAACCATATCCCTCTATATCTCAAACTCTTCTTATCCATATTTCTCCAAGATAATGCCCCCATTGGACTTACACTCCTCATCTTCCTCTTCCTCTGTGTCATCATCAGAAAAAAAATATTTTTCACGGAGTTCTTTTATTCCAACATTTCTACTTCTCCTAGGCTCTAGCATGCTATCCACTTCGGATACTTCACCAACTGCCTCCCAAATAAGGCTCGAATAGCCCTCAACTTCATCATCCACTCCCACGACGTCGTTTTGTAACTTAGTTATTAAAATAAAATAAAAAAATAATTGTAGCCCTAATTTCTTTACCTAGACCCCGTCTAATTTCTTGGAGGGATTTTTTTTCCGCCTTGGGCCCAAGTGATGCTCCAGGGGGCATAACGCCTAGGCGAGGCACTAGGGGGGGGCTTAGCGCCTAGGCGGGGATTAATAGGACCTGGCAACTAGTTGTTGTGGATGCGTACCTTACACACACACACACACACACACACACACACACACACACACACACACGTGTAATCATTTATGTATCAAATTTATTAAACCATTAAGTAATTTTATAAACATCTAAGCATGTTTAGAAGTTTCTAATGAATTCAAGGACCATATATATTACATATATATTTAAGTAGCAAACACTAAACAACAATATAAATGCATATTTGAATATTAAAAAAATACTTATAAGTTATAAATAATATTTAATTATTTAATAAGTTAGTAAATACCAAAATAGTAGCGTAGTAAAGTACCCAAAATTTTGAAAAAAAATGGGCAGAGTAACTCCTTCGTATTTTACAAATTAGTTTTTTTTTTGGGGGGGGGGGGGGCGCAATAGATGAGAATAAAAAATTTAAAAAAAGAGAAGATAGAGACATAACTAGAGGAGGATGCTGTAATTGATGCTTCAAATTGCTTAGAAATAATATATATGTATATTATGATACAATATAAATTTTAGCCAAATATTTTTTATCATACATTTATATAATATTAATAATATAAAAACAATAGAAGTACAGTAAACAAGTAACATTTAGCTAGTAACACGTACAATATAAATACAAGTAGTTGATTTAGTGGTTTAAGTCAACAATATAAAAGTAATAGGGAATTGATTTTTCCGCAAGTTAATTTTGATATTTTCACAAGGTCACTTTCATATGAGTGTGGGACCCATTTATTATTCGTGTGAGAGGGACTTTGTCGAACTATCACTTTTAATTGAAATTTGTGTTGAGATGATATTTCACGTACCGGATTTACATCTTAGAATGTTTGAGGGTATAAAAGAAATACCATTGGTTACAGGTTTATATGAAATTCTCAAATATCTTTTGTTGCTACAATCCTTTGATTTTTGTTGAGAATCTTTGAAATCTTCCACTCTGATTCTCGTGATTCTGCACTACATTTCCCCCCAAATGATTGCAATACATATCTAGCTCGTTTATCCCATATAAGAAGATGGTCAACACTTTCCACTCTAAAGGTGTCTCAAAAACAAAGGCCTATTCGACATTGACCCACAATACCTATTTGCAATCCATCATTATGACCTTAAACAAGAGAAATTCATGGTCTGATAAAGGAGCGAGTGAGAAAGGGTTTATGACCAATGTTACCTAGATTGTGGTTCGATGCGGTACGTGAAACTAAATGGGAGATGGAAAACGTCACTTTTTGTGATATGGGGTATAATAGCGATAGTTTGCTTCAAATCACTTAGATGGTGCGAAATAAATTTATCTAAAAGATGGTACATTGGGATTGTGTTGAGATGATATTGCACTTACTGGGTTTACATTTTAGAATGTTTGAGGGTATAAAAGAAAGACCATTACAATCCTTTAGATTTTTGTTGACAATCTCTGGAAGCTTTCACTTTGATCCTCATGATTTTGCAATACATTTTCCTCCTGATGCTCGTTTGTTCCATGTAAGAGGATGGTCAACACTTTATGCTCTAAAGGTGTCTAAAAAACAAAGGCCCTTTCGACATTGACCCATAATACCTATTTGCAATCCATTATTATGACCTATAAATAAGAGAAATTTATAGACGATCTCATGGTCTTATAAAGGAGCGAGTGAGAAAGGGTTTATGATCAATGTTACTCATATCATGGTTCAATGCGATACGTGAAACAAAATCGGAGGTGGAAAACATCACTTTTCATGATATGGGGTACAAAAACGGTAGGTTACTTCAAATTGCTTGGTACGAAATAAATTTATCCGTACGTGGTACTGTGGGAATATCGTTCTAAAATGATATAGTTAGAACTAATTGCGATATAATTAAAACTTGTTGAGTTGTTTCTAAGCATAGTGTCACAACAAGCATATTTTCAACAAGAAAACGCTTTATTATTATTATTATTATTATTATTATTATTATTATTATTATTATTATTTCTTAAATAGTTTAGAAATTAGATTAAAACCCTAAATCTTAAAGAGTCTAGGAGAGAGTTGTCTATATAAAGAGAGACCTTATTATGGATTGGGTTTTACTATTACCATTATTCATTTTTAAGCCTAAATAGTTTAGGAGATATAGGAGAAAAAAGACTAGCCACCCTAGGGTTTTCCATAACTCTAAATTACTTCTTTTTCATCAATATTCTTTTGGTGGATCACCTTTGGAGTGCTACACACACCGAGTAATTTGCGTTTGATCAGTGGAATTGAAGGAGCGCGAAGGAACAAAGAATTGGAACTTGAAGATCAAATCAAAAGTTAATTTGTCTTCATAAGGTATGATTTTAAGCCTTCCTTAATTAATAATATCGCATAAAGGTGATTCCTAGGAGTGCAGGAAAATTTTAAATATGGCGTTCGATTAGCTACATTATGCGGCATTCCCTAGAATCTTCTTTTACGTATTAGTGTTTCTAATAGATTGTTCTAGATTTATTCATGTAATTACTTATCTATAAATATCCTAGATATTTTAGAGAATGATTCTAGATAGTGAATTCTAGTCTTCTATTAGGCATGATCCTAGGTATTTTAAAGGGTGATCAAAATAGTGGATCCTAGCCATAAGGGGATGTTCCTTATTTATAAATCATAAAGCAATACTATATAAGAGGATGCTCCATATTTATATATCATAAAGCAAAGTTGTAATTATGCTTATGAAATAGAATTTTAAGTAAATAGGAGAACAAGTTTGGATCACCACATATGATATTTTGGAGCGTACGTGTACCATGTTTTGGAATGTTTGTACCAAAACACAACTCACAGCCTTGTATTTTTAAAGTATTTTTAAAGAAAGAGTGACTAGGGTTTAGGGTTTACGAATGTGGTTTTACAACTAATGATGACATAAGTACCAAATTCTCTTCGTGAGTGGTTTTCAAGAAAAAATTATAGGTAGCACATAGATGAAATACGCGTGCAAAAAAATAGACACACCCTTACACTTATTGAAGAAATGAAAACATAAAAAACACAAACAAATTTGTATTATACACTGTAAACGATAAGGTTTCACATACCCTAAATGAGTAAATTCAATATAGTAAATTGGAAAAGAACAAATTTCACATGGAGATCGAGTGGAACTGTATAGCTCTTACATTTGACATGCCTTTCTCTTTTAGTTCCCTATCGAATACAAGTCTCACTCACTATTTTATGAGTTAATTCGTACTTGGTCTGAACCATTTGACTCAGTTTTCAGCCTTAACAAAGGACAAAAAGAAAAATATAAAAAGAAAAATAAAGAAAAAGAGAAAGTCAAATGCAATTATCCAAAATAAAACGCAAAGGAGGATGAGTTACAATAAGAAAAGAAAAGGAGGACCTGCTGTAGTCAACCATACCCCATTACAGGGATGGTCTCCACAACCCCAGCTCAAATAAAATGACATGTGATGCGCTGAAGTTATTTAGCTACCCCAGCTGATATCTTAAACAAAGAATGAATATACAGGGTAATACTCGATCAAAAAGCATGGTTATTCTCAATGCTTTTAATTGAATATACGAGCAAGTGTCTCTATGGAAGCTTTTGAATTTAAAATTCTCTTGGAAGGTACTCACTTGAAAGCTCAAGAGATGTGAAATAATATTTTAAAATGAGTATTTATATACTTTTACATAAGGAAATAGTTACATTGTAGGCCATCAATTTTGAAAGTTTAAAAAAGTTAGTGTGTGTGTGGTCATTGTGTTAGATTTGTTGACACACCTACTAACCATTAAAAGATAGACATGAAAATTTAAATGGTATGCATTTGCATTGTTAAGTGAAGTTCAGACACATCAAGCTCCAGAATGGAGCATGTAAAACAAATAGTGTCAACACATGGAGGAGTTAGGGATCAAGTGACCTCTGAATAAATTGAACGGCTAGTGTCGACCACATGGTACCAATTTATGCAGTCTTGACATTTTTTCTTACGAAATATGTAGTTTGAAAACTGTTCGCTCCAGGTGTATCCCTAAGATCAATCTAATAAGGCCATGCGTGCAATTCTAGGACCTATGTGCTTAATATTACAAGGAAATGACAAATATAATACAAATACCACATAGAAATACTTAAAACCATTTGGTTAAATAATGTTAAAATATACTCATTCCTACTTTAACTTGTCCAAGCTCAATTGCTCAAGAAACATAAGTTCTTTCTCTGTTTTTGTCATCGAAACCAAATATAATCGAGGAGTTTAAGCTAATGTAGTGTTGATGAAAGCATCAGTTATTCCTAAATCATAAACTTATGCTATTAATTTTAATAATAATGGATGCAGATATGTGACGCAGTGGCTGTGGCAGGACTGCTGAATGCTACTCTTGTCATTCCATTTTTTCATTTAAATAGTGTTTGGCGTGATTCCAGGTAACTTTACTATAAAAAACTGTGTATTATATATATATTCAGTTTTCTTATGTTCATTTGTTACTTTGAATTTTACTATGGTTAAAGACATTATTGAAGTTTAAAAAGCATTACATGAGTAACATTTTCCTACCTTCGCTATACTTTTTATGTAATACAACCTGCTTACCAATGTCTAACTGATGTTTCTATTGTAGCTTATCTCTGAGATAGACTCCAGCAAGACTAGCAAATTTTGCTGTCAGAGTCCTTTTACTAGAGTTGTTAGGAATAAGTGGTAATAACTCAATGGAGCTTTTGCTCAGGTACCTGCCAGTAGATTTCAGGTTAGCCAGAGCAAGTATTGCTTATACAAGTAAATGCTTTCTCTAAAAGGCGATCAACTCAAATTATATAAAGACCTATGTATGTGGTCTTGTATGCATCGTTGTATCTCTTTACTTTTTGAAAGGCCTACAGATGCGGTCTTGGGAGGTTGGGGATATGTGGGTTATAACTCCTTGCTCTCTCTCTCTCTCTCAATCCCCTATTGGTTGTGTATTCTCTACTCTCCCTCGTTTAAAGGAATTGGATTAGGCCATGTGCCAGCTCATCATGGGTGTCACTGGATTGAAAATCATCTTCCACTCAAACATATGATGGATCTATAGACTGTTGCCATCCTGGACATCAGAGTGATTCCCCCTTGTGCTCTGTTTGGGACATTTATGTTGGCAATAGTGTTCAACCAGTGAACATACTTATACTTGCGAGCTCTATTTATAAACCGTTGGCCAACATATAGGTTCAGGTTCACTTTCAGCAATCAAATATGAGTCTAGACATCTAGCTGAGTTACTTGAATACACTTTGGTTTAAACTTTGGTTTACGTAGCTGTCCGTTATTGTTACAAAGATGTCCATGATCAAATAACTTCCTTGACATTTTTGGACCAGGTTTCCTATGCCTGAACACTTCTAATGCATGCCCAATTTCTGTTGCCTTATATTGTTAGTCCAGCTCTGTAGGATCAGAACATTAACTCACGAGTGCATAGTTAAGAATTTTTTAACTATTGACTGCATATAAGATCATGATCACTACGACTAATAATTATTGGTCTAGTGATAGTCAAGTACATTCTGCACACATTCTCATTAGCTTTTAGTTTCGAGCATAGACTTCGCATGCCTGGTCTCTTTCAAACATTCTATCTAGTAATGTGTCACTACTATGCAAGATGATGTTGAACACTCTCTTTAGTTGGCTCAACACTCATTATAATCCTCTTAATCATGGTAATTTCTCTTGGCCAGAATTTACCACCAATTTTCTGCCTTGTGATGGTCTGGTTGCCAAACCACCAATCCAACCAACACACACATACACACACTCACACACTCACTTGTATAGGATCAAGCACACAACCTTCTAATGATCACAGCACACACAAACACATGTATATGTGCACTGAGTTTGTTGTTAGCAATTTGCAGCATAGCGTTTACAATAGCAAAGAAAAATCAAAAGAAAAACAATTACACAAGGCACAAAATTTACACGGTTCACCCAAAGATTGGGTTGCAGGATAACCTATTCCACTCACCGAGTCACCGCATGCACATGACACTGTCATTTTGCCATGCTATGCTGTTAGTGTCTAGCATTAAACCAATGAGTATGCATAGATCACCTCATTTTATTCTTATAAGTATATTCATCTCCTGTATTACTTAGAAAAAGAGAAATAGTAAATATTCATCTCCCGACTCTTTCTATTTTAGCTTCATTTGAAATGATTTACCAAATTATTTCCTTTCTATTTTAACAGCAAGTTTGGAGACATATTCGACGAAGAATTCTTCATATATGCTCTTAGAAATCATGTGAATGTGGTCAGAGAACTCCCAGATGAGATACTACAACGTTTTGACAATAATATAAGCAACATTGTAAATTTGAGAGTAAAAGGATGGTCAAGTACAACCTACTATCTTCAAAAGGTCCTTCCGAAGCTGCTCGAGATAGGGTATGTGGTTCCTTCTTTTTACTGGGCTTACTTTCAATTCTACTTTGCCACAATTTTGCATGCATCTTGATCTCTATCAATTTGGTTGACTATGATTGAATTGTGATAAATTGGTGCAAATGTATTATGATGTTTTGCTAAGACTTGATTCTAATTTCTCTAAGTAGAGTAAAATATATTTTTTGAATTTGATTAATTTCATAAAACATAGAAATCTGTAAAGACCTGTGAGTTAGCTTTGAGAAATTGCAGATAAAGGATTCAAATAGAAAGATCAAAGATCCATATGATAGGAGGCATACTCTCCCGAGTTCATAAAATTCTGAATACAAAGGAGATAGTAACGATTTGAAGTGACAGATGAAATACTTTACTCCATCCCCGTCCAACCAAAGGATGTCAATTGTCAAAAGTACATTAAGCACATAAATTAAGTTTTGCAAATTAGTGGAGAGAGTACACAATTTGTTCTAGTTATGCCTTTTGTTTAGGCCTACACAAATACCATAATTAACTTGAGGGTGGAGGGTTTTATGGGGATATGTGTACTTTGGCCAAATTAGAATTTATACCATATCTTACATTTGGTTTGTGTACTTAAAGTCATCCTTCTGTGGAACAAATTCTAGTATACTTTTAGACATCCTTTTGAGGATTGAGGGAGGGAGAATAAAATAGCAGTCAATTATTTGAACTTCACACTTAAAATTTAGCACTGTAGTTACTAATTGCTAACATTTACTGCTCATTGCCAGTATATTTATTCTTTACTTAAAGTTCAACTTTTAAGCTAGAGCTACAAGTGTTTGTGTGAGATATTCGAGTTTATAAAGAAGTTTCATTTGTTTGCAGAAAATTTTAATTGATAAAATAAATCCATATGATACTTTTTTTTTTTCATTTGGCATAATGTGAGGCTAGAAAGTGAAACCAAATCTAGTCGGGATTTATATTATTACACAAGCTTATACTTAATTTTTTTATATAATCGATTTGTTTGCTTTCGCTAGTAAAAGTATTTATGACAGTGCAGCAACATTGATTTTTTATTTTATAATAAGAACAAAAAGTCAAAATTATTTAATTAGGTACAGACTGACTAAAGAAATGTTTAGTGCATCAGGCGGAAGTTTCTTTTTGGGTACTATACAGATAATTAATGTTTAGTCAATGTTATCTGAATGTGGATCATTTTTGGTCTGCATTTTGGAAAACACAAGGGGAATGAAAAGGCACTAGGTTGTGTAATTCTAATCTGGTATGTTAAACAATTAAAGCTTAAACGTGTAGGTCTGCATTTATGACTTAGTTTAATGTGTTTAAGTGTTTCTAGATTTAAGAATGCTTTTCTTTGAGAAAGTATATGATGAGTATAGAATGCACAAATGCTTAGGTTTCTTATACTAGAAACTAGCATATAAAATATTTTGGGATTAGAGCATACTAATTAAGTTGATCTATAAATATGCTTTGTTTTCACTTATCTCAATTTTCAATTGAGAATATTTTTCTTATTATATTTACATTTCCTCTATTTTATGTTCCACTTTATAATGACAAAAACTAGATTAAATAGGGGAAAATTCTGGGATGTTTGTGCCAAATCAGAGTTCTTAACCATTTGATTGCTTTCTGGAAATTTTGACAATATTCTCTCTCAGTCATCAGTATTCCCTTCCTCTTTAGCATATTATTTCTTGTTAGTTAGTACATTTGGTTCTCACTCTTCTCATTCATATGTATCGTGTATAATATTCGCTGTGCTTTTATTACTGGAAGTTTTGGCATTTTGCCATTTTCATTAATAGCTGTTTGCCTGTTTTGACATTTCCCCATTTTATCAATCAAAACGTCATATTAGGTGCAAGACACACATAAGCTTGTATGTGTATACGACACATACTCCCTTTTCCCCATATATATATATATATATATATATATATATATCTTTGCTCCTTGTGAACTTCGTTCTACTATAATGGGTAAGATCACATGTTATGTCGTGTGCACTACCTCTAAACGGTTATATAACTTATATAACTTTTTGTGTAGTTAGCGTTTTCTTACAAGATGCTTATAACCTCTATAGTTATTCTAGAGTAGCAACACATTTTATATAACAACTAATATGGTCAACCATTAATCATATGCAGGGCTGTGCGTATTGCACCTTTCTCTAACAGATTGGCTCATGCTGTTCCTTCAAATGTTCAAGCACTTAGATGTTTGGCCAATTTTGAAGCGCTTAGGTTTTCAGAAACCATACGCATTCTTGCTGCGAATATGGTTGATCGAATGGTTACGAATAGCTCCAGTAGTGGAGGAAAGTATATCTCAGTGCATCTCCGATTTGAAGAGGTGCTATTTTTTAATTTTAAATATAAGAATGCACAACATCTGAACTCTGTTATGTATGTATGTGTTAAATTATCTCTGGGTGCTTTGATCTTATTGAAGGATATGGTTGCATTTTCATGCTGTATATATGATGGTGGTGAGGAAGAGCAAAATGAAATGGATATTGCTCGTGAAAGAAGTTGGAGAGGAAAATTTCGGAAGAGGGGTCGGATAATAAAGCCTGGTGCAATTCGGATGGATGGAAAATGCCCTTTAACTCCATTAGAGGTATCCATTTTCTAGAAATTTATTCGTTGTAATTCTTGGCTTTCTTGTTTCTTAAGCTAAAGAACTTAAAATTCGTTATAATGTGAGAAATCTGCACCTGATATGCATGCATGTCTTTATATCCCTTCATGATATTTATTACTTTTATGAGTGATTGACCAATCCGTCATTTAACTTGTGGAAGATGTTAAGAAGCATCAACATTTTCAAGGACCCATATCCATGTTAAGCATACATGGGATATGTACCCTACTTGATAACACGTGGCTGAGAAACCCCTGGTATTGAACTAACAATTTTTTTTATGAATATAAACAAGAGCATAAATTATATAAGGACTGACTGTCAAACAATTGTTTTACACCATCAATTAGCAACATGCCACGTAGGTAATTTAGGGAAAATCAAGGGATTTGGAATCTAGTATGATTAATTAAACAGATGTACCATTGTAAATGAATAATTACACAATCTATCAATACAATTCAAATCCCTTGATTTTCTCCTTAATCACCTACGTGTTGCATTGCTATTGGATGGTGCAAAACAATTGTTTTATAGGCGGGTCCTTGTATAATTTATTCTCTTTAAGCAAATATAATTTAGAGGTTTATATATGACCACTTGTACAATCTTCCTTGCTCTTTCCCAAGCCATCTGGTACTAGCTTATAATGTGGCAAACGGATCTATAAATTCAGGGTGTTTAACTTTGAATTGGATGAAAACGCTGGTCTTTTGTCATTCACTTTGTTTTTTTGTGCTAGTTTCTTAGAATAGAATACTTTTACTTTTTTGTCAAATTGTTTTGAATGAGAACAAATAAATCCTTTTATTTTTTGTATTGTTTGCTTTACAACTTCTATTTTCTCATTTAACTACAGAAATTCTTCAAATGATATCTTGATTTAGTAATAGAATCTCGTTGGATAAATGAATCTGAGACTTGCTTAGGTTCTTCCATCACGATTTTGATTGGATTGTTCTTGAATCACATATTTTCAATCTGTAGGTGGGAATGATGCTTAGGGGCATGGGTTTCGACAATAACACATCAGTTTATGTAGCAGCAGGCAAAATTTATAAGGCCAACAAGTATATAGCACCGCTTAAACAGATGTTTCCTCGTTTAGAAACAAAAGATACTCTAGCTTCAGCAGAAGAGCTTGCGCCATTTAAGGTTTACACCTGGTCCCTTTTTATTCCTTATTGACTTATCTATAATAACTACGATTAGAAACTAGATCTTTACTTTTGCTTCTGGTGTAGGGGCACTCGTCTAGGTTGGCTGCTCTTGATTATACAGTTTGCCTTCATAGTGAAGTCTTTGTCACTACTCAGGGTGGAAATTTTCCCCACTTCTTGATTGGTCATAGACGCTACTTGTATGAAGGTCATGCCAAGACAATCAAACCTGATAAGAGGAAATTAGCACTACTTTTTGATAACCCAAAAATCAGGTAACATGCGATATTGCTCTGCTCAAAATTCTTTTTTTAATGCTTTTGATTGGAAATCTCATTCAGTGGACCAGAGTCATGGAAAGCGTGTTTTCAGTTTTCTTTCTTTATTTTTTTCCCAAAAGTATTTATGAGGTTTATTTGTTAAAGCAGTCGAGTAGAAAAGAAATCAATGCTGAAAATTACATAATGACTATAAATTATTAAATAGAACCTAGTTTCTTCAACTGCTTGGTTATTTTTTTTGTTGCTTGGAAACATAAGTATGGGAAGGGCATGGTGGGGGTGGGATAAACTTGATTCCTATGTGATAATCTATGAGTTTATTGCAACTGAGCTATGTGTGTCCAACTTACTCGGTACTAAAAAACAAATCATATTAGCATCAATCTGTTGGATAATAATTGTAAGAATTCTAACTTAAATGACCAAACTCATTGTTGATCCTGTGGGTAAGGCTGTCAACTCAGCTGTGTTAAATAGGACCAGTGCCTTTATAAAGAAATTGGACTTCTTTCTTCTTATTTCAAGTTTGTTAATCCATGTTGACCTAGCTGCCTGTGGTGCTTTGATTATCATTAGATGATAACTATGTTCTTTGGCGTCTGCCCATATTTGCAAGTCATGCTCCTTTATTCTGTTCATCTTTTCTTTGATATCACAATATGATCATTAATCTTACAGACTCTTGAAGCTTTCAGTCTGCTTTTAACATTGTTAGATTTGTAAAATGGGCTCAAATCTAGTATATAAAATAATCAAGCTCTTTAATCCAAAACCAATTGAGAAGAGTCGGTCCTAGTCATTATATATTCGATATACTTCCTCAAGGTATTCAATGTGGAATAAGTTATATATTCTAATACTTCCCCTCACGTTTAACCCGATATATTGAGAGTTGCACGTGAGATTGATGAATATAAAACTCACACAAGATGAGCCCAAAAGAAACCTAGTAACCCAGAAAAAAGTTAGTATACCACGAGCAACTATTGATTCAATTGTTAAGTGACTACTAGTTAAGAAATATGTAACTTTGACCATTAAGAAATGGACTTAAAGTGGGCAAGAATGAAGGTCAGGAAGAGTATTTTAATTAGCCCAAGTATAGACCCGCTTTGATACCATGTTAGATTTAGGGTCCAAAATTAGCATATGAAGACATCAAGCTCTCTAACCCAAAATTAATTGGCAATGAGAAGAGTTGGTTGTAGCCATTATATACTAGACAAACATACTCTAACAAACACTTCTAAACTTTCTTCAAAATTTGTTTACTTTGGATAATTTCTTTATTTGCCTTGATATTTGAATGTGCTTCCATCAATTTATTTATTTTATACTACCCCCGCTCCAAATTATAAGATTATAATTAACTTTTGAAAGTTATTGTGAGATATTTTCAAATTCAAAATTGAGATGATTCATCAAAAATTATGAAATAATAAATTTTACAATAAGTAGCATTTTTTAAATAGTTTAAAATATGAGTAAAATACAGTAACACTCCCTCTAGACAATCATCATAGCACTCATCTCCCCTCTAGTTTTTTAAGTAATAGTTAGTACTCCTGAAAGTTTTTAGGGTTGACCAAATATATAAAGTTATATATTTAGCCTTTTATGTTATCAAATTATAATTCATGAATAATATGTATTTTCAATTACTAAATTATCTTATTTTAATACAATACATTTTAATTAAGTTTTGTTTGTAATTAAAATCATCTCACTCAAATTGTTGGTAACTTATAAAAAAAATAACTTGGTTTAATTAGCACATATTTTTGGGTAAATGATACAAATATTAAGATTTTTAAATTAAATTATTAATGGAGATGTAGTAATTAGAGTGAATTAGGTATGTCGATCATTTAATTTTTGGCGCTTAACAACAAAAATTATTAGTCGATTTTTTTTACATATTATGATTTTCATATGTTAAATTTATTTTGTGTATGTCAAAATTTGGGATGCTTATGATTTTGATTACATTAGTGTATAGTTGGTATTGTTTTTATGGCAATGTTGAATAAAAGAAAATGTAATAATATTTATTATGTAAAAAGATTTTTTCTTGATATATATATATATATATTGAGCAAACAACATTTGTCATTTTTTACTGTAAATAATTATGCCTAATTGTAACTTATGTTTAGTTTAATATTTGAGAAATATAATTAGCATAATTTTTAATACTTTTTTATATGAATATTAAGATTAGTGTTGGAACAAGTTTTGTCTAATTTGTTTTATGTAAATTTTAATATTTGTGAAAAGTAATTATATATATATATATATATATATATATATATATATATATATATATATATTGTTAATTTGCACTTTTTATGGGTATTAAGATTTTACTTTTTAATTACAAAAAATTATGTATCAATGTATATTACATAAATTTTAATGTTTGAGAAATTTAATTAGCAAAGAGTTTATGACTATATTTTCTTGATAAAATGAATATTTATTATTTTTTGACATCTATGTTATTTAATGCACAAGTTCATAATTTAATTATTCACATCAATTTAAATGAAAATGAAAATATACAAATTAATAAAAAAAATTTGTTGTTAATTTAACTATTCGAAGTGAATTTAAAGGAACAAAAAAGAAAAAGATGACAAAGAAAGGAAATAGTTGGTGTATTAAACATTATAATTTGAAAGGTGTTTTGGACATTATATTAAAAATATTTGTGGATATTAGTTGGTCAACTATATCAGAGATAGTGAATGTTACATATTGTTGATTAGAGGGATACCGACAATTACTTAAAAAACTAAAGAGGTGGCGAGTGTTATTTTAATTATTTGCAGTGGGTGTTAATATATTTTACTCTTAGAATATTCATCATTGTATTAACTAATTGAGTTTGAAAATATTTTAAAGTGGCTTAAAAAAGTCTATAATGATCTTTTAAATCGGAATGGAGGGAGTAATAAAGATGAGTTCTATTTTCATCAGACAAGTCATTGGGTTTCGATACAATGTTCTCTGTCATCAGTTGTCGATGCCTTGTGCAATAATGCAGCTATATTCATTCATCCACATATGTTTTGCAGGTGGGAGAATTTTAAGCGCCCGTTGCGAGACATGCTTCATCATAATGATATAAAAGGGTGTGAAATACGAAAGGCAAGTGGCTCACTCTTTACTTATCCCACGCCAGATTGCATGTGTAAACAAGCAGATATAAGAACTGAAAACAGTAACACGACGAAACATACATAGAACATAAAATTATACCTTATGTATCAAGAGTACCCAAGCTTTCATGTTTATTAGAGGGGAGAGAAACCTTTCGGGTTTTGAAATTTTTTAGGCATCCAATGTACAGTGTCATAAGCATAAACATATTTTTTGTAGTAGTTTACCCGGCCAAGGGAATGCCTGATTTTCATTGTAGAGGTTTATGGTTCTAAAATCCTGTACTGGGATGAATTTGTTTCTTGGTATGCAACATGGTACAGCATTGGTCTTTTAACACTGTTTTACGAGGTTATAACGGAAAGGAAAAGAAAAGAATAGAAAATTTTAATTCGACGAGAAAAGAAAAGAATAGAAAAATTTAGAAGTTTTGTTTCATGCTGTTACCGAGTTTATAAAGGAAATAAAAAGAAAATTTATGTTTAACATTCAAAATATTATTTTATCTTTATATTAGTGTTGTTATGCTTATAATGTAAATGGTAAAATAAGAATTACAAAATCGTACTTTTTTGGACCAAAAATTTTGGCAAAAAAAGGATTAAGTTTTTCGTCTATTTTTTTTCTTTCCTATTCATTAAAAAATTTAGTAACAACATAATTGAATTAAAAAAATTAAGTTTTTTCATCTATTTCCCCCCCATTTTTTGGGGTTCTTTTTTGAACTCAGTTTAAATATGTGGTATATGTGACAGCCATTGGCTAGATATGGATTAAAGTCGTTGCAGTGCTGAATTCCGCTTTCTTTCTTTTTATAAAATTTTTCCTTTTCTCTGGGCAAACTTTGGTTCTGTGAACTATTGGGGCCGTCAAACTGTCACGGGCTGCATATGAAATTTAAACCAATGGACCCAAGACCTACAGTTTTATGACTGGATGGGCTTTAATGAGTTTAGTTAAAGTAACTAAACTGAGCTAAACCAAGAATTGAAACAATAAAATATAAAATTTCAAGCTCAACTAATTTTTGTAGAACTTATGTGACCTTGGGCCTTGAAAGGCACAAGAGTCTTGCATATTAAATATCTGACGTATATAAATACATAAAATATAAGAGAATTAAAAAAAAATTATATTAATTTATTCTATCTTATCTCTTAAAATTTTACGTTAATTATAAATTAATTTTATTATTAAATTTATCGAGATATAAATCATTTCGTAAGGCACAATAATACTCGGCCTTAAATGATATTCGTAACTTGTGGATAGTGCAAGCATACGACGTCATAGAGTGTTGGATGATTGAACTGATTCCTCGTCATCGAGGAATAAAAAAAGATTAAAGAAGTATGGCTCGAATGGTCTCTATGATAGAGTAGGATGAATCCAATAAACATCTAAATTTAGGTTTGTGGAAGGGAGCCATAGGCATCCAGCACTCTTAAGACTTAAATGTGATAGAGATAGCTGTAACGTGTTTGTATACCTAATTTCCAAATTCAAGCATAAAGACCTACTACTCACAGATGATCTTCTGCTCCATGACCAAGTCAAATTTAGTCTGAAATGGACAAAGAATTATTATTTTTTCCTTGTTTTGTTACACCTATATCTACATTTTATACCTCCTTGGGGATAGTTTGGCGAAAATTGGTTAATTACGACGAAAGTGATTATTTTAAAAATCATCGTCGTGTTTGGATGTATTTAGTTGTCGTAGTTAAAAGCGACGGACGGCTGAGTATAAAATATCAAGAAAATTGCACTACATCTGTTTCAAAATGTAAGATTATTATTTACTTTTTAAAATTAATTTTGATATTTTTAAGTTCAAAATTGTCGTGAATTATTTTAATTTAAGTCATATATTAATAATAAATAGTGGAAACTACTTAAAAAATACTATTGATTATAAGAATTTTTGTTTCATAATTTTGAATTAATTATCTCGATTTTAAATTTAAAAATGTTTTAAATTAATTTTTTAAAATCAAAATGATCTTATAATTTAGAAATAGAGTGGAGCATTTGTGTCAAAGAAATTATTATTTTTGCTTATAAAAATATCAATTTTCTATATATATTATTTTTCATGGCAAACTATGATCTGTGTTAACAAATTCCTAGTCTCTTTAAAAAAAAAAATTGTTTTTTTTTGTTTTATTGTGACTTTAAATCTACATGCATTGAATCTCATGGAGTTCATTTGACGTCCTAAACTTATGCCAAATTAAAAAAGATACTAATAATTAAACAATGCTAGTCTTACCGTGAATTTAAATATAAATAGCCGCCACAATGCCGTGAACAATTTTCTGATTTATTTTTTTATAAAAAAAACTCCTATTATAAAGGGTCTAGTTTTTATAACCATTTTTTAATAATTTTGGGACACAAATATTAAAAATTTCTTAATTACTCTCAAGCAAAAGAAAAGATACTCCACTTAAAATAATATGTTTAGATAACTGTTATGAGAGGTTGAAAAAAATATAACTTTTTGACGCTTTTTAAAATAAATAGAAAAGTTGTATCATCGTAAAATAGAGAATAATGATCTCAATTTTTTAAAAGAATTGATATTTTTATAAGTAAAAATTATAGTTCTACGAGGTCCCTCTCACATAAATAGTAAATGGGTCTCATATCGATGTGAGAGAGATCTTATAAAACTATTATTTTTTTTTTTATAAAAATATCAATTCTCTCTTTTAAAACTCTCGGGATCTCTTCTATCTTATGACGATCTCCCTCTTTTTCACATGATCTCTCTATGTTTCATTCCTTTTACCATGTACCCAACACCGAATAGATTTCGATCTAAAATTCTTATATGAAAAAATTAATGCTTTTTAAGATCAAAGTTAATCACTTGTCGGGTTAAAAGGTTAGACTGATATGATACTTTCTTTCTATACGTTACGCATTGTCTTGTATATCAATTTTTTTAATAATATTTTTATTTTATTTATTTTTTTAACATGCAACGCGTCTGTTTTGGTTACTAGTAATAATAAAGGTGTTAATTTGTTGAGTGATTTCAAACTATCAATCAATTGAACTTTGCGGGAAGATGAAGTGTTAATAAAAAAATGATTTAAAAGAAATTATGATCAAATATGCAGTTTTAATTAGATCTAAAGTGTCAACGGACAGATTTGAGTTGTTAAACAATGCTTGCTTAAAGGAGTGATACAACTACATATTTAAGAGTTCTAGAAGTAATTAGGTAAAGGCCCATGTGGCTGGTTGAGCATGTCAACCCTAACGTTAGCTTCCTTTTAATACCTAACCGGCTTTTAAACCTCTCTATTATTCCAAAAAGCGTACTGTTATCCTGATGGCTAGTTCAATGAATTACGAATTTTATTTTATTATTATTTTTTTAGAACGTATAGCATTACAACATAGCAAAACTTAGAATACACTTCAATCATAGAGGTCTACAGAGGGAGTTTAGGAAAGAGGTCAAGAGGAGAACTAGGGGTAAACGTAAGGGAAATATTCTTTTTAATCTTCTTCTCAAACGCTTGCTGAATTTTTGACTTTTTGGATACACTCGAATTTTAAATTTCTAACTTTTTTGGTAACGTATAGATTCGAATATGTAATTTTGCATAGTAAAAAAAAAGACTCCATTAATTTAATCATGTAATAATATCAGTATACGTGAAAATAAAAAGAATTATGTTGTTATAAGATCTCGACCTCGCAATTGTTGAATTACCTATGGAATAATATACATGCATAAAAATAATGTTAACACAATTTTGAGGTGTAAAGTTTATTGACCTTGAGCTGATGACAACATTTTTGTTAATCAGATTTTTTTTCCTCTTTACCATTTTAATTTAACCTCGTGTTCCCTGACCAGGGTGGGCATGTTTAATTGCTTCAAGTGTATTGTACAATTAAACATGCCTAGAGGGTATTTAGGTTTGCAGACAAGTTATTCCCCACCGGGGTGGAGTTATCAGATAATGTTGCCCATAGAATTTACAAAATTACATGTGCTTAGGTTTTAGGACATTTCATTGGATAAATAATTACTAAATAATTAGAGGTTACACATGTTGAGAGAATTGTTACTTATAAATAAATCTGTGATAATTTTAAGTACATAGTTTCTTCATATTAAAATTAGATACAATTTTTCTATTAGTTTTTTTCTTGAAAAATAGACTAGCATTTATATTTTTGAGCTTGTTCTTAATTTGTCACTTTTCACTATTATTTGCAGCGCTATTATCCTTAAAAATTGTTAATTTGAAAAAACATCTATAATTTAAAATGGAGGGACTATATAGAAACCTTGACATTAGTTTAGGTTGGCAATAGAGTGGATTCGACTTTTTTCTAGTATCTTTTTCCTATATTCTTTAACAATAATATTATAGTGACTAAAAAATAGTTATAAAAAGAATATACAAAATGATGTGTATAACTATGATTAGTTATAATTATTAGACCCACTCATATATGATAGATCGTCTACGAATTAAATTTTGATACATTATTTTATAAACTAATTTTTGTAAGAGTTATTTTTTTAAGTGTAGCAATACTCATTTTTTAATGCGCGATAGAAAGCAAATTAAATCCTAATGATCCTTTACCCAAAAAAAAATTGGTGATTAATCATCGACTTCATATATATATATATGAGAGATGATTCATAGCAAGTGTTTGCTGTGGCAATTTTTTTTTCTCATCCGTTACCTTAGGTAGCGGAGTGGAGTGCATGAAATGATTTATTATTTTTTTTTTTATAACAATTCTGCTTCTTAAGGTAGCAGAGTGCTGAGATTTTTTTATGTTTTATTTATACCATTGCGTTACTTAAAGTAACGGAGTGATAATTTTTTATTTTTTATAGCATTTCGGCTCTTTAATCAACAGATGAAAATGGGGGCTACCATGTCAAACTTTGTGACTCAGTTATTTGTTGTGATCACTGATTCCTCTTTGGCCGTCCAATTTATGTTAAGATATTGGGAAATGATAGATTAGTACATACATACATACATATATATATACACACACACACTAATTGTTTATGAACACAATTTATTTTTTTCAATCCGCTATCCGCTACAGCGGAGTGCTAATATTTCCCCCCCTCTTTTTATCTGCTAATTAAACAGCCGAAATGGTATAAAAAAAATAAAAATCAACACTATGGTATAAATAAATAAATCTTAGCACTCCGCTACCTTAGCTAGCGGAATAGTTATAAAAAAATAAAAATAAAATTATTTCATACACTCCACTAACTAAGATAACGGATAGAAAAAAGATTTCCCACAACAGGTAGCGGATGAAAATTTTTTTTACCATAACAAATGCTTGTTATGAATCATCTTCATATATATATATATATATATATATATATATATATATATAAACACAGAGAGAGAGAAACTATTGGGCATTCTTGACAAAAGGAGAGGAGAGAGTGATAATGTTTGAATCGGGAAAACTCCAAAATTTGGTGACAGTAACATTATTAATAACGTTGACACACACAGGCGCTGATCACACAGGCAATAGGTGAATTAGGTGAGAATACCGTGCGTTCATACTTTTCCTTGTCCAACCAAGCCTCATCATCCTCTTCTATTCTCTTCTTATCTCGCAGGAATTATATAATTACACTCACAATCCTTTATTTTCATATTTATTGCACAAAAAACTCCAATATTTCTAAAAATTATGTTGATGGAGAGTTTCTTAATACTCCTGTCCTAAAATGAGAATTAACTTGATGAACTTTTACTTTTATTGTATATTAGGGTTTGACTAGGATACACCTCAATGATTTTTTGAATATTATTATTTTACCCTTAACATTTAATAATTAAGAATGATTAAGTTGTGTTCTAGTATGATTTTTTATTTTGTAACAGATGAAGTATAATAAATAGATATATTTAGTGTGTGCGCTATATACTACTTATATAGATGTTTTATATATCTTTTTATTAATATGATGTGTACATTACATATTGTATACTGAAATTAAACCCAATGTAAAAATATGATGTATAACGGATATTGACTGTTGAAATAAAAATATTGCACAAACTTTTGTCATATTCATAATTAAAAAATATTTATTATGACATTATTCAAGTAAATAAATCTTGGACAGTTTGTCTTGGAGTTTTTTAGTTGAAGGAAAAAAAAAGTTTGAGAAGAAAAAGAGAGGAGAAGAGAAATGCTCACTTTTTTTTCTTCAACTTTCTTCTCAAAAGTGAGAAGAAATTTTTTGGGGTCCAAACCAGCCTAGCTTTCTTTCACTTTCTTTTCTTTTCTCTCCCAATTTAAACACACCTCCACTTTAGTTTCTCATACTTTCTCTACTCCTAAAAAACTCCAAGACTCACCCTTTTTTCTCTAATTTTCTTCTTTTTTTTCTCCAAACAAAAAAAAAATCTCACAGGGTGTGACTGCCCTAAGAGATTGGATGGTCCAAATTTAATTTTTTTTAATTCATCTTCTACTATTAGTAGTAGAAGACACTTAATTTTTTGAATATGTGATGAACGATTAAAAATATATTTATTAAAATAATATTATAATAAGTATTTATTATGATCACTCCATCTATATATAAATAATTAAGAATTAACATGGTATATATATATTAAAAAAAGGAGAAAGAAAGCAGTGGGCAAGAATTGATTAGAAGAGACAGAAGTCGTTGCGATCTCTATCGTCATACAGCTACCAAACTCCACCAACCACCTCCCCATGTTTGTCTTTGTCTCTCATTTTCTATCTGTTAAGTCTACTTTATTTATTATCATGATACCGTCTATCAATATATCTTCCACCACTAATAATATTGCAGTGTTTCTGTTCTTTCCCTTTGGAGCTTCTATTCACCTTTATTTCATATGTTTATTGAGTTCCTTGTCACATTTTTTACCTTTTTCGCATTCAAATATATACACTCTTCATGTTCTTATTTGGTCACACATGCATGTATATATTAGGAAATTAAGAAAATAAATTCTATAAGGAGTGTCGTACATTAGTATTTTTATATTATTCAATATGAATATGCTAACTTTCTATAATTTTAGATAAAATTAAGAAATTTTGATTGTGTTGAAATTATTAAATAAATTTTATTATGATAAATAATATTACATAATCTATTAAAAGAATTAAAAAAAAATTATTTTATCTAAAAATACAAAATTATTTAATTTCTATTAGGTAATGTAAAAATACTATTTTACAGACAATATGGATAAAATTGATTTTCACTAGGAAATTAAAAGATATGGAAGATGAAGGAATAGAAAAAGGAAAAAGGGAAATACTCTCTCTATTCCATATTATTTGAATATTATTGATTTTTTAGAAGTCAATCTGAGATATTTTCAATAACAGAATTGAGGTGATTAATTAAAAATTATGAAATAATAAAATTTATAATGATTGTAATATATTTTATATAGTTTACAATATTTATCATTGTATTAATTAAAATTTTAAAAAAAATATGTCAATTTTAAATTTAAAAATATTTTAAATTAACTTTTAAAAAATTAACAATAATTATATAATTTAAAGCGAAAAGAGTATTTACTTTAGCTAACAATACTTAAAGAACGAGGATTAAAATTGTCATTTAACGGGACGAAACATTATTGTTAACATTACTCTTCTTCTTTATACTGTAATACATAGCCATGACCATATATAGTTATCATTTTTAATATATTTTAATTTTTTGGATTGTTTGATCGAACAATGATTAATTAATACAATATTACAAGGCTATATGACTTCATATACATTTGAAAAAATCGATTTTAAGATTAAAATTAAAATAGAGCTAATTTGGTTCTATAATGGAGTGCAAGTAAAAAAAATTAGACTCCAAGTATCATTTCCCGAATTATACTCTCTGCAGAAAAATAAAAAATAAAAATTAATAGAAAAAAAGAAGAAGAAAAAAAAATCTCATTTAACTTTGGTCCTAATTAATTTGTGAAAGTCTAAAATTTAAATTATGATATGAATTTATTTTTATTTTTTGAAATAACAAGCTTATATTTACTTACACTTATTAAATAATTTGTCACGTGGCGCTTTCTACCTCCCATGGGGTAATTATAAAGGGAAGTGTTTACACCCAAATCTCAGAATTTTAATTTTCGGTTAAGTAATTTTTGAATAAGTGTTTGATTCATTTAATTAGATATGACTAGAGCATGAGAGTTAACTGATGATGTTCAGACAAAAGTATCCAACTAGGCCAAAAATTAAGATAAATGTTGAATACGTGTCTGAAATAGTTAAATACATAGAATAACAATATTACATGCACGTTCTTACAAATTAGCAACATGGAAAGACCACGTTCAGTTAACTGGTGCACTAGTAGAGTTGACCAAAATTCAAGGGATGTGAGAGTTAATTCAAATATTTAGAGCGAGTAACTAAAAACCCACATTGCCTTTTATGACACCCCAAAATCGGGTGCACGCCACCCAATTTGAGTTGTCAAAATATTACAATAAAATTATTACAATATACTATTCAGTACACAATAATACACAACTAAGTCTTCACAATTATTACTATTCTATAATACAATGAATACTACTATAGCAACTAACTCGGACAACTAGTTTCGGCTACGCTCTCATTTTCTGAAAAATTGAACAAAAAGGAAAAAGTGAGCTAAAATAGCACATTAAAAAATATCATGATTAAGATAATAAAAAATAAATTATTCTTAGTATTCAACAATTGAGTTTTTAATCGAATATAATAAACAACAAGTTTTAAATCAACATCTGCAGTTGAGTTATTAATAGAATAATATAAACAACAAGATTTAAATAAAAAATAACAGTTAAATTCTTTAAAAAAGTTCAACTACGGTGAAATAGCCACCATTAAGAGAATCAAGTACACTATGATGTTTACTAGCGTCTCTTTTTAAAAAAATTATCATCAATTTTTATCATCTGAAACATTACTGATCATGATCATGCCAAACAACAGTTCTTCTTTGCCCTCGGCTAAAGAGAACATTCATCAAGTGTCCTTGTCATTCGACCAAAGACACCCAACAATTCTATTACCTTTATCATATATCGTCTTTAACCTATATCGCCTTTAACTTCTCATCTGTGTCACATGTCACATATATTCAAAACAACCTGATATTTGATAATTGAAATAACATCAGAGATATAAATAATGAACAGAAGAAACAGGATAAACAATAACATTAGGAGTTAGCAATTTTACTTTGTTCAGATTCAAATAATGTCCAAATTGTCAACATGATGTAGACAAAAAGGTGTTCAAGTCCAAGAGTAATGTCCAAGATCCACAGGGAAGAAGTTCAACGGTAAGGTTTACGGTACAAGAAATTAGTCCAAAATGTTCACAGTTCAAATAAATGTCCACAGTTCAAAAGTTCAAGGTCCATAAATTCACAGTTCAAATATAATGATGGAATTTAATAGGAATATTTTTGTCAAAGGATATTAGATGAAGTGCAAACCATTAAGGGAATATTAATGAATTATTAATTTAAGAATTTTCACCGTTTAATAATATTAGAGGTACAAATGAAATACTTTCTTACCGTAGTATATTTAAGTGATATAAGATAAAAAAGATGGTATCCTTTATAAGTAAGAAAGAAAATGATATACCTTTTATGATGATGAAAAGAATGATACACTTTACCGTAATAAGTTTAAGAGTTTGAAAGAAAATGATATCCCTAATCGTAATAAGTTTAAGAGTTTGAAAGAAAATGATATCCCTTACCGTAATACGTTTAAGAGTTTGAAAAAAAATAATATCCTTTACTTTATCTCGTGACTAAATACAGCTTTTATGAGATTGATCAACTTGAACAATACTCGTAACCTTCCAGATCTTCAACGCTTAAGATAATTTTAATAAACTCAGAGAGACACCTATACTAAAAAATATTTAGAGAGTGGAAAGAAGATTGAGTGAGTATTGTATAAAAATCCTTATGCTAAGCTCCCTATTTATAGTCAGGGCCTAACCAACTTATCCACACACACGTTACACATTTTAATCTTATCTTTTAATTTAAACTATTCATCAACCAACACACTTTTTACACTTTTATCTGCATCGTTCGTTGACTAACACGCTGTCGACGCCGGAAAAAGTCATTTCGTTTTTAATAATGCCCTTTCCAATTTTAGCCTTTGGGTTTAAGATGTGATTTTGAAAAAGGTCGGCTTAAGTGTCGACGGGGTTTAAAAAATTGATTTTATTATGAGCCAATTGATAAGAGCCGCTAGTTGGTATATTTGAAATGGATGTATCAACTCATCCGAATTTTGTATTCGTAATCATAATGGCTCATATGTGACTCCGAATTAATTGGTCCGCAAATCGAGATTCATAGAGTTCAGGGGCTTTCTTAAGCGAGGGGAAGGTGTTAGGAACCCCCCGACACTACAAGAAAAGGCTCAATTCCGACGAAATTATATCCGACGGAATTAATTTCGTCAAAAATAATATAATTATGACGGAATATTCCGTCGTATTTAATTCCGTCGATACTAAGTTATAGTCGACGAAATTCCGTTGATATAGTAGATTCCTGTTGGCGCCAAAATTCCCGCGTCCTGACGATATAAGTTCGACAGAATAGAACATATAATCGACGGAATTTCCGTCGATCTTATCTTATTTTCGACGGATCTAATATCGACGGAATATTCCGTCGAAAATAACTTAAAACGCTTTTCATCGTCTTTTTCCCCCAGCTGCTTCAGTTTTTTGTAAACTCTCTCTCTCTCTCTCTCTCTCCTGTCGCGATATTTCTCTCCTCTCTCTCAATGCCTTCCCGCCCTCTGACCGACGACCCATCACCTCCGGCCCACCCCTCCGTCCGTTCCTGTTCGTGCCGCCTTCCGTTCCGCCTCCGCCGTCCGTAGCATCTAAGGTATATATATATATATATATATATATATATATATATATATAGCAAATGTGTGCCGGCCGGTTGGATTAATTGATACTTCAAAATATTAATTGATTTATTTTTGCATCAGTGATCAGTTGTAAATTCTTGATGGTGGATGTTAACTTAAACCAAGGCTTTTTATTTTTATTTATTTCTTGCATATTTATTTTAGTTAATTTTATTTAAATTATTTCTTTAATTAAAAACCCCCCAATTTTGGTTTACAAAATACAAAATTAAATAATCATTCTCTGTGGGATCGACTCTTACTTGCACTACTACATATTTATTTTTCAAAAGTAAGACATTATTTTTGGGTGCTTGCGACATCACACCAAATTTTGGCGCCGTTGCCGGGGAATGATTCTAATTTAATTTTATGCTTTTGTAAACTGTATTTTAATTTAATAATTTTTTTTAGATTTTATTTTTCTATTTTTTCAAAATTTAATTTAGATGTACAGGTTAAGGATGGAAGTCATGCATGATTATGACAATGAGGTAACTATTTCTTCTCTTGAGCAATAAATTGATACCTTAACTTCTCCTGTTTATCAAATGGTTGCAGATCGTACACAACCATTGGAAGCTTGTAGGATTTGTGCGGTGGTAGGACATTCGACTAATATGTGCCCCATTCTTCGAGAGGAGTCCTATGAACAAGTCAATACAACAAGTGGTTTCCCTGGTCAATCCCAATAGAGATATGATTCCTATTCAAACGCGTATCATTCAGGATGGAGGGATCATCCTAATTTTGGCTATGAGAGTCCACAAATGAATCCGCCCGCACATCAGAATTTTTCAAGCTATCAACAATACATGCAGCCATATTCCCAACAACAATAGAGTCAAACAAATATTCTGATATGTCTTTAGAGGATATGATTAAATTAATTGAAATTAATAATTTGCAATTTCAACAGGATAATTTGAAATTTCAACAGGATACTTTGCAATTTCAACAAGACATGCAGACACGTATTCAAGAAAATAATGCAATTATTCAGCGTTTGGGTACTCTAATGGGACAAATCACAATCGATCAATTGGAGGAACAAAGTTGTATGCAAGTACCTTCTCAAACGGTGGATAATCTCACGGAGAATACGAGTGCACAAGTGTTAAAAAGTGCTAATGATGTAGAAGATCCAGAAAAGACAGTCCCTCCATCGTCAAAGCAAGAGAAAGCAAACAACATCAATGAAGCGGACAATGTTAATATAGACACTGATGTTATTTTTGATGATGACATGTCTACGGTGGCGGAAATTGTTGAGGAGATAAACAAGAAAAAGTTAGAGATTGCAATTACCAACCATTTGGAGTTAAAGGAAGAAGAAATAATTGAGCTGAAATCAAATTTGAAGGAGGATGAAGCTCTATTAAATTCGTTGCCAATGATTATTGATAATAATGCAATAATTTCCATTCCATTGCCTGTTACTCATAACAAATTTTCATTTTTTATTTTGCAGGATCTCATTCCGAATATACAAACTCTCTCCAATCATATTAAATATCTATTCGTTGAAAAGGGAGTAAAACGTTCATGTCAAATCCAAGGGAGATTGAATCTACCAATGAAAAATAACTTGATGGATGGGGTACTCAAAATTCATGAAGTTGGAGTAACGTAGTACTGTGGCCTGCTGTCAAGCCAAGGACGATAAACAAAGGCGTTGCTTGGGAGGCAACCCAAGAAATCAGATTTGCATTTCTTATCTTCTTTCTTTTTATAGTTATTTTTGCTTTTTCTTTGCATTTTATTTTACATTGATTTTACATTGGGGACAATGTAAATTTTAAGTGTGGGGGAAGGGATTTAGGATATTTATTTTATTTTTAGGGAATTTTAAAATTTTGTTTTATTTTTAAAAAAAAATTATTTTATTTTAGGGAATTTTAAAAATTTTGAAATTTTAAATTTTGTGGGTAAATTCACTGCAAACCCTCACGAGACACAACTCGTCCACTTAGGGTAACCTTGGGGTTTAGAGGCTTGTTGCACATGCTAAGTGTAACCGTGTTTTTCTACGAAAATGGGATAATTTTTTTATTTTATTTTTACGATGTGTCACTTGAGCAATGAATTAATTAGATTTTAAATTTTTAGCCAATGATAAAATTTTTGATTTTTATTTTAATAACTCTTGGAAAAATGATAAATTTTTGCTTAGTTTAGATTTTTGACTTTTTATTGATAATTACTTTGTTTGAGATCCTTTAAATTTTTTATACACTTATATCCATTTGTTTGAGCTAGTTTTAATTAAGAGAAAGTTTAAATGGTAAAATGCTTATGAAAGATATTTTTGAACTCTATATCTTATTTGATTATTATCTGAAGTAAAATATAAGACAAAATATAATTTGGAAGAGATGATTTAGGTAATTTTTCTAGGATTATTATTGAAAAGAAGAATTCTTGTGGTGGGTTGAGATGGAGCGTAAAACGCACTCACTCATAAACACATAAAAAAGCGAGATGGAGCGTAAAACGCACTCGTTGGTGAGATGGAGCATAAAATGCACCCACTAAAGAAAGAAAAAAAAAAGAAAAAGAAAGAAAAAATGGGATGGAACATAAAGTGCACCCATTAAAAGAAAAAAAATTAAAAAAATATTTGAAAAATTGATATTAATAATCCTAGTATGCCTAATTGTTTGAAACCTTTTGATCTTTTGATTTATATTTTTCTGTATTAGCTGAAAGTGATGAGAAAAATAAATATATTGAGTTTTATTATATATCTTTGATAAGGTAATTAATAACCTAGACTTATCTGAGTTTTAATTAGTTTGATACATTTGGATATACACACACACACAAAAGGTCTTGAGTAAAGTAAAATTGATAAATATGTTAAAGTTCTAGATTTTGCATGATTTTAAATTTTTCTTTGAGTTATTATTAAAAAAATCTTTGAGACTAATGTTGAAATTTATATTGATCTGTTGCTCAAGAAAGTTGTTTGGTTATTAGTTTTATTTTTATAGTTTTTGTTTTTGTTTTGCCCGAGGACGAGCAAAAAGCTAAGTGTGGGGGTATTTGATAGAGTTAAATTATATGCTATTTTTATTCCCTAATACTTAATTTTTATATTTATTGTATGCTTAAATGTTTAATTATTTAGCTTATTTTGATTTTAATAGGTTTTCTAGGATTTTAGTTAATTTATGTTAATTTAGGTAATTTTATAGTATTTTTATATTTCTTTTTATATTTATGTGTTTTTATTTATTTTTAGTGTTTTACACGTTTTAATAATCATTACGCATTTTTATTTTTTTTAGTATTTTTATATTATTTTTAATTATTTTATATTTTATTTTGTAGGAAAAATAAGCTTGGGGGAAAATCTGTAAATTATGTAAAAGTTTGATGGCATTTTGGTAAATAACCCGCAGAATGGTAGAATCGTAATTTCGGAGCATCGCTTACCGCGCATTGCGTGCGAGAGGAAACGAGGAAGGAGAACGACGTCGTTTGCGAGGAAGGGAAGAAGCGATCGCGCATTGCGCGCGGTGATGCTGAACAGTAATAGCATCGCAGAATTAAAACGACGTCGTTTGACGTCTGGTTAAGAACACTGATCCGCGCAATGCGCGGGCTGTGTGATGACATCAGCAGACGCGTTCCGCGTTGACTTGGTCAACTGGCGAGCGAAGGGCTTGTTTGAGTGGAGTATTAATGCGCGAAAACGGGATTATTTCGGATTTTTGCTACTTTTTGATTCCAAATTGGATTTTAATTCCAACTAGGGTTAGGAAAATAATTATTTTAGTTTTTTTTTCTTTTTATTTGTATTTTGAATCCTATTAGGGTTTGGAAAGAGTAATTCCTACTAGGGTTTGGAGGATTTATAATCTATAAATAGAGGGCTTGAGACCCAATGTAAAAAACAACTCTCATTAGAATAAAAATTCACTCTTCTATTCTTTAGTGTTCTATATCATTATGAGTAGTTAATTTATTTTTCTTGGTTTAAGTGATTGAAGCCATCGAGATTTATACACTGTGCGGTCTAATTTATTTTAATTGTTCAATTTATATTTTGATTATTGAATATTCTTCTATGCTTAATTTTATAATTGATTTGTTTAATTGCTAGGAGTACTACTAGGTTATTATTCATATTAATCTACTGCTATTTGTGAAGCGACTAAGTTTAATAATTGTTTTGCAGATCAAAAAATTATTTTATCTTAGGAAGAATATTCATTTAAATTAAATGCAAACACGTGGCTTGTGTTGTTTAGTTCAACGATCTCTCTAATTCTTTATGCTGCTATTAAATTAAATCTTTAGCACGTGCCGGAGGTTATTTAATAGTAAAGGTATTTAGACCACGTGCTCTACTTATCTAAAATTAAGGAGAGATGAGAAAAATTATTCCACTTGTGAGTAGTTCTTTCTACGGTGAATCTTCAAAATATTAATTGATTTATTTTTGCATCAGTGATCAGTTGTAAATTCTTGATGGTGGATGTTAACTTAAACCAAGGCTTTTTATTTTTATTTATTTCTTGCATATTTATTTTAGTTAATTTTATTTAAATTATTTCTTTAATTAAAAACCCCCCAATTTTGGTTTACAAAATACAAAATTAAATAATCATTCTCTGTGGGATCGATTTTTACTTGCACTACTACATATTTCTTTTTCAAAAGTAAGATATTATTTTTGGGTGCTTGCGACATCATACCACCCTCTTTATCATGTTTATGGAATGCAATGTGAAATGAATATGATAAAGAAGTAGGCACCCCATGCATGAAAATGACAGTACATATTTTAATAATGCAACATATATATCATTGATACAACATATACATATTAATGATGCAACACCAATATAACCGGTTACTGTCTCAAATGGAATCGCATAGCAATATTCGTCAAAGAAAACTACTTCTCTTGCTTATCGCATATCGCATATCAAGTATCAAATCGCATATCATATCAAATCGCATACGAAATCGTATATCGCACTGCTTCTCATATGATGTATCGCAAATCGCATATCGCATCGCACATCGCCTCGCACATCGCATCGCATTGTTTTAGTCATCGTCAGATCTTTCACCAACGGTCATCGCATTGTCATTGTGGGATCTTTCCCTAACGGGTCGTCTCCTCATTGTTAGATCTTTCTCCAACGGTCATCGTCGAATCTTTCTCCAACGGGTCGTCTCGTCATCGTCGGATCTTTCTCCAACGGTCATCGTCGGATCTTTCTCCAACGGGTCGTCTCGCCATCGTCAGATCTTTCTCCAACGGTCATCGTCGGATCTTTCTCCAACAGGTCGTTTTGTCATCGTTGGATCTTTCTCCAACGGTCATCGTCGGATCTTTCTCCAACGGGTCGTCTCATCATCGTCGGATCTTTCTCCAACGGGTCGTCTCATCATCGTCAGATCTTTCTCCAACGATCATCGTTGGATCTTTCTCCAACGGGTTGTCTTGTCATCGTTGGATCTTTTTCCAACGGTCATCGTCAGATCTTTCTCCAACGGTCATCGTCGGATCTTTCTCCAACGGGTCGTCTCGTCATCGTCGGATATTTCTCCAACAATCATCGTCGGATCTTTCTCCAATAGGTCGTTTCGTCATCGTCGGATCTTTCTCCAACGGTCATCATCGGATCTTTCTCCAACGGTCATCGTCGGATCTTTCTCCAACGGGTCGTTTCGTCATCGTCAGATCTTTCTCCAACGGTACTAGTCGGATCTTTCTCCAACGGTCATCGTCGGATCTTTCTCCAACGGTCATCGTCGGATCTTTTTCCAACGGGTCGTATCGTCATCGTCGGATCTTTCTCTAACGGGTCGTCTCATCATCGTCGGATCTTTCTCCAACGGGTCGTCTCATCCTTGCTGGGCTTAGTCTCTAACAAGTTATCTTGTAATTGCCGGGTCTCATCTCCGACGGGTCATTTTTGTGACGGTCAGGTATCGTTTCTGACGGGTCATTTTTGGGACGGTCAGGTATCTTCTCTTAAGGGTTTTTTTGTAAGGGTCAGGTATCGTCTCTGACAGGTCATTTTTGGGACGGTCAGGTATCATCTCTAACGGATCATTTTTTTTTGAGACGGTCAGGTATCGTCTCTGACGGGTCATTTTTGGGATGCCCAGGTATCGTCTCTAACGGGCAGTTTTTGGGACGGTCAGGTATCGTCTCTGACGGATTGTTTTTTTTTTTGGGACGGTCAGGTATCGTCTCTGATGGGTTATTTTTGGGACGGTCAGGTATCGTCTCTGACGGGTCATTTTTTGGGATGGTTAGGTATCGTCTTTGACGGGTTGTTTTTGGGACGGTCATGTATCGTCTCTGACGGGTCCTTTTTGGGACTGTCAGGTATCGTCTCTGACGGGTCGTTTTTGGGGACGGTCAGGTATCGTCTCTGACGGGTCATTTTTTATTGTCCCAAATGGACTCGTATCGTACCATGAAAGATGCAATAATCGGTTGAACAAATTTAAAAGGAAGGCGTACTTGATTAGTTTGTGGGGCCTCCTTGGGGATTCGTCCTCGTAAATCACTTTTGCCAGCCACTTCTTTGATTTGACTTGTCATTCTTGGGGTTCGTCCTTGTAGATCGCTCTTGACAGCTATTGCTTTTGAGCCGTCATCCTTGTTGATTAGCTGAAGGTGCTTCAGATAGTCGTTTTGCAATTCCTTGATGTTCCATAGATTCTGGGCTCATCGGATCGTGGAAGTTTCCCACTGCCATGTTCTTCCGATAAATGGCATCGGTATTCGTGACGCCGACAGTCTTGTACCTGTGATTTTTCTTTCATGTATATTTTATTTTGATAAATACATGGATGCACAGATGTTATGCATGGATTAATAGATATGCCTGGAAGGAAACGACCCCTGTTTAGTCAAATGATACAATTTTTCACGTGTCGTTCTTTTTGACTACTCAGTTGTGTCATGCCTTATTTGGGATGACAGTTTCTAGACTTCAAGGTTGGTTCATTGAATCGCATGCCCCTGATCGTTTCTCTGTTGGGGAATTGTATCTGTCATTTTGAATGCCCAATCGACTTATCCAGGGCTCCTCATCGTGCTCACAGATCGTCATGTCTTTGAATTTGGGGTGTAGGGACCTCCTCTTATGCTAGGGGATATGCCTAGATCCTGGGTTGATATCTAGGTGATCCCCTTGTCAGTTAGTCGTATGCTTTGATAGCTCTTGACTTTCATCTAATTGAGGCAGTCCACTTGGCTTCTCTTTTTTCCGATGATTGACGACCATGTTGCCCTTTCTTGCCTTCTAATCGATCAGCCCTGACATAAGGAATTATATCTCTCTTGCATATGCTCGCCTGAGTATCGAGGTAACGTCAGCGTGCATCATGCTGAGTTTTGTCAAAATCCATTGATGGTCGTAGGGGAAGGTTCGTTGATGAGGAGTCTGATATAGACCTGTGCTCATGTTCTTGTCGAGGATTCGTATTTCCATGATCTTTAAGATGCCCCAGCCTTTACTCATGTTCTTGTCGAGGATTCGTATGGGAAGTCATTTCGTTGGTCATGCCGAGTTACCCACACCGATTCATATCCTGCACAAGTAACAAACGCTAAATGCTCGACGGTTCGGGTAGGCGAGGTTAACTCCGATATAAGAATTGCTAAAATCTTGACAGTAAAGCATATAAAAATGGAATGCTTAAGATTCTGCAATTTAGCTCGTGTCGTGGTGTTTGTGTCTTATCGTTAAAGAAACTTGACATCGAGATGAATCTTTTTTTTTTCGTGAATCGTGAGTGTATTAACTCGACATAGAATGAATTGTGAATGTACTATGTCATTCTCGATCTCACTCTTCTTTTTTTTTTTTTTTTTTTCATTTGACGAGTTATGAAATCGTAAGAAAAAATTAAGCATTCATGGTCAATATACGTGAGTATGATTAAATTCAAAAGAAACTACCTTCCCTTATCGAAGATATTTCGTCTTCATTCTCGACATCGTTATTCACAGAATTAACGTCATACGACAAGTGCACTGTGCGATGCATCCTTTAAATAGGGGCTTCTTTTCCGTGACTTTAGATGAACCTCTTTTTTTCTCTGGTCGAACATTTTTTCTTGTTTTTTTTCTTTTTTTCGACTCCGTATTTCCCTTTTTGTGTCCACTTAACTTGTCTCGTTTTCTTAGGCCATTCAGAGTTATCCATTTAACGAGTTTTGGACCAATGATTCCCAAACTAGGCGGCTTTAAGGCATTAGGTGTAAAGACACCCCTTCGGGTTTACTTGCTCGAGTAACAGAGGCCATGCTTCGATACAAGTTAGGTGGTTTACTGCATTTATTCCTCGTCTAACTTTGTGCAAGATTCGTTTTCTTAGGCTTGAGCTACCCATGTAGTGAGCGTTGGGCCGGTGACTCCCAAATCAGACGACTTTAGGGCACCAGGTGTAGAGACACCCTTTAGGCTTAATTACTCAAATAACCCATGCCACGATTCGAATCTGCTCAAGTCTCTGCAGCTGTAATGCTCGTTTTTTTAGGCTCTGAGTTACTCATGTAACGAGTGTTGGGCCGGTGACTCTCAAATCAGACGACTTTAGGGCACCAAGTGTAAAGACACCCCTCAAGCTTAATTACTCGAATAACTCAGGTCACGATTTGAGACATTTGATTCACTTTTATTTACCCTCAGACTCCGCATCAACTGTCATCATTATCGTCATAGCTTTATACCCCACATCTGAAAGTTGGCGCAAACGCAAAGTGCAGACTTGCCTATGAGGTGGATTTTGTTTCGAACGACACTTCGGAATGAGGTATTTGTTGAACAATTTTAATCATCTAATCGTACTTATGAGTATGCTCCATGGATGCTTGTCAGAATTATTCGATTCCTAACAAGTCAAATAAAAATTTCTCTTTCCAAAAGTAATGTTAGAGTTAAACTATGTGCAGTCTTAATACATGTACAGGGAGACAGGAAAGAAATAAAAAGATGGGAAAAAGTTATACCTTACCTGCGGGTCATCGTATTCTAAAAAGACTCTGATTGGAATAGACCAATTGATCGTACAGCTCTGATGATGTTGTCATACGCAGATGGGATCGCACCATAGATGTCGCGTTGTGCACTATCCTTCCATGGATGGTTGATGAATGCCCCAGTGTCGAGTCGTCATTGATTTTGAAAATGCCCCATCCTTGATGGTCTTCAGGGCCATCACTTCGTGGTGTCTTTGACAGGTGGGCTGACGAGATGCTGGGAACCCAAGAATCCTTTGCCTTTGATCAGGTAGGAAGTGTACTCCGATGAGTTGACAGGAGGACAGGTCGCCTGAGTCATTGATCGTTGATTGTAAAACTATCGAAGTGTTCTATGGATTTTGCAAGGATTAGATCGCGCCAAAGTGGTTGCCTACGTACTCCTATAGGAAGAAGAGATCAGGTCTTACGTAGTTCAGACCCTCAATAGCACACAAGATTGCTGTTTTTTTTTTCAAGAAAAAATAACATAATAATGCATAGAAAAATAAAACAAGACATAACATCAAGCAGCCAAGATCGTCCCCACCCTTTTTGGGACTCGCAATCGTATTCTTTGAATCTACCATTTCATGGTTCGCTGAGGCTTGACAATCCATTCGTCGGTGTTCAGATTTCCCATTGCGGTGATCTCAATGTCGTTTGTCATTTTTAGTTTTCCTCTTTCGACAAGATTTTGAATTTTGTGCCGCAACGCCCAACACTCCTCAATATCATGCCCTGGTGAGTTAGAATGATAGAGGCATATTTGTGTAGGATCATATCATTTAGACTTGGGGTCTGTCGGTGGCAGCAACTCCGTAATCTTTCCCCGGCTGATCAGAATACGCAATATTTCCGCCTTTGATTTGCTCAAAGGGGTGAACTTTCGATCTCTTGGGACTGCTGCTTGGTCTTTCCCTTTTGAGGGTTCACACTTGTCCGAGTGGTTATCAAGGCTCCACTGGTGGGATCGTCTGGCATCTTTATTATTTTGATTTCCCTGCCCTTTCAGTCTGCTTTGATCTTCTTGAGTCAGCTGGTTTTCCTGGGAGGGATCCTGGTTTAAAATTTGTTTGTCCTCTTCTTCCTTTTGGTCTCTCAGTAAGTGGGTGAAGAGTTGCCTCGTAAGATTATGTTGGTGTACCACTAGGTCTGCCAATTGCTTCACTTGATGCCTAACCAACTTCAATTCTTGCTTAATGACCTTAACCTCCTCCAGACATTCCCATCCAAGGACATTTGTTTCACTCATTTGGGGTATTCTTTGATCTTTCGTATGTATTTGCGATTGGGGTCCACCCCGATATTTTCTGACCCAATCATGCTTACCTCATCTGTTTTGTATTGTGGCAAATGGCTGGCGTTGACATCTGGTCGTTCAATTACAATGTCCCCTCTATCGATCAAGTTCTGTATCTTATGTTTTAATGACCAACAATCTTGAGTATCATGCCCAGGAGATTCTGAGTGATAAGCGCATCGTTTGCGAGGGTCAAATCGTTTGCCTCTTAAATCGATGGGTGGAGTTAGCTCAGTGATTTTCTCCTGGGCAACCAATAACGCCAATACGTTCTCAAGGGAATTGCCTAAAGGAGTGAATCTTCGACTATCTGTCTGCTTAAATTTCCTCTGCTTGTCTGGACCCTGATTAAATGCTGTCTGTTGCTATAGTCGCAGATGGTTTCCATTTATCGAGGTAGGGGGACAATTGTTGGGTCTCCACGATTGTCCCTGCGAAATGAAAGATACATCTACCTCTTCCTGACTACGCTTAGGTACAATGTCGTGCTCTTTGGCTTGAAGGTGCTCAGCTATGGCCTCTGATGCTATGAAATCTTTGATTTTCCCAGTCCTTAAACCTATTTCAGCCATCTCACCATGTTTGATCATCTCTGAAAAAGGTTTGCCTATTCCAGCCAATACTCTTTCATAATAAGGAGCCTCCTGTATGTCTATTGTTAAGTTGAATTTTATTCATATTTAATATATATTTTTAGGCTTAATTAATTGTGAGTTCTTAGTTATTTTAATTGATTTTAGGTAATTTATTTCATTTTATGTGTATTTACTATTTTTAGTATTTTTATATTATTTTTATTTATTTTTAATTATTTTATATTTTATTTTGTAGGAAAAATTCAAGCTAATGGCATAATTGTAAATTCTACAAGTGCTAGGGGCAAAACCGTGAATAACAGCAACATGGATGGCATAACTGTAATTAACCGGCTGAATGGCAATATGGTAATAACCGGAACAGGCCTGACCTCGCCATGCGCTCGCGCACGGAGCTGGAGGAAGAACCGGGCAATGGAACGACGCCGTTCACAGAAGAAGTAAAAAACAGGAGCTTGCGCAATGCACGCGGATGTTTTTAGTGCGCGAAAAGAGGGATACGACGTCGTTTTGGCGGTAATGGCTGAAGGCGGCGCTGACGTGGCAATGCGCATCAGGCGGGAAGAGGAAAACCGCAGAAGCCGCGTTTGGATAGCACATAAATGCTGGAAAGTAGTTTAATCGTGATTTAAAGCTTTAATTTGATTCCCAATTGGATTTCTTTTCCACATTAGCTTAGGATTAATATTGTACTCCTATAAATAAATTATGTAGCTTTTATATTCAGTACTTGAACATAGATCAGAATATATTAACATTGAATAGCAGATTATTAGAGTAGTTTAGGAGTAGATTTTTATTTTATTTGGAACAAATATTCAACGCGAATGATTCAACAATTGAAGGCAGAGCTTGGGAGTTGAAGACTGTGATCGGAGTGACAGACGGATGTCAAACACAGATTTGATTTCTTTTCTTTTTCTTTTATTGTTGTAATTTTGATACGTTGAATTATTTGTGGACTAATTTATTTATGCATTATTTAATTATGTTTTGTGTTTTAATTTTAAGTATACTAGGTTAGATTAATTTCTAGGGTTAATGATGATTATATTTGATTGATTACATTGCACAAATTCATGCCAATCAATTTTACAGATTTAGTACTTTAACGTAAATAATAATTCTTTTTATTGAATGCCTATTTTTATCGCTCAAATATAAAAGTGGATTCTCATTATGATTTGTTGGATTCAGTTTATGATTTGTTAAAAGCGGATATAAATTGTGTTTCGATGGATATAGTGAGTGTTTTGATTTTATACATTTGTTTGGCTGTAAAAGAATTAACAACTTGATTTAAAACTTAATTGGGCTTAACTGATTTTATTTTCCGCATCTAATAGAGTCGAGAGACCAAATTAGTGTGAGATAAAAAGTAGAGTTTTTGGTCATGAAAATTGAGAAGATGATATTAAATATATGATTCTGCCACCCTAGTATTTTATTATTAAGTAATTTCTTTATTAATTTTAATTAGTTTTATCTCACAAATTTTAAATCATTTTTTTAAAATAAGATTAAGGCGATATAAATTTAATAATTATTTTAATTCCCTGTGGGTTCGACACTCTATTTTATCACTGTATTATTTGTTGATTGCGTACACTTGCTTATAAATTGCTAACTAAATTTAAGCACAACAAGTTTTTGGCGCCGTTGTCGGGGAATTAATTTATAATTGTTACCAATATTAATTTTTATCAAATTAGTCTTGATTTAAACGTTTTTATTTTTTATTTTATTTTATTTTTACTTTCTTTTCAAGTACAATGGCTGGATTTAATTATCAATGGTCTTCTGAGGGGATGCGACAACCAAGTATGGCAGAATTAATGGATCAAATGTCTACACAGTTGGCGGAGCTTGAGATAAGGATTGACACTCGTGGGAATCAGTCCAATCAGAATGACTATTACTATCAACAACAGTCTAGTGCCACCCCAAACTACTATCATCCGAGTTGGCAATATTGTCCAGATTCTTCATGGAGCTACGAGCAAGACCAATTATACGCTCCAAATTTTCCATACCCATGTCCACAACCACTGGTGCAGAAATCTGATTTGGAGATAACTCTTGATGATTACATAGAGCAAATCAACATGAGCCGGAATAATCAAGAAGTTTATACTCCAATACCATCATATTCACTAGAATTCTCGTTTCAAGTACCTCCACCGCAAGAAGATCAGATATCGAATTTGGAGGAGACTTTGAATAGATACGTAGAGAGTACCGAGACGATTATGGCCGATCATGAAGTTTCAACTCAAGAGCAGGAGTTTCAGATGGAACTACTTGCCAGGATTATCAACAACAGTCCTCGCAAAACTTTTCCTAGCGATACAAAGATTAATCTAGAGGAGGAAGGTCAAGAGGAATGTGAGGCAGAAACATTAGATGATGGCGAGGAGTTACACAAGGCTATTGAGGCCGAGTTCGTGATGCCATATCCTGGTGAAGAAGAAGGTGGTAAGGATGAGATGTAATTGAGCGAAATTGATGAAGAGGAAAAGAAGGATGAGGATGATCAAGCCTTGGATTCTAAACAGATTTTAATTGTGTCACCTGTGTCAGTTGTGGAGACAGTTCAGAATTCAGTCGAATATATTCAAGTCGACATAGGTGAGGGCAAAGAAAATCACTTGGGTGAATTCAAGTTTGGGGATGATCTTCAATCATGTCTGCATGCCCACGAATTCAAAGAAAAGACAACGAGGAGGCTTGGCGTGACAATATTTGCATATGAGCCTGATTGAAAGAAAGGGAAGTAGTCAGGCTGAGACTATAAAACAAGCGCTTATTAGGAGGCCACCCAAGTTTTTAGTTTTTATTTTTATTTTTATTTTTAGTAGTTTATTTTATTTGTTTAGTTAGTTTTTGTTTTAATAGATTTTAATATTTTTATTTTTGTTTTTGTTTTTCTTTTTCAGGTTATTTCTCAGACTTGGCGGACAGTGAGAATGATAATTGCTATATATTCAGGGGAGTTCTCTGTTCTTAATCTCTTTATTTTATACATTGAGGACAATGTCTGTTTTAAGTTTGGGGGTGTGGTTAGTTTTTAAATTTAGTAGGAAATTTTTATTTTTTATTGTTTTTGAAAATTTTTGTTTTGTTTTGTTTTGTTTTTTTTTAATTTTAGAATTTTGTGGGTATATTCACTGCAAACCCTCACGAGACATAACTTGTCCACTTGGGGTAACCTTGGGGTTTAAAGGCTTGTTGCACATGCTAAGTGCAATCGTGTTTTCCTACGAAAATGGGGTAACTTAGTTTTTAAGTTGAGTCACTTGGGCAATGAATTATTTGAATTAAATTTTTGGTCGATGATAAAAAAAATTGGTTTTTATTTAATAATTTTTGGAAAATGGATTAATTTTTTTTTAGTTTAAATTTTGGTTATTTGTTAGTTATTATTTTATTTAAGATCCTTTAAATTTTCAAGCACATATCCATTTGTGTTGAGTTAGTTTTAGCTTAGAGAAATTTTATCTAATTGAATGCTTATGATAGATATTTATGAACTCTATATCTTATTTGATCATAACTTAAAGCAAAATATTAGGCGGAATAAAATTTGGAGGAGATGATTTAGGTGATTTTTCTAGGATTATTTAATATTGAATTTCTCAAGTTAAATTAAAGAAAAAAATGTGGTGAGTTGAGATGGAGCGTAAAACGCACTCACTCATAAACACATGCAAAAACGAGAAGAAGCGTAAAACGCACTCGTATTGAAAAAAAAGAAGTGAGATGGAGCATAAAATGTACTCACATGTGAAAGAAAATAAAGAGAATGAAAAAAAAACTGGAGAAAGGAAGGTCACCTATTTTAGTTAGATATTTGGGATTTTCTGTAGTTAATGCAAATAATGATCCTAGTGTGTTTAATGCATTGATACCTTTTGATCTTCTAGTTATATTTTGTCTGTTTATTAGCTGAAAGATGTGAAAAAAATAAGTTTATAGAGTTTTGCTTTGTAATTCTTTTATTGTGTAATATCTTTTATGAGGCATTTAATTGCATAAATTTATTTGAGTTTAATTAGTTTGATACATTTGGATTCACACACACACGAAGGATCTTGAGTAGAGTAAAATTAATAAATATATTAAAATTTTGGGCATTGCATAATTTTAAAATTTATCTTGAGTTATTATTTAAAAACTTTTGAGGTTAATAATTTTATTCACGTTGATTCATTGCTTGAGTAATTTTGATGTAGTTAGTAGAGTTAGTAGAGTCTTTATTTTTTTTTTGTTTTGCTTGAGGGCAAGCAAAAAGTTAAGTTTGGAGGTATTTGTTAAGTTGAATTTTATTCATATTTAATATATATTTTTAGGCTTAATTAATTGCGAGTTCTTAGTTATTTTAATTGATTTTAGGTAATTTATTTCATTTTATGTGTATTTACTATTTTTAGTAATTTTATATTATTTTTATTTATTTTTAATTATTTTATATTTTATTTTGTAGGAAAAATTCAAGCAAATGGCATAATTGTAAATTCTACAAGTGCTAGGGGCAAAACCGTGAATAACAGCAACGTGGATGGCATAACTGTAATTAATCGGCTGAATGGCAATATGGTAATAACCGGAACAGGCCTGACCGCGCCATGCGCGCGCGCACGGAGCTGGGGGAAGAACCGGGCAATGGAACGACGCCGTTCACAGAAGAAGTAAGAAACAGGAGCTCGCGCAATGCGCACGGATGTTTTTAGTGCGCGAAAAGAGGGATACGACGTCGTTTTGGCGGTAATGGCTGAAGGCGGCGCTGACGTGGCAATGCGCATCAGGCGGGAAGAGGAAAACCGCGGAAGCCGCGTTTGGATAGCACAGAAATGCTGGAAAGTAGTTTAATCGTGATTTAAAGCTTTAACTTGATTCACAATTGGATTTCTTTTCCACATTAGCTTAGGATTAATATTGTACTCCTATAAATAAATTATGTAGCTTTTATATTCAGTACTTGAACATAGATCATAATATATTAACATAGAATAACAGATTATTAGAGTAGTTTAGGAGTAGATTTTTATTTTATTTGGAACAAATATTCAACGCGAATGATTCAACAATTGAAGGCAGAGCTTCGGAGTTGAAGACTGTGATCCGAATGACAGACGGATGTCAAACACAGATTTGATTTCTTTTCTTTTTCTTTTATTGTTGTAATTTTGATACGTTGAATTATTTGTGGACTAATTTATTTATGAATTATTTAATTATGTTTTGTGTTTTAATTTTAAGTATACTAGGTTAGATTGATTTCTAGAGTTAATGATGATTATATTTGATTGATTCCATTGCACAAATTCATGCCAATCAATTTTACAGATTTAGTACTTTAACGTAAATAATAATTCTTTTTATTGAATGCCTATTTTTATTGCTCAAATATAAAAGTGGATTCTCATTATGATTTGTTGGATTCAGTTTATGATTTGTTAAAAGCGGATATAAATTGTGTTTCGATGGATATAGTGAGTGTTTTGATTTTATACATTTGTTTGGCTGTAAAAGAATTAACAACTTGATTTAAAACTTAATTGGGCTTAACTGATTTTATTTTCCGCATCTAATAGAGTCGAGAGACCAAATTAGTGTGAGATAAAAAGTAGAGTTTTTGGTCATGAAAATTGAGAAGATGATATTAAATATATGATTCTGCCACCCTAGTATTTTATTATTAAGTAATTTCTTTATTAATTTTAATTAGTTTTATCTCACAAATTTTAAATCATTTTTTTAAAATAAGATTAAGGCGATATAAATTTAATAATTATTTTAATTCCCTGTGGGTTCGACACTCTATTTTATCACTGTATTATTTGTTGATTGCGTACACTTGCTTATAAATTGCTAACTAAATTTAAGCACAACAAGTATGAAGGTCATCACCATCTCAGCCTTATCCATTGGAGGGTTTACTTGTGCGGCCATCCTCCTCCATCGCTGAGCATAATCTCTAAAAGACTCTTTGGGCTGCTTCGTTACCTTCGTCATTTGGTAGCGGTCAGGGGCCATTTGCATCGGAAGCTATATTGTGTCAGAAAAGTGTGGGTCAACTCCCCCTAATTGTGAATTTTTGCATTGTCCAGCCTGACATACTAAGCTCTAGCCTCTCCCATTAAACTTTTTTGAAAGAGCTGCATCCTTAATGACTCATCCTCAGCATACGCCTCAAGCTCTCCAATGTAGACCTTCAGATGAGTGTAAGGATCCCCCGACCCGTTGTATTTTTCAAACTCTGGAGTTGTAAACTTTTCGGGGTATCTGGTTCCCGGGAAAATGCATAAGTCGGAGTAGTTAACACTGCCGAATGATCCAATCCCTTTTACGGTCTTGATGGCCTCTTCCATCTGTTTCATCTTTTTATGCAGGCCATCGATATCCTTATCCTCAAGAACAACAATTATTTTCTAGTGATGGATCTGATTGTCTTTGGGAAGGCCCTGATCCTCCTCCTGTGGTGGTGCATTAGGCGGGGCATTGGGCTGCAGCCCCTGCTTTGGCTTGAACTATTCTCTCAAAAATATGGTCATTTCAGTCATTTGCTTTTTTAAAGCTTCAAATTCTTTCCGAGAAACGGGAACCGAATCTGAAGTGGGATTCTCAGCCATTCCCCTCTTGGATCGTAAACGTGTTTGGGGAGTAATCTGCAAACAAAGCAATCGAAGTTTAGCTTTAGGAAATGATACAAGTGGATGCATGCTAAAACAAATATTTCTGTGTTTTTTTTTTTTGAGTTTTTTAATCTTTTCCTGCAAAGCATCGTTAGCAGTTTTTATTATTATTATTATTATTATTATTATTTTTTACTATTTATTTATTTATTTATTTTATTTTAACAATGAGGTACTTGAATCGTAATGTCAATTATCGTGCCTCATCAACTCTTCCCTGCAAAACATAGGTCAGTGATTCTAATTGACAGGATGAGAGATAAAAGATGATTAACTGAAGTAAGACATCATGTACGTAAAACGTGATAGGGTATGAAGAGACTTCCCACGCGTTGGGTTTATCTGAGGCTGACCTACCCTAATTTACTCTCGTGGGCTTTTTGGTATGAAGGTTCCCAGATCTTCGCAACATACTAGACAAAAATAAATCTGGTCTTTCAATTGGATTAGATCTGAGTGGATGCTTTTCCTGAGCCTCGCTGGGGAGCGCCCCTTTGAGGCCAGTAATCCACATCCGACAGGTTTACCTCAAGAGGAGGAACTGCTCAACATACATTCATCGTACCTCACTGTATGCATATGATGACATTAAAGTAAAGCATTCGTGAAGATAAAGCATTTATCTAAAGCAAAACATACATTCACAAGCGTACAATGTCAAACACAGCTGGTGTGATGTCGCAAGCACCCAAAAATAATATCTTACTTTTGAAAAATAAATATGTAGTAGTGCAAGTAAGAGTCGATCCCACAAAGAATGATTATTTAATTTTATGTTTTTGCAAATAAGAATTGGGGGGTTTTTAATTAAAGAAATAATAAAATTAAAATTAACTAAAATAATTAAGCAAATAATTTAATAAAGTAAATGAGAAGGAAAAGCCTTGGTTTAAGTTAATATCCACCATCAAGAATTTACAACTGATCACTGATGCAAAAATAAATCAATTAATATTTTAAAGATTCACCGTAGAAAGAACTACTCGCAGGTGGAATAATTTTTCTCCTCTCTCCTTAATTTTAGATAAGTAGAGCCACGTGGTCTAAATACCCTTACTATTAAACAACCTCCGGCACGTGCTAAAGATTTAATTTTAATAGCAGCATAAAGAATTAGAGAGATCGTTGAACTAAACAACACAAGCCACGTGTTTGCATTTAATTTAGATGAATATTCTTCCTAAGATAAAATAATCTTTTGATCTGCAAAAGAATTATTAAACTTAGTCGCTTCACAAATAGCAGTAGATTAATATGAATAATAAACTAGTAGTACTCCTAGCAATTAAACAAATCAATCATAAAATTGAGCATAGAAGAATATTCAATAATCAAAATAAAGAAGGAAAATGAACAAAATCTGTCAATCACGCGTCAGCCACGCGGAGAGAGAGACAGCCGCCGCCAGCCACGCGTCAGCCGCCAGCCGCTTTTTCTTTTTTTACCGTTGGCGCGTGGAATACACGCGCCCGTTCCAACTTCAACCGGTCGCGCATTGCGCGAACAATTGTTCCTTCCCGAGCCAAAAACGACGCCGTTTCTGCAGTTTTCCACTTATGTACGCGCATTGCGCGGTCGGCCCATTTTCCGAAATTTACAGAATTGCCCCCGGTCTTTGCTAAATTACATTTTTGCCATCCGGTTTTTGCAGATTTTACAGAAATGCCCTCAGCTTTTAATTTTTCTACAAAAATAAATATAAATTAATTAAAAATAAATAAAAATAAAATAAAAATAATAAAAACACATAATAATTAATAAAACACCTAAAACACTAAAAATAAATAAAAACACATAAATAAAAATAAATATAAAAATACTATAAAATTACCTAAATTAACACAAATTAACTAAAATCCTATAAAACCTATTAAAATCAAAATAAGCTAAATAATTAAACATTTAAGCATACAATAAATATAAAAACTAAGTATTAGGGAATAAAAATATCGTATAATTTAACTCTATCAACGGCATATATCACAACCACACATTTTTAGATTTTTAAAGGATAGGAAAACATCAAGACATGAACGCGGCTTAAACCCTCTAATCTCCCGAGCAGAGTCGCCAGCTGTCGACGCCGGAAAAGTCGTTTCGTTTTTTATAATTATCCCTTTCCAATTTAGCCTTTGATTAAGATGTGATTTTTTTGAAAAGGGTCGGCTTAAGCGTCGACGGGGTTTGAATGGTCGATTTTATAATGAGCCAATTGACCAGAGTCGCCAGTTGGTATATTTGAAATGGATGTACCAACTCATCCGAATTTTTATTTTTTTTGTAATCGTTGGCTCATATGTGACTCCGAGTTAATTGGTCTGCGAACCGAGATTCATAGAGTTCGGGGGCTTGCTTAAGCGAGGGGAAGGTGTTAGGCACCCCCCGACTTCCGTGAAACACGGTTACCGCAATCTTGATGTTTTCCTATCCTTTTAAAATCTTAAAAATGTGTGAGTTGTATGTGTGTGCGTGCGTGCCTAGGTGAATGTTTGTGGTGAATTTTGCTTGGTTTTATATGGCAAATGTGCCTTATTCTGGAAAGCGTTTTAGACGTCATTTGACCCAAATTAAAAGGCTTTGTTTCATAATAAAGATTGATTTTAACTTTGAAAGCGAAGAGGATTTTTATTAGGTGTCATTTATAGAAAACAAAAGTTTTTTAAACTTTTGTCAAATAGGAATCGAGACTATACATTGCCTTCTAACAGTAAATCGAATAAAAATGAAGGCAACTTCTAGAACTCTTTAACCCTATGCACAAAGTTTAATGAAAACATTTGTCTATTTTTACGAAATCATTCTTTATGATATTTCAAAACCAATTGGAGCCTTTTCATCAAACCGGAATCAAAGTTCGCCACAACTCTTAATTTTGAACCTCGTGAATCTAATATCCTAATTTGATCACTTTTAAAAAATCTTTATCGTTTGCCTTATTTTGAAAAATCGTTTTTCGTGTCGTAAATCAAAACGAGCATTCACAACATGTCGGGGCTATCCATGGGCATGTGAGCCGTCTAAATAACCCCAAACACCCACAATCACATATTTTACTATTACGGGGCCTTAAACCCGATCACGGCTTGGTATTGCTTTAAGGCCCGATATTACATATATACAACCATGGACCCTATACAATGATTACATACATCCAAATTTGTCCATCATCGGGATTTGATCACGAGGATCTCCTCCCTAGGCTCACAGTTACCCAACTCACTGCACAACCATACCAAGGTAAGCTTAACAAAACTAAACTTGTTACTACGCTACACGAATCAAAAATTACAATTCCAACACTACGAACTATCCGTTAACGCAATGAACTACATTATCACCGTACGGATGTCATCGGGACATTAGGAGGAGATTACGTTCCGACGGAACCCTCGCTAATAATCCCTAATCCACGGATCCTCGCTAATATAACAACATACTACGCTAAACAACCCAAAACACAAGATTATAATATTAATACAAGCAAAAAAATATCAAAAGAAACACCCTTTTCACCTTGCAATATACCGACAAAAGCTTTATATTTCACGATTAAAGCAAAACCACAAGAAAGCCTAACTATTTGAGCAGCAATCGACAATTTATCACCCAAATAAACTCCACCCGAGCCTCTCTCTCTCTCTTCTCGCATTTTTCTCTCTCTAAAAGAACTTAAAAAACTTTTCTTCTCCTACTCTCGGGTGAAAACTGGCAATGTATAGCGTTCCGCAGGTGCAACTGCGGCTGACCGCAAGTGCATCTGCGGCTGCCTTCGCTAGCCACCCGCGCCGAATCCTCGGCTGCCGTGCGTTTTCTCGAGCCACAAAAAATGCCACGTGTCGTCAGTCGCAGATGCATCTGCGGCTGCCCGGCTTCTTTGTTGTATTATTTCGGAAGACTGTTACTTGATGTAGAAATTGTTTTTTGTGCTTGGCTTCCAGGGAGCAAGACCCCCTACTGCCGTAAGCGTAATGGTCATTTGCCGTTTTTGGCGACCGCATCGGGCTTCGTCTGGATTGACTGTGTGTCTTGCCTCAAATGATTCGATTCTCGTTGTTCGTTTGGCAGCTTTGATCGTAAGCCGTTGTGGTGACTTCGTGTTGGCGTCCACCTTTCCTTTTCGTATGTCGAGTCGAATGAGGATTTTGCCCTCCTGTCAGGGTTAGTACATAAGTGCAAAATTTGGGTGTCTACAGGTTTGAATAGCTTTTAAAATAAATTACACATATGTGTGACCGAACAAGTGGCTTAGACTTCCTTTTCAATTAGTTCATGAATGTAAGAACTTTAAATGATTCATAATTCAAGAATGGAATATAAATTCAATTGCACCACGTGTGAATAACAATAATATTGATTGTGAAATAATTTATAATACAAAATAAGTCAGGGTTTAGGAACTTACTCAATATAAATTTGAGTAAGGTTAGATAACTTGTCTATCTGTCGATTTTCAGATAATTCTCTGAACTTAACTCCTTTGAAAGACCTAACATAAATAATGTCGGTATATCAATTAGTACAGTACATAATCATTCATTTGACCGTCTAATTATGCTATTTATCTAGCATCTATATCAATTAGGATAATCACGTAACATACACAATTCAATTTTATATCATTATCCCTATAAAAATATTTAATTGTACCTAAGATAATGATTTAATTACCTAATATCACTCCTCATTAAGTAATATTAATTTATTAAACTTAAAACATCTCTTTTCCCTTCATTTAAACCCTTAAACAATTTATTATAATTGTTTAATTAATTATCTCATTTATCATCTAACTTTGTTTCGATAATAAACAATGATTTTAATTACCTTTATTTATTATTCAATATCAATTAAATAATAATAATTATTTAATTTAATTTTGTTCTTCTTTAATTATTATTTAACATCCCTTAAATAATAATTAATTAATTAATTATCCTTATCTATTATTTAATATTAATTAAATAATAGATAATTATTTTATTAACTTCATTTACTTTATTTAATATTCAATATATCAAATAATTACCTTAATTGCTTAATTTATTATTTAATTTTAAATAATAAATAATTAAATATTTCTAGTTACTTTAATTATTATTCAATGTTAATTAAATACCTTAAATATTTTTAGTTTACTTTATTTATTATTTAAATAATAAAAAATTATTTCATTTGGGTCCCATATTAATTATATTAATATTTAAGACATTATACGAATTTTTTTATTTAATTAAATTCGACCCAGCCCGGCCCGGCCCGGCCCGGCCCGGTCAAAAGACTAATCCTTAAATTATTTTTAAGTTTAATATATTAGTCCATAAATGGGTTAATTATGAAATAGTTTAGACTGCACAACAAGCCTTGATTCTGCATTTTTATCTAACTAGACAGCAAAGCAGACAAATATACCTCGTCTGGTTTAGTACAAAACGAAGTAAAAACTAAAATAGATGGTTCTTGCCTGTCTGATTTAGTACAAAACCAAAGCAGACACGAAAGTAGACGGTCCCTACCTGTCTAGATTGTAACATAATTTGGACAGTTTATTCCAAAGTGACGATTTTTGCTTTAAAAATCTATTTTAATACATTTTTTGTTCATTTTTTTAAGATCATTTGATGTCTCATAAGTCTATAACATACCAACACATATATATTAAAATAAGAAACCATAGATCTAAAACAAAGATCTTTAAAATAGTTTTCAACCATCAAAACATATTATTATGCTTGAAAATACATTTTGACCATAGATCTACATATACACACATAAATACACATAGATCTCCATCAAATCTTTCTTTCTTATATTTTCGAACCCTACATGGTTCCATCAAAACAAAACTCTCACAATCAACCATGGCAAAACATATATATCACATATATAGGCATTAAAACTAAAAGTTCTAAAGATAAGAACACTTTTAAACCTCTTTGTCTTTGATGCTCTTTTTCTCTTTTATCCAAAGTAGGTTATGAAGGTAGATGGCATTCAAAGTTTCTCTTTAATGACTTTAACACTCACCAATCACTAATACTTGAAGATTTAATGAATTCACTTTAAATTTTCTTTTACTTCTCGCTCTAACTTTCTATATCTCACTTTGAAAGCTCTTCTCTCTAAAACAACTAACATTTAGAAAATGAAATTTTAAGTTGGTCAATAGAGATAGTCTAGGTTAGTTTAATTTCATCCAAAATTTATACATATAAACATATATCTATAGATTTATTACTAACTTAATCCTTGAAATTCTTATCCAAGCTAGCTTTTGAGATTGCTTGTACTTGTTAGCCAATAAGAAAGCTCCAAAGTGAGATTGCATGGGACCTCCCTTGAACTCCCAAGCTTGACCGACCACTCTCTCACTCTCTATAACATCCATGCTTTTTGCTTTATTTTAAATGTCAAATTAGTAGCTATATTGACCAAGCTTTTGACTTTTACTTAATTCTCAAATTGGGTCAAGTGTGGGCCACTAGTTAAATTCCCGTTGGGCTCCAATTAATTAAATCATTGGGCTACCACCCCTACTAGCATTGTCTTGTAAAATAAATCAAGTAGTGGACTAGTTTATTTAATTTACATAAATCACATAACAAAATTTACAAGCCCATTACATAATTAAATGATTGGGCTTGTTTAGCTTATATATAAGGCTAGCCCATTAGAATTAATTATATTCTTTGACTATTAAATAAATTCACATAGTTTAGCATATTATCACCCATTTAATATTCACATTAATTAAATCACATGATCCAATTATGTTTACTATATTCAAAATTAATTGAATATTTACATAAACTTAACATCTTACCAATTCTTTGATATTAAAATTCTTAGGTTAGTCTATTAATTTAACGTATCCATTAATTGGACATTCATTTAATTTAATCAACCATATAGTCACATAGTCAACCAATCACACAAGACTTTAAATTAATTTTCACCAAAAATTTATTAGAAATTAAATTCTTAATTTTATTTATAAGGTCACTTAAAATTCTTGGTTATTACAGCCACCATCATCGGCATTATCCGCATTTTCTACGTTATTCTCGATATCCATAATATACGCATCATCCGTTTCATTCGCAATACTCATATCATCTGCACAATCCAAATCTTTATCTTCATTAACATCTCAATCATTTTCATCATTTAATGACTATAAAAGTGGCCTTTCATAAGCGCAAAATCTTTAATTCATCGACATCATGATCAACATCTCTAACTCCTATGGACGAAGCTGGGTGTATGATTGTGGGGTCAATTGACCCCACTGAACTTATATGTATATATATTTAGTATATGAATCTTAAAAAAAAATTGGGTGTATTAAATAAATTGACCCCACTTAAAATTTTCATTTTTTTAATATGTAGGATCAAATTGAATTTTTGTGATTTTCTCAATTAAATTTTAATCTTATATCACTTATCTCCTTATATATACATCAATCTTACTTAATCTTTTTAAATTTTATAATATTTACGTTTATATTATTTTTAAATATTAACAAAAATAAGTATTTATGAATAAATTTATGATTAAAACGGTCTATTAGAGGTCAATAGGGTATGTATATAATGCTACCATTGATTATATTTCATTGTAATCAAATAAATAATCTCTTATTTCAAAAATCATATATACATTTTAAAACTAACAATTTCAAAAATAATTACTTTTTTCAAACATATCTCTAACATTTGTTGAAAATTTGTAATAGTAACATGATAGTACTTGATCTATTTGGAATTTCATATAATTTATTAGTTTCAAAATAAAAATATATCTCCAATTTTTGTACGGACTAAAAAGTAATAGATATCTCTCTAATTCTAGGAAGTAATATAAATATCTAATTTTGGAGTAAAGAAACTACCCAAAAATATAAAATTACTCATAAAATTTGGTACGAGGGCACTATCCCCCAAACTTCGATAAATTATTTATAATCTTAATATTAATTTTGACCCTACTAAAAATATTTTCTGCTTTTTCACTACTAACTCCTTCAATATTCACTCTCTTTATTTGTCATACTAATACTGTAAGACCCCGAATTTTAATAAATAGATTTAAAAAATTTCTCATAATTTTATACTTAACAGTAAGGTATTAAATTAATAAAAATTAAAATTAAGGATATTATGTGCAAAAAAATTTATGTCGGACAATATTTAATTGGTCGGAGAATATTCGTTCTGTCGGGAAATATTCGTACAATGGCGCCAAAATATTCAATTATGGGTAGACTCCACAACGAAATATTGTTAGATGTAGAAAAAGACAACAGTAGCATTTCTAAATAAAAATGGTCAACGATATTATCATTTTTAACTGTTAAAATATCCAATGATAAATGTATGGTAACATATGGTATTTTACAGTAGCACACGGTATTACACAATGTTTACATTATTGAATTGATAAAGTGTCTATTGCATAACATTTCATCAATAATTGTCATTACACAATATTTTATATTATTGAATCAATAATTGTCATTACACAATATTTGACATTATTAATTGCATAGCGTTCCATATTATTGAATCAATAATTATCATAATGCACAACATCTTGCATTATTGGGCCAATAATTATCACAGTAGTAGTCACGGATATTAAACAGTTAGACAGATTTATTATTTAAAAAATATTGTATGTTTAATAATTAGGATATTAAATCAATAAAATAATATGAAAATGTGTAATTCGTGTAAGTGTGTAACACGTGTAAATGTGTAACATACGTAAGTGTGTAACACACATAAATGTGTAACGCGTGTAAATGTGTAACACGTGTAGGCATGAAACGCGTGTTAATCAACGAACAATGCAGATTAAAGTTCGAAACATGTGTTGGTTGATGAATGGTTCAGATTAAAAGATGAGATTAAAATGTGTAACGTGTGTGTGAAAAAGTAGGTTAGGCTCTGGCTATAAATATGGGGCTTAGTATAAGGAGTTTCATACATTCATCACTCAATCTTCTTTCCACTTTCTAAATATTTCTTAGTATAAGTGTCTCTCTTACAGTATTAAAACTATCTTAAGCGTTGAAAATCTGGAAGGGTACGAGTATTGTTCAAGTTGACCAACCTCATAAAAGCTGTATTTAGTCACGAGATAAGGTAAGGGATATCACTTTTCTTTCAAACTCTTAAATTTATTACGGTAAGGGATATCATTTTTTTTAAACTTTTAAACTTATTATGGTAAGGGGTATCATTCTCTTCATCATTATAAAAGGATATCATTTTCTTTTTTATTTATAAGGGATACCATCTTTTTCATCTTCTATCACTTAAATTTATTACGGTAAGAAAGTATCTCATTTGTACCTCTAATGTAATTAAACGGTGAAAATTCATGAATTAATAATTCATTAATATTCCCTTAATAGTTTGCACTTCATCTAATACCCTTTGACAAGAACATTCCTATTAAATTTCCATTGTCATATTTGAACTGAGAACTTATGGACCTTGAACTTTTGAACTGTGAACATTTTGGTTTAATTTCTTGTACCGTAAACCTTACCGTTGAACTTCATCCATGTGGATCTTGGACATTATTACTGGACTTGGATACCTTTTCCTATACATCATGTTGACAATTTGGACATTATTTAAATCTGGACAAAGTAAAATTTGCTAACTCCTAATGTTATTATTTATCATGTTTTTTCTATTCATTATTTATATCTCTGTTACTATCTCAATCATCAAGTATCAGTTGGTTATAAATATATGTGGCTTGGGGCACAGATGATAAGTTAAAGGCGATATAGGTTAGAGGCGATATAGGATAAAGGCGATATAATTGTTGGGTGTCTTTTGTCGGATGACAAGGACACGTAATGAATGTTCTCTTTGGTCGGGGGCAAAAAAGAACTGTTGTTTGGCATGATCATGGCCAGTGGCATTTCAGATGATAAAAGTTGACGGTGATTTTCTTAAAAAAAGAGGCTAGTAGACATCATGATCTACTTGATTCTCTTAGTGGTGGTTATTTTACGGCAGTTGAACGTTGTTTAAAAACTTAACTGTTATTGTTGATTTAAATCTTGTTGTTTATATTACTCTATTGACAACTCAACTGCAGTTGTTGATTTAAAACTTGTTGTCTATTATATTCAATTAAGAACTCAATTGTTTAAGGCTAAGAATAATTCATTTTTCATTATCTTAGTTATGATATTTCTTACTAGGTTATTTGAGCTCACCCTTTCCTTTTTGTTCAATTATTCAGGAAATGCAAACGTAGCCGGGACTAGCGGGGAGGAAAGGGGAATGGAGTAACGGTTTGAGATAGTTGTTATAGTAGTTTTCACTTTATTGTCGAAGAGTAATAATCCTGAAGATTTAGTTGTGTATTATTGGGTACTGTACAGTGTATTGTGATAATTTTGTTGTAATCTTTTGATGACTTAAATTATGTGGTGTGGGCCCGATTTGGGGGTGTCACAGTTGGTATCAGAGTTTAAGGATATAATCTTGCATTAAGATATAGGATTAGAACTAGGAAGGAAGAGACGATTAGAATCCTTCGCTAGTGTGTCCTACCTAAGTTAAATTTAGCTAGTTGGCTTGAATGAAACAAAAAGTGACAAGTTAGTTTGTTTAAACTAACATTTGTTTTGTGACCATATTTCAGAATGACATCTGAAAACCAAGAGATGAATTATGCCACAGAAAACCAAGAGGCTACAAATAATCCTCCTGCAGCTTTCGAAAATAATGCAGGTGGCCATATGAATTATGATGGTTTCTTTAGAAACTTTATACAATTCATGCAAAATCAAGCGAGAGGAACTCCCACCGGTGGAAATGCTGGTGAATCAAGGATGGTCACTGCGAAGCAGTTTAAGGAGTTGGGACCACCCGAATTTTTCGGGAAGTCGGACCTACTTAAGGCAGAGGCATGGCTGAAGCAAATGACAAAGATATTTGATGTTCTGTGCTGCACTGATGATCAGAAAGTTCCATTTGCTACCTTCATGCTAAAAGGAGAAGCAGACCATTGGTGGGAATCGATAAAGTGTACCCATTAATCAGCACTTGAGATGTCCTGGACGGAGTTTCAGGATTTGTTTAATGAATTTTTTTTCCAGAAAGTGTCCGCCGTATGAAAGAGGTAGAATTTATTAAACTAGAACAAGGGAACATGACTGTTTATCAATACGAAGCCAAGTTTTCGGTGTTATCTTGATTCGCGCCTTATTTGGTGGACGATGAAGCCTGAAAGTCTCGCATGTTCTTACGAGGCTTGAGACCTAAAATTCACCGGCACCTTATCTCTCACAAACTTTGTCTATATTTAGATATGGTAGATATGGCTTAAAGGGTTGAACAAGAAGATGAGATATTGCAACCAAGAGCCAATGACCAACCAAGAGGAAGAAATAACAAAAACAATTACCGGAATAAGAACCGAAGAGGCGACAATGCTTATTTCGAAAATAGTAACCACTTCGGTGGTAATTCCGGTCCAGATAACAGAAGGGGAGAAACAAGTGAATAATTTCAAGAGAAAAAGATCTCACAACGATCACAAAAAGGCGTCAGCACCAACATCAACACCAGTAATAGTTTCAAGGAGAGGAGATCGAACACCCGTAAAATGCCACAGGTGTGGTCAGGAGGTTCACATCAGTCCAAACTGTACTCAGCAATCTAAGTCTTGTTATAATTGTGGGAAAGAATGTCATATTGCCTGATTTTGTCCTATCACAAAATCAAGTCTAGCAGCGATGATGGCTCCAAAGGTTAGCACAGATAAGGGAAAATCTGTAGTCCAATAGAGGGCTTTTGTTACAACATCTTAGAAGGCATGAAACCTGAACCTCTTGTGAAGTCTATGCCCTATTAGATACTGGTTCTACTCACTCTTTTTTCTCATCTGCATGTGCTCAACATTTAAATTTGATTCCTAAAAATTTAGACTTTGACTTATGTGTTGAAACTCCATTTGGGAAAATGGCCATTACATCTACTGTTTATAAATCTTGCTTGGTTCAAATCAATAACCTTACCCTACCCGTTGACCTTATCTCTTTGAAAATGCATGAAATTTGATGTGATTTAGGAATTGATTGGTTGACTACCCATCATATTAAAATTGATTGCTTCCATAAGCTTATTAACTTTCATATTCCTAACCAACCTATCATGCAAATTCAAGCAACCAAACCTTTGAAATCTGTAATCGTTATTTCTAGCCATAAAACCATTCGTTTATTAAAATATGGATGTCAAGCCTTTCTAGCTCATATCACTGATCTAAATAAAAACTCGATAAACTTGAACAATATTCCTATTGTTAATGAATTTCTTGATGTATTGACCTTGAACCCGGTATTATGGCCTACTCGTAGACCGCAAAATTGAATTCTGTATTGACCTTGAACCCGGTATTAAACCTATTTCTAAAGCCCCATATCGAATGACTCCCATAGAACTTCAAACGTTAAAAGTCCAACTTCAGGATCTCCTAGATACCGATTTTATACGACCAAGTACATCACCTTGGGGTGCCCCTGTTCTATTTGTAAAAAAGAAGGATGGGAGTATGAGGTTGTGCATTGACTATCGAGAGTTGAATCATCTCACCATCAAGAATAGGTATCTGTTACCTCGAATTGATGGCTTGTTTGATCAATTACAAGGTGCTCAGTATTTTTCAAAGATCGATCTCTGATCTGGCTGTAATCAGTTAAAGGTTAAAGCTGATGACGTTCCAAAGACTGCCTTCAGAACTCGCTGTGGCCATTACGAGTTCTTAGTCATGCCTTTTGGACTAACTAATTCTCATGCAGAATTCATGGACATGATGAACCGAATATTCAAAGAATATTTGGATCATTTTGTGGTTGTCTTTATTGATGACATCCTCATATACTCCAAGAGTCGCGAGGATCATGAACGTCACTTGCGATTAATACTTCAAAAGTTACGTGAAAATAAGTTATATGCTAAGTTGAAGAAATGCGAGTTCTGGCTTGAGGAAGTAACATTCCTTGGGCATGTGATTTCTAAACAAGGAATATCAATTGATCCTACAAAGATTGAAGTAATTTTAAACGAGGAGCAACCTAAGACAGTAACCAAAGTACGAAGTTTTCTGGGTCTAGCTAGTTATTATCGGAGATTTGTAGAAGATTTTTCCCGAATTGTCACTCCACTAACTTAGCTGACTTGGAAAAATACAAAATTTGAATGGAGTAAGGAATGTGAGAAAATCTTTCAAGAACTCAAGAGAAGACTCGTTTCAGCCCCGGTTCTGACTATACCATCAGGATCAGCAGGATTTATTATCTACAGCGATGCTTCGAGTAGTGGTCTAGGAGGCGTTCTTATGCAACACGAGAAAGTTATAGCTTACGCCTCTCGACAACTCAAAGATTATGAGAAAAATTATCCTATTCATGATCTAGAGTTAGTAGTGGTCGTTTTCGCATTGAAGATCTGGAGACACTACTTGTACGGGGAAAAGGTGGAGATCTTTATAGATCATAAAAGTCTTAAATATTTCTTCACCCAAATAGAACTCAACATGCGACAGCGATGTTGGCTTAAGCTTTTAAAGGATTATGACTACATTATCCAGTACCACCCAAGAAAGGCGAACGTGGTAGCTGATGTATTAAGTAGAAGATCATATGTGAGTACAAATATAATACTAACAACACAAAGGCGCATTTTTTACGATTTACAAAAGATGGAAATAGAGATAAAGTCACCAGGGACCCAGATGAGGATCGTGCACATATGAGTAGAACCGACTTTAATCGATAAAGTTAAAGCTGCTTAAGCTACTGATCTAGAACTGATAAATATGATAAGGAAAGTATAATAAGGTGATATTCCAGAAGTAAGAATTAATGAGAAAGGGATACTTCGAGTCAACTCTCGACTCTGTGTTTCTAATGACCCTGAATTGAAGTATAAAATCATGATGGAGGCACACAATACATCGTTTGCAATTCATCCTGGAAGTACCAAAATGTATCGTGACCTTCAACATACATTTTGGTGGAGCAATATGAAGAAGGAGATCGTTGAGTTTGTCTCGAGGTGTTTAACATGTTAACGTGTCAAAGCGGAGCATCAAGTGCCTAAGGGTCCATTACAACCACTTGATGTTCCCTAATGGAAGTGTGAACACATCAATATGGATTTTGTGACGGGTCTTCCCAAAGTTTCTCAAGGCTTGGATGCGATTTAGGTCATTGTAGATAGATTGATCAAGTCCACTCATTTCTTACTTATTCGAGAAAAGTATTCACTTGAGCGTCTAGCTAATATGTACATAAGTGAGATTGTGAGAATGCATGGCATGCCAGTATCCATAGTTTTTGATCGGGACCCTAGATTCACTTCATGATTTTGGATCAGTTTACAAAAAGCTATGGGCACCAAACTACGATTTAGTTCTGCTTATCATCCCTAAACAGATGGACAATTGAAAAGGACAATTCAGACTCTTAAAGATTTATTAAGGCTTTATGTGTTAGATTTCAAAAAAAGTTGGGACAAGTATTTACCGTTGGTTGAATTCTCCTACAACAACAGTTATCAAGTAAGTATATTAGTGGCTCCATTTGAAGCTTTGTATGGACGAAAGTGTCGCTCTCTAGTATGTTGGAATGAGGTGGGAGAAGCAAATTATTGGGACCTGAGCTTGTGCGCATGACAACATAAAAGATCCAAATAATCAGATGACGAATACAAACTGCACAAGAACGACAGAAGAGTTATGATGATCTTCATCGAAAGGACGAAAGTTTCAACATTTGAGATCATGTATTCTTACGTGTTTCTCCATGGAAAGGAATTACAAGGTTTGGAAAGAGAGGAAAGCTCAATCCTTGATTTATTAGCCCATTTGAAATCCTTGACCAAATAGGAAATGTGGCCTGCAGACTAGCTCTACCACCAAACATGTCCCGCATTCATAACGTTTTTTCACATATCTATATTACGTAAATATGTGAAGGACCCAAATCCCATTATTGAGTTGGAGCCAGATGAGATAGCGGATGATTTAACGTATGAGGAGGTACCTGTCAAGATCTTGGATAGAAAGGAGCAGATCTTACGCTCAAAGACTATACCTCGAGTCAAGATTTTATGAAAAAATTAAGATATTGAGGAAATGACCTAGGAGATAGAATCTGAAATGAGAGCTAAGTATGCTGATCTCTTCGAAATGTCAGGTACGTAAATTTCGGGGACGAAATTTCATTAGGAGGGGAGGATGTAAAACCCCGAATTTTAATAAATAGATTTCAATTTTTTCTCATAATTTTATGCTTAACAGTAAGGTGTTAAATTAATAAAAATTAAAGTTAAGCATGTTATGTGCAAAAATTTTATGTCGGCCAACATTCAATTGGCTTCCTTTGAAATATTTTACCTTGAAAAATTATTTTCTTTAAAAACTATTTTGAAGTATATTTATACTATATAATCACTTTAATGATTTTATATATATATAATTGGTATGTGTTGCTTACTAATTAAATTATGAATATATATATATAGGTTGATCAACCTCATAAAATCTGTATTTAGTCACGAGATAAGGTAAGGGATATCATTTTCTTTCAACCTATTAAACTTATTATGGTAAGGGATATCATTCTCTTCGTCATCATAAAAGGATATCATTTTCTTTTTTACTTGTAAGGGATACCATTTTTTTCATCTTCTATCACTTAAACTTACTACGGTAATAAATTATCTCATTTGTACCTCTAATGTTATTAAACGGTGAAAATGCATGAATTAATAATTTATTAATATTCTGATGTCGCAAACACCCAAAAATAAAATCTTACTTTGAAAAATATTAATCTAGTAGTGTAAGCAAGAGTTGATCCCATAGAGAATGATTAATTTAATTTTATGTTTTCGCAAACAAAAGTTGGGGGTTTTTGTAATTAAAGAAATAATTTAAATAAAACTAATTAAAATAGTAATGCAAGAAATAAATAAAAATAAAAAGCTTTGGTTTAAGACAACATCCACCATCAAGAATTTACAACTGATCACTGATGCAAGAATAACTCAATTCATATTTTGAAAATTCACCGTAGAAAGAACTACTCGCAGGTGGAATAATTTTTCTCCTCCCTCCATAATTTTAGATAAGTAGAGCCACGTGGTCTAAATACACTTACTACTAAACAACCTCCGGCACGTGCTAAAGATTTAATTTAATAGTAGCTTTAAGAATTAGAGAGATCGTTAAACTAAACAACAGAAGCCACGCGTTTGCATTTAATTTAGATGAATATTCTTCCTAAGATAAAATAATCTTTTGATCTGCAAAACAATTATTAAACTTAGTTGTTTCACAAATAGTAGTAGATCAATATAAATAATAAACTAGTAACGCTCCTAGCAATTAAACAAATTAATCATAAAATTGAGCATAGAAGAATATTCAATAATCAAAATATAAATTGAACAATTAAAATAAATTAGATCTCACAGTGTATAAATCTTGATGGCTTCAATCACTTAAACCAAGAAAAATAATTTAGCTACTCATAATTGTAGAGAACACTAAAAAATAGAAGAGAGAAGTTTTATTCTAATGAGAGTTGTATCTTACAATGTGTCTCAAGCCCTCTATTTATAGGCTCCATAAACCTCCTAACTTGTCCAAACCCTAATAGGATTTACAATTAAAAATAAAAGAAAAATAAAATAATTATTATCCTAACCCTAATTGAAATTAAAATCCAATTTGGAATCAAATTAATGCAAAATTCCGAAATAATCTCGTTTCCCATCATTTCTGTGCAACCAAACAGCCCCTCCACGCGCTTTTGACCAAGTCAACGCGTTTATCGCGTTTGGTGATGTCAGCGCCCCTCCCGCGCATTGCGCGCACGCTTTGCTTCCAAACGACGTCGTTTCTTTTACTCCGCGCCTGCTTCAACAATTTCCTCGCGCGCATTGCGCGTATGCCTTTAACTTATGGATGAAACGGCGTCGCTTCATCTGCTCGCCAGACTCATTTCACGCGCACATTGCGCGGATATCCGGATGACTTATTTACGATTCTACCACCGTGCTGCTTAATTACCAAAATGCCATTTAACTTTTGCAAGATTTACAGATTTGCCCCCAAACTTATTTTTCCTACAAAATAAAATATAAAATAAATAAAAATAATATAAAAATACTAAAAATAATAAAAATGCATAATGATTAAAAAAACACTTAAAATACAAAAAATAAATAAAAACACATAAGTAAAAAGAAATATAAAAATACTATAAAATTATCTAAATTAACTAAAATCCTATAAAACCTATTAAAACCAAAATAAGCTAAATAATTAAACATTTAAGCACACAATAAATATAAAAACTAAATATTAAGGAATAAAAATATCGTATAATTTAACCCTATCAAATACCCACACACTTAGCTTTTTGCTCGTCCTTGAGCAAAACAAAAATAAAAACTATAAAAATAAAACTAATAATCAAACAACTTACTTGACTCGAACAACAAATCAATATGAATTCAATATTAGCCTCAAAGATTTTTAAAATAATAACTCAAAGAAAATTTTAAAACCATGCAAAATCTAGAACTTTAACATATTTATCAATTTTACTTTACTCAAGACCTTTTGTGTGTGTGTGAATCCAAATGTATCAAACTAATCAAAATTCAGATAAGTCTAGGTTATTAATTACCGTATAAAAGACATACTACAAAACAGAATATACTTATTTTCCTCATCACTTTCAGTTAACACAGAGAAATATAAATCATAAGATCAAAAGGTTTTTAATCAATGAAACACACTAGGATTATTAATATCAATTTTTTCAAATATTTTTTCAATTTCATTTTTTTTCTTTTTCTTTTAATGGGTGCATTTTATGCTCCATCCCATTTTTTCTTCTTCATTTTTTTCCCACGGTGAGTGCATTTTATGCTCCATCTCACCATCGAGTGCGTTTTACGCTCCATCTCATTTTTTCATGTGTTTATGAGTGAGTGCGTTTTACGCTCCATCTCAACCCACCACATAATTTTTTTCCTTCAATAATAATTCTAGAAAAATTACCTAAATCATCTCTTCCAAATTATATTTTACCTTATATTTCACTTCAAATAATGATCAAATAAGATATAGAGTTCAAAAATATCTTTCATAAGCATTTAACCATATAATCTTTCTCTAAATTTAAACTAGCTCAAACAAATGGATATAAGTGCATAAAAATTTAAAGGATCTCAAACAAAGTAATTATTAACAATAATCAAAAATCCAAACTAAGCAAAAATTTATCATTTTCCCAAGAGTTATTAAATAAAAACCAAAATTTTTATCATTGGCTAAAAATCAAAAATTCGATTAACTCATTGCTCAAGCGACACATCCTAAAAATAAATAAATAAAAAATTACCCCATTTTCGTAGGAAACACGGTTACACTTAGCATGTGCAACAAGCCTTTAAACCCTAAGGTTACCCCAAGTGGACAAGTTGTGTCTCGTGAGGTTTGCAGTGAATTTACCCACAAAATTCAAAATGTCAAAATTTTTTAAAATTCTCTAAAATTAAAATAATTTTTTTAAAAAAAAAAAACAAAATTTTAAAATTCCCTAAAAATAGAACAAATATCCTAAATCCCTTCTTCCACACTTAAAATTTACATTGTCCCCAATGTAAAGTAAAATGCAAAGAAAAAGCAAAAAATAAATAAAATAAAAAGAAAATTATACTCCCCTTGGGTTGCTTCCCAAACAGCGCCTTTGTTTATCGTCATTGGAGTGACAGCAGACCAAAGTACTAAGTTACTCCAACTTCATGAATTTTAAGCACCCCATCCATCACGTCATTCTTTGTTGGTAGATTCAGTCTCCCTTGCATGTGACATGAACGTTCAACTCCATTTTCAAGTAAGAAATATTTAATATGATCGGAGAAAGTCTTTATATTCGGAATGGAATCCTGCAAAACAAAAGACGAAAATTTGTCGTGAGTAACAGGCAATGGAATGGAATTAATTACATTATTATGAAAAATCATTGGCAAAGAATTTAATGGAGTTTCATCCTCCTTCAAATCTTGTTTCAGCTCAATTGTTTTTTCTTCCTCTAACTACAAATTGTTGGTAATTGCAATATCAAACTTTTCCTTGTTTATCTCCTTAACAACTTCCGCCACCTTAGGCATGTCATCATAAAAAATAACATCATTGTCTATATTAACACAGTTTGCTTCATTGATGTTGTTGGCTTTCTCTTGCGTCGGGGATGGAGGGACTGTCTTTTCTGGATCTTCTATATCGTTACCACTTCTTAACACTTGTGCACTTGTATTCTCTGTTAGATTATTCACCGTTTGAGAAGGTACTTGCACAGAACTTTGCTCCTCCAATTGATCGATTGCGATTTGTCCCATTTGAGTACCTAAACGCTGAATAATCGCATTAATTTCTTGAATATGAGCCTGCATGTCTTGTTGAAATTGCAAATTATCCTGTTGAAATTGTAAAGTGTTAGCTTCAATTAATTTAAGCATATCTTCAAAAGACATATCAGAAGTATTTGTTTGACTCTGTTGTTGTTGGGGATATGACTGCATGTATTGTTGATAGCTTGAAAAATTCTGATGTGCGGGCGAATTCATTTGTGGATTCTCATAGCCAAAATTATGAGGATCCCTCCATCCTGAATTATACGTGTTTGAATAGGGATCATATTTCCATTGAGTTTGACTAGGGAAACCACTTGCTATATTGACTTGTTCATAGGACTCCTCTTGAAGAATGGGACACATATTAGTTAGATGTCCTACCACCGCACAAATTCTACAAGCTTCCATTGGTTGTGCATTACCTGCAACCATTTGATAAACAAGAGAAGTTAGATCATCAATTTGTTGCTTAAGAGAAGAAATAGTTACCTCATTGACATAATTATGCATGAATTCCATCTTGAACCTGCACAACTAAATTAAATTATGAAAAACTAGAAAAATAAAATCTAAAAAAAAATTACTAAATTAAATACATATTTACAAAAGCATAAAATTAAATTAAAATCATTCCCCGGCAACGGCGCCAAAATTTGGTGTGACGTCGCAAGCACCCAAAAATAAAATCTTACTTTGAAAAATATTAATGTAGTAATGTAAGCAAGAGTCGATCCCACAGAGAATGATTAAATTAATTTTATGTTTTCGCAAACAAAAGTTGGGGGCTTTTGTAATTAAAGAAATAATTTAAATAAAACTAATTAAAATAATTATGCAAGAAATAAATAAAAATAAAAAGCCTTGGTTTAAGTCAACATCCACAATCAAGAATTTACAACTGATCACTGATGCAAGAATAACTCAATTCATATGTTAAAGATTCACTGTAGAAAGAACTACTCGCAGGTGGAATAATTTTTCTCTTCCCTCCTTAATTTTAGATAAGTAGAGCCACGTGGTCTAAATACCCTTACTACTAAACAACTTCCAGCACGTGCTAAAGATTTAATTTAATAGCAGCTTTAAGAATTAGAGAAATCGTTGAACTAAACAACACAAGCCACGCGTTTGCATTTAATTTAGATGAACATTCTTCCTAAGATAAAATAATCTTTTGATCTGCAAAACAATTATTAAACTTAGTTGCTTCACAAATAGCAGTAGATCAATATGAATAATAAACTAGTAGCGCTCCTATCAATTAAACAAATCAATCATAAAATTGAGCATAGAAGAATATTCAATAATCAAAATATAAATTGAACAATTAAAATAAATTAGATCTCACAATGTATAAATCTTGATGGCTTCAATCACTTAAACCAAAAAAAATAATTTAGCTACTCATAATTGTAGAGAACACTAAAGAATAGAAGAGAAAATTTTTATTCTAATGAGAGTTGTATCTTACAATGTGTCTCAAGCTCTCTATTTATAGACTCCATAAACCTCCTAACTTGTCCAAACCCTAATAGGATTTACAATTAAAAATAAAAGAAAAATAAAATAATTATTATCCTAACCCTAATTGGAATTAAAATTCAATTTGGAATCAAATTAATGCAAAATTCTGAAATAATCTCGTTTTCCGGCATTTCTGTGCAACCAAACAGCCCCTCCACGCGCTTTTGACCAAGTCAACGCGTTTACCGCGTTTGGTGATGTCAGCGCCCCTCCCGCGCATTGCGCGCACGCTTTGCTTCCAAACGACGTCGTTTCTTTTACTCCGCGCCTGCTTTAACAATTTCCTCGCGCGCATTGCGCGTATGCCTTTAACTTATGGATGAAACGGCGTCGTTTCATCTGCTCGCCAGACTCATTTCACGCGCGCATTGTGCGGATATCCGGATGACTTATTTACGATTCTACCACCGTGCTGCTTAATTACCAAAATGCCATTTAACTTTTGCAAGATTTACAGATTTGCCCCCAAACTTATTTTTCCTACAAAATAAAATATAAAATAAATAAAAATAATATAAAAATACTAAAAATAATAAAAATGCATAATGATTAATAAAACACTTAAAATACAAAAAATAAATAAAAACACATAAGTAAAAAGAAATATAAAAATACTATAAAATTACCTAAATTAACATAAATTAACTAAAATCCTATAAAACCTATTAAAACCAAAATAACCTAAATAATTAAACATTTAAGCACACAATAAATATAAAAACTAATATTAGGGAATAAAAATATCGTATAATTTAACCCTATCAATATTCCCTTAATAGTTTGTACTTCATTTAATACCTTTTGACAAGAACATTCTTATTAAAATTCCATTTTCATATTTGAACTGTGAACTTATAGACCTTGAACTTTTGAACCGTGAACATTTATTTGAATTGTGAACTTATGGACTAATTCCTTGTACCATAAACTTTACCATTGAACTTCTTCCCTGTAGATCTTGGACATTACTCTTGGACTTGAAAATATTTTTCTATACATCATGTTGACAATTTGGACATTATTTGAATCTGGACAAGTAAAATTTGTTAACTCCTCATGTTATTGTTTATCTTATTTTTTCTATTCATTATTTATATCTCTGTTGTTATTTCAATCATCAAGTATCTAGTCGTTCTGAATATATGTGGCTTGGGGTACAGATGATAAGTTAAAGGAGATATAAGATAAAGGCGATATAATTGTTGGGTGTCCTTAGTTAGATAACAAGGACACGTGATGAATGTTCTCTTTGGCCGGGGGCAAAGAAGAACTGTTGTTTGGCATGATCATGACCAGTGGTGTTTTTGATGATAAAAGTTGATGATGATTTTCTTAAAAAGAGAGGCTGGTAGACATCATGATCTACTTGATTCTCTTAGTGGTGGTTATTTCACTACAGTTGAACTTTGTTTAAGAATTTAACTATTGTTGTTGATTTAAATCTTGTTGTTTATATTACCCTATTAACAACATAATTGCAGTTGTTGATTTAAACTTTGTTGTCTATTATATTCGATTAAGAACTCAACTGCTAAAGGCTAAGAATAATTCATTTTTCATTATCTTAGTCATGATATTTCTTATTAGGCTATTTGAGCTCACCCTTTCCTTTTTGTTCAATTGTTCAGGAAATGAGAGCGTAACCGAGACTAGCGGAGAGGAAAGGGGAATGGAGTAGTGGTCCGAGATAGTTGTTATATTAGTCTTCACTGTACTGTAGAATAGTACTAATCGTGAAGACTTAGTTATGTATTATTAGGTACTGTACAGTGTATTGTAATAATTTTGTTGTAGTCTTTTGACGACTCAAATTGGGTGGTGTGGGCCCGATTTGGGGGCGTCACAATTTTAAAATTTTCTCATAATTTTATACTTAACAGTAAGGTGTTAAATTAATAAAAATTAAAGTTAATGATGTTATATGCAAAAAATTTATGTTGGACAATATTCGATTGGTTGAGGAATATTTGTTCTGTCGAGAAATATTTGTTCTGTGTGGGAATATTCATATAATGGCGCTGAAATATTTAGTTATGGGTGGACCCCATAAAAAAATACTATCGGATGTAAAAAACGACAGTAGTAGTCTTTTTAAATAAAAATGTCAACGTTATTATCACTTTTAACTGTTAAAATACCAGTGATAAATCTATGGTAACATATGGTATTTTACTATATTACATGGTATTTTATAGTAGCACATGGTATTGCATAACAGTACACGGTATTACACAATGTTTAAATTATTGAATTGATAAAGTGTCTATTGCACAGTATTTCATCAATAATTGTCATTACACAATATTTTACATTATTGAATCAATAATTGTCATTACATAATATTTTACATTATTAATTACACAACGTTCCATATTATTGAATCAATAATTATCATAATGCACAACATCTTGCATTATTGGGCCAATAATTGTTACAGTAGTAGTCACGAATATTAAACAGTTAGACATGTTTATTTTTTTTAAAACAATGTATGTTTAATAATTGGGATATTAAATTAATAAAATAATATGAAAATGTGTAACGTGTGTAAGTGTGTAACACGTGTAAGTGTGTAACATGCATAAGTGTGTAACACATGTAAATGTGTAATGCGTGTAAATGTGTAACACATGTAGGCGTGAAACACGTGTTAGTCAACGAACGATGTAAATTAAAGTGTAAAACGTGTGTTGGTTGATGAATGGTTTAGATTAAAAGATGAGATTAAAATGTGTAACGTGTGTGTGGAAAAGTTGGTTAGGCTCTGGCTATAAATATAGGGCTTAGCATAAGGAGTTTTATACATTTCTCACTCAATCTTCTTTCCACTCTCTAAATACTTCTTAGTATAAGTGTCTCTCTTAGAGTATTAAAACTATCTTAAGCATTGAAAATCTGGAAGGGTACGAGTATTGTTCAAGTTGATCAACCTTATAAAAGCTGTATTTAGTCACGAGATAAGGTAAGGGATATCATTTTTCTTTCAAACTCTTAAACTTATTACGGTAAAGGATATCACTTTTCTTTCAAACTCTTAAACTTATTACGGTAAGGGGTATCATTTTCTTTCAAACTCTTGAACTTATTATGGTAAGGGGTATCATTCTCTTCATCATCATAATGAGATCTCATTTTCTTTCTTACTTATAAGGGATACCATCTTTTTCATCTTCTATCACTTAAACTTATTACGGTAAGAAAGTATCTCATTTGTACATCTAATGTTATTAAACGGTAAAAATTCATGAATTAATAATTCATTAATATTCCCTTAATAGTTTGCACTTCATCTAATACCCTTTGACAAGAACATTCCTATTAAATTTTCATCATCATATTTGAACTGTGAATATTTTGGACTAATTCCTTGTACCGTAAACCTTACCGTTGAACTTCATCCCTGTGGATCTTGGACATTTCTACTGGACTTGGATACCTTTTCCTATACATCATGTTGATAATTTGGACATTATTTGAATCTGAACAAAGTAAAATTTACTAAATCCTAATGTTATTATTTATCCTATTTTTTTTGTTTATTATTTATATCTCAATTGTTATCTTAATCATCAAGTATCAGGTTATTCTGAATATCTGATGCCTGGGGCATAGATGATAGGTTAAAGGCGATATAATTGTTGGGTGTCTTTAGCCGGATGACAATGACACGTGATGAATGTTCTCTTTGAACAGGGGCAGAGAAGGACTGTTGTTTGACATGATCATGGTCAGTGGTGTTTTAGATGATAAAACTTAACGATGATTTTCTTAAAAATAGAGGCTAGTAGACATCATAATCTACTTGATTCTCTTAGTGGTGGTTATTTCACTGCAGTTGAACTTTGTTTAAGAACTTAACTGTTGTTATTGATTTAAATCTTGTTGTTTATATTACTCTATTAACAACTCAACTGCAGCTGTTGATTTAAAACTTATTATCTATTATATTCGATTAAGAACTTAACTGTTGAAGGCTAAAAATAATTTATTTTTCATTATCTTAGTCATGAAATTTCTTACTGGACTATTTGAGCTCACCATTTTATTTTTGTTCCATTGTTCAGGAAATGAGAGCGTAGCCTGGACTAGTGGGAAGGAAAGGAGAATGGAGTAGCGGTCTGAGATAGTTGTTATAGTAATCTTCACTGTATTATAGAATAATAATAATCGTGAAGATTTAGTTATATATTGTTGGGTACTGTACAGTGTATTGTAATAATTTTGTTGTAGTCTTTTAACGACTCAAATTGGGTGGTGTGGGCCCGATTTGGGGGCATCACAAATACAACTACCTTTCCTCTACAATGGATCTAAGATAATATAAAAAGAGATAAATAACACAAGATTTAATGTGAAAAACCCTTAAGGAAAAAAGTCACGGGTTAAATTCTGAATCTTCACTCTATCAAAATAATGAGCTTTTAATAATACTCTCAAGTTTTATGTCATAAAAGTTGAAGTTACACAATATGATAATCTCTGCGATATAATTTTTTACACGGACTAAAAGATGCAAAATATTCCCTCCCATAATATATATCTATTTTTGCACGCAATATAAAGGTTGCAAAAACTCTCACTCATGTAAACCAAAACCCCCCTCACAAATATCCCAACAATTCATCTCTCAACTCGAATCCCTGAATACAAATAGAATTCGACAAGTATCCCAACAAAAGTGAGCTTAATGTATGTAAAACTTCTCTCACAACCATTAAATCGTAACTCCATCCTTTTTATCCAACTTCTTACTGAGATGTACGAGTAATACCCCTGAAACTGTTATGTAATAACCCAAATGCTTTTAATTCCCACATTGTCTAATTTTTATTTTTTTTAGTCTTTAGTCTCACCTCTTCTATTTTGGAAACCACCACCCTTTTATTTCTCTATATAAGGAAGGCTTTAGCCTTTGTTTTAAGCCACCAACAATTAATACCTTCATTTTGAGAAATGCTTTGTTGTGAGAGAGCTTTTAATGAAAGACCTCCTTAGTTAAAAATTTTGGTGTCGAGGGCGTAGGCAATCTTCGGTACTCGTATTTTCGGGTATGTTCTTATTTAAATTTTTGTATTGTTATTATTGTTTTAAGTATTGTATGTAGTTTGTTAGTTAGTATTTAGTATATTTTGTTAGTAATTAGTATTTTTCCATTGTTATTATTTTTGTAGTTTTAATTATTGTTTTGGATTAGTATTATTGATTTTAATTATTGTTTTTAGATTATTATTTTAGTAACTTTAAAGTTTTGGAATAATGGTTTAATTGTTTGAAAAATGATTAAAGATTTAAAGAATATTATAAGATATACTTATAGCTATTTTAAAATGAATAAGAAGAATGTTGCATAATAGAATTATTCTAATGACGTTTAATTGTTCTGAATTTATATTTAGGATCTGTTCAGCTATTAATTTTGTGTTCAGCGATATCGAGGTAAGTGACTCTCCGAGCTGTTTAGTATTTCCAAAATTATATATTGTAAGTACTTTTTGAACTGTTTAGTATTTTTGAACTGTATAATGTAAGTGATTTTGCAAACTATTTGGTATTTTGAAATTATAGTATGATTTAGAAATTACTCGGATGCCCAAATATATTGTTTCAAAACTTGTTATATTTTATTAAGGCCTCCATTTGAATATTTTGTTAAAAACTTCGGATCAAGTATTTATTTTTGAACTGTAAAACAAGTATAGTTTCAAATATTGATAATGTTTAGAAATGTTTTGAACATGGATAATATTGGGAAATTGATTTTTGAAACCTCAGTCCGATTATGTATTGAACTTCGTTAGTGTTTTACGTTAGTTCTGGAACTATATAGGACCTACTAAGGTGCACAACTTTAGATACCCTTGGGGGGGAGGCACCTTTCGGGGTGCGTGCTTCATCGATCCCTTAGTAGGGTGCGTGATCATTAACATTATCGAACATAAGGGCCGTGTTACAGGGCTGCTGTAACCTTAGTCGTTCTGTGGATTAAAAGATACATCGAATATATTGAACTTATCGAAATCGTTGATCAAATATATTGAACTTATCGAAATCGTTGATCGAATACATTGAGCTTATCGAAATTTATCTTTGAATTGTGTTTTGTAATTATTGATTTTGGTTTTGAAAGTAAATATTGACTATTGTTATTGAACAAGAAAATGTTATTTCAAAAAGTATATTTATTACTGTTATTGAACAAAAGGTATTTCGAAAAAGGTTATGTAAACTGTATTTGATCCACCTAAATAGTAAAGATTGTTACTTGCTGGGCTTTATCGCTCACCCTTACATTAATTTTTACATGATACCTTACTAAGAGCCAAGCATTGTGGATACTTTTGGGGAGGGCTGAAGTTCTTTTAGTTATGACGGTTATTAGTATTTTGAATTTGATAAGACTTTTGTACAAGGGAGTTGTGTCTCCAAATTTATGCTTTTAGTTTTTAGTTATTGAACCTTAGTGTAATTTTGATAATGAAAGACAGTTCGATTTCAAGATGGTTTCATTATTGTGTTTTCGTTTGGGCTGCGCTATTGATATTGTTGTCTTGCGAGCCTTCGGGCTTGTGACGTGTGACACTTCGGACATGTAACGGGCTCGGGGTTTTACATGTTAGGTATCCAAATCTAATTAGGATTTTTCTTAATAGCTTTGAAGTTGGTAATTTTCGAAACGAATAAGGAATGTATACAATAGTTTCAAATCAGTTGGGAATTGGAGTATGGACCTTGGTGACTTAAGGAAGTACACATGAAATGGGATTCAATATGCTACTCGGTTGGAATTTTAAAAAAAAGTAACTTGGAGTGGGATATGTTAAAGAGTTAGTACATATATATATATATATATATATATATATATATATATATAGAAGGTACTATGTACCATATTTGTAGCAGCGATCAGTGGGTACAATATAGTAATCTCGGCAGCAAGTTCATTGCATAAGTTAGCATTGCTAAAGGAAATAAAGAGAAATCTCGGTGGCATCTTTGACCGAAGGAAAAATTGAGAAATATAATTGTTTGTGAATATCCATCGTTGTTCCAATTAATTGAAGTATAAAGACTTTATTATTTGGGATATTTTGGGTGGTGAAGTTAATTAAATTTTTTAATCTAATTAAAGGTAAATTTATACTCTTAGTTTATTGTGTAACCTCAAGTTTTAAGGTGTAAAACTTGGGAGAATTATTGTAAACCCGTTATTTTAATATAGTGAAGATTCGGAGTTTGACTTGTGATTTTTTTCTTTACAGATTTTTCACGTTAAATATTGTGTTTTGCTTGTGGAAGTTTATTTGTTATTTTTTTTCTCATTATTGGATTTATTTATTTCCTATTTAATTGTAAAAAGACGAAAAAGTAATTCCTAGGGTTGAGATTATTTTAGGTTCACTTTTCCCAACAATGGTATCAGAGCTTGGTTGTTTAGTGGTTTTCTTGTGCAAATTAAATGGAGGATTAGACAGTAGGTTGCATGATTAAACTCAGTGCTTCAAATTATGCAATTTGGAAGCCAAGAATGGAGAATTTGCTTTATTGCAAGGATTTGCACGAGCCACTTGAGAACAATGGAGTTAAGCCCACAAACAAGAGTGACACACAGTGGAACATGATGAATAGGAAGACTATTGGTCTGATCAGATTGTGGATTGATCAAAGGGTGTTTCATCGTGTTGCCACGGAAACTAAAGCCTATAATCTCTGGTAGAAATTGGAGTCTATGTATAAAGGGAAGACGACACAAAATAAAGCTTTTTTTATTAGGAAGCTTATGAATTATGAGTTCAAGGATGGAAACTCTGTTGCAGAACACTTGAGTGATTTTCAAAGTTTGATAAATCAGTTGAGTACGATGAAGATGATCATTGACGATGAGATGTAGGCTTTGTTGTTGTTGAGCTTTTTACCTGATAGTTGGGAGATACTGGTTGTTGTATCTTTGAGTAACTCCGTTTCCAATGGTACACTAATTATGGACACAGTCAAGGATAGTTTGTTCAACGAGTAACAGATGCTAAGAGATACGGTAGTGACTGGTGTTGAGACACAAGTTTTTGTCACACGGAGTAGGAGCAGAAACAGAAAGAAAAGTTCTCCTGAAAATGACAAATTTAGGGGAAGGTCTAGAGATAGAAAAGAGATAATTTATTTTCACTGTCATAAATCGGGTCACATAAAGCGAGAGTGTAGATTTTTTATGCATGAGCAGTCTAAAGAAAAATATGAGGATAAGGATTCGATTGTGTATCTATTCGACGTTGATATAGCCATTATTTGTGATGGTAAATCTAAGTGTCATGTTAATGATTGGGTGATTGATATTGGTACTTAATTTTATGCTACCTCGTATGGTGATATCTTCACATCCTACACTAGTGGGGATTTTGGCTATGTACGAATGGGAAACGAAAGTGAATCAAAGGTTATCGGCATTAGAGATATTTGTTTAGAAACTAACAGTAGTTGCAGATTGATGCTTAAAGATGTCAGACATGTTCCAGATATCCGCCTTAATGTGATCTCTACTGGTAAGTTTGATGAGAATGGTTATAAATGTTTCTTTGGTGAAGGTCAGTGGAAGCTTACCAAATGGTCTCTAGTGGTAACTAGAAGTAAGAAGGTAGACACTTTTTACACGATACGAGCGCATGTGCGAGGTATTGAAGATGGGGGAGTTAGGAACAAAAGATGTGGTATAAATCCGTTTGAGATGGGAGAAAAGTCTTGCATGAGAATCACGTGAAGTATGAAACAATTTTGATTTTGTGCTTTTCAAAGTATGAGGATTTTCTAGTTGAGGACATTAAAAAAATTGAGAGTTTAGAGGTCGTATTGCGCCAAAAAATAAAAAGTTAGAAATTCAAGTCTAAAAGGGGAAGAACTTGTTTTGATCATAATTTTTGACCAATTGATAATTACCAGACCTATAATTTATCAAAACGATGTTATTTTAAGTCTAAAAGAGGCTGAGAAAGATTTGTTTGGACCTTCCGAAAATTTTACTAATTTTTGAACTTATTTTATTTTTTTCGTAATTTTGTTATTCCTTTCATAATTTAGTGTTTCTAGTTTATTACTTAGTATTTAAAGGATGATTTCAATTTATTTAGACTAACTCTTGTAATTCAGATTTTATCAATAATTAAATTGTGACTATTTAGTCAATTTTTGCCTTATTTCATGAATTCGTATGATTGTAAAATTTATAAACTCAATTCATGTGATTGTTTATATTTTTTGGCTAATCTTTTGTTATGTCAATGTCCTGATGTTGAAAGAATAAGTCTAAATGCATAATTTTAGAGCATAATTCCAAACAATACATGTGACAAATCATTAAAAAGTGAGAGTTGACACGAAAATTCGTGTCAGGTCTTATATTTTAGTAGTTGAGATATATATAGAATTTAAAATAATATTTAATTGTAATGTATGTAAAATTATCTATGATAAAATTTTGATGACAATAGCATAGAATATTGTGCCAATTTGATATTACTCTTAAATGACAAATATATATCTTTTGCCCGAAACAGAGTAGTAGTTTATGGCTCTTCCTGTTATTCTTTTTCTAAACGTTTGAAACTACTCTCACGTTATCAAGAACAAAGTACATCATTATGAATGGTACGTATAGACGAAGGAAATGTAATGCAAAATTTAGTAAACTCTAGAGAGGAGCGAAAAAAAGTACAAGGATATAATAAGTTATAAAATAGTTAATATTGTCAGAGAATAAAATATTATTTAAATAATAAATGTTATTTAAAATATTAAGTATCGTTAAAATAATTATAAAAATATTATTAAATATATATATTTTTTGATAATATAATTATTGCTCTAACAATGTCAGTAACTAAAAATAAAGGAACTTTTCTTGTCGAACAAGGTGAAAATTTGGGAGGAAACCCGAAATATTGATATTAATTCTAACCTAAATTTCATTTTCAATAGGTAGAAAGACCTCTCCACCATATAATACTAACTTATTTGGTTTGTACTATCTAGTCTTATGCCGAACATGGGTGTGACTCATAACCCCCTGTTATGTGCATTTAATCCCCGTCTTATCCATGAAAATCTAAACAAAGATCATAGAATTCTTGATAAAGTATAGCCGAGGATGTTGACCAAAATCAAGGTATATTGAAGAAATACCCATATTAAAAATTTTATTTTTATTTTTATATTTTATAACACACCTATTTTGGAGAAATATTTGTACAAATATAAACAAATTATTAAGAATCTATCAATAAAACAGGTACAATAAATTATGAAATAATCTCAACAATCTTAAAAACTCTCGATATTAATGACAATCAACGTCACGTCCCATGAGTGAAAATACAAAACTAGCAACAATGAGGAAGTTATAAATCTCAAAATAAGAGAGAAAAGCCTCCTAAAGAGGAGGAGAAAATAAGTACAAACTTATAAAATTTGTGAGAATCGAGGGTGGGACCATTAAGACTTTATTGATCTTATATCATGTTAAAAGATAGAGTATAATCTTAAAAGTAAATGGTGATATATTAGTGGAAGGCCATATATTATACTTATTAGTAAAATGTAAAGTTAAACCCCAATCTATCTTATTGTGACAATATCATCCCTTAGTTTTCATAATTATCAAAGTAATTATCAAATATATTTAGTTGTTCATTATAGACTTGAGTTATTACAAATGGTCGGTTCTCTCGGTTTAAAATAGTACAATAATATAACTTAGGTTTTACTTTGTACTCTTTCTTTCTTTTAAAATTAGATATGCATTTCAAACTAATGATTTTTAAGAATAATTTTATATTCTAAAATGTGCATGTGATAGTAATAAAGAATCTAGCAGTAGTAACATAAAAATTAATTACATCATATTATTTTATAATCTTAAAATAAAAATAAATATCATAATTATTAGCATCTGGGATAAAAGGTAATCAAGATTTTTTATATAAATAAATTCATTATTATTTTCTCCTTTCTCTTACCTTTACCCTTTTTTCCTTCTATAATTTCTTCATGAGATCCAAACATTAAAGTAGATTTAGGCTTAAGAAACAAAAAATTATACAATATCACATGCTTATATGTATGTATATTTGAATAGTTAGAGCCAATTAAGTATTAGTAGAGAAAAAGAGGAAGCAAGCTTAGGTAGCATAATAAGAAAATGGTGGATCATGGGTATATGGACTTTTCTTACAAAAGAGGTCTTGTTTGGCTGGCCTAATCTCCCAATTTATATTCCCATTAATGGGGGAATCCCATACCTCACTGTATTAGCACATGAAACCCCCCCGCCCCCCCATTTCTCCAACTCTCCGAACCCCACCACCCACTCTTAACTAACCAACTGTTTTCTTTCAATTTTCTATCTCTTTGTCGCTCCGTCTCTATTATCTTGATCACTGATTCGGTTACCTACCCCTCCAAACATGTCACATGTCACATGTTTTTTTTTTCTTTCACCCATTCTATTATCAATATATATATTTAAACTGATGAAGACATGTGGTATTGTCATAGCAAAATTGATGCTAGAAAAATAAATATATATTTAAAAATATTTTTATAATTATTATAGTGATACTTAAAATTTTAAATGATTCTAGTTACTCTTGTAACAACAATTTTATTATGGCAAATATCAATCAACTTATTTTATAACGGTAGATATAATACTAGAGTAATATTTATGTTGATAAAGTAAATATATATTTGACGATACTTTTATATTTATTTCAATAATATTTTGAACTTTCAACGACACTTATTAATTTAGTAACATGATTATTACGCTGATATTATTAATGACGGCCTATTTTATTAAACATATTTGTCTAAATTAAAATAATAGATATGTCCCATACTTTTTACTCTTTTAATATCAACACCCTTTATATATATATTCTAGTTTTCTTCTAGACGTTTTTTAAATAGTTGAACCATAAACATAAAATATATTCTTTATGTAGTTGGTAACTCTATGTGGAGGAAGATCCGCCATTCTTTGTGGAGCTTGAGCACTATCTACCACTATTGTTAGATTCCTTACACGTAATTAATCATTCAAAATTAAGTTTGGTAAGACACCATTTTTTTTCAAGGTTATAGAGATTAGAAGTTTTGAAAATATTCCCTCCCTTCTAAAGAGAAGAATTCTACTAGACGACGTTCTTTGAATTTTACAAAAGAAAATTTTACTCCGTTTTTAATGTGCTATAAGTATAATGTTATTTTAATATTTGAAGGCTATAATGGTATTGGGGGTATAATCCTTTGTTTGGTACTAGGAAAGGCCAAAGGGAAAGAAATGGGAGGAGAAAAGATGGAAATTAACAGAAGAAAAAAAAACTTGGAGGTTGTAAATGAATATTTAATTTATTGGACTTCTATTCACAAAGATGGTTTTGTCTATTTATATCCTTCATTTATTTTATTTTCTAATTGTTGAGATGTTCCTTGTCATTGGCAAAATATGAAAAAATGCTCGTTTAAACTTTAAATTAGTTGGATTAATGTCAAAATCTTCAGGTTCAATATATGGTGTAATTTTTATTTATTTATTTATTGCTAAATTTCAATATATGGTGTAATTTATCTGCACAATAATTTTATTCAAAAAAAAAAATAATCAAAAAAGACTTGCATGCAGCTAGAAAGCTGTTAATAGTTAGTTTTTTTTTATTATTATATTATGTAGACATTTCCCTTAAATAACATGCAACTACTTATCTATGAAGTTTTTAAAATATCATAACCCTAATTCAATGTTTGCCTGTTAATAGTTAGTTTTTTTTATTATATGATGTATACGTTGGTTGGATTGGGTAAGTCAGAAGTGGTAAGAATCAAATTTCAATAAATCAAAATGGTGGTAAGAACTATTTTTAATATTGTCATTATTAAAACTAATACTGCAAGAAAAATTATGCATTTAGTAATATTTTTATAATTATTTTATTGACACTTAAAACTTTAAATAATATATTATTATTAAGCAATATTTATTTTTCTGATAATAATATTTTTGTTCTGGCAATCAACCGTCTTAACGACTCATTGATTTTAGATAGATAAGTATATGATTGGACAACATTAAGCAGTAGGTAACTAAACTCAACTTTTTAGGCTAGAAGATTGAATTAATCATGTTTTATCAATGACTAATTATTATTATTATTCACCTCATGCTTTTATTAATTAAGATAAGATTAAGATTAAGACGGGGAGCATGGAAGAAAGGTATATATGCCGCTATTGCAGCCTTCTCTACACGAAAACTATTTGAAAGAATCACTTTTATGATTTTATCACAAATCTTTCAAAATCAATTACTTCAACTACACATTTAACTTAATCGGAATTCACACGGTTCAAAAAAAATAAAGTGAGGATTATTATCATTACGTAACTCCTAATTAATTTCATAAATTAATTGTATTGGTGCACTGTATTATGTAAACCACTTAAATATAAAAAGAACTTAGTTTGGATGTGGAAAAAATAAGGTAAAAAAAAAAACAATTGGCAATTAGTACATTAATCATTGAGAGTTATATATATAAAACTTTGGTCACTTTTAGTTTATGTTTGGCGTAATACGAAAATGAGACTCACTTTATACTCATATAAGAGAGAATAATATGAAAATATCAAAAATACATGTAAAATTAATATTAGTTCAATTATTTATATTGTTGCTACGATATTATGAAGAAGCAAATAATTTAAAATTAATTAATAATAAACAAAGTTAGATTAATTTATATGTCGTATTTCAAACTTATTGTGCCTAGATTTTTTAATTATTCTCAAACATTAAAAAAATAAAAATAATAAAATAATCTTGTCCCCTTCTTTAATTTGCGGCTCATCACCATATATGACATTCTTTAGGTAAATCATAATCTCATATAGTAAAATTAAACAACATAGGAAATGTTGTTTGGACAAATTTGAAAAAGTTTTAAATACATTTTATAACTGTATATTAATATTCATATACATAGTTTCTTAAATAAGAAATAAATAGTCAATAAAATGTTTAATTTCCAAATAAAATTGCTTTGATATATGCCACCAGGCCTTTTGGAAAATAATATTTATAATCTTGTATAATAATCGTCATTTCTAAAACCGGCCATGACTTCCCAATATTTGCAAGGCTGTTAATTACCCTAATTCCCAACCTAAGAAAAAAGGCTGCTTCTTAAGCTAATTTAACATTATGGAAAATGAATTATATTGTATCTATTAGAGTATAAATATATATATTATATAAAATTTTAATATTTGAAATTAAATTAACAAAAATATAAGATTTTACTAATGGAAAAACCAATACATACTACACCTACATTAAATATTTATTGAATAAACATACTCACTTTTTTCCTAATTTTAAGATCAATATTAAATTTTTAAAAGTCAATTTAAAATATTTCAAATTTAAATTTGACATGATTCATTTAAATTTTAAAAATAATAAATTTTATAACTATTAGTATTTTTAGGTAATTTATGATATTTATAATTGTATTAAAATAAATTAAATTAATTTATATTAATTTTAATTTTAAAAAAAATAATATTTAAAATTATTTTTTTAAAATTTAATATTAATTTTATATTTTAAGACGGAGTTAATATTTTTCAATGCCGCTTAAAAACGTAGTGCTGAACCGCATTTAAGTTGAATATACGAAGGAAAAGAAGAGGGCACTCGAATGCATAACTTAACAAGTGGTCGTGTTGTTATGTCAATCAACTTTTCAAATTTCATGTCACTTAAAACCCACCTTTCTAAAAATTGCCTTAATTATAACTTATACATGCCAAAAAAAAAATTAAAAAAAATAAATGATTAACTCTTTTATCCGGTAAACACAATAAATCACTAAATAATTATAAATTCATCGGTATTTTCCTACTATATTAACAATTTTATATCGAATAGACACACAGTGAAACAACATATAAATAATTACAAATTCATAATATTTACCTAATATATTTACTGACACCATAAATAATTCAATTTTATCCATGTTAATGTTAATTTTCTTCCCATAATACAAAAGATTCGCGAGTATAGAACGAGTCAAAAAGAAATTAAAATAGGAGATTAATCAATAAATAAATATGTATGCATGTCATAAGAGAAATTAGTTTCACAACTCTATTTATTTCTTGTCCAGTAAATGTTGGTATGAAAATGGAGTGATTACATTTGGTGGTAGGCACATTCTGTTAGAAAGAGTGATAGTAACTAATAAAAGCATTAAATATCTAAAACCTAACTACTAGAAGTGCTATTCATTTTCCCAACAGTCAGCAATATCTGTAAAACCCATTTGTGCTTTTGCAATTACTACACAACTGCTGCTGGCCCCCTTTCTGAAACCCTAACTTCCAACACAAACACATCCGTGGCGCCACCGGCGTTGTCAGAACCTGCAACGCCGGGGCCACCGTCATGTACTCGCGCTTAACAATAGATTCAGCCGAGTTCACGGACAACGAAGAATTATTATTCAGAATCCGTGGACTCGGGAGTCCTATTGATAACTCGAGATCAAGACCTGGATTGTGTTGGAATTTCGGAAAATATTGTTGTTGTTGGTGCTGCTGCTGCTGTGTTTCTTCAGTTGTGCTGCTACTGCAGTTTCCATCTTCGAGGGACTCCGTTTTGAGCTTGTATATATTGTTTTCGGTGGGTATATTTGATGGAACAGGGTTTCTGAAGTCTAGAGACGTGGCGTTGATGGCGGCGGCAGTGGCCTTTAGCGGCCGGTGAGTTTGCGGGTCTAGTCCACGGCTGATGAGTTTTCGTTTGATGTGGGTGTTCCAGTAATTCTTGATTTCATTATCGGTTCTTCCGGGTAATCTTCCAGCTATCAAAGACCATCTATAAACAAAACAAATAATAGAAAAAAAAATTGAGAAAATTTGAAAAGTGCAAAATAATTATTAAAAAAATAGTTTTTGTACTTTAAATTTCTCTCGTATTATTTTGACTTTTTAATGGGCGAAAAAGAAATTTGCAGCGTAAATATCATTTTCGTTATTATTAAAATACAATAGTGTTTGGTACACGGCGACTTATAGTTAATAATGGAAAGTCAAACAGTGTAATATTATTGCTGTAATTTCTTTTTTTTCTCTTAGATATATATAGACATACTTGTTTCCCAGCAAACTGTGAAGCTTGATAATTAGCTCATCTTCTTCTTCTGTGAAATTTCCTCTCTTAAGGTCCGGCCGGAGGTAGTTTATCCACCGTAATCTGCAACTCTTCCCGCATCTCAACAATCCTAATACAAAAATAAATTAAAAAAGAAAAACACATATACATGGGAATTGGGAAATTATATATATATATATATATATATATGGAAATGATCCGTAGACATCTACAGTTGCCTGCTATTCAATCGTTTGTCAAACTTGTGTTCGAGGAATTGGTTAATAACACCTGTTCCTTAACCGTCTGGATAAGGATAGTGTACAGTAAGTCGAACAGTAAGACGGAATTGTTGGATGGATCCATATATCCACTTATGTTTATAGACTACATGTATGAATTTATTAAACTTACCGGCGGACTTGGGGAGGGAACGCCAGCAGCCTTCGCCGTGAAGGCGGATGTAGTTGATGAGCCGCTGGTCTTCCTCTTTGGTCCAGGCGCCTTTGTTGGTATGGGCTTTTTCGCAGCAAGGTGAACGGCCCATCTTATTTTCTTGCCAATTTCTTCTTCTTTTTCTCTATATATATTATATATATGTATATATATAGCTTAAAGGGAGAGAGAGAGAGAGTAAATGGTTAAGCTGCCTTTTTTGTAGTGTTGTAGATTGTTGATGATATATAGATAAGACTGAAAGAAAGATGACGAGAGAGAAAGCTTTTAGAGAGAGAAAGAAGGTCAGAGTTTGATTGAAAGAAGTGGGAAGAAGGACAGATATAAGAAGGAATTGTGTGGAGAGGGGGAAGGTACAAAGGAGGAGAGAGAAAGTGTAGAGAGTGGAGGGAGGAGAAATAAGGGAGAATCAGGGAGTGTAGCCAATAGACTCGCGATGATCTATTTTTCTTTCCCTTTTTCTTTATATATATAAATAAGAAGAGAAAGAGCAAGAATTAGGAAAAAAGAAAAGAATATATATATATATATATATATATATATATATATATATATTTGACCGAGATAAGTTGGTGAGAAAGATGAGTGGTTACAGATAGGACTGGATTTGGTAGGTACCTCTACTTTTGCGTGTCTTCTCTTCCCACTCCTTTGTTTTCTCTCTTAGTTACTATTATTATAAAATTAAAGTATATTTTGCACCCTAAACTATATCTATTAAACACTTATCGCACCTTACATTTTAAAAAGTGTACTTGCATTAGGGGTGCACACAAGATCGATCGAATCGAATTAAACCGTTACTATTTCAAACCGAAAAATATAAAATCGAAAAATCGAACACTAAAACTAAAAAACCGAAACTAGTTCAGCCGGTTTGGTTTGGCTTCTCAAAAAATCGAAACCGACCAAACCGACAGAACAATTTAAAATTATAATATAATTTATATACTTTTCTAATAAATATTTATTTTATATAATTATATATTTATATATGTTTTTATTGTGACGAATTTGCAAAACTTCTATCCTAGTGAGTGAGTTAGGTGATTTTTGTTTTTCGGATTTAGAGAACTTATATTATAATTAGTAGTTATTCAGTTAGTGATTTATTAATTATTATGAAAATTTGACAATATAATAAATATCAAATTATCAATTACGGAACCGAATAAACCGACCGATTTAACCGAAACCGAATAAACCGATTACGATGTAAAAATTTGTGCGGTTTTGGTTTTTAATTTTTTATAATCGACTTAAATGGTTTGATTATTTTTTTTTTCCAAAAAATCGATCAAACCGACCGTGTGCACCCCTAACTTGCACTCTAAAATTGTTGTTTTCATTTTAGTTGTACCCTCTAAATATTTTACTTGTCATTCTTGATTGAGAGTTCTGGTATTCACTTGAAATAGTATATGTGTTAAGGATAAAATTGTCTAAACACTTTATACCAAAACAAAAATAATAAAAATGAGTAATTTTATCCCTTTTCTTCAATTCTCTCTCCTCTTCACTTTCATTTTCTCTTTCTTCAATTCTTTTATCCTAATTCCAATTCCGCAACATCATACATTTATTCTATCCTAATTCCATAAGAAAAATGGAGTCTTAAGGTTAAAGTTTAAGAAATTGAAATGGAGCTTTGAGAATTGAAGCTTACTAACATTAAATTGACATGAAATTGATGGCGAATCAGAGTATTCAGACATGGAGAACATGGAAAAGAGAATTTGGGGTTGAAGATGGGCAAATAAAATTTGGGAAAAGGTTAGAGAGTACAACCAAACATGCATTAAATTCACTTTGTATGAGATAAAATGCAAAATTTCAAACTCGCGCTTTTCACTTTCACAAACCCTCCAATCCAATAACTCTCTTTCCCTCACCCATTTCTCTCTCTCTCTCTCTCTCTCCAAAAAGAAATGACTGGTACTCATAGTCTTGAGGATTTTGAGCTTTTAGACTCAAAATCTAAAGAAGAATCACAATCCCATGAAGAAGATGAACACTAAGAGGACTCCAAAAGGGAAGTAGACGAACATAATTCTTCAGAGCGCAGAACGCCGATGTCCGTGGACGATATAGAAGCGAAACTCAAAGCCCTAAAACCTAAATACCCATCTTAAAATCCAAATTTGAAAAACATTGCGAAGCTCTATCTTCATGTCGGTAGCAACACACCCAATTCCAAATGGATTGTATCCGATAAGGTCACTTCGTATTTGTTCATCAAAACCCCACAAATCGATGCATTGGATGACGAAGAAGAGGATGAGGATGAGGATGAGGAAAATGAGAGAGATAAATGAATTGACCCAATTGTCCCTAAAAAAATCACACATGTGGGACTCCCGGTCATTTTAGCCGGTAAAATGGCCCGAGGGTGCAACTTAAAACAAAAATAATATTTTTTAGGTTCAAGTACACACCTTTTAAAGTTCGGGGTGTGACAAGTATCAAAAAGGTATACTCTAAAGTGTAAACTGTACTTTAGTCTTATTATAATTAGATTGATAACTCATATAAAATATGGATTAATTTTATAAATTAATAAACTTAATTTAATTAAAATTTTCTTTCGTACAATTTTGTCTTATAAGTATTATTTTTTTTAGGAAACTGATATTGTCATAGGATTTTTTGATATTTTCACGTGAAAAATGTTGTTATATGTCTATAACGACGTTTGACCGGCGCTATAGGTCTATAGCAACAGTTTATGTGACGACCCCAAATTCGGATTCCTTTAACCTCGGATCCGGTTCAACACTAGTACTACATTTTCTTTAATGTTCATGAATTGCAACAATATTATAATTGCTAAATAATCATTTATTTACAATTTTACATCATATCTTTCTATTTCATAATCGCAATCTTTATACATTCCTAATTTGTCTTAATATCATACGTGATATGACATTCTATTACAATCAATTTGAGTATTTAATACTCATATAACATACCAACTAAGTCTTATACTACACAATCATTTACCTGTCCAATTCGGACTGATATCTACAACAGACATTTAGATCTTCAGTGAAAGTAATATGCTTTCCTGTTCCTTGATCTTTATCGAGAACTTCAAATAATTTGCACTATCTGAAAATGTTGGTTTAGGCAAGAGTGAGCACGACGGCTCAGCAAGTTCAACTGTTACACATAACACATTACAGGCTTCACATATTATACATGCTCTGCATTTTATTCTTACATCATGCATTTCATGCATTTCATTTTATGAATGCTTCATACTTCTTATGCATCACATACAATAAACAACTAGCATCTAGCAAATCATGTTTTATATCGGTAAATATTTCACATGTAACCATATCTCATGTTATTCATATATCACAAATATCATCAAAATATCTTCATGTTAATAATATAACATCAAATTGTAGCATATTAATGCACATAGGAGCAAGTTCTGAAAAACTTGTCTGGTTAGTTTCTATCATTTACGCTTATTTGCGTCTTTCATTCAACCTACAATTTATATAGGAAATTGAAATAAACATTAGATATAATGACTATTACTTAGCCTTTATATAACACTCTAACTTTAAATTATTAACTCTTAAGATGCCCGACAAACGAACCCTTAAGTTCCAGACAAAAACACTATACGATCTTCGTACAACCCACTTTTAAAAAGTTGTCTAAATTAGTCACAAAGAACTATTTGCATTGGTTTAATTCAATTAAATTTTTTTCTTAATGATTTGGACATTTAATAATGTGCCAAATACCTCAAAATATTATCTACCTTTAATAATATATAACTACATTCAAATAGTATTAACCATTTAATAATATTTTAATCCCTTATTAATATTATTAATTATTTAATAATATTTTTAATCTCTTACTAATATTATTCACCATTTGATAATATTTTAATCTATTATTAATATTATTAACCATTTAATAATATTTTAATCACTCATTAATATTATTAACCATTTAATAATATTTTAATCACTTATTAATACTATTAACTATTTAATAATATTTTAATCACTTACTAATGTCATTAATTATTTAATAACATTTTCATCATATACTAATGTTAGTGCTCATTTCATAATATTTTAGTTACTTACATATTTAATCCTTTAACAATATTTTAATAATCCTCAATTCCTTTAATGATTATTTAAATAATAATCTCTTAATTAATTAACTTCATTTATTATTTAATATTCATTAAATATCAAATGATCATTTTATTCACTTCATCTCCCTTTAATTATTATTTAATATCCTTTATATAATAATTAACTAATTATCCTTATTTATTAAAATAATAAATAATTACCTTATTAACTTCATCTTTCTTTAATTACCATTTAATATCCTTTAAATAATAAATAATTATTTTATTAACTTCATATCCTTCTTTATTTATTATATAATAATAAATAATTAGTTATTGTATTTATTTGCTTTAATTATTATTTACTATCAATTAAATAATAATTAATTATAATAATAACTTTTATTTACTTTATTTATTATTTATTATAAATAATAAATAATTATTAAACTTTGGTCCCAAATTAATTATATTAATTTTTAAGCATTTTTATCTATTTTGGATTTAAATGACCCGACCCGACCCGACCCAGAACGGAAAAGTGCATTGCCTGTGAACAGTGTCAAGGGCCCTGACCCTCCTTTATAGTGCAAAACAAGGGCCCCGACCCTTGTGTTACAGAATCTGCCAAAATGCCATTTTCAGATTTTTTAACTTTTTCTCATTTGATTAAAACTTGCATGACTTCTTTATTTTAAAATATTTTGGGGTTATTCTTGAGTTTATTCTCATTAGAATTTTTCCCCCTTTACAACTTCTCTTTAGATCACAAATCCAAATTCCAAACGGATCCATGCTTAAAATCGCTCACAATGCAACCTAGGGTTTTAAAATCAACATGCTTTGAGGAAAAATCCATAACTTCTTTATTTTTTCACATTTTTGAAAGATTCGAGTTGGGTTTTCTTAAAAACTCATAGAGGTAACTTTTTAGCCATAGAAATCCAATTTTCAACTCGTACATTTCAAACTACAACATTAAATAGCGCATAGCTACCTAGGTTTTTACCAGTAAAGCTTAATATAGACATTTCTTGCATTTTTATGCATACCGCTCATACCAAAACATGATTTAACTATATCAAACCATGATTCTACCAATATAACGTAGATTAAGACTTCTAGAGCATCAAAATAACTTTTGATCGGTTAAAAATACATTTTAACCGTTCAAATCATATCTAAACTATAAAAATGAACTAAAGAGGGTTTAGAACACTTTTTAATCTCATATACATGGAATGCTCTCATTCCTCTTGACATGATCTTGGCTTATGACTTTCTCTTGTCCATTCTCTAGCAAATTTCCTTGGTGGAACATCCATCTCCCAAAGCTTGCTTACTTTTCTCTAGAACTCCCTCTCTTTTCTCTCTTGGAGTTCTTGAAAAATGACTAACCAACATAACAAGAGTGTGATGGATGCTATATATAGACCCTCCCTAATCACCATCAACCTTCACTAATCAACTAGTGTTGGTGAATTTAGGTACTAATTGTGCTTACTATAGCATGGAATGACCACATGAGTGACTTTTTGAAAGACCACTTGAAAGACTAGGCTTGGTGGGGAGTTGTTGAGCAACTTTGCACTCCAAAATCACCAACAAGCAACCTTTTTGACCATGTGAGCCCAAAAATTCGGGATTTACATTTATATTACACCAATTTGGCTTTATTTTTATATCATATATCATTATATAAGTATCCATATATATATACACCAATGTATATATATTGACCACAACTTTGACTACCATTTGGGCTCCATATTGGACTCTAGGATTTAATATATTGGGCTCATCCAATTAATTAGTTTGGGCTCAATTTAATTATTACATTGGGCTAACATTAAATACCCTATGTTACATTTAATTAAAACAAGCATTGAGCTAGTTTAATTATTACATGGATCAAGGTTTAATTAATTACTTGGACTACTAGGTTAATTCATTTGACCTAGATTAATACCTCATTTGAATTTAAAATATAATCCAATTAGACTTGCTTTTAATTATTCTACCACCTTGGGTTACATAATTAACTCATCCATGGTTAATTCCCATCACCATATTTATTCACCTATCAATTAACCAACGTTTGGTTAATGCTCTCTCTTGTCTATCAACTAGGGTTATTCAATTAACCCTACATTAGTTAATCTCTATACTAAATAATATTTCCCAACACTTTGACCAACATTAGACTTTAAAATGTTTTGGCTATATAGTTTACCTTCCATTGGGCTCTCTTATTTAATTACCCACCTTCATGTAAATATTCCCATATTGGGCTAATACATATAATCTTTTTGGACTAGTCCACTAGTAGTAATTAAATTACTTGGACTCTATACCACAACTTAATAATTAAGTTAATTACTTAATAAATTAACTTCTTAATATTGTCATTCTAGACAAACTTTCTAGTTTTTATATAACTTTAACTCATAACTAATATAATTAATTATATTTCATGACTTTTCTTCTTACTTCATATTTAAACTAATTAATTTATTAATTTTATTGAGTATTAATTTAGTCATCTTCTTGTTTGGCTAACAAACACCACTCTAGGAATATATAACTATGTATATATATATATTCTTATAACCGTCTTCACTTCTCAAATAAATTTATTTCTTTAATAAATTCTCTATATGCATCATTACAATATTCTCACATTTAATTTCTAACAAATAAATTATGTTAAAAAAAATGTTCACCCAAATTCTACACATCTCATTTCTCAAACTCTAGGTTTTAAACCATAACCTTAAATTGATTCAAATCTTATTTACAATTCTTGTAAATATCTGAGATATTACAGTTTACATGTAAAAATATCACTTTACTTTTTTTTTTGTATGAATTATTTATTTCAATAAATATGTTAGCTATATAACATATTTTTTATATAAATATTATATTACCTAAATAAAGTCAAGTCAATCAAAGTTATCAAAAAATATTATTAGTAACACATTATACTAAATATGATATGACTATATAAGAATTCAACATTTAGCATGCATATATAATAAAAATTAACCAAAAAATGTATCTTTTTATATACTTTTAGAAAGATAAAGTATCGCATTCTTGCATATAAAGATATTTTTAATCGAATAACGAAAAATATGTATACAAATTAATAATATGTGAATTAATGTACATATATTTATTTTTAATATAATACGTTAAAGATTATTCTTTATTTTACATTATATGTGGTAACTCATTGAGTTAACTCACTAATTATTGTTTTTAATTATGTGTGATGACTAATTAAATGAATTCACAATTAATTAAAAATTGATTTCAATTAATCTCTTTACTTACTTTTATATATAAGATATTGATTAAGGACGTAAACATTCAAAATATAATTTATATATATTTATATTTGATATTTGATAAATGTTTTAAAATATCATTCGAATTTGATATTCAAAAATTAAAATTAAAATACAAATGTTATACATTTTCGAATAACTATTCAAATAATTAAGTTATTTGGTATTTTGTACTCGTTTAACAACATGTACGTTATACATTTTCGAATAACTATTCAGATAATTAAGTTATTCGGTATTTTGTACTCATTTAACAGCATGTACTAAAGACTATTCATTGGCATAGTTAATTGAAATTACACCCTCCAATTTTTTATTGATATTTTAGGAAAAAAATATAAAAATATAATTTATATTTTGTTTGATTGATTAAAATGAGTACAAAATTTAAATATTACCCTTCAATATTTATTAAAAAAGATGAAAAATAAATAAATTAATATTTAATGTAGGGATAAGATGATAAACAACTAAGTCATTAATACTTTCTTGAAATTTGTAAACGTCAAATAAAATAAATAAATCTTACTTTCTAAAAAAACAAATAAAAAGGATTGGAGGGAGTAATAAATAAATGAATAAATATAAAGTTAACAACACACTAATTCCGTCTCCAAAAGGATGATTTAAGAATAAATTTAACACAAATTAAGATAATCAAATAAGATAAAAGAATATAAATTCACTTTTCATTTTGCCTTTGCATCGGTATGTGTGTTAATTGCATTAATTGCCTTTTGACTAATATATAATATGATCAAGTGTAAACAAGTCAATATAAAATTTTATATAGTTAACTTGGGTACTTTAGATATGTTTTTAAAGAGTAAAATCTTTTGTCACTTAAATCATCCTTTTAGGGCCAAAAGTTAAAGTTTCGAACATCAATCTAAAGATGATTCCACCAATTTAACATTTTGAACAAATAACAAAATAAAGATAGAGTAAATTAATTATTTTATTCCTGAATTATTTTACTCATTAAATTTGATCTTTCATCTAAATTTTAATATAATTTGTGATGTCTCCAAATTCAGATACATATACGTCGAATCTGGTACTTTACGATCCAACTCACACCAGAATAATAGAAATATTTATATTGATTTAACATAAATATTCCTGTTCCAAGTTTCACAAATCATAACTAATACAAACATAACTTAAATAATAAGTTCTAACATATGTCTTAATACAACATTAAATAATAACACAAATTAAACTACTCAATGACTTTGCCTTTGCCTTTATTTTTTTTTCAAGTCGATGCCTTGTTCAGACTTAATTGTAATATTTAAAGGAAACAATAGTGAACAACGAGTTTGCTTAGCAAGTATATAGCAATAAAGTGAACATTAATGTGTAAGGTTTCATAATCATAAGAAATATAACAATAATTAAAACCTCCACCTTTGTCCAATTTGAAACATCAAAAAGCAAGGAAAACTGTAATTCAGATCAAGGCTAAAAGTTAATCAAATCTATGGGCTGGATAACTGTATTAATTCATAAATGGTACTCACATAATATAAACACTTAGACCAAATATTAAATTCCAAAAGTTATAGCATATATTAGGAATATAACTCAAAATAGGGTTCTAAAAGCCAATGGCAAGTGCACAGTCTCTGAATTGTCTTATAAATTAAATCACACATAATCAATCATTCAACACTTCTGCATGCTTGATCATGTGTGGCTAATATGCAACTAAATTAAGTACATATTTAGCATGCAATGTCTTCGCATAATGTGAGCAAATTCTCTTGAGTGAAATTAAGGCCACCTATTTATTCATAACCTTATAGTATTATTTTTCCAAAGCTTTTGATCTTGCAATATCCATGTGCTTTATAACAAAAATAAAAGAAAACCAAGATGAAAATTGGCCATTATCAAATCAATCTTGACCAATAACATGTAAAAGAAAGTTACCAAAATGATGGCAAAAACCAGACCCTTATCAGTTATAAGGCATTAATTATTCATAGTATATAGATTATAGCTCAAAAAAAAAAATCTCCAATAGAATTTCCAAATAACTAACCTTCCCAAAAGCACTTGGGGATAAATATATAAAATTTTGAATTTAGTCCTACCCTAAAATTCCAATTTAGTTTCGTACAATAGTTCTATCAGTCATTGTAAAAAAATCTTTTGAGACAACAGTTTTGACTTGAGGTTGTGAAGTTACCAAAAACCAACAAGTACAACACAATCTACTTAAAAATAAGTATTAATTGAAAAATCTAAATTTAAAAACTGAAGCAAAGTAGCAGCCTCAAGAACTCATAGAAAGCATCGAGTGGCGAATGATAGATGATGACGGCGAGAATAACTGTTGATTTAAGAAAGGTTGAACTGTCGATCTAAGAAAGGTTCAACCGTTGAGCTGTTGAGGAAGCGTTAGAAGTCTCGAAGTCATAGAGAGGCGAAGACGGAGTCAGAGAAGATAAAAGGAGATGCGGAGACGTTGTCGAGTCAAATTAGCTTGTGAAAATATAAATTCCCTTTGTATATTTCAATTAGCTCTATGAGCTAATTATATACTTTTAAAATTTAGTTGTGTAATACTGAAAAGTCGGTAACCACAATATGGTAATACCCCTTTTTTGCAGACCAAGAACAAAGCAACAAAAATCAAACCTTAACTATCCCTCCTTTTCTTTATCACTCTCTGTCCCTCTCCCCTTTAAACTTTAATTTGCCTACGTTGTCTTTGTCCTTGTTCTCATTCTCTCTCACCAAGTCACCACAATCATCATCATAGACATTAATGAATTAGATTAAAAAAAAATTAATCTTGTGGCATATAATTGGGGACTCCTATCAATTCTTATAAGATGATGATGATGGATTTTATCTTCAAAATTAGGGTTCTACTTTTGGTTTGGAATAGAGATAGAAGTCAAAAGAGTAGATCAAGAGATAATAAATAACAAAATAAAAAGTGGATTAAGAGACTTCAGTTAATGGATAAATAAATTAACCATTACAGAAATTGAATGAGAAAAAAGGTAGTTAATATTTATTTCAATCGAACAATTCTAATGTTGTTCGAGCAAATAGTAATGAATACTGTTAACGCTAAAATTTCCTTCGCACGTTCAACCACCAACTTGGACCGTGACCTACACAGAAAGAATCATCAAAAGTACATGACGATTTGGGCTGCCGGGATACTTCCGGTGTGAGAGTAAGTACAGATTTCAAAATATGTTAACAATTAAGGCAGAAGTATTTAGTAGGTTAGAATAAGATATGTGTACCTTAATTGTTCATCTTGTATTTATAGTACTTATGTTGCTCAACAACACTCTAATTTCTAATAGGAATTGTGTAGTAGAATTCATGTCGAAAAAGGTAATTGCCACGCTATTCCTTTCGGAGAAGGTAATGGCCACACTAATCAATGCTGGATAATTAACTCTCATACCAATTAGTATTGAATATGGTAATTGTTGTTTTATAATAATCCATGAACATACAATCAAATAGAATAATAATAGTGGAAGCATGGTAAAGCAAACTTTAATTTTTTTACTATAAACTATAATCCAAGATTGATCTTTATGTACAATTATGAATTAACAAGAAAGATATAGAGAATTATACTCTTGTAGACATTAGCTTCCACATGTATATGTTCTACTCTAATTCTTTCACGTTCTCCTTGAAATTCACTGATTGGATTCCTTAGATCAATGTTAGTCACCCAAGTGTTTGGCCTCTATAGGTGATCCACCAAGGAAGAATAAGGATTCAAAAAGTGGGCGATGACAAACCCTAGTTTTTCTCTCTTTTTCTAATTTCTTAGATCTAGAGAACTTGTGAATACTTTCCCAAATCTGGTGGAAGTGTATGTAACCCTAATTCATAATAAGACTCCTCTTATTTATAGATATAGTCAACCTTCCTAACACCTTTAAGAATATAGTCTTTAATTAAACTCCTAGTCTTATTAGAAATGTAGAAGTCAACCTTCCTAACACATAGGGCATTCACTCTTTTTACTTGAAGTGATAGGTTCTTTGTTGATCATTCATCTACATCAATGAAAAACTTATTATACCGAACAAACCCTTTGATATACCCTAAAGGTCTTAAAAAATATGTCAAAGTACAATTCATCATACACAAGATACTATAATGATCTCAATACCAATGATCATTTGTACTACTATCACAAAAGGAACTCCTATTACAAGCAAGTAAAACTTCATTAAATGTTCATTAAGTGTGTCATGTTCAGTGAACTTATTTTCTAATAAGCACCTACATATTTTATTTAGCGTCTCTATATAAATGATTATGAGATCAATCATTCTCTTTATAAGAGTACACATAGTATGTACTAATCTATCCATCTTACTCTCACTGACCCTTTCAAGGATAAACTCATTTTCCAAGAAGAAATCATGTTTCGCAACAAACACCTTTTGATCAGTTAGATGATAGAAATAATATCCTAAATTTTCTTTAGGATATCCAAAAAATTTGCACTTATTGGATCGTGTCTCTAATTTATCATTCTCAAACCTTTTGATATAAGTGGGACAACCCCAAATCTTAACATGCCTAATACTTGGTTTTCTCTCTGTCCATAACTTATATAGAGTCTTTGGGATAGATTTAAAATGTATCTTATTAAGTAAATATATAAACATTTCGGGCATAACCCTAGAAGAAAACTGAAAAAATCGGTTAAACTCATCATGGAACAAATCATATCCAACAAAGTTCGGTTTCTCCTTTCAGATACATCATTCAATTGTGACGTGCCTAGTGGAGTCCATTATGAGAGTATACCATTTTTTTTTTAGATAAATGAGAAACTCATTACTTAAGTATTCACCTCCTCGATCTGATTGAAGAATCTTAATACTCTTGTCTATTTGTTTCTCTACTTTACTTATGAATTTTTTGAACTTTTCAAATAATTCAGACTTATATTTTTTTAAATACACATATTCAAATATACCCTCCTCGTGCAAGTGTGGTCATAGGTCTACATACATTTGTGTGTACCAACTCTAACGACTCTATAACTCTTTCTCATTTTCCACTAAAAGGGGATTTGGTCATCTTTTTCATGAGACAAGATTCACAAGTTGGATATGATTCATAATCAGATAGTTTTAAAAGTCCATCTTTATGCAACTTGTTTAGTCTTATTTCATTAATATAATCGAGTTTACAGTGCCACGTAATGGTATAATTCACATTATCCTTTTTTATTTTCTTAGTTTATTCAATTTATAATATATTTTCCTACAAGTCAAGTAAATAAAGTCCATTGTGCAATTTACCAGTACCTTGCATAATATTATCATTATAAATAAAACAACTGTTATTCTTTATTATAATTTGAAAACAATCATTGTCCAACATAGGAATAGAAATAATATTTTTAATAAGTACTGAAACATAATAACAGTTATTTAAATAGATGAACTTGACCGTAGGCAATGCTAAACAATAAGTTCCTATAGCTAATGTAGCAACTTTTGCTCCATTCCCCACGGGCATGATGACTTCATCTTTATTTAGCTTTTTACTTCTGCTTAGTCACTGCATAGTATTACATATGTTAGAATCACAGTCAGTATTTAATAACCAAGTAAAATTTTAACTTATAAAAAGATTTATTTTAATCATAAAAAATCTTGATCTGAAGTTGAAGCTTCTCCAAGTTTCTTCTGCTTTAATTCTTCAAGATATTCCTTATTGTTCCTCTTTTAGTGACCTGACTTTTTACAATGGAAGCATATTCCTTTGTTTTCAGGATTAGTTTTCTTATTATATTTAACCTTCGTCTTACCCTTGGTAGTCTTCTTCTTATCCTTCTTTTTAGAAGAACCCTTGGGCCTCTTCCTCTTCTTGGAAGAATAATCCACCAATAAGACTTGGTTCTTCTTGGATGGGAAGTGACCCTCCGTAGTTTTCAACATATTAAGTAACTCAGACAAGCTGATGTCTAACTTATTCATGTGAAAATTCACAATAAATTGTGAGCATGTGTTCAGGAGTGACTGCAAACCTAAATCTTAGTTCAACCCCCCATCCATCACAAACCCTAACTATCTAAATTATTCAATCAGATTAATCATTTTAAGGACATGAGTCTCAATGGCAGTGCCCTCAGTCATCCGAGATAAGAAGAGTTCCTTAGATATCTAATATCTTACAGTCTTACTTTATTCACCATACAACTCCTTGTGGTGCAGCAGTATAGTAGGAGCATTCATCTTTCATGCTGACGTTGAAGCTCGTTACTCATGGATATGAGTATGATGCATTGAACCACAATTATATCATCTTACCACTTATTGAAAGTAGCAATCTCTTTCTTAGAGACTATTTCTACAGCAGTTGTAAGGATAGACGAATTTAGGACATAAGAATTTTTTCAGCAGTGATAACTATTCTCAGATTCCTTAACCAGTCCGTATAATTCGGTCCCGCCAGTTTGTTAGCATCAAGTATGCTACGCAGTGATAATTAGTTTGACATTTGTAAAATTTTGTATGTGAAAATCGATAATATTTTAGCATATATTCATTTTATAAATTGCCAAAATAAATTAGGTAATTATTTAAATTGGTAATCTCCCACTATTTTCATCAAACTATATTACCATCCTTATATAGTTCAACAAATCTAGTTAAAGATCTACTGGTGAGATAAGAATCCTATTGACAGAAGTATTGCCTTGTGTGTGCACAACAAACTATAGTTTATTCAATAGGTAGACAACTCATTGTCAATTACATCAACATGTAACTCCTTTTATTTGCCTCTTAGATTATAATGATCAAGTGTGTGCACATCTGAATCAAAATTATCTAAGTTTAGTTTGACCTAGCACTTTCATATAAGTGAAAAGAAAAATATTGTTCTTGTGTGTGCACAACAAAACAATAATGTTTAATTCATTTATAAGCATCAAATGTGATAAAACAACATCTTGAACAATCGATATAAGCCTTGTGTGTGCACAACAAACGTATATTAATTATATGATGCTCTATCATTTTATCATGCTAGAAGGCGACGTTCGATATTTCAAATATCTTTGAACGTTGTAACTTAATATATTTACCTTGAGGGGTTTGTTATTAATTGTCTCATCTTTTTAGCGCGCGCGCGCGCGCGCACACACACACACACACACACACATATATATATATATATATATATATATATAATACGCATTATATTATTTAACATGCGAAGCATGTTTGATAATATATAATATATACATAATTAACATGCACATATAGAATACTATATTCTATTTTAATTGATTATGAATTTTTATTTTAGTTTGGCTCACTAGAGTCACCAAGTGAACCAAAAGGTTAAACATAGGGTGCAAGAATAAAATTAAATATAACTATTACATTTAATCCCGGATTCCATTACAAAAGGGTATTCAAGCGCTCATTAGCTCCAATACTTCAAAGTTCTAACTAATAATATTGCAAAACTATTTACGATAAATAGAAACATTGATCAACAGTCAAGAGAAAGTACATAAGAGGAAGATAGAATTTACATTAAGAAAAATTAGAAAAGACGACGTACGCAGACCCCATTTATAAAAATTTATTCATTCATGTATCCACATAAAATAAATCTAATCAGGTTGGTCAATAGTCCATAATCAATTCCTTTTATTATCATACATAAAAATCATATGTATCAATAATTTATTCATCTAATGAAATTAAAACCATTCTATATATGCATTGATATTAGTAATGGACAATTTAAAGTTACATGAAATTCAATTTTATATTTAAAATAACTCTTTATTTTAATTATAAAACCATGTAAAATAACTTTTTAATTTAATTTTTGAAAAAATATAAAAACTTTAAAAACAGACAAAAAATAGCGTTTGACCACCCAATTGGGTCAGGTCTCGACGTAGCTGCGTCAGATACCCCATGTAATTGTGTGACCGAGTGACGCTGCTGCTAGTTTGCAATTTTCCTCAAAAAATATAATTTTTAATCTTTTGCATCCAAAACACGATTTTTGGTAATTATTTTCAAAATTCATGATTTTATACCACATATATGCCCAATTAAATTATTCCAAACGCATACCCATATATATATGAAATCAAAAGAATTAATAATTTACATAAAATTTGGCTCTTGATGCCATTGTTGGTTTGTAATAATCCATAAACATACAATCAAATTACATAATAACAGTGGAAGTATGGTAAAACAGATTTTAGAATTTTTACTACAAACTATAATCTAGGATCGATCTTTATGCACAATTATTAATTAACAAGAAGGAGACAGAGAACTATATCCTTGTAGACACTAGCTTCCATAGGTACGTGTTCTACTCCAATTCTTTCACGTTCTCCTTAAAATTCACCGATTATATTTCTTAGATCAATATCAGCCACCCAAGTATTTGACCTCTAGAGGTAATCCACCAAGGAAGAATAAGGATTCAAGAAGTAGGTGATGACAAATTCTAGTTTTTCTCTTTCTTCTAATTTTTTAGATCTAGAGAACTTGTAAGTACTCTCCCAAATCTTATGGAAGTGTATGTAACTCCAATCCATAATAAGACTCTTCTTATGTATAGATATAGACTCCTCTTATCCATAATAAGAAACCGAAGCAACTATGCTTTCGGGAAGAAAAAAGCTCTTTCTGGATTCCAAGATAACTAACCCGAAGTTGAGGTCTTCGGGGTTTATAGGGTGTCAGACTGAAGGGGAAGCTTAGGTGAAAGTTAAATTCTCTTTTCATTTGGGCCGATTAAGGTAGAAAAGCAACGCAATGTTGTTGCATTTTCTCCTGCTCTTGAAACAATTCATGTGTCAGCTTTTGCTCTAATTCGTGGCCCATTCTCGTCCTCAAGGACACTATTCTTTTATTGATTTACGATCCTTCTAATATCGACCTTAAAAAGCCTTTACAACCGCCACCCACTTCTGAGGTGATGACTTCGGCTGTATAAAGGATCGGAGGCAGAGACAGAAAGGATGCCAAAGGCGGGAGCACTTCGTACCTCCTACCTGCCACAAAAAGGCAAAAACAAGTCGATTGAGGGGTCCTACTTTACTAGTGTAGGGGCTCTTCAATCTGAGGTCTTCGAGTTCTCCTAACAGATGATCCGAGAGAAGGGGTGTTCTTCTAAAGGGCTTGAGATTTGTTCTTCTTGATCCTCATGAAGACTAACGTCAATTTTTCCTTGTAGTCTTGTGTGTAACTCTTTTTATAAATAATTTTTTTAGACGTTTGATGAAAAATATTCTCTTCTTCTCATGATTAACACGTGTATTCTCTTACCCCCTAGCCTTATCTTATAAATTGAAGTTAACGCTAAAGAACAAAAACTAAGTGATGCATTTAAACAGAAAATAAGAATGTGATAAAACAGAACTATGATATCGAAGAAGCGACATAATTGGTTAAAATAACCTCCAAAAAATATTTAGTACATATATGATTGTTGATAATATCGTTGAACTGTATACCATATATGAGAGATAGGCTTTCTGTCTATGGTCTGAAGCTCTTTAATAATCATATAAAGATCTTCTCAGGTGGGTATAGGCACAACAGGCTTTGAGAATCCGAGGACTGCTCCTTGGTCTCTTCGACTAGCGTAGCAATTGGTTCAAAATTATTTTTGGTGAAGTTATCATCCTCTTATCACCGTTCATCCCTATAGTCTCTTTCGCCATCATCTTTTTTGTCAGCCCTAACGCTTCCGGGATCTCTTCTTTGATGATAATCATCATTGAATCTCAAAGAATCTCGAAGGTTGGTGAAGCCCTCTTCCAACTCTATAAACTTATCAACCTTTTTATAGGCCTTTACTAGAGTTTGAGGAGCTTTAGAGATGATTTCTTCAATCAATCGACTGAACTTGTCTACGTTCAAACCCATAGTTAGAAATTGAATTACTTGGGTTGAATCTATAGTGGGAATCTCAAAAATTGCGACTCTGAACCTCTTCATGTACTACCAAAAAGTTTTATCGGGTCTTTGTTTATCTGACGTAGCGATGTCGTCACCCTTACATGCCTCTTATTGCTACTAAAGTGTGTATGGAATAGCTCCTGCAACTCTTTCCATTAATCAATAGAGCGTGGAGGAAGGGATATTATCCACTCTATTGCCATCTTCTTCAGGGTGGATATGAAAAGGTGACACGTCGTCGTTAAATCATGACCATAAAAGCGCATAGCCTGCTCAAAAGAGAACGTATCATGTGGATCACATGTTCCATCGTACATCTCCAAAATAGGGACTTTGAGGCTAGGAGTGAGCACAATTCGGTTATAACCGAACCGAAATTTTATAACCGAAATATTACGGTTATTTTGGACAATTCGGTTATAACCGAATTTTATTTCGATTTTCGGGTTCAATTTCAGATAGTAAAATTTTACTATTCGATTAACCGATTAGTAAAATGTAACAAAAAAAATTACTTTTTTTTTAATCCAAATATAGAACATATACCACCTTCTTTTTTAATAAATATCACTTTCTTTTTTGGGTGTTAATTTCGTTATTAACCGAATTGTAAATTCAGTTATTTGGTTATCTACTAATTCGGTTACCAATTCGGATATCAAAAATGTGTTAATTTTGATTTTCGGTTATAATCGAATAACCTATTCGGTTCGGTTATAACCGAATTGCTCACCCCTATTTGAGGTTTATGTCGATCCTAGCTTCGTGGAGCTCCTCTGTGAAGGGTGATACATAAGGCTTCTTCGATTTGGATATGAGACGTTTCTCAGAAATCCTCTTTGGGGTTAACTCTCCAGTGTGACTACCCTCACGATGATATGGCCGCCATGTTGATTATTTTTGGTTGAAAAGATCGTCTCTACTAAATACTAGAAGACCCTCTCTATAGCGCCAATGTTAACGCTCGAGTTTCGTCCGCACGATCAACCACTGACTTGGACTGGGACCTATACAGAAAAAACTACCAAAAATACTTGACGGCTTGGGCCATCAGGGGATACTTCCGATGTGAGAGTAAGTATAGGCTTCAAGATGTATTAACAATGGAGGTGAAAGTATTTAGTAGGTTAGAATAAGATGTATGTACCTCTATTGTTCACTTTATATTTATAATACTTATATTGCTCAACAAGACTCCAATTCCTAGCTAATAGGAATTGTGTAGTAGAATTCCTGTCAGAGAAGGTAACTGCAACGCTAATCAATGTTGGACAGATAACTCTCATACCAATTAGTATTGAATATGGTAACTAATTAGTATCCGAATTGATAAGGAAAATGATCCCAAACCTATCAGATTTAAGAGTCCTCTTGTGCGTGCACTAGACTTTAATGGACTACAGGGCCAAGCCCAACATTGACAGTCCATTTATACTAGTAAAATATGCAGCCCAACAAATACTATGGATATAAATTATATACAAAAAATTATACATAAACAGTATAAAAAAGACAAAAACTAAAAAACAAAATATACTATTAATTATTTTCTTTCATATTTTTATGAGCATGAAATATTAAATTCTACCATTAATACATATTTATTTGTGTACAATTTGTATACGCAGATTTATGAGAAAAATGTTTCAAGTTCTTACGTGTCATTAATACATATTTATTTGAATTTAAAAGCTGCTCATTTGCTGTTGGAGTCTTACAGGAACAGAGTTGTAGTTCCGATAGTTAAGAAGTGGAAGAAGCTTCCTTTGCAATTCGATGTGCATTAGAATTTGGTAAAGAATGTGGCTTGCTAAAATTTTTGGTGGGGAATACTTGTGCCATATAATTAGTAGACTTTCTAGTCCTATCTTGAAGGAATCATATTTAAGCTCTGGCATTATTGGAGATGGGCCGTTCCTTCGAGTCTGTTATTTATTTTTTCACACGATGGGAGGACGGGTAATAGGATAGCTCATGGACTAGCTGAGTTAGCTCAAGTGTTTGGTTTTTAGTTATTTCGGATAATTTTGAGCAATAAGATTATTCAATCTTTCTGACTGTTTAAAAAATAAAAAATTCATTCTCATATGATACTGGAGATTGACCCAAATTTCGAGCATCTGGATTGACAATGAGCCCAAGATGAAGAGTAATCCAACCGGGCTCCTATTTTAAAACGAACAACCAAATAGACCGAATATTAAAAATCAATTCATAACATAAACGAAATGGGCTCGTGCTTTAAACTGGCTTGCTAACTCAATTCATGTATAAACCAAATGGGCCCAATTAGTGCTAGTCTATACACTGTAAATTATAAAATTGGAGGATCTAATTTGGCGTGCTTTACCGAGAGTTAAGATATTTTATCACCCTCTTACTTTTTGTACTAAAAAGGAAAATTACAGAATTTAATTTTTTTTATAAAAGAAATTAAAATTAATCAGATGCTACATATTAAAGATATTTTTTTTTAAGTCATCCTTAATTTTACCCTTGGCTGCTTTTCTAGGTTCTCCTTAAACCCATAACGATCGTTGAATTAAATTGCACAAGTGTAAATTCTTTAAAAAAATTAATAATAAAAAAAGTAAGTAAATACTCACTATCTCCTATAAAAAAAATTGTCTCCTAAAATATAACTTAAGGACACTAACACTGTTACTAAGGTTCAAATAGACAAGAAAAAAAAAATGGACAAAAAATTTAATTTTTTATCCAATTCTTTTATTATCAAGTTTTTAAATGAATAAAAAAAATAAAAAATAGATGAAAAACTTAGCTCTATTACATCTACGTAAAATGATATTTTAAAAGTAATTTTTTTTTTTATAAACTCAGTAATAATATGTAAAATATTATATTAAAATTATTTTATCTTTAAAAATAAATAGATAATGTCTACTATTTTAAAGGAAAAATATTTCTAATGTACTATAGGTTGGATCTATCCATGGACAAAATAAAGCTTATTGAATAATTCTCTTATTTATTTTAATTTTTTTTTAAATTTACATCAAAACAATAATAATTAAAAAAAAACACCACAAAAAATTATAATACTTCCTAATCCTTCTTCCCTAACCCTAAAACCCCTCGTTCAAAAGAATAAAAATTCCCCAGATAAATTTTCTGTCAGATATATAAAATCCTCGCCTTCCCGCCAACTACATCTCTCTTCGCCCTTTACTTTCTCTCTCTAGATTATCTTCTCAGTTAATTGTGAAAGAAAAAGACAAAGAAATAGAGGGGGAGTGTGAAATGCTTGAAAATTATGCAGAAATTGTTGCGTATAAGCCCTTCAGGTCCCCCTTCCCTCCATTCTAACACTACCCACAACTTTCTCTCTCCTCTAGGGTTTAAGTTTAGCCGCAAATTTCTATCCTTAGGGTTTAGGAACCACCGGAAGGAGAAGAATCCTCTGCTGTTTCCGTTTTCTACTTCAACCCAGTTGGTGATGGCCGCTACTTTGCACTTCCGACCCTCTGCAGGCGGCTCAGCGGCTGTGAAGCCCGCTGCCGCCGCAATTTCGAGAAAACCCGCTTCCGTTAATCGTGGTAGCTGTAGGATTTGCAGGTGTTCGATGGAAAGTGGTGTGCCGTCGAGGGCTTGGGTTGCGATGAAGGAGAGCCGAAGTGGGTCGCGTTCGACGTTGTTTCATACGGATGCCGGGGCTAATGGGAACGGGTTTTCAGTGGCGGCGAAGAGTTTTGAAGGGGGTGGTGAGAGTGGAGATGATTTGGAGGAGAAGCCAACTGTTAGATTGAATCGGAGGCAGAGGAGTACTGGTTTGAGTGGTGGGAATGCTGCTGCTGTGGCCGGGTTACTGCCGGGGAATCCTGATTTGTTGACAATACCTGGCGTGGGGCCTAGGAATTTGAAGAAACTGGTGGAGAAGGGAATTGGGGGTGTTGCAGAGCTCAAACAAATCTACAAAGATAAGGTATATATATCTATGTCTATCTATGGGCCCATTCCCAAATGACTTATTTTTTTTTTACTTAAAAAAGATAAAATTTTAGTAAATTTATAAATTAAAATTTTAGTAGATTTATAAGTAAAAGTGTTTGGCATCACTTTTACTTATAAGTCGAGAATTATAAGTCATAGTTGCAGTTGTGTTCGACTAATAATAACTTATAAGTTCAGAAAAATATAAAAATTATTAAAATATCTTTTAGTGAGAAGAACATTAGAAAAATAAAAAAGAGCATTTCTGTTATTTCATAATAGTTGACCGACTTAAAAAAAAACACCTTATAAGTCATTTTTTTTAAGTAATAAATTCTTACTTATTTTTTTGACTTATAAGTTAATTTATAAGTCAGCAAATAAGTAGCAACCGAACAGGAAAGTTGGAAGAATGACCGATAAGTTGAGTTGACCAACTTATCGGTCAATGCCGAACAGGCTCTATACATATATGTATTAGTATGTTGTGCGTAGTAGTATTTGAATATGAAGTGGCAATTAATTTTTGTTGGATAATGGAAATGAATACAATAAGAAGAGAAATAGACCCAATAGAGTCAAGAAAGCAAAGGCAAGGTACTGAACTAATGTCGTTGAATGTGGTAGATTTCTTTGTACTTCAGAATATGCTTTTGATGAATACATATATTTTATGTGCATGTAGATGTATAGTATTATGTGTATAAGATAGTAAAGGACATGGTATTGTGGATTTAACAGGACATTGCCATTTTCCATAGAGTAGAATTGTAGATTATGACTTGTGTGGTTGATACTAAGTGGTTGAACTTTGTTAAATTTACCTATAAAGATTTGTTTTTGAATTGATTCAATAAATTGGAAATGTTTTAAGCTTATAACAGTTTGTTCTTTAAATACGAGACTGTTTATCTCTCATTCGCATTCTCTCCTTATGATTTTTGACAAACTTATTTTATAATTGTAATTATATTAGTTCTTAAGATAGTTCAGTAGAATGTGATAGCTTGTTTTATACTTAAGATAAGGCTGCTCCACTCAAATGAGAATGTTTGAATAAGATTCTTATAGTTGATAGTTGGCCTTTGTTAAGTTTGAGGTGGAAATGCAATGCTAAATGTCGCGTTCGTCCTCCCTGTCTCGAGTGTCACCTTCTCTTTTGAGAGTTAATTTTCTGAACTTTGTTAGATATCTCAAGCATGGCTTTTAATTACTTACGGGGATCTTTTAGTCTAACTTCTTATTTATGTTGTGTAATATATGGTTTACTCATGTTGACACACTTATTCAATATTTTGAACTATTGCACTTACTTGAACATGACTTTTTATATTGGGTTAATTCAGCTAACTAACAGTGCGTTAATTTTTCATGTGAATCAGTAGTTGTTAGTACTTTGCTTGAAATAACATCATATTTCCTGTTTCCATCTAATTGAATGACTGCACTTATATATGTACATCACGCATTTTGTCATAACGAGGACTTTTGGTCTTGCTGCAGTTTTTTGGGAAATCCAGTGAGAAAATGGTCGAGTTCTTACAGGGTTCCGTTGGAATAATTCACAAGAATCATGCCGAGAGTATAGCTACTTACATAAAAGAGAGCGTGGATGAAGATTTAAAGGAGGATACCTCCAATTTGGATGTGAAGCCAAGCCCCAAAAAACGGCTAACCTTCTGTGTAGAAGGGAATATCAGTGTTGGAAAATCGACTTTCCTGCAGAGAATAGCTAACGAAACTCTTGAGCTACAGGATCTTGTTGAGATTGTTCCGGAGCCTATCAACAAGTGGCAAGATGTTGGTCCCGATCACTTCAATATATTGGATGCTTTTTATGCTGAACCTGAAAGGTATGCATATACCTTCCAGAATTATGTGTTCGTCACAAGACTTATGCAAGAGAAAGAGTCCTCCGGTGGAATAAAACCACTCAGGTTGATGGAGAGAAGTGTTTTCAGTGATAGAATGGTATGCCTCCCAATCTATTTAATTTTAGTTTTATCATATTTTAGAATTTCCCACATTTAAGCTTGTTCGCAAGTCATTAGATAGCTTATTTTAAAGCAAAATAGCTGCTTGTTTACAGAATATGAAAACCTGATCAGCATTTAACCAGGACTGAAAATAAGGCTATCCTCTCCATTTTCTTTTTGTGTTGATCTCCATTTCTTATAGGAGGAGTGACTCTATTTAGAATTACATGTCTGATTCGTGTTTATTTCCTTGTTACTTAAAAGGTCTTTGTGCGAGCTGTTCATGAAGCAAAATGGATGAATGAGATGGAAATTAGCATATATGACTCTTGGTTTGATCCAGTTGTTTCTTCTTTGCCTGGGCTTATTCCTGATGCCTTTATATATCTTAGAGCTAGCCCTGACACTTGCCACAAGAGAATGATGCTACGAAAGAGAGCAGAGGAAGGAGGTGTCAGCCTCGATTATCTGCGTGGCTTGCATGAAAAACATGAGAGCTGGCTTTTCCCATCCCAAACTGGAAATCATGGGGTATTCTCTGTAAATAAGCTGCCCTTCCATGTTGACTGCTCTTTGCCTGCTGACATAAGGGACCGTGTGTTTTATTTAGAGGGTGAACATATGCATTCAAGCATTCAAAAGGTACTTTCCTTTTATCTCGTTTTTCATTTCTGTCATTCCCACTTCATAAATTCAATACATATATTTTTGCCTTCTGTTTTACGTTTTTCATTTTTGTTATATTTTGTTGAGCAGGTTCCTGCTTTGGTTCTCGACTGTGAACCCAACATTGATTTTAACAAGGATATTGAGGCAAAGCGGCAGTATGATAGCGTCCCCTTTTGATGCCTGTTGTTTTATGCTTGTTTGCTTATTTTACATGATCCTATATTTAATTTTTTCCCTCAGTGTTACTGGAGTAATACTTTGCTAGAAGTATTGCAGCAGTATCATTGCAATATTCCATCTCAAAAACCATTTTTATGTTTATCTGGTATGTTGTGAAGTGAGTGTGATGTGGGATGCATGTGAAAGAAGCTATGAGTTTTCACTACTCAGGTTTTATGCAAATTAGATTTTGTAGTTATTTAGTTCCTAGTACAGTTTCTCCCGGCTATTAGAATTATTTTTGTTTATTTGGTCACTTGTCCCAATAAAACCAAGTTTCTTCTTACTCCTATGCAAGTTAGAATCCCTATAATATTCAGAATTGAGTATTCTTTTTGAGTAAAGTTTTGTGCCTTAATTTATACAGCTAGGAGTTGAGTAGTTTGCTTCCTCTATGAATTTTATATTTGAACAATGAGTGGCTTAAGCAGACTTACATTTGCCGAAGCTTGGTTTCTTAATTGAATTTTGCATACACTATTGGTAGCTGAGCCCTGCTATGTAAGTTTCTAATAAACGAAAAGTGTCTAGTGTATGCTTGTTTGAGTGCCTTCTTTTTTGCAACCCCTTACAACACCTATACTTCACTAGTAAACAATATTGTTTCATATCTTTTTACATTTATTTATTTTTTGTTAATTATTTTGTTACATTTGGATGCATATATGTAATTAGTTTTATTCATTTTCAATTTACCTTTTGTGAAGGTATGCTCGCCAAGTTGCAGATTTCTTTGAATTTGTGAAGAAAAAGAAGGAAGTTCCAGTTGGTGAAGCAGCAGCTACAGTTGCAAAGAGTAGCCAGACACCTGTACTAATGCCCCATCAAGGTGGACTCTGGATGCCCAAAGGGAAGCCGTTTCCAGATTCGGCACTCAATTCCTTGGATTTCAGACGAACAATGTCATTCTTGTCTGGTTAACGTTTCTTTCTTTAATACTCCGATTTGCTTATCCTTGGAGATCTGTTGTGTCTGATGTTCAACTCTGGTGATGTGTCTATTTCCCTCTTGTAAAAAGAATGTTTTAACTTTTAACCATGGACCTTGAACCTTTATTAGTTATGTAGAGTAAGCTATGCTGTTCATGGATATACTTGTATTACGCTGTTTAAAGTAGATTGAAGATTGGTTTCTTTGAAGGTTTAAAGAGCTTTTTTGATTTATTGTTAGCAACAGAGGATCTACAAGCTAAAAACCAACCAAATCATTATCGACATAAAACTTCAGACAATGGTAAAACAATGCGTAGAAAAATGGTAACGAACATTTACTACTAAATAACTAAGATGTTTATTAGTATATCTATTAGCAGAAAGCACATGGATAATACACTGGATATACATGTCTAATTATCAATTTTAAAAAATTATTGAAACTGTGATTTTGTTGAAGTTGTTGGTGATTGCCCAAATAATCAAGGTCTGAATTTATGAGCTGAAAATAACAGTATATTTTTTAAAAGAAATTTCAAAGTTATATTTCTATTTACATATCATAGAAAATGATATTATTATTCTGAAATCATTAAACGTCCCTGTTATCCATCTTGAAGGTAAAATAGTCTAAAATGCAGTTTAAAAAAAGTGGTCTGCAGACTGCAATAATCTGAAAAAGCAGCCTCTAGCCTGATTATTGTTTTCTTTTAAAAAACTGAAGTCACTTAAATTTGTTCTATAATGCCCAAACAAATAGCTCTGAATTTTTTTTAAAAAAAAAAATCCTGAACAATCAACATTACATTCATGGTAAAACAACCATGTCCAAAGAGAGAGAAATCCAAAAAAAAAGTTAAAAGAGTCGAGTCGACCTTTTAGCTAAAAATAGAAGGTAGACTATTTCAGGAGAAAAGCATACTTCGGTAAAATTCTTACAATTTATCCAAAAAGAAAAAAGGAAGAAAAAGAATAGGTATTCCTATAAAAACATATTTTAAATTCAGTAGCATGTGAAGCTTAATTCGAAGTCAGCTCGTTTAACCAACCAATCAATAAACAAGCCACTTTCCACCTTTAAATATCTGTATTCAAACGAGCTAAACACGTTAAACTCGAGCAACCAAAGCTCCAGGGTATTTTCCACTCTGGTGCAAACCCGAGCAACCTAAGCTACAGGGTATTTTGTTCTATGTAATGAAGTACTTGCATCTCCAGGCATCACAAGCAAAACATATATACAACCACTTTCAAACGAGCCAAACTCAAGCTACCTAAGATCCAGGCCATTTTCCACTCACTATGCTGGTGTAAACTCAAGCAACCTAAACTCCAGGGTATGTTGTTCTATGTAATGAAGTACTTGCATCTCCAGACATCACAAGCAAAACATATATACAACCACGAACACGCATCTGTGAGTACGTGTGTTCATATGCATAAATCCAATGGATCTACAGCAGCTATACAGCAAGGGTGAAGAAAATCACAAACTCTTGAAACAGTGCAAACATCTCTATAACTTGAAACCAGGGCTTTCAAGTATTTACATTTTTACAAATAAATTGGAACTAAATTGGAATACAGCAAACAAAGACCATCCATAACAAAATATTTATTTGCATTTCATTTAGATAAAGTTTCCACTATCAGCATTTAATAGATACATCTATGTGCACGCACAATCAAATAAGGGCATATGATACAGACATTGATATCTGCTCACAAGAGAAGCTCATGACAATGCTTCTACCAATAATTAACTATAAAAGGAACCAATTGTAGAAAATACTTCCTCTGCCCCAAAAGAGATGACTTAAGCACTTTTCACACAAAATAAAAAATTTTAAATAGAGGAGAGAGTATCAAATACGTTCTAATTTTATCCATAGTGGATCCTCACTAGGAAATCTTTTTCTTTCTTTAAATTAGTGGACCCACCTAAGTACTTTTGAGGACAAAGTACTTTTTTTATAGCATTCTAGCGTACTTGAGCCATCTTTTATAGGACAATTTTCTTGGTGCTTTGAGCCATCTTTTATGGGACGGAGGGAGTAACTATTTACAGCCAACCTGAGATCTTGACGCCAAAGGATCACCACCATCGATGCAAGTATTCCTGCAAAGGCATTTGTGCTGAGTACCATTCAGGACCATTCTACCTGTAGATAATCAGAATCCAAGATCGAATGTAGGAGAATCCAGAACAGCAGGATTTTGGGGTTTAGGAATCATCGTTTGATTCTGCACTGGCTGCTCAGATTTGTATTTGAGATATTTGGTAGCTTGTTCCTCTACTGCATCAAGATCGATACCTTCATAGAACTGATCATCGTCAAAATCATCCCTGATTGGTTCGCTTTTCTCAATCTGATCATGCAGAGGCAAGGCTTTTCCCGCAGCTTCAGACTGAAGCAAGAATTCCTGCTCCAAGTTCTGTATAGGAAGAGTCTTGGCTTGATAAAAACTCAACTTTCTTTTTCGACTTTCGTTGTTGCTCTCTTCTTCTCTTTGGGTACTACAATTACTCTTGCATGACATGGACTCTGGATTCTTCTCAGGGTTCAATTGAGAGCATGCAGAATTCAAACCAGTAGAGTCAGAATCTAAACCAGTCTGCGGTGTTTGGAGAGAATGTTTTGTTGTTTCTGCTGAGCTTGCACTTTCATTTATTTGGGTCATACGAACCACAGAATCAGGACTATGGTCTGTGAAAGAGTTTGGCAGTCTCTCCAATGGTGATTGACTCAGTAAAGAACGCCTGTCATAACATGTTGTATTAGCTATAGCCAGAATAAAGCAGTGCAGCAGTACTTATATCAGAATGGAACTATTAACAAGAAATACATGCATAAATATACATAAACTTGATGTTTTGTCCTTTTTCTGTCATACATTTTTCAGTGGAGTTGATTCTAGCAGCCTTGAGCTTAAGAAAATAATAATTATCTCTTCACTATATCATAGTAATGGTGTGAAGATACTTTGGCTTCTTTCGCTTCAGTGACTTCACCATTCCTGGTCTTATTTGGATTCAGCTTGAATCTGATTTTCTAAGAAGACAGTTTTCTCAAACATCAACTCTCAAGTCAGAAGCAGTACTAATTTAAGACCTCTATACACAGCAGTCTGGGCTCAAGTATTTTCATTTTGAAGCTAAATTCATTCTCTACTCCTTTAAACCTAATAACCATCCCCTGCCATCTAGCAAACGTCAAGTCCATTGTACTTGCTATTCCTACTAGTTTAAATATCACTATATATAAATTTATATCCTAGTAGTCCAAACAAATTCTAATTGCTTAACAAACGAAGTCCTTTGTTTTTCTTTTTCATTAAACACATAGAACCTTGGACATTCTCCAAATCCTCATATCGAGCAAGGAAGCTTAAAATGTAGCAGACGTAGACAAGAGTTATTTATAGTGGGGTATAATATCCAATCACTGAGAAAACATGTACCAAGTTTAACTTGAGGTTAAGTAAAAAAGGTAAACAACAGGGTGAGGTTGCAAATGTCAATAACATTAATAGAAGAAAACATTGTATTGTAAATTTTAAAAGAAGAGAAATACAAGCCTTTATATCAGCCTAAGACAAACTTTCTCACCAGGTTTTTGTGATGAGTAACTGCTGAACTGACCAAGATTAAAGCTAATAACCTAATTTAATAACAATATCTAATATAAGATAACAATATTTTAACACTCCCCCTCGAGCAGAAAATCTTATATCAATAACTTTCCTTGTCACAAAAACTAATCCATAAAATGATAAAATAATACTCTACACAAAGTGCAAACTGCAATTGCGGACACAAAGTCTTGAATGTGGACGCAAAATGCTGACTACAACTGCAGATGTAAAGTGCCGACTGCAATGAGGGACTAACCAATATGATAATAAACTAAATTCCCTAATTTTAGAAAACACATGTGCCCAACTTGCTTCTTTCATTATGCAAAGTAACATTAACAAACCATCTGTTAAGGATGTCTCGGAGAAGTACTTCCTAATCCAAAATATGTAATAAGCCTTGTGAAATAGAACACAGGTAGTTCCAAATCAAATTTCTTTTTACAGTACTTTGGCACGCGTAGAGCTGACTGCAACGGCAGCAAGCATAGTGCTGACTGCAACAGTGGCATGCATAGTGATAACTACATGGTAATTATGCTTATGCTAAACCATAATAGAATTAACTTTGATCAGAAGGGAGTTTTGAGATCTGGACGAAGGTAAGAAAATATTCGATCACAATAATGTGTCGCCTGTGGAGGAAGCAAGATAATATTGTGTTTAATGTTTACCAGTAGACATGAACGCTGACAGAGGAAGCAAGGTGATTGCCAACCAAGAACAAATCTATAGCTTTGATACCATGTCAATATCATAGAAAGAAAGAAAAAGTTGTATTGTATATTTTTGACGAAGAGAAATAAAAGCTCTAGGAGCAGGGATTCTTCATTATCCACAACAAATTATCGTATCTCAGCAGCAATAGATTCTTTGATTCTCGGAAATTCTCTCATCCTTTATAACTTACGTGTTTTGAATTTATATAGAGGATTGATATTTCCACAAGAAAAATTGATGTTTCCACAAGGCTCTACACACATGAATAGTAAGCGAGGGCCCACTTTCATGTGAGTAGATCCTTGCAGAAATATCAATTCTCTTTATATATTTGATTATTTTTGCTATTGTTTATGACTTCAGGTTTACAGATTTTGTTGAATGTTTTACCATGTATATATATATATATATATATATATATATATATATATATATATACACACACACACACATAGAGAGAGAAAATCTACACATATTTAATAATACAATACTCGCATTTAATAATACAATACGCGCCGATCGCCAAGTCTCCCGCACCCGAATCCCCATATTTTAAGTTTTGGCAAATTGTCATATCCCCGTGTGACGCACCGAGTATCCCACATCCGTATCTGTGCTTCTTACTACAAGCTTTTACATATGGCTAACACAAACTTGGTCACCTAGTTTGTGTGATGACCAAGTAACTGAACTAGGTGGCCAAGATTAAAGCTAATACTCTAATTTACTAATAGTACCAATTATATTATAATAAATTCTAACATAAATAATGTTAATGTTGTAAGAAAACATCCATATCTCTAATTTTGCATCTGTAAATACCAGAGACTCTTGCCTCAGCCCCAATCATACACAAGCAAAGGACTGAAAGGAATGAACAAAAGAAATTAAACAAAAAAACTAAAAAATTAAAAAAAATACAGAAACATTATAGATAGGAGTTAATGCTTATAAAATACCTGTAAACAGCCATCATATCACTTCTGCTGGCTTCAGCTTGAGTGCTTCGTGCTGTAGGGTTTATCCTGTCATCTATGAAACTATCATCATATGAATTGTTGTCCTGCTCATCCTCATCATCTTCAGATACTGGAACTTCTCCTGAAACCCTGTGCATATTAAATCACAGCATTACAAGAAAATCAATATCTTTTACAATGTTTACTGCAATAGATATATTATCCATAGTGGATGTTTCATCTCAGCCTAGTTGTTTGTTGAGCAGAGTTCTTTTGCCAATCATTTTAAAAGTTAAAGGTCCAAACAAGAATAGTTTGTCACTATGCAAAATTTAGTCTAAGCATGGACTTACTCGGCTTGCTCTTCAATGAAGACTCTGGCAGCCTTGACTACCTTCTTCTCACCTGAATGCAACACATGATACTGAGTGATGCAAAACAATAAAATTGGCTCTTAATCGGTTTAAGCCAGAAAAAAATTGATAATTTACAGATCCAAAACATGACATATCAATTATACACCTGATCTGAAAAGGCAAGCAACCCATCCACAAGAACATTGTTATAAACACCTAAAATTACATGAAGCACAAACTTACCTCTTGCCAGTTTTACTAGAGCACCTCTACTTTCCTCCTTTTCTTTTGAAGGCCTTTTGTGGAGATCTCCATACTTCCGCAATCTTTTAAACTTGCATTCTTGCTTAACACTTTCTGATTTACCTCCAGAACTAAAATGCCAGTCTTTGCTGCAACTATTGGGTGATGGATTTTCCAGTGCATTTCCTATTTCTTCCACAACCGGGAAAGCAGCAAATGTTCTTGTGGAACTATTGTTTCCATTGACTATAGATGTTTGAATCTCATCTTTAACAGACGAAATGGGGACATCTCTTCCACTAGCATCACTGTCCTTGATAACCTTATCATTCTTTATTAGAACTGAAGAATTCAAGATCAGATCAATTTGCAATTTGGAAGGTGAATCAAGGTCTTGAACCATGAACTCGCCTTTGCTTTTACTTTCTGATGTTCCTATAAAATCGGAAACTTTTCAGCAGAGAATATTACTCATGTAAGGAACCAGACATGCAGAAAACAGATTTTATTTTTATTTTTTAAATTACTAACCGGTGCCATCTGTAGGAGACTCTGGAACAAAACCGCTCTTAAGAAAGCTAGTTAATCGAGGACTAAGCTCAACTTCACTAAAATCATTGAAAGAGTCATCAACCAACACCAGTGGTGTTTTCTTTTCCACGACTTGAGGAGCCTCGCTGGTTTCACCATTTGAAAATTTCCTTTTGGAAATTGGAGTCGGCACAATTCTTTCATACCCAACCAGTGTTAGTTCTTGTTGGGTGTCATAGTTGGAAATATTTAGCATATCCTCATCTCCTTCGCATCTTGTCCGGGTAGCTTTGACACACTTTTCTTGCATAGGCTCTTCTTTGTAATCTGTGACTGATGCCCCAAAGTGAAGAGCATCTTGGTTCAAACAGTTTAGCAAGTCAGCACTGCTTCCACTTGCACATTTGGAACGAAAAACTTCTTTCAACGGAAGTAGTGGTACAGACGTAACAAGGACCTTGCCAAGAGCATCAACCGATACAAAATCTGACCCAAACAAGTAGGAGTGTATGGAAGGATTTTGCGGTTGAAACTCTGGAAGACGGTGCTTCTCCTCTGTTCTATAGGCATCCATAGGAGATATGTGTGATTCTGAAACTTTTCTTTGCGAATTCACTTCTGGGGAATGGTGAAAATTCTGCAGATCTGAAAAAGGTAATTAAAAGTAAAACACGAGAATTGCATTGTAAAAAATTTGTGGCGTACACATCAATCATACCTAGTTGCATAAAAATACAAGAGGGAAATAAAGAAGTAATGAAAGATGAGGATAGTAGCTCAACATAGAATTGAATAATTTTGAGTTTCAATAACACAACAGTCAAGCAATGTATTCAGAAGTCAGGAAAAACAATTTGACCACATTTATTTAAGATGTAAGTATGCAAGTAGACTATTTAAGAAGATAAACTTCATAGTTAATTTTCTGGTTTTTTTTTTTGCAGTTCTGATGCAGGACAAGTTAAGAGTGCATAATAAAATAGAAGGTCGTATGAAGAATAAGGGCTAGTTTGTAGCACCTTTGTGAGGGATTTACTAGCCAGTAAGCCGAAACTTGCTTCTTCAGTGCAAGGAACAGGAAAACCCCACAGGTTAGAAGCACGAAACTTTATTAAAATGATACTCAAATAAAGGGATTACACCCTTAAAGGAAAACCTACAACAAACACGACTATAAGCCTAAACTTTGGTAAAGTTATAATACCCAAATTAACTTTGAACCCAACCAAAAATCCAAAATAATGCAGAAATTTCTGAAAATAACCTAGACACCTGAAAGACCTAATAATCTGAAAGTTACTTAAAGACCCGAATTTAACCCTATATCATTCTCTCTCCCTCCATCCAATATTATATGCCCTTTCCATGTTTTTGGCACATAATGTAAGACATGCTAATAAACCATTTGAAGACTATTAGTTTTTATAGTTTTTTAATTCCCCATTGAAATGCAACATATACCTGTAATGTGAACAAATGATTTAAAAAATATAATATCTTAGTGTACCCACAAGTCCTAAACTTTGTGACTGTCATTGTTTCAAAAGTGAAAAATGCCTCGTTAGTTTTTCTTTATTATCCCATATTCCCATTTGTGTGACTATTTGTGCTCCCCTTTTGTACTATCTCTTCTATCTAATAAAACTCCCTTTATCTTTAAAGACTTAATAAATATAGGCTGGGACTTGTGCAGTATTACATAAGAACCAATGCATAATTCATGCTAAACTCCCAAGTTAATTGCGTTTATGTTTCATACTTTCATGTATACCCCATTAATTCCACTTAATCTTTCATTTACTGTTTTTCTTTTGAGAATGGGTCTACTTTTTGGCACATTCCAACTTATGATAATTTTGTGATGGTAGAATAAGTTTTATTAGATAGAAGAGAAAGTAAAGAAAGGGAGGACTAAAAGAAATCGATACATAACATTCTCAATAGAGGTAATCACTAGAACAGGAAGCTTAAACTTTAAAGAGAGACATAATATTTTGCAATGCTAATAAAACTAGTCTGTATCAACATGTTAGTTCCCAAATGAAAGAACGCTGCCTTCTATCCACCCAATTTCTTAGCCAACCTCTCCACAACCAAAAAATCTACAGATGGTCAAAGTGATTTTAAAATCCAGAATATTTGTTAGAAAGAAAGAGAATAGTATTATCAGCAAACTGAAGGTTGGATACTCTAACCTCCTCTCTATCTGCACATCCAACCACTAGCCACCAACCCAACCTTCTCACTATGCAATAACATCTTGACAAGAACATCAACAACCAGCAAAAGGGGGGACACAGAGTCACCCTATCTCAAAAACCTTGAAGCCTTAAATCAAGTTTAAGATTCCTCTATTCAAATAATTATAAAGAAAGAAGACTGAAGACAACCATGGACCCATCTCCTCCATCTGAGTCCAAAGCCTTTCCTCTACATCAGTCATCTCCTCCGTCCGACTCTAAAACCCTTTCTCTCCATCACTATTCTCCAAAAACTCATCTCTTCGATCTGAATCCAAAGCCCTTTCCAACTTATGATAAAACTTCACTTTGTTATCAAAAGGTGTAAAGGAAAGTGTTTTATGTGTACAAACGAATATATGCAGAAAGCCCGTCTCGTCAAGAAGGCTATTTTCATCTTTGCGTGACTGCCATCAAGCCTCTACCATTAATATCATTGTTCATAGCCTAGAGATTCTTTTACCTCCACATCATAGTCTTCATTAATCTTCCCGGTATATAATAATTGTCACTCCTGCCTAGTTTATTAGTTGTTGGGAAACACTAATTTTTTAACTACATCATTAAAGCATTATGGCTAAACTGAATTAAAATTTAAATCAACACTCATTACTCGAAACCAGGTATCAAGGAAGAAGATGATGGTAACAAAAAGAGGAGAAAGGAAAACATAAGAAAGGTGGAACATACTAATCTGTTGGTTCTCTAGTTTTGTTTATACTGTATCTCTTAATTTTTTTTCGTAGATCATTACTAATAATTATGAAGGAGTATGTATCGGAAAAAGGAAGTATACAGGATTTTAAGAAGGTAGTAGTGGCACTTCAAGACATGACAATGAGAAGATGGAAAAATGTGGTAAATATGATAGCACTTATGGTAGCAACTAAAAAGATGTAATTTTCAGTTAGGATGGTTATTTATTCTAATTGTGATGATCCTAATAATTAGGGAAGTGATAAGGAGAAAAGACATTAAAAACAAGTGCAAGTCATATCATGTGTGGAATGGCAGAGGGTGGCCAAAGGTGGAAGAAAAGAAGAGTGACTGACCAGAGATTCACAAACATATTGACTAGTAGATGTTCTTGCTTCACACATATAATATCAATTGGCGAATGGTTCTTAGCTTACGAGGTATCGCCAGTCAAAAAATAATGAGGAATTAAACCGAATAGTGAAGGAAGAAAAGTAAGTGATTTAGCACAACAAAAAAGTAGTTAGGGTTTAGACTCAGCCCAAAATACTACGATCTCTTGATTGCAACCAAGATAGATTGATTCCTATGTCCAAAACTCCACAAAATATTTTGAATCCACTCCATAGAGATTTGTGGCTTATCGGACTCGGGCTCAAAGCTCATTCTCATAAGTGATCAGTGAAACTCATAAATACCTAACTGCTCATCCATTGACAAAAGACCGATCGCAGCCAAATTTTAATTTTATAAACTCTCAATATTTCATAAGCTAATCAACGTGTGGGGATTAAATCACTAGAACCCAAATCCATACAGGAATAGGAAAGCAAAAACCTTAATGAATTCCAACTAACTATAAATTACCCTATATCCCCAATAATTTAATTAAATACCTAAGTATATCAATTTCTACCCAAACAAAAATCTAAGGAATAACTAATTAAAATCCTCATCAGTAAGTCATCTTTTCGACAGTGATACAGGTATCCAATCAGTCATCAAATTTCATCAGTTTTGACAAGAACAGACTGGAACTAGTATCGTACGGGCATGGGCGAGGGCATGAACATGGAAATGAAGCCCTAGAATGTTTTGCTGGCCCAAGTAAGAACAAGAGAGAGAGACAACGAGATATCATGTTTGCAGTGGTGTTGCAGAAGAAGAAAAATATGAGATCAGTGACGCCAATGGTTTACACCTAAAGAAATCCATAAGAAGTATTTCTTCCATCCACCTTTATTAGTCTCTCTTCCTTTTTAGAAGTCCCAACAATCCACTAAAGGCTTATTTAAAATTTCTAGTAACTTTCTACACTAATCTCAATGTTTTCGTAAAATGTGTAGAATTAGAATGAGGACAACAAAAGCTGGATGGAACGAGTGCTAAATATGCATAGAATTTATGCTGTCCTTAAAAACAGTTATATGAATAACCACTAGGTCTTAAATCATAATCCACGAATTTTCACGTCTCATTTAGTTATTTGAATGAAAACCTTTTGACTTCAAAGTATCCTCCTAAAATCCGTTCATAGGTTAAATCCAGATCATCTGAGTAGTTCCCTTGGTATAGAAATATCTTCTGAATATATATTAGAACACGAAAATCACTACCAGTTCACAAACTGTATTAACAAGGAAAAACCTTATAAATAATATTTTTTTGTGCCATAGGCATTTTTGATCTGTCAAAGATAGTGGCACCTTTTGCGCTGCTGTCATGGTGCTCAACAGTTTCAACGCTCGAGGATAGATCTGAGGCACCTTTATCCTGAACCATCATGAAGTCACATAAACCATAATGCTTAGTTAAATAAGATTAGTCTAGCACGAAATCACAAATTTCAATATCAAACCTCAATAAAGAAGGCTTTTTTGTCCCTAGAATATGATAGCCCTTGCATACATTGCATTGTATCAATCAACATCACTGATCTGAATGAATGCATGATTTTGTGCACTCTTGAGGGAAATGCCTGGAAGTGAGGGAAGGCAATAAGGGAAGGTCTCCAGAGGTTTTCAATGGTAGGCTGGAAATACTTTCTGAGTAAATCAGTCTCTGCATTGGTTAATTTAGCTTCGAACACCGGCGACTGGACATTTTGATCATCTCCCACTTTCTTTCCACGAGGAATAAATTGTTCAATTGACAGCTTAACATACTGAACCTCTGGTTTGAAAAGATGAGGAATCTGTAATTAAAACAATGTGGAACTTTTAAAGGAGATTGTTTGCAAAGTTTGAAGTAATTACTGAGGAACCTTATCAAATAATTACCATCCTCGGACTAGAATGAAAATTGAAACTAGTAATCCCCCCATTTCGCATGTGTTTCTTAATAGCCTTGCAGTTTGCTTGCTTTCGCATGTAACCCTTCAATTCTGACCCTTCACAAGCTAAAACTAGTAGAACTTGTTAAGGAAATTTAGAAAAGGCCTAAAGTAAGGTTGAAAAACAATTTCAACAATTTTGAAGCCTGGAGGTGCAGGACGAAAATATGAGAAAGTTTTCTATGTGGTCATATTAGTTAGCCACAATATACTCGAGGGTAGGGGTGTAAACGGATATAAACGAATCTGAATACAGTAGTATCCGTATTCGTATTCGGAAAATCAATTCGTTATCCATATTCGTATCCGGTATTCGGCAGATTTTAAAAATGTTATCCGTATCCGGTATTCGAAATAATATCCGTTTCCGTTTATTTTATTCGAATAAACAGATTATTCAAATATTCGAGTATCCGGATTCGTTTATCAGTCACCTAATATAAAATTCATTCAAATTATTTACAAAAAATAAAGAAAAAAATTGAATAATTATTCATAACCAATCACAATTTAAAGTTTAAACCATACATATTAATGAATGAATGTTAATTTAATTATTTTAATAAATACAATAATCAATACTCTAAATTACAATTCAAATAAGTTTTCATTATTTTTTAAATCCTAAATTCAAAACGAATGCTCTACTTATTAATGTTTAGATGTTCATTAATAAGCAGATGTCCATTTTATGTGTTAAATTGGAGTAATACTGTAGTGTGTATGAATATTTATAATCTATAATTATAACATTTATATGATACTTATAACACTTGTTAAATGATACATTTTAGATATATTGTAACACTATATATAACTAAAATAAGGGAAAAAATAATGAGTTTTAAAGTATAATTCATTAATAAATGAATGTTAATTTATTTATTTTTAATAAATACAATAATCAATGCTCTAAATTACAATTCAAATAAGTTTTCATTATTTTTGAAATCCTAAATTTCAAAAGGAATGCTTTACTTATTAAAATTTAGATGTCCATTAATAAATCGATGTCCATTTTATGTGTTTAGAGTAATACTGTATTATGTATGAATATTTATAATCTATAATTATAACATTTAAATTATATTTATAACATTTATAACACTTGTTAAATGATCCAAAAGTTATATTGTAACATTTGTGAAATAATATTTATAACACTTGTGAAGTGATACATTTTATATATTTTAACTTTATAATAGTAAAAATCCATTAACTATACTTAAATCAATTTATTTCAGTTTATTAATATTATAATAAAAGTGTTATTTCCTACTTTTTAGAAGTGAAATGACATATTTTAAAAATAATTTTCGTATAATAGTGAAAACTAATTATTATATAAGGAAGACCACTTAAAAAAATTTATTTTGCTTATTATTATTATTATTATTATTATTATTATTATTATATATATATATATAAGTTATTCAGATACGGATACGAATCTGAATTCGGATTCTAGATATCCGCCGGATATATTTACGGTCGGATATTAAACGAATACGAATATGCCTATATCCGTATTCGTATCCGTTTATTTGCAGATACCTTTAAACCGAATACGGATATATCCGGTTTTTTCCGAATGCGAATAATATCCGTTTTTTTTAGAATACGGATCCGCACGAATACGAATTTTCCGGCAACCATTTACAACCTGCTCGAGGGGAATATTAATGGATGACAGAAGGATATCAACTCGCCCTTCATGCTTCCTTCCAGTCCTCCCCATGCGCTGTATCATTCTCAAAGGTGAGACATTGGCATCAAAGCATATGACAAGATCAACTTCCATGATATCTAGACCTTCTTCCCCAATTGATGTTGCAACAATTACATTGAAACCACCAGCACGAAATTTCTGTGGGTAAAAAGAAAGTAAGCAATGTGAGCATAGAAAGAAAGAAATAATTTATAATTACCTCCAAAACAGCCTGTTGAACTTTTTGTGACTGCCCCTTTAATGTTTTTCCTGTGAAAAACTAAACTAAGAATTACTTCAAAAAAAAAAAAAATTGATAAGCAATACACAATCCCTATTTAAGAATAAGTTCATAGGAGAGAGGCGAGAGCCAAAACAAATTGGCAATTAGGCAGAAATTTTATTTGAGAAGGGAGATGTTATGTTCTCCCATATAGTTACAAACTGAAGCGATTACTATTTTAAATGAAAAATTGTTGAACTAAGAAAACACAAGGAAACAGTAAAAGGAAAGGAAACACAAAGAAAAATAGAAGGCAAGTGATGTTAAGCCTTGCACTCCTGCCAAATGAAAGACTATAGATACAGTCAAATTATTAAAAACAGTCATCTCAAAATTATTAATTAAGATATTTAAATTCTGAAAAAATTAATTTTTTTGCACTATTATTGAGTTATTTACACTTCTGAAATAAAAAATTAAAGTTTCATATTTCAAGAATAAAGTGTATATATAGACAAATATTATATTTTTCAATTTATATATATATTATTATTATTATTATTATTATTATTATTTATTTTCTTAAAAGTATTATATTTATTTTATTATTTTTATTTCCTTTTGTTCTTATCCTTTTTTTGCCTAACTATCTCACTTCTTTTATGATTTAATATTGGATTCATTTTAGCCCACCAGAACTGCTTTGGCATAAAAGGCATTGTTGAGTTGAGCAATTGAGGGAGTATTATATTTCCACTGTCAGTTTATATATATGAGTGCCCTCAAGGATATATAGAGGAACATAATATGATAGAACCGTAAACATCAGGTTCTACCAAACTACAAAATAGGTGAAGGATTACTAGTCAAACATGTATCTTGCTACTCATGGTTCTGAACATTATTGCCAACTTATATGATTTGTACTTGCCAGATATTTCCAGGTATTGTTAATAAATTTAAGACTAAACAATGGCACAATTATACTGCCACAATAACACTTTAGTAGAATTGCCCTTTGCAGTAAAATAAAATCAAAACTAATTGACGTGGCAAATAAATGATACTTAAGAGTTGCATGGCTTTCAAAAAAAATAAATTTCCTTCTCTCTCTAGATATACATACCTTACCTATTTTTATGAAATCGATTAGCTAATACTCATTGGATTTTGAAAAAGAAAAAAAAAGTGTTTTAATTGTCTAAAAACCAAAACGATTATAGTGAATTAACCATCTCCCATTATAGAAGCACAAGGAAGCAACGCACCAATGATGTAGAGGAAGAGGAAGAAGGAGATGCACCAATGATGTACAATCTTCACATCAGACGTCAATGAAACTATGGCTACAATCTTCACAGCAAGGAGACACGATGTGGAGCAAATTTTCGATGAGGGAGTAATACTGAGAGTCGCCGGAGACTTAGCAATCAGCCCCGTCTACTCAGTCCTTGGTATTTGGATTTCCCTCCTCCACTCGCTCCTAGCGTAGGCCATGTTCTCAGCTATTTCCGTTCTTTCACTTCTCTTTGAACAACTTTTTCCCAATTATTTTTTACCAAGTAATATTAACGGAAGTCTGAGAGAATATAGTTGATTGCAACCAAGATAGATTGATGTCTATCCTCGCAGAGTATCAGTTACCATGTAGGATGTTTAGATTTCACTCTGTATAGATAGATTACTAGCATTACGCTAAAAGATTAATCACAATTGAAATATCAATTTATATAAACACTCAACTACTTAAGGTTTAATAAGCTAAATAGCATGTGGAGATTATATCTCCATTTAGATACAAAGAAACCCAAATAAATAATGGAATAAGAAGGCTAAAACCTCGATGAATTAGGAAACCTAAATTCATAATGAAATTAGGAAAGCAAAACTCTAATGGACTAGAAAATCCTAAATACCAAGTAAATTTTAAATCTCTACTTACTTTAAATTTGCCTTAAATCCTCAATTTTTTTAATAGAATACCCAATTATTTTAATTTCTACTCAACTGAAAAATGTAAAGGATAAATAGTTAAATCTAAAAAATTGTATTCCTCATATGGTTAAAGGGGTGGAAATAATAGCGATGTTTCTGTTTGGTACAGAGGAAAAAGTAGAAAATTAAAATGGAGGGGACTCCACCTAAGTGACCGCATTTGCTATTTCAGATTATGGATGTGCACTGAATTCGAGGAACAGGGATTTCATGTCACATACAATCCACATTTTAGTGAAAGCAAAGATGTAAACTGGTGCAGTCAATGGACGAAATGCAAGAATTAAGGTATTTAATCGATCAAAATAGTTTCTGGAAGTTGAATCCTGACCTACTATATGGAAATCCATTTCCATGCCAACCAAACTAGTTCTTTTACACAAGTTGAGATGCTCTAGAGGTATTTGGTGTTGGGATCCTATGGATGAAGACATGGTTTCTTTGGATCCCATTGAATTTCATTCCATGTGTATATATCATATACATCGCGGTGCTTCAGATTCTTAGTAATTTTACTTTCTCCACGCATCTGCACTTGCATTCCCGTCTGTATTGAGCATCATGAAATGGGCACCTAGGTCTCCCACCCCTCCATGCCCATATTCCTCTTCAATCAAAAAAAAAAAATAGGAAAAGAAAAATGCAATTGCTGAGCTTTGTAAGTTTATGATTGTGATTTGAAGAATTACCATTCTCATATTTATTAAGAGAAATGAGGTAGGTACTATAAGAAAATTACTAAATACTACATACATTCCACTTCCCCTCCACTCAACTAAACTTAGTGAAAACACCTTATCCCTTCCCCTTCTTTCCCATTGTATCAACAACATTAGGTAAAAGAGGTTCTCCTTCCTTTCCTGTGGGGAAAAGCTCCCCATCCACTTAATTGTATAAAACAGAGCATTAGACTGGATCATTTATCTCGTGTTTGGATGTTTAAGAATTTAACAGTATAACCAAACAGAAGCTCGTCGCTTGCCACATCTACTTGCAAGTTCAATCAACACGATTATACTTGGGATTAAGTTCATTGTAAGAAGCATGTAGCGTTCTGGTTGGATTGTGAGCACCTTGAGATGTCTTATCTCTCACATTAAAGATTTGATAGTCTGTAAGCAGTAAGCGTTTAGACATGTTTTGACGCAGAATTTAAGACACATTGAAAACATTTTTACAAATCATAATTTCAATATATCTATATATTCGTATATATTTTATTTTAAATTAATCAAAGATTAAAAGTATAATGTATAATTGTGTTTTCAGATTAGTTAAATTTCTGTGCTTGGATTAATTGCCTAGTTTTAAGCTTGGCTCAAGCAGTTACAATCATTACTGCTACCACAAAATATTCACAAATTTGTGAAGCTTTAGTTGGAAACATGAAAAAACAGCTCTAAAGAGGTTGGTCTTCAAAATTCCTGCTGTTAATAAAAATGGAACAAGAATGCAATTACATATACACAGTTGTCAGAGTCTTACGATAAGCGATACGTATCTTACGATACGATACGGAGATAATTCAATAGGTATTGTAAGGTGAATCTAAAATGACACCGTATCAACACGATACTTTTTAAAAACAACCAACTTGAAAAAGTTTTCATGTAAATCCAAAAGACGAAAAACAAAACTTTTAAGTCTTTTACCATTTCAATTGAAAAGGTTTTCTAGCAAAAACATATTCTATCTCGCTTCATGAGCATTTAATCACTTTTTAGAGTATTATATCTTAGTAAAAATATGGCTCTATTTTTCTTATGTCACTTTTTATAAGCAGATATATAAATCTCTACTTGTTAATTTGAGTTATTCTCTTTTGTTTTATAAATTAAATGTGAATCTGAATTTTCGTTTTCTCTTATTATTCTATAAAGAATACTTAAATAATATCTAATAAATCTGTTGGAAGATATAGTTAAAGATATACAAAGATATAGTCAGTTGTAACCCATTTAATGTAGTCGGCCATTTAATGTATATCATATCCCATAGATTTTGTAAGATTGTATAAGTTAGTATAAATGTACCTCAATGTGAAAGATAAAAAACAAGAAAATACAATATCAGTTTCTACTTTCCTTCATGGTATCAGAGCTTTTCTCCTTGTCAGAAGGAATTTTTTCTTTTCTTCATTTCTGTTGCCATCCTTAGGTTCCTTTAGAAAACTGATTAAACAGATTTGTATGGAGAAACCAAAATCCTAGTTGGGTTACCCATTGACAGGTGACCGCCACGCGCCGTCTTCTGCAGGCGCGTGAGACCACTTCCGACAAACTTTTGTTGGCGTAGCTAGGTCCAGGGTGGTCGTCTCTATCCCTTCTTGTCATCTATAGTGAAGTTAAAGTTACGTGTGAAGTTGAAGCTATTCATCTACAATGAAGTTGAAATCAATTAGCGAAGGAAGGCTGTGAATGCTCTGTTATTAACATTCCTGCCTATTCCTAAAAACTGAGTGACGAATTGGAATACTTATGGCTAATATAGCAAAATTGTTTTTCACCTATACTAAGTTTAAAATGCTTATAGTGTGCTGCAATTATGGTTAAGCTATACATGATATAACTAACTTATTAAGAAAAAAATCTTGTTTCGAAATTTAGTGTAATTATTTTTCTATCCTTGGTCAAATTTACCCTTGGATATATATTGTATCTATTTCTCTTGTGATGGAACAAAGTGGTCCTGATAGTGAAGTGGTTACCAGTGGTATAGGACAACAAGCTGTTAGAAGTCATACTCTTAATTCAACATTGGTTCTAAGTCCTTTCAAGCTGGATGGAACCAATTTTTTGGCTTCGTCTCAAGCATGCCAAACGTCAATTGAGGCCAATCTTATGCAACATTTCATCAACGGAACAATTACTATGCCTGGAAAAGCTAGTATGGCTCAAGAAGAATAGAAGTCTGATAATTCCATGGTGAAGACATGGATTCTAAATTCAATGGAATCTGGTATGAGAAACAGTTATATGTTCCTAGCCACTGCCTATGAACTATGAAAGGCTATCTCTCAAACTTTCTCGATCTCTGGTGATATGTCTAAGGTGTATGATATTCGTAAGAGAATTCATGAGATGGTTCAAGGAGAGAAAATGGTGGCTCAGTATTTTGGGGAAATTAATGCTCTTTGGCAGGAACTTGAACATTACCTAGTTTTTTCAGCCAAATGTACGAAAGATGCAACAGCTTACCAAAAGTTTGTCAGTGAAAACAGAGTTATGGATTTTCTGGCTGGATTAAACATAGAGTACGATCAAGTTCAAGCACAGTTGATTGGTCAACTACCATTTCCGTCACCACAAGAGGCTCATGCCCGAGTTCAACAGGAAGAAAGCAGACGTCGGGTTATGGTTCTAAATCTAAACTCTGTGGACCGATCTGCTATGGTTGTCTCTTGTTCTAAGCCCAATATTAGTGTCACATACTCAAATGAAAAAGAGTCCCAATGTGACTATTGTGGTTTAAAGAACCATACCAGGGATCGATGTTTTAAGTTTAATGCAAACCTAAAGGTCGTGGAGGTCGGTTTGGCAGTGGTCGTGGACGTGGTACTCAGGCATATGTATCCAGTACAACACCTTCCATTGCTATATCCAGTACTTCAAAAACATCTCTTACTCCAGAGGAAATCTCCGCTTTCCGGAAACTCTATTCAAAACCTGTTTTTTCTCATTATGTACAAAAAACTAGTTGTCTTTAATCATTGAAACAAGTGCATCCGAGCATATGACTGGGTCTTCTAATCTCTTTACCTCATACATGTCTTGTTCTGGCCAAGACAAGGTTCGAATAGCTCATGGCTCTCTTTCTCTTATCTCTGGGAGAGGTTCAGTAGTTTGTACCTTTTCATTAACATTATCATATGTTCTTCATGTCCCTTCATTCACTGCAAACCTATTATCCATTCAACGTCTTACCAAATCCTTGCATTGCTCAGTCACTTTTTTCACAACTCATTGTCTTTTTCAAGACTTGGTGGCGGAGCAGATTGGCAGTGGTAGTGCAGTTGACGGCTTATATTATTTAGATATTCCCTCATCTAACATACCTCTTATTGCAGATAGGATTGATACACAGGCTTTTCAATCAAGTTCTGACTCAAGTCTGACTTCTCTCCATCAATGACATTGACGTTTGGGACATCCCCCTTTATCTGTACTAGAGTCTTTATTTCCATCTTTGGTTAAGCAGTATAATAAAACCCCGTTTTTATGTGAACCATGTAAATTGGGTAAACACATACGTTCTATTTATTCTGCTATTACGAGTCATCATTTTGAACCTTTTGCTGTTATCCATTCTGATGTATGGGGACCCTCATAAGTTGTTTCCCATCCGGTCATAAATGGTTTGTAAGTTTTATTGATTGTTATTCTCATGTGACTTGGATCTATCTTCTTCATTCCAAAAATGAGATGTTCAACTGTTTTCAGAAATTTCATAAGATGATACAAACCCAATTTGAAACTGAAGTCAAAATTCTCCATAGCGATAACGGCCGTGAATATAGCAATAATAATATCTTTGCATCATATCTCTCTCAGCATGGCATCATACTCCTGTGTCAAAACCCCATAACAAAATGGGGTGGCAAAACGAAAAAACAGGCATTTACTAGAGGTAGCATGAACTCTTATGTTCACTATGAATACACCTAAATTTCTATGGGAAGATGTTGTTTTGATTGCTACTTTTCTTATAAATCGGCTTCCTTCTAGAATTCTTGGAAACAAAAGTCCCATCTCTTTCCTCCAACACACGACAAGTCCTTCTCCTTCACCTCGAGTTTTTGGTTGTGTGTGCTATATTCATGACAAATCTCCCACTCGAGGAAAACTAGATCCCAAGGCTCTTAGGTGTGTTTTCATTGGGTATTCTCCCATCCAAAAAGGTTACAAATGTTATAACCCACTTTCACATAAAGTATTTGTCACTCATGATGTCACTTTATGGGAGTTAAAACCTTTTGTATTCTACCTCACCTTCTCCTCAGGGCGAGGATTCTATTGATTTTATTGATGAGGAGAAGATTCATCCAGAGGCTGAAAGTATTACTAGTAGTGCCATTACACCTGATAGTAGTACTAGTAATGATTCTACACCTTCTCTGGATGAGGATGATAAACCTTCACAGGGAGAGTCACTAGAGTCACATACTAGACAAAATGAGCCTGAGCTGAGAACCTATGTGCGAAGAGACAAGAATAAAGTCAACATTTTTGCACCACCACACCAACTCTGCTCAGAACCGAGTCCTGATAATGCTAATGGTAAGGATTCTAATCTTACTTGTTTCTCTGATGATACTGATCTTCGAATTGCTCTTCGAAAAGGAATTAGATCTTGCACCCAACATCCTATCTCTAACTTTTTAGTATATAACAAATTATATGCATCCTATCATTCCTTTGTTTCTTCCTTGTCCTCGATAATTGTTCCTCAGGAGTGGAGAGAAGCAATTAGCAATGAAAACTGGAAGAATGCTATGATAGAAGAGATGAATGCCCTAAAACAGAATGATACATAGGAACTTGTCACTCTTCCTTATGGAAAAAGACCAGTTGGATGCAAGTGGGTATATACAATCAAGCAGAAGTCAGATGGGACAATTGAGAGACTCAAAGTCAAACTAATTGCAAAAGGATATAAACAAACCTATGGGATTGATTACGATGAAACATTTGCTCCTGTGGCAAAGATGAATTTTGTTCGTACTATAATCTCGTATGCATCCTTCATGGTGACTTAGAGGAGGAAATATACATGGAGATACCTCCCGGTTTTGCTTCATCTGCAACCAAGGGTAATGTCTGTAAACTGAAAAACGCTATGTATGGTCTGAAGCAATTTCCCAAAGCATGGTTCGGTAGATTCCACAAAGCAATGACACGGTTTGGGTACAGGCAGAGTCGAGTTGATCATACTCTATTTGTTAAACAAATAAAGGGTAAGACTACCATCCTTATTGTTTATGTTGATGACATTGTGGTGACAGGTGATAATACAGAAGAAATAGTTAATCTCAAAGCAAGATTAGCCAGAGAGTTTGAAATCAAAGATCTTAGTCCGTTCAAATATTTCCTCGGTATTGAAGTTGCGAGATCTTCCAGTGGGATATTTCTATCCCAAAGGAAGTATATACTTGATCTTTTAATAGAAACTGGCATGTTATGATGTAAGTCGGTCGATTCTCCTATTGAAGTTAATCATCATTTAGCAGGTGGCATAGGACCTACGGTTGATAGAGAGAGATATCACCATTTAGTGGGTCGATTAATATATCTTTCTCATACTCGACCCGATATATCTTATGTTGTGGAAGTAGTAAGTCAGTATATGCATGATCATCGACATTGTCATATGGAAACTGTCTACAAAATTATGAGATATCTCAAATCTGCTCCTAGGAAAGGTATATTGTTCGCACCACATGGTCATATGAAAAGTAAAGCATTTTCTAACGCTGATTAGGTTGGCTCTATAGAGGATCGTTGCTCTATATCTGGTTACTGTTGATTTGTTGGAGGCAACCTTATTACGTGGCGTAGTAAGAAACAATATGTGGTGGCAAGATCTAGTGCTGAAGCAGAGTATTGAGCTATCACTTTAGGTATATGTGAATTAATGTGGTTTCGAACCTTACTAGTAGATTTGGGTGTTGTAACAAAAGGACCTATGCAGTTGTTTTGTGATAATAAAGCAGCCATTAGTATTGTGAACAACCTGGTACAACATGCTAGAACGAAGCACATTGAGATTGACAAGCACTTCATCAAAGAAAAGTTAACTAGTGGTCTTATCTGCTTACCTTTCGTCAAAACAAAACATCAGCTTGCTGATGTTTTGACTAAAGGTCTTAGTAGTAAGATATTTCATCCATTGTGTTTCAAGTTGAGCATGCGAGACATCTATACACCAACTTGAGGGGAAGTGTTGGAAGATATAGTCAAAGATATACAAAGATATAGTCAGTTGTAACCCATTTAATGTAGTCGGCCATTTAATATATATCATATCCTATAGATTTTGTACAATTGTATAAGTTAGTATAAATGTACTTCAATGTGAAAGATGGAAAACAAGAAAATACAACATCAGCTTCTACTTTCCTTCAAAATCAATTTAGAGTATTTTGGTTACTATTTAACTTTAAAATTTATTTTTAGTGTATAATAATATTTACTTGATTACTTTTATATATAGTAAAACTTGTGTTTTATATGTTTAAATATATATTATTATATTTTTTATTTTGTTTTCATATCTTACGATACGATTCACGAAACAATATATGAAACACGATATGGGAGTTTTCAAAACACGATTCAATTCATGATTTGGCAACTATGCATATACAATACAGGTATATATAAACACTTATTTCTTGTTGAAATTAAGATACCGCTTTCAATATGATACTTCAATGTCAATGTTAAAAATGATAGTTTAAAGCAGGCAGTAGATCCAAGTATATAACACTGTCAATTGAGTTGCATTACTCGCAAGTCAGAGACTTAAAGCAACTTCACAACTTGATCAAGGTGAATGTTCAGACCCAAAGTAAAGCTCAATTTGAAGGAGAATTTCAACTTGATCAACCATTCCAGAATTGACAAATCCAAGGACATATAAAAATGAAAATGAAAGGCGTCACATAAAATGAAAAGACATATGGAGTTTAATGTATGATAGAATATAGAAAACAATAAAAAATTAAAAAAAACATGTTACAAACCTGAGCTTTGACCAATAAACTCGGTTGCTTTAACGAACTCCCCAATATTGGCTAATGCATCCATTATATCCCTGAAGTACATATCATTATACCAGGAGAGAAATGTAAGATATAAGTGAAAATTTTCCATTGACGATATCATAAGATGTTTAAAAGGAAATAAGTTTGACAACATTAGAGAATTTGAAAATATCAGCATATCATCTCACCTTACACTACCCCTAAAATTTGAGAAAATAATAACCTTAGACTTTTGTAGATCTTTTGTTTCTGCACTAACACATTTAGCAGTCAGATATTCCGGAAGCAACAAATATAAACATAGTCAGGTATAAGAACTACATATATTAAAGAAAAATTATTTTTTTATTAGTGGAAAGAAGGAAACAACATCAATTGGACTATCCTCAATAGTATGAAGAACTATAAAAGATGATCAAACAGGTCTTTCATTCCGAGAAACAGAGTAAGGAAAATTCATGTCGCAGGAAAATTGAGGAATGAGTTCAATTATATAAGACAGTGCATTTCACCATCAAGTCTTAAAATCATGCACAAAGGAGTACAGATCTAGAAGAAAACCTAGAGAGACTATCCAGCAGTGAATACAAATTTAAACACAAGGGGCTCTTTGATAACAATCAAAGTGGTCCAGTTCAGGTCCCATCTCATTGCCGTTATCAGGTTCAAAGAATATTAAATTATAACTTATAAGGCATGGTACTATTCAAAATTCTGATGTGCACCGACTAAGAGTGTAAGTTATTGCATTTGTAGGAAGAAGAATGAATATACAAGACTTCAAGCTGGTCAAAGACAACTGATAATTTGGTTTTGGATTGTTGTCCCTCAATACGTCCAAAACAGTTACAGCTTTGCAATTAAAAACTATAGATATTGCATATAATGAGAGAGAGAGAGAGAGAGAGAGAGAGAGAGAGAGAGAGAGAGAGACTAATCACATGGACACAGGCAAGAGATAAACAACTATGTCATACAAGTCAAGAGCTGTAAAAGAAGCAAAATTCCATGAAACATACTGAAATGATCAATCAGTACTTCTAACATTTTTGACAATTTAGGACTAGGATGACCACGAGACAAGCTTTGCTGCATTAGAATCTTTACTTTCCAAAGAACTTCATTTTTACTCATAAGTCGTGCAAAAGGCCTGCAATTATTTGAGAGAGATTGTATTAGGTTAAGTATTAACTTCATAAACAAGTCTGGGAAGCATCTCTAAACTCTGAGACAAAAAAGGAAATCTTCTGAGATGTAACAAAAATATGCATTACATGGAACTTCTTTAGGATTCTTCTTGCATCTATATCCAGGATAGATGTAACCTTTATCTCACATCCCCCTAACAGCCCTGGTTCGCAAAGTAAAGAAAAAACCAGGGAGTTCCTTAATTTTTCCAGAGGAAATTTCACGTTGATAATTTGATTCAGGAAACAACAAACGGAATTGTTCACAAAAAGTTCAAGGTTATAGTTGAGCTCTTTCATTGTTTAGATGAGCCAAGATGCAGCTAAATTTAGGAAAAGTGTCATCAACTACACGAGTTTTAACTTCGTACAGTTCTGCTCTGCTATTGAACATAGGTTTTAGTATATAGAAATATGTACATGTTTTAATATTAGAAAACCTTTTTTTAAGAACCCAATGTTTAATATAGATTGTCTGTAATAAATACGTATTTTTCATATATTCTATATTTATTTACATGTACTACACAATCTTGTGGACCAAGATACTAAAATCTTACAACAAGAAATTACTCCCTGTATCTATGCTTGAGTGATATATGGTTCAAAAGCATGTTTGTGCCCAATTTAAGGCATTTATATTACACATTTAGAAAAGAAAAAATACTAAATAGAAGAAGAAGATATTATTCTTAAAAACAGACATTTAGAAATAATATTTAGTAACATTGTTTCTCCTAAATTATTCTTTACCATCTAAAGTTAAATTTTAAATAAAGTAACAATATTTTATCTAAATGTGTCAGTTGCCATCTTAAAATGTGTGCCACAAATGTGATTTTGAACCATGACACTCTAACTAAAACGGAGGGAGTACTTAAATTACTAAAATTGCCAAAATTCCAAAATAACAAAAAAAAAACTCCTATATAATCCATTGGGCCTAAACTTGCACCTCCATTTATCATAGGCACATATGCTCTTGTGATGCACATCAAGTCCATTAGGATCCCCAACAACAGGCCTCGAAAAGTATTTCTTAGTTTAATCATATCAATCATTTATTAATTTATCATCTGACTTTTAACACTTGAATATATATGCAACGATATTTTGCTTTATTATTATTTATTAATGTCATTTCATAAAAATTTTGGTCAACTTTATTGCCAACAATAATTTGTTCAATCTTTTATTCAGTTATAATTTCTAAGCTTTTATTCATTTATAATTTCTTTAAAGTAAATTAATCTGAACTTTAGATCTCAAACAGTAAACAAGAGATCATTGTGAGATTAGTTCAAGCCCATTCATTTGCTAAATGTTTTTGATAAATATCAAACTAGTTCATTATGTGAAGACAAACCAAACTTGGACTCCATCTTTAGGCACTTTTGTAAACAACTAAACAAGTCAAGCTTTTAAAGGGTAAGCTTGGACCATTCCATTGTTTGTATTCCAACAGGCACATTACCAGCAGAAATACGGTTTTAATGTATTTGACAATTAGTTTCCCAAGTCGAGAGCTGAACATCATATTTGGCTCAAATGATGACTCCAATCTATCTTACAGTTGACGACTAGCAAAAAGCAAGATATTTTTTTGTTGGAAAGTGCTAAAGAGAGATTATTACACAAGTAAGATATAATTCATCAATATTCATTAGTTTGCATGTTAGGAGGTCAATACAGTACTTTTCATTGCAAGAGTGAAATGGGCATACCCTTGCTTCAACTTATCTTCAAGCATCTCAAACGCTGGCCTTATTCCATGACCTGAAAGTAACTTCCGAATATGGTAAAGCGTAATTAGAACTCCAAAATATCCTTCTATTTCACCATAGTTCATTTGAGGCAGGTTTTCTGGTGGGGCTTGACGAAATCTATCCCTTGAATTAAGCAAATCACATGGGCTCAACTGCCGATTATCAAAAACAAGTTTCAAAATAATAAACTTCCAAAGAAGCACAATAAAATATGCTGGTGTTAAAAAAATGAGTGGAATCTATGCAACTTTATACATACACCTGTCCAGGTGAAGAAAGTCCAGAAATTAGAGTCGTAAATTTTCATACATAAGGAATTAAAGTTTACTCCCTCTGACCCATATTAAGTGATAGGGTTTCTTTGGTGTCTAGGCACAAAATTAAGACATTCCCATAAAAACAGATATGGGTACTATTTATTTATTATTAATCAAAAAACAAACATATAGGCACTATATTTTCAATACAGATGAAAGTATATTACATACAAATCAGAAAAGTATATTATGTATGCATGCATGATGTATGTAATGTATGCATGCATGCATGTATGTGTAAGCTTGTATGCGTATATGTGTTTTTGGCATGCCTTAAATTCTTGTCACAATACACCAAATAAAACTTACTACTTAAATTGGGAAGGAGGTAAAACAATAAATCTTAATCACAGCTTAAAGCAGCAAATTTTTTTGCCAAAAATAATTAGACTACTTTCTCAATCCAAAAGTTGCATCCCTTTAACAAAAATGTTTTTATATGAAAGTGTAAAAACATGCAACCAGAATATGTGATGCTGATGACACCGTCATTTTCTGTGACAAGGCAACCAAGTAGCTAAAGTGCAATGATTTGATAGTTGGTCTTAAACTTGACATTAATGTACAGCAGAGTGCTTTGTTTCCAATGAGCAAGATGGCTAACATGGAGGGTTAGGTCACCATTCTGGATTGAAGGACCGTTGCCTTCCCAACTTGATGGAGGAAGATATTGTGTTAATATGAATTTAATCAATGTAATTTATAATTTTCAGATTTCTAGTTGTTATAATGATATTATGCATGAATTTATGAATTAGTTTATCAATTAGGAAGAGTATGCTTTCTATTAGGGATTTCAAATTCTTATCAATTAGGAAGATCTTAGACATAATCTTAGGGATTTTAATTATGTATTTAATTTTCATTTTACTTTCCTTTTTAATTGTAATCAACCCTTCTTATAAGGTGTTCAATATTCCATTGTGATAACTTTTGATTTAAATTTCTTCTTTCCTTGTAGATTCAAGGGCCCCTGAATCGATTTGACAAAAAGACGACGATAGTACTATAAAAAGGTCGAGGAAGGCTAGCTGGTACTTAGTGCCTACCTATCAATGAGAATTAGGGTTGTTTACCTAGTGGATCCCAGGTTCCGTTAGCGCTAGAATGATATCTAGCCCTCCCAATCATGCCCTATGTCACAACTTCTTACTTAGGCCTACCAATTGGAGCCCATTTAAGTCAAAGGCTATTTGGGGTCCTGTCATTGAGAGATTTGAGAAAAGGCTTAGGGTTAGAAGAGGCACTACTTATCTAAAGAAGTAAGAAAGGTGCTTATCAAGAGCACGCTATGTAACTTACCAATACACTTCACGTCTCTATTTCCTCTTCTGGTTGCGGTTCCAAAGAGGCTTTATAAGCTTATGCACGACTTTATATGGAAGGGTAGTGAGGAGGAAGTATGTTTATTTCAATGAGTACAGGAGTTATTTTTATTCAGCTTTATTTGAAAAATGCCTTTGGAGGCTCTTGCCTGAAGATGGAAGCTTTATGAAGAGGTTTGTTATTAGTCGTTTTGGCTTGGATGATAAAAGGATATTGCCTTGAATAAGGATCTTCCCTTTGGGTGAGGTTAAAAAGCCATTACAACGGGCTTTGATGAGTGTATAGGCACGATGTCTAGATAGTGGGCGACAAAAGGAAGACACCTATTTATTATTATTACTATATACAAAATAAAATCTCACATATTCTAAATGAAAAAATTAAAAAGAAAATATCTTATCTTTTTATTAAAAATTTATTATGTTTAAATAAAAGATGTATTTCATAGCCCATAGGAAATAATTGAGAACTCGGAATCTTTGTATTTCTTAGGAAATAATTGTTGTAGTAATAATTTTTTTTAATAAAAAAAGGTAGTGCAAGTCCACATTAATTTGGGCCTGATGGAAGTACAAAGGCTTATTATGATAAATTGCCACATACGCTAACTTTCTAGTTGTATGAGTTTAAATATAAAATTTTCATGCAAGTCCACAATCGTATGGGCTCAAACATAATTAACTGTAAAAAGTTTTAGTTGCCTCCTTCAGCAAAATACGATGAGATACAAACAGCAGATAAGAAAGAGACAAGAAAGAGAAGAGAGAGGAGACTGATAAGGTTGAATTATATGATATTTTTATTCCCCAATACTTAGTTTTTATATTTATTGTATGTTTAAATGTTTAATTATTTAGCTCATTTTGGTTTTAATAGGTTTTATAAAGTTTTAGTTAATTTATGTTAATTTAAGTAATTTTATAGTATTTTTATATTTCTTTTTATTTATGTGTTTTTATTTATTTTTAGTGTTTTAGGTGTTTTATTTATTATTATGTGTTTTTAGGATTTTTAGTATTTTTATATTATTTTTATTTATTTTATATTTGATTTTGTAGGGAAATAAAAGTCTAAAGGCATTGTGCTAATTTCAGCAAAGCTTGAGGGACAAAACTGTAAAATCAGCAAAGACCGTTGGCAAATCTGTAAATTCTGAAAAAATCGGCGCCCGCGCATTGCTCGGGGCTGGATGGCGTCAGCAGCGAGGATCAAAACGACGCCGTTTCAGCAGAGGAGCGTCCACGCAATATGCGGGCCGGCCTGGCGGTCACTGTAGCGAAGGCAGCGTTTGGCTTGCACGTTAATTCCAGAAATGGGATTATTTCGGATTTTTGCTACTTTTTGATTCCAAATTGAATTTTAATTCCAACTAGGGTTAGGATAATAATTATTTTATTTTTCTTTTATTTTTAATTGTAAATCCTATTAGGGTTTGGACAAATAGGAGGTTTATGAAGCCTATAAATAGAGGGCTTGAGACACAATGTAAGACACAATTCTCATTAGAATAAAAATTCTCTCTTTTATTATTTAGTATTCTCTACAATTATGAGTAGTTAATTTATTTTTCTTGGTTTAAGTGATTGAAGCCATCAAGATTTATACACTGTGAGATCTAATTTATTTTAATTGTTCAATTTATATTTTGAGTATTGAATATTTTTATGTGCTTAATTTTATGATTGGTTTGTTTAATTGCTAGGAGTACTACTAGTTTATTATTAATTTTAATCTACTGCTGTTGGTGACGCAACTAAGTTTAATAATTGTTTTGCAGATCAAAAGATTATTTTATCTTAGGAAAAATATTTATCTAAATTAAATGCAAACACGTGGCTTGTGTTGTTTAATTCAACGATCTCTCTAATTCTTAAAGCTACTATTAAATTAAATCTTTAGCACGTGTCAGGAGTTGTTTAATAGTAAGGGTAATTTAGAACGCGTGTGTCTACTTATCTAAAATTAAGGAGAGAGGAGAAAAATTATTCCACCTGCGAGTAGTTCTTTCTACGGTGAATATTTAAAATATGAATTGAGTTATTCTTGCATCAGTGATCAGTTGTAAATTCTTGATGGTGGATTTTGACTTAAACCAAGGATTTTTCTTCTTATTTATTTCTTGCATATTTATTTTAATTAATTTTATTTAAATTATTTCTTTAATTACAAAACCCCCCAATTTTAGTTTACAAAACATAAAATTAAATAATCATTCTCTGTGGGATCGACTCTTACTTACACTACTACGTTAATATTTTTTCCAAAGTAAGATTTTATTTTTGAATGCTTGCGACATCACACCAGAGACACAAAAGCATACATGTGTGCAACAATATCGATCTCGTCCTCCTCTTTATCCTTCAATTGCTCCTCTAGTATGCTAATTGTCCCCTTAAAAGGTAAGTCGCATTTCTCATTTTTTTTTCTCTCTTTCTTCGGACATTAAACTTGGGGATACAGCATATGTCGCACCTCGCTACACTTGCACCCCGTGCACAGTGCGGCACTAAAGGGACGCATCCCTACTTCCTATATTTTTTATGCAGGATGACAAGCCTATGGATGAGTCCTCGTGACTTGGTTGGAGTAATATAAAAAGTTTTGGAAACACATGAATTAAGCGCATAAATTAGATATTGTATTTTAATTAGAAGTTGTATTTTAATTAGTTTTGGTAATTAGTAGTTACCTTATTTAATTTGTATTTATTGTATTAGAGTCCAATTTAGGTTAGGAGTGAAGCGGAAAGGAAAAAGAAAATAAGAAAATTTGTTATTAATTTTGTATTGTTATTTAGGAATAAATAGTGGATTAATAGTGGATTATTAATATAATTAATTAGTAAGACATGCTAGGAGAGTTTTATTTTAATTAGGAGAGTTTTATTATAATAGCAGATTTTAATTAAAAGATTGTTTCCTTTTTTAAATTAGGGTTTTTACTTAGTCTCTAATTATTGGGTTTTCTATTTAAACATTGTAATACTTCATTATTTGACAGAAACTTTGTGCTTGTGTGTGTTTCTTTACCGATTCTCTGCAAGAATAAATATCTTATTCCTTCTTTCCACTTTGTCCTATATCATTGTGGTATTAGAGCCAGAATTCCTAATATCTTTTGATTTCACCAAATTCCTTCATACCCTATTTTCTGGCCTCCATCAAATTGCTGAAGTTCGCTATAGAATCGACAACAATTTTCCGAGACGAAAGCACAATCTGCAGTAGAAATTGTCATCGTCGTAGTCTCCATCTATCCCCCAAAAAAATAAAACTGCGACAATGCTCCGCTGCTACAGTACTCTGTTTCTGGTAAATTACAATTTGGTACCCTAACGTTTCTACAGTTTTCCAGTTTAGTCCCCAAAGTTTCATAAATTTTTAAAATACCCCCTAAACTTTTAATTTTTTACATATTCCCCCTAGACTTACATTTTTACAGTTTACCCCCTGAAGTTTCATTAATTACATTTTAGCCCCTATACTTTCAGTTTTATATTTTAGCCCCTATAGTTTTATTACTTTTTAGTTTAGTCCCTGTGGGAAAAAAAAAAAGGAAAAAAAAATGTCTTCATAGTTTGAAAATCCAGATTTTCTTTGGGCTAAGATCGAGCAACTTGAGGATCAAGTTTTTGTCACATGCGAGTACCTTAAAAAGTCTTGTGTTACGTATAGTAATGAGTATTGGGAATTATGCGATAAGTTTGCAATAACGGAAACAAGTCTTCCCAATTTCAAATCACATTACGAGTACATAACTGCATGTTATCGTCCATATTTTGTTCAAGCGCAAGGGAATGTTAATCCTAATCATGTTTGTGCAACTACAATGATGCATTCCCAAGAGGAGACCCGCAAAGCAAATTCTCACAAGGTAATTGATGAATGTATCGCAACATTTGAGTCTAAATAAGAGCATGTACTCTCACATATTAATGCTTATGAGAAACATGAAAGGGAAGTGGAAGATAAGTATGTTGAACACATTGCCGATATGGAAGAAATTGAAGTTAAGTTTGGCCCCAAATGCGAAAAGATCAAGGAAAATAAAATTGACGTCAACCATGTTAATTTTTTGTTTCCGATCGATACATTAGAGTCTCAAGGAATTTCAAATTTCTATGTTATATCGGTGTTATTTCCAAAAATTGTGCTCATGACATTGAACGTTCAAATGCGCATGTTTTGTTGGAACGCATCTTATGGGCTATGGTTTATTATTCTTCGATACTTCAAAACTCGTGGACAAATTTTTTTCAAAGGAAAGGAGAATGATGCGTAAAGGAATAAGAAAATAAGAAAATTTGTTATTAATTGTGTATTATTATTTAGGAATAAATATTAGATTAATAGTGGATTATTAATGTAATTATTTAGTAGGATATTCTAGTAGAGTTATTTTAATTAAGAGAGTTTTATAATAGTAGTAGATTTTAATTAAAAGATTGTTTTCTTTTTTAAATTAAGGTTTTTACTCAGTCCCCAAGTATTGGGTTTTCTATTTAAGCATTTTAATACTTCATTATTTGACAGATTATGAATTTATTTGAGAGATTAAAACTTTGTGCTTGTATGTGTTTCTTTACCGATTCTTTGCGGGGATAGGTATCTTATTCCTTCTTTACACCTTGTCCTACATCAAGGAGAATTGTATAGGAGTATTATAAATAGAAATGTATTTCATTATTTTTGATACATTAAAATATAGAATTAATTGAAATTTTGTGTGAACTATTTGTGTGAGTTTTCTTTGTGTCCCAAAATACCCGACCCCCATTATTTTTTTTTAAGAAGAGACTAAGATTTGGGCTGCAATTGACGAATGTTAGGCTGAAAATTAGGGTTGTGATTGGGATATGTATAGTGTACTGTCGTTTCAATCGAAGTTTGGATAGCTGGTTTGAGTTAGAAAATTTGGGAATTAGGGCTTCGAAAATTGGTGGTCTTTGATTTTGGTGTTTGCAGCACATAATTAGGGTTAGGGTTTAGTGGCGGCATAAGGTGGTTTTGGCCATCAAATCTTACTTCAAGGCATAGCTTGGTGGTAGAACTAGATTGTAACCATGGAGGAACATTTTGCAGGCGGGAGCGTCTCAAAAGGTAGCCCCCTTCTCCAAGATGTCAACTTTGGGGACAAACCTCACTATATATAATCGACAAAAGGAGCATCAGCTAGCAAACAGGTGCATGATGTGCAATTCTAAGGAAGAGATGGTTCATCATTTACTAATCCATTGCAAGGCAATGACCATGTTTGTGTAGCATTTCTTTGTTAACGTAAAAGGTCGTTAGCGGGATATTATAGTTTTGGCGTAAAATGAAAGTGACAAATGAATAGATAAAGGTACGGGATTTGGTTCCCCGTGGTATTTGGCGGACCATTTAAAAGGAACAAAACATCTAGTATTGGATGGGTAGAGTGATGAGGATAACAAGTCAAGAGTTAATAAGTATTTTTATTTATTTTATGAAAAATTTGTTATATTTAATTTGAAAAAATTGATGTAATTATTTATTTATTTATTTTTGGGGATTCAAGATATATATATAGAAATAATATTTCCTAATAAATATATTGTTCCCAAGTAACATTAAGGTTGAGTCTCTATAAATAGTGATGTACTCCCACAAGACTATTATTCTAGAGATCATTGAAGAATTACTTTAAAACCTAAAATTGATTGCAATCGATTTACTCTTCTACGGTTGAGGATCCTAGGGTAGTGGAGTGCGGAGTTTCACCCAAGTTTTAGGTCTCCTTTATTTATTCATTAAATTTTAGAGATATTCAAACTTAAAATTCTTCATTATTGGGAGATCTTGGACTTGTTAACAAAAAAAGAGAAAACACTGTTAATTGGCATTGTCCACTCGATATTACTGTTTATCGACACTGTTCACACGCAAATAGTGTTCATACAAGGCGTTCATAGGCAATTGATGATAATGCAAAATGTTATATTTTTATCCCTTAATGTTTAGTCTTTTATACTTATTTGGTGCCTAAATGTACTCATTATTCTTATATTTTTGTTTAGGATGCAAATGAAGGTGTTAAGTGCAAAATAAAGCTACTTGGGCGATTCTGGACAGTTTTGACGTTGCTTCGTAATCTAAACATAACTCTTTCATCCAAACTAAAATTGAGATGATTTAAGATGATATGGCAAGGCAAGAAAAAGTTCTATGTTTTGAGTTTTGAGAGATATTAGTTGTATCAAGGACGAAATTGGGCTTGAATTTGTTGGACCTGCACTGCAGAAGTTTTGGAATATTCCTTAGGCTGCAATTATAATAAGCGGATCTGATGGGATTTATTTTTGGAAGATTTTAGATACGGTGAATGAAGATTTCAACTGAAAACATTATTTTCCTAGTCATATTAGGAATTTATTTTATTTTTATTATTTTCATTAATTAGTTAGATTTAGAGATTATTATTGAGAGTATGTTTAGAAGATTTTATAGGCTTCTATTACTATAAGTAAGGTGCAAGGGGAAGACTTGAGAGACACGACGCACGCTGATACCCGATACACGTTATATGTCTTTCTCTCCTCTTTTCTTTTTCTTCTTCGTTGAGGTTTTATGGCCCCGCGTGGCTAAATTTTGATACTTGGTTTAAGTAAGCGGAAGCCTCGAAATTAATACAATGTGAGAACTAAATTGTTTTAATTGTTCCATTTATGTTTTGAGCATTAGATGTTTACTTATTTTCATGATTGTCTCGTTTAATTACTAGGATGCATAGTATACTAGTTTATAATTTGTTGCAATCTACTGCTAAGTTTAATATCAAATCAATAATTGTTTGGTCTCTCTAACTTGTGAAGCAACTAAGATTTAATAACTTGTTGCGTCAAAAAATTATTAGATCTTAGGAAGAACACTTGGCCAAATTAAATGCAACCGCTTGTGCTTGTGTTGTTTAGCTTCATTGATCTCTCTATTTCTTAAGGTTGCTACTAGATTAAATCTTTAGGGTTGTTTAGTAGTAAGGGTTAATATAGATCGCTTGTTTCTGATTAACTGCAACTAAGGAGAGATAGGAAAATAGTTCCAACGGTGAATATTCAAAGTGTGAATTGATTTATGCTATTATCAATGATCAATTGTAAATTTCCGATAATGGATGTTGACTTAAACTAAGGTTTGTTATTCTAATTTATTTCGATATTTTAATTTGAATTGTTTCTCAAGTAATACAAACAATTCGAAGCAAATAGGTTATAAAACAAATAGCTGAATCGTACCTGTCTGGATTAGTTGTTTTTCTTAAAGTTGTTTTCATTATATTCAAAAAAAGACCATCCTGGTTCACATACCAAAAATCTAGACTAGACACTCTCCGCGGAAACGATCCTTACTTGCACTACTACTACATATATATTTTCTTTCATTCCTTCCTGTATTGGAATGCCCAAAACTAACCCCCCCACCCCCCCCCCCCCCCCCCCCCAACACACAAATGAATGCCCGACCAAAATTAGAGTACCAAACATAGAAATGGAATGCTGAGCATTCCATTCCAACGCTAATTCCATCCAACCAAACGTTTCCCATGTTCTTCGATGAGAGATGACATATCTGTTTTAAGAGATGACCTTAATAAAATTGCTGACATTTGTTAGGGCAGAGCAAGAAGTTAGCAATTTCAAGTCCACAAACACTTGTACTGCCATTGATCTTATTAGTAGTCATTTGGTGCATCCATTATGTGGAAGTTACTTTAGCTCTACAAATTGAAACAGAGATTCTGTGAGAACACCAAATTGAGAAAAACTCTAAAATTGTTTTTTGAGTTGTTTGTCACCAAAGAGAAGAAGTTTGATGAAGCTGATCCATTCCAAGTTGACCATGTTCGGCTCATTATTCCAGAAAATCTACTTTCAGCACCTTTGAATGTAAAAGTTATGCTTTCATCAGTTCTCTTCCTAATTTCTTTTAGAAATATCGTCTCAGGATCTCCAAGGTTTCCATATATTATCTCTTGGTGCATATGAGTTTGCGGACTATTCGAGGAGGTCAAGTTTTCTCCAACCAAGAGAGAATAATGAGGATGACAAGTCGATAAGAAATTTTTATTTATCTTATGAAAATTTTGTTATGTTTAATTTAAATTGTGATGTAATCCCTACAAGACTATTATTCTAGAGATTATTGAAGAACTAGTTTGAGGCCTGAATCTGATTGCCTAAAAATTTGATTGCAATCAATATATGCTTTTGCAGTTGAGGATCCTAGAAGTAGTGGAGTGGCGGAGCTCCACCCTAATTTTAGCTTTCCTTTATCTTTCCATTATATTTCAGAAATATTCAAAGCTAAATTCATCCTACATCATAGAGTGAGGCCGTTTATCGATATTCAATTTCTTTTGTTGAGCCATCTTTTCTTTTGATTTCATAAGGTCTATCAGGGATTCATTGTGAATTTTTGGACATTTTGGAAGAATTGCTCTAGGGACCTAATGGTATTTTTTGTAGATTCCTTGTATAAGGAGGGGTTTTGCTTGGTTTGCCAGGTCTGTATTTAATTTCCCCTATGCTTTGTACATTGCGATTTTACATGGGCTAACCCACTTTTTGGCGCTTAAAAGGAATTATTTACTTAAAAAAAATAAAAAGACGATTTGCTTCATGGAGCATGTCAACATTGCATGATGCATGCCGATTAGTAATCCGGCAGTTAAAGTTGCTTTTCCCCATCTTAAATGATTGTTTAAAGTATAAAATTAAGAGTAAAATTAATGCAAGGCTCAAATGAAGTATCAATTCATGTTTGAATGTGTATTGAGCTGACGAAGATTTTTACAAGACACTGACACCTAGTGTTGCACTTAGGTACAAAGTGTCTAAAGTGCAATCTCATTGCACAATTAAGTGTAGCTGCCATCTAAGTTCAAAGAGCCAATTGTTTAATATATGATAATAAGCATATCAGTGAAATGGAACTCATTAATTATATACACACCCGAATAGGAGTCACAGAGAACGTGTTTCAAGAGTTTAAAAAACTAATACAACCTCAAAATTAAATCAATTATTATATTTATATAAGCATTGTAAAAAATGACAGTAGCTATATTAAAATTGTAAATAAATGAAATATATCAAATTCCCAAACAAAAAAAAAGGAACTTGTGAAACAAGAAATATTACCGTCTGGAAGTCTCTCTTCTGAAGCACTCCAAGTGTACAAAGCCTATTGACAAAAGGGCGAATTACTTCTGAGAGCAGATTATTTATTTCAACAGCATCTTGGCCCATAGCAACCTAGCAGCATTGTGTTGATAATCAAATATACAGCAAAACAACCACATGAATGCTATACTTTAGCACATAGAGACTAGGATGTACCTCTATTAACTCAATCTTTCTGTCATGCACATATGGGAGCACATCATGGTCACTTTCATTTCGGTATTCAAGTGTAGATATTTGTAAGTTATCAATAATTTGCTGGATTGTCAGCTGCTTAGCTGAATTGTTGCATTTAACATAAGGATTCAAGGTATGAGATCTAAGTATGATTTTGTGTAAGTTGATAATGACTCACATCCTGGTGTTGCAGTTAGAGCTAATATTCTGAGTTGCACATCCGCAGCCATTAACTATAAATTCGAAGCAGTGAAATATTCATGTTAGTAAAATGCATCTTAAATAGCACACAATAATAAAAAGCATAAAGATTATGGTGATATACGATTAAACATGTTGTAGAAATGTGTAACAAATTCTATAATAATTAACATGTATTTAAGTATGATTGATGAATATTTAAAAGGGATGGAGGACAAACTAACTTTCTCAAAAATAATGGACCAGTTCGGAGGAGGGGGAAGGTTGAAGCAGCTATATATCTGCAGAAATCTTTATTCCCCCTTGAATCTTATATATATTACATTCAATATGAACTCTCTTAACTGATCTTCTATATATATGTCAAAAGAGACTAGGGGAAAGAAATTAAACTGCCACTTTCAAAGGGAGATCAATATTTATTATATGCGAATAAGGATGACATGAAAGAAATGAATGACAAACCTCACGAACTGCCACACAGTATGAGTAGTTTCCCGATGCCCGATGTGCCTCATCGATCACCAAACACACTATGTATTTGGCCAAACATGAACCTACATTAACCATTTTTAGCCCACTCCACATAGTTAACACCAATTGGCATGTAAGTAGTAATTTGTGGTAGCAACATACAGAATAAGTAGGCTTTGTGTTCCACTAGACCTTAACACAAGATATCCGACACTCAACAGGGTAATTGTCCATCAAAGAGGGCCCATCCCCAAGTAAAATTATAAGCAGAAAAGCTAGCAACACCATAAAAACTTTTGTGGTTAGAAATTAAAGGATTATACCAATAAACTTGGGAAATGAAAAGGAAAATAAAATCATAATTCAGTGCAGAATAGAATGAAGCTTCCCTTTCTGTTTTTCTTTTGTTACCAAAACTAACCCAGACTCAGGTCTGGACTGATCTTGGATCTAGACTTGCAACAATATCTAGGTTGTTTTCTCAAAAAAAATAACAGAGGTGGGTTGCCTTCCGAAGCTAGGGTTTTGAAAAGCTAAAACAGCAGCAGTGCGAAGTAGCATAATGTACGACAACAGTGGGATGTCATGACCAATAATATAAATAACCCTAAAACATAAATACCCTTAAAACATGCTTTTATAGTACCTTCACAAATTTAGGAGTTCTACATTCATTGACCTATTCTCAAGTAAATACCCTACATTTCTCATAAGCTTTAGCAATCAACAATCTAACTGGAGAAATTAAGTCAAAAATACGCATCAAACATGCCTCCCTGGCATTTCAAGTTCAGGTTAGATGCTAATATCTTCATAATTTCCGCATCTGAAAACAAAGACTTATATGGGAAATCAAGTCTAGAGATTCACCAGATCGAAGATCCTTCTCCAGCACTTGTGGGGTAACAAAGAAAACTCGTTTGGCTTTCCAAAAGGACGCTCTTTTATTGGGACTTGTTTGACCTGTCAAATCGATTGTCCATTCCTGCAATCAGTTTGATAGTGAATCTTCTCAAAATATATAGATATGATGTATGTGACAAGAAAAGTTGAGCAAAAACTCGTGAATGCTGAAGATTGTGTCTTACTTGTGGTATTCCCACAATATTATGGCAAGCTTCTATTTGTTGCATAACAAGAGGTCTTGAAGGAGCCGCAAACACAATTTTTCCTGCCATGGGAGACACCAAGCATAAACATTAATATTCCAAATTGGTGTTACTAAATAATATAGTTGTTAGAACAAATTATGGTCAAACACATCAATCAAAGAAATATTAAAGACAAGAACACAAGATTTACGCAGTCAGTAATAACAATTTCTCTTTCCGAGAATAAAAGAATATTCAGCTACAACCAAAATGAAATCATGCACATGCAGATTGAGAAAGTTGTTTGACGCCATATTAAGAAACTACAACAGGAGCATCTTCGATGATTTATAAAACTCATATGTAATAAGGAATGGATTATTTTAATAGTGGAGCCACACAAAAGCATAAAAAAATTGAATTATATTACATTATGAGTCTATGACGATTGACTGAAAGCACTATTATGGATACCCCTGAGAAAGACAACACATTGTTGACCACATCACATATAAAATACAAGATTCACCGTGGAGCAACTGAAAGTAACATATGATATGTGAAGGAGCAAATACTTACTTTTCAAGAGCTATTTTTTTTTAAGAAGAAATAGATAATAAGTCAAGAAAATGATATATTTTCTGACTTTTTAGTGGACTTTTCAGCCAACTAGACATGATAAATGCCTCTGGAGATGTGAATATATTTATGAGACATACCATTGTGTCTACTAGGCTGAAAATTCAGCACAAAATGTCGGTGGAAGTAGCAAGACTTGAGTCAAAATATTGAATTACCTTCTGGAAACCATCTGAAGTAGTTATACATTACAACAGCAGCAATAAGAGTTTTGCCAAGTCCTGTTGGCAATGCCACCAACGTATTTGAGAATAAAGATGTCCGCGTAATAGCAAACTGATAGTCACGAAGCGGAACATTCTCTGCAAGTAAAAGATATATAAGCCTGTTAAAAAACCCAGTGAGAGAAATTTGTTTGCCAGAAATCTATTGCATCAACAGTGCATCAAGGCTATGAAATGATGTAATACGTATCTACACGTATAGAAATAAAAAAAAAACTTGGGATATACATGTAGATATTTACATAAACAAAGAATGTTCAAATTTCTGGGGAAAATATAAGGAAAAAGAAGATTCATGATAACAGAAATATATACATTGGTCCAAACAGATCCACTTAAAGATTCAAAAATCAAAAACATATTTAAAGCAAGACCCATTTTCAGCGCAAACCAATTTGCCCACGACAAATAAAAATCAAGGTATCAGATAACTCTAAATTTACACACATATGTGTACACAGTATAGCATATTCAATATACACTCAGAAAAGAGAAGGGGGGAGGGGGCTAAGAAGTTGAATAAAATAGAATGATAATTATTTTTTCCTGCAAGTTTGATAAGAATTCTATTAGAGTTGTACACTAACAAGGAAAGAGAGAGAATGGAACAAATATCTATTATATATACGGTTGTGTATTTGGTATGTATACATAGCAAGTAAATGTCCTTTATTTATAGGACAAATATCCTTGGCCTCCAAGTATATGTGCTGACCAAGATATAATCTCGGTGCCGAATATTACATATAATATGGAATAATAATAAACATCAATACATATTTGCTGCATTCTCTCTCTCTCTCTCTACATTTTAGTCTTTGACTGCAATAATACAACTCCTTTTTCAAAATGACTCTACAGTTTAGTCTTTGAGTGCAATAATATTACACCTTTTTCAAAATGAGTCATATTATACTGATGTTTATTATAATTTTTTGAAATTATATGTAATCTTAGGCACCAAGATTATATCTTAGTCAGCACATATACTTGGAGACCAAGGATATTTGTCCTATAAATAAAGGACATTTACTCACTATTTCTACATACCAAATACACAACCATATATATGATACATATTTTCTCCATTCTTGCTCTTTCCTTGTTACTATACAAGGTATCAGAGCCTTTAGGCTTTTATCACTGCTAATCCTTCTTGTCGAACCACCAAGTACTAAGCAGCTAAATTTTTTGTCGTTGTTGTCCAACTTACGTACAAGGTCATGGCAGCCGGCAACTCAAGCTAGCCTCCATCAAGAGTTAGTCACCCTCCTCATCAAGTTTGCAAACTCAATCGAGTTCATAGTTGTCAAGGTGCTAAGGCTGGGAGCTTAGGCGATAAGGTGCCCGCCTAGACGTCCATAAGGTGATAAATTGATAACAATGTATAAATTATACAATTACAGTTATTTATTTATCCATACTTCAAAATATATTAAATATATAAGAAAATACACTTTAATTATTTAATACAAAAGTATGTGTATATTAATGGTAGAACAAATTAGTATATTTTAATTATGAAAAAAGACAAAAGGAAAAGAAGAAGAAGAAGAAGAAGAAGAAGAAGAAAAAGATATCAATATATTGCCAAACAGCCAAACAGGTCCCAAGATAAATAAGTGGCACCTAGTTATCCTCCATTTGAAGTCATTAGCTAAAGTGACCAGGCACAAGTAATATACAAGGCATCACAGTCCGCAAACTTCCTCACCGACATGTGATGTTAGAGACTTTCAAATTAGTCAACTCATTAGTGACCAGAAACACCCATGTGCAAAGCTAAAAAAAAATAACACAACTCAGTTCTCTATCAAACATGCCAACTCAATCTCAGAAATAGAAACCAAGCAACTGAGATTAACATATTAAAAGCATCATTTTCATCAAGCAGGCATGGTGGTTGGTTTGTCGACATGCTAAAACCTCCCACGCGTCACTGTGCATCATTAAGAAGTTCACCACCGATGACACACACCTCCTCACTCCGATGTGTGAGATCTCCAATCATCATCGAATTTCTTTCAATGCCTCAGATTTCTCCACAAATGACACACGCCTCCTCACTTCAGTGCATGAGATCTCCGATCATCATTGGATTTCTTTCAGTGCACTTGGATTTCACCAATCTATCCATTTGTGTTTTGTGATGCTGTTTGACTTTGTTGGTGATGTTTTTAAACAGTTTACATGTGTTGAGCCGAGTGTCACTAAAGTGTGACCTCACCGTGCACTCTGTCCTAAGCCTTGACATCTAGTCAATGACTAGGCGACGTCGTGATAACCATGATCGAGCTCTTTATAGGCTCAAGCAAGCTCCACGGGCTTGGTTTGCAAAATTCAGCACTACTCTCAATTAGTTAGGATTCTCATCTAATCATTATGAATATTCTTTGTTTATTCGGCATTCTGACAAAGGAATTGTTCTTTTTTCTTTATGTTGATAATATAAACATTAGTGAGTATAATCGGTCTGGTATTTCTGATCTCATACAGTTTCTTCATCAGTAATTTGAAATGAAAGATCTTGGTCCACTTAGCTGTTTTTTAGATCATGAAGTATCATCTAATTCTACAAGTTATACTCTATCACAAACAAAATATGCATGGTTATCAAAGGTGACATCAAGGCGCTGGACAAGTCACAAAGCGAGGTCACACCTTGGTGACAGTTAACTCAACACATGAGAATTGTCCAAAAACATCACCAAACAAAGTCAACAATTAGCACGGAACCTATAAATGGATAGATCGAAGAAATCCGAATGCACTAGAAGAAGTTCGATAACGATCGGAGATCTTGCGTGTCGGTGTGAGGAGAGGCGCGTGACTTCATCGACGAACTTTATGGCATTTCACATCGGCGCGTGGATGGTTCTTTCATGTCAGCGTACCAACCATCGAGCTCTCCTAGTGAAGACAATCCTTGTAGCATATTCATTTAGGGGCTGGCCGGGTTTTTGTTTCTAAGGGATACTATTTTTGTGCTAATGTGTGTGATAGGGAGAGAGAGGTTTATTTTGTTGTTTAACTTTGTACTTGGTGTCTAGTTTGTGAGGAGTGACATTAATACTACATGTGAATGATGAAGTTTGTGGATTGTGGTGTCTTGTATGTTAATTAGGTTTGGTCTATTGGTCAGTTTAGCAAATGATTCCAATGGAAGACAACTAACTGCACTTACTTATCTTAGGGTTGTTTGGCAATGACTTTTAAAAACTTAAAAGAGAATTAATGTCTATCTTTGTTTCTTCTTCATTTTCTTTTGTTTGCTTTTAATAATTAAATACCGAATTGTTATTTCCATAAGGTAAAATTGATATTTTCACAAAGTCTCACTCACATGGATGAGGGTCTCGTTTACTATTCATTTGAGGGAAGTCTTGCGGAAATATCATTTTTCCTTATGGAAATATCAATTCCATTAAATATACTAATTCATACACATACTTTTGTATTAAATAATTAAATAATTAAATTATATTTTGTGTTTAATGATATTTAATAGTCTTAATATATATGAGAATAACTTCACAATTATAAATGAATAAATTGTGCATTGTTAACGACTTATCGCCTTATGGACATCGTGGCGCCGTAACAACTATGGTCTGAGCTTATATTTCAGATGGTAAAATTGTTCTCACTCCTTTAGAGACTGATATTAAGCTCACTCCTCATGATGGTGCTATTGTTAGCGATGCTACTTTGTATCGTCAAATGGTTGGCAGCTTAATTTATCTTACAATTACTCGTCCCTATATTGCTTATGTTGTTCATTTCTTCAGTCAATATATGACTGCTTTTGAAATTACCCATTAAGCCGATGTGCTTCGAACTCTCCGATATGTCAAATGTACCACGTTTCATGGGCTGCATTTTTCTGCCAACTCTCTTGAGTTCAATGCATATTTTGATGCCGATTGGGATGGTGATCCTACTAATGGGCGGTCTACTACTAGATTTTGTTTCTTTCTTGGAGATTCTCTCATCAGTTGGAGAAGAAACAAACAGTCACTGTCAAGTCTAGTACCGAATCAGAATATTGGGCTCTAGCTGACACCACTTAGGAACTTCTTTGGCTTTGTTGGTTATCAGAAGACATAGGAGTTTCTCTATCACCCACCACTATTATTCATTGTGATAATCTGAGTTCCGTGAAGATTGCTCATAATGATGTCTTCCAAGAGCACACCAAGCATATTGAAACTGATTGTCATTTTATACGACAACACATTGTTCGCGGCACAATTAATCTTCTCTTTGTCTCCACTCTTGATCAGACTATTAACATATTCGCCAAAGCTCATTCATATGACGTTTTCGTGATTTAATTTCCAAACTCAAAATGTTTTTAGCCTAACCAGATTGAGTTTGAGGGGGGATTTTGATGTTTATTATTATTTAATATTATATGTAATCTTGGGCACCAATCTTGGTCAACACTTATACCTGGAGGCCAAGGATATTTGTCCTATAAATAAAGGACACTCACTCACTATGTATACATACCAAATACACAACCGTATGTATAATACATATTTGCTCCATTCTTTCTCTTTCCTTGTTACTGTGCAACGCTAATAAATCCAATAGAACAAAAACAAGTTTTCATGGGGCATTCAACAGGTTATACAATAGCTAGCAAGTAGTAACTATCACAATGTAAAGAATCAAATGTGAATTCACTCAAAAGGACATGCTAAATTCCAATCGAAACAAGAGGCCATTTCAGTAAATTATGAAGGAAAAAAAAAAACCCACTTGCACATAATTAAATTAATATTAAAAAAACAGTAGTAAACACCATAAATTCAGCAGATGAGACCTGGGTAAATCCATGTCTTGGCAGCCTCAGCATCAATCTTAATGCAGCTTGCCTTTTCATTAACCTCAACGATATTATGATTTGAATCCCTCGCATTCTGATTTTTTACCTCTTGGGGTTTTGGGACTCTCCTAATTCCAATAAAATTATCAAGTGTAGATTGCCGAGAATTAATGGGTCTCTTATCGTTCTTCGAACAAGGGTTCTTAGTGCTCTCGCAAGCAACATCAATTGCTTGAACAGCTGCTTCCCAATCAAATTCCTGGAGAAAAATTAGTCCCAGGGTTAATTGTTTAGAGAGAGAAAAAAGAGGAGTTAGATGAGATGAAATGAACTTACATCGTCGTCGTCAATGATTTGGACAGTAGAGGTTGACGCCATTGAACACTTGGAGAGGTTGAATTTGAGCCCAGACTAAATTTCAAGTGTAGAAACCCTGAAGAGGTAGAAGAAAGGGAGGGAGGAGAGAGATGTCGGCGGCAAAACTTCAAAAAGCTTCTCAAGGAAATCAGAATATAAATTCAATTTGACATATCTTGACTAAACTAAAATTGGTGTAAAATCATTTAAATTTTATAAATTATGAATTTAAGTACTTCGGCAATATTTATTTATAAAAATCATATTTAGAATTAAATTATTTATATTAATTTAATATTATTTTGAATTATTTTATCTCATAATAAAGATTAATAGTATTATAAATAGTCATATGAACTATTTTTTTTATCTCATAATGCTATTTATGTAGTATTATATAATCTCAAAAAAAATTAGAACTAATAATCTCTTTTATTTTAAACTATTAAATAATTTTATGGGATCAATAATCTAATATTAAAAAATTAATAATTTCTCATTAAATAATAAAATAATATTAAATTAAAATAAATAATATAATTTTAAACATATTTTTTATAAATAAACATAACTTTATTTTGTCGACCCACGTGTTCAAAAGCGACTCTTTTAGAATATGTCTATGAAGTAATATGTATATTATATTATTGGTTCTGATTATTACCAGTGCTTATAAGCACTTTTCAAAAAGTAGCTTGTGTTTGGTGATAAAAAAATACTTAAACCACTAAAAATTAAAAAATATTTGGTAGTAAGGAAATTGCTTATCACACTTATTTCAAGAGTGATTACTAAATATAACAATTTTGAGAAGTAAATAGGGGGTGATGGGTGAAATTATTAAAATAAATAGGGATATATTGAATAAATCGAACTTGATTATTAGATTTTGGTAAATAATCATAAACACTAATTGGTGCTTCTGATTAAACAATTTCAAAATATAGGTTACCCAATACTTTTTTGATTTTTAACACAATTTTTTTGACTAGTTTATTTGGTAACTAAATTTACTATTTTAAATTTGAATATGGGAAAGATTAGTTGGACAAAAATTATATTTAAATATAGAATCCTTAATATTTGACAAAGAACTCAATAAAAGAAATAGTATTTTTCTTAAGGATAGATACATATATTTAGTAATTTTTCAAAGTGGAAGTATTTCCTAAATTATTATCCCAACTTGGAAAGCTTGACAAACCGCAATTTGTAACCTTTTTTGAATCAAACAATTTGGTTCTTCCTCCTTTTCTTTTTTTTTGTTTGGTTCGTTCTTTTTTTTTTTTTTTTTTTTTGTTCGGCCTTTCATTTTTTCTACATTAAGTTAATTTTAATTATTTATCAATTCAAATAAGAAATCCAAATTAGTATCTTAGTTTTATAAGGGAATAAGAATTAGAAATATAGTTTTGTAAGAAAATAATCAAAATAAGATTATCTTACCTAATTATTTATCTATTCAAATTATAAATTAAAATTAGTATCGTAATTTTATAAGGAAAGAAGAATTAGTAATATAGTTTTGTAAGAGAATACTTAAAATTATATCATTTTACCTAATATTAGTTTGTTACTTTTATTCAAGAATTGGAATTAATATCGTAGTTTTATAAGAAAAAATAAATTCGTATTATAGTTTTATAAATAAAAAAAAATCAAAATAAGATCATGTTTCCTAATATTAATTGATTTCTTTTATTTAAATACATATACAATCATACAAGTTTAACTAAAATTATATTTCCACTTAGATAATAAGTTTGATTAAAAAAAATTATCATAAAAAATATCTATTTAACTTAAATTTGTTACTATTGTTATAATATAAATATAATTATATTTTCAATTATTACTTATTTTATTCATATTTTTAATTTTATAATAACATTGTACCACAGCCAAGGAGGTATGGCAGGCATAAGAATTATATAATAAACAAAAGTAATATTAATTATTTTATTCATAATATTTTATAATAAAAAAATATTAATAAAAAATAAATATAAAATTTAAGAATTAAGAATAAGCTTTGCATGGGGCATACCGCTAAATAGACAATTTGATTCGTTCTCTCTTTTTCTAGCTTAGTTCGTCTTCCTTTTTTGGTTCGCCATTTGACTTTTTCAGTATTAAGTCAATTTTTATTATTTATCAATTCAAATAAGAAATTAGAATTAGTATAATAGTTTTATAAGAAAACAAGAATTAGTAATATAATATAATAAGAAAATAATCAAAATAAGATCACCTTATCTACTACTAATTTATTACTTTTATTCAAAAATTGAATTTAATATCGTAGTTTTAAAAGAAAACATGAATTCTTAATATAGTTTTATAAGAAAATAATATGTTAGTGCACTTGAGTTGAATGCATTTGACATAAATTAATACCCTAAACTTTTAATGTTTTTTTATTTTTGTGATTGAACTCTCAATTTTTTTAATTAAGTTATTACACTTTTAATTTTTTCTACTATGGGGATTGTCTTATCAGTTTTTTCAATTAGAGAATTAAACTTTTAATTTTTTTTCACTTTGGGCATTGTCTTCTCAATTTTTTAAGGTTGCGTTTAATTGATAGTTATGTGTTTGTTCAATTTATTTTTTTATTGAATTAAATTATGTACTTCTTCCGTCCCAAATTAAAAGATTATTATTGACTTTTGAAAGTTAATTTAAAATATTTTTAATCTCAAAAATGATAAAATATATTAAAAATTATGAAATGATAAAATTTTAATTAGTAGTACATTTATACATTTTAAATATTTATCATTATATTGATTATTGATGATTTTTTTAAGCTGAGTTTGTAATGCCTTAAATTTACTATAAAAATACCTAATTACAAGATTATCTAAAGTCATCATTATAAGATTAAAAATATTTTAAATTAACTTTCAAAAGTCAATAATAATGTTTTAATTTGGGATGGAGAGAGTATATAATTTCATTCAATATAAAAAAAATTAAACAAACAGATAACTATCAATTAGACGTAATCAGAAAAAATTGAGAAGACAACCCCCAAATTGGGGGGGGGGGGGGGGGAGTTTAATCCCCTAATTGAAAAAACTGATAAGACAATCCCCAAAGTGAAAAAAAATTAAAAGTTTAATCACTTAATTGAAAAAAATTGAGAGTTCAATTCCCAAAGTAGAAAAACGTTAAAAGTTCAGGGTAGTAATCTATATTTAGGCCATTTAATTATGACAAAAGATATGACAAATTTATTAATGTATATTTGTAATGAACAAGTAATTTTGTACAGTACTTATGAATGATAATATGCATAGAAATAGAAAATGTAATAGATTAGATTGAAATCGTAGAGCAGAAGGCCTATCCACTCGAAGATCATAAAGTAAGTTGAAGAAATTTAGTAGGCAGACTACAACATCACATAACAAAGTTAAAGATCAAGCAAAATCATCGAACATACTATAAGATCGCAGAACAAAGTAACAGATTAAAGAATAATCATCGAGTAAAACAATTTGTAAAGTCAAATGAAGAAGACAAGTAGAATTGTAGAACAGAGTAAACAACCACTCCGGGATCACAGAATGTAGGATGGAAAACGTAGAGTGACAAGTAGATCAGAAGGAACCTCAAAGAAAAAAGAATCGTTGAACAAATTGAACAAACACTTTTAGATCATAGAATAAAGATAAATTCATAGAATGACAAAGATCATTAAAAAACAGAGATCAAAATAATGCAAAATGGCTAGAAGAATTTTAAGATAGAGGAACACAAAACTTGCTCATCGTATAATTCAGAAAGAATCAAGAAATGAAGAAAAATCGTAAAGATCGTCCAACAGAAAAGAACCGTAGAGTTCAGCAAACCAGTAAAGTCAAGAAACTTGAAATCGTAAAGTGACACTAATCGTAGAGTAAAGATAAGAAGCACAAGATCGTCCAACGACTAAAAGTTAAAGATCGTAGAGTAACTTTCAACACAAGATCGTCGAACAACTCAAAGTTAAAGATTGTAGAGCAACTCAAAATACAAGATCATTAAACGACTGAAGATCGTAGAGTAACTCAAAGCACAAGATCGTCGAAGCGATTCAAAGATGAAAGATCGTAGAGTAACTCTAAGCTTAAGAATGAAGAGTAAAGATAAGAAGCTCAAGATCATAGAGTAAAAGTAAAAATAACTCAAGATCGTAGAGTGAAGTAGGATTATAGAGCTACATCAAATCACAGAGCTATATCAGATAGTTGATGAGCTACTTCAGATCGTAGAGTTATGTCAGTACTATATCGTAGAATTTAGATCATAGAACTACATCAATGATAAACCACAGAGTTAAGATTATAAAGCTACATAAGTGTTGTTTATATCACAACAAGAAACAACAGATGCATCAATAACTAACCTACAATAAATGATTGGAACGCCTCTTTAAAATATTCTCCTAAAGATAAAGGTTTGTGCTGGTAAAAAGGATAATAATTGATTTCAGAGCCTTATCCAAAAATGACTATTTTAACATATACAAATAGCGAATGTCTACCACCACAGTAAATAGAGTACGACTAATAGTTACAGCCAGTGACCCAATTGACAAACGAGCAGAGCAAAAATAATTAGACAATGACAAGTGTCTTAGGTAGAATAAAGCAATAGTAACTTTCAAACGGAAAGAAATTCTAAGGATACCTATAAAACAATTACTACTCTAGACTTCAGAACTAAAAGATTAATTATTTCTACTAGTAGTTTCGACTATAAAAGAGCCAAAAGGCATAAGAGAGAAATTTAAGTACTGTTCCAAAATTATTCAGAAAAATTGTTCAAATACTAAGTCTTTTATAAAGATACTCACAATGTAAGAGCCCGACTTTTATGAAATATAAATTTAATTTTTCTTCATATATATTTCTAAAACAATAAGTGATTAAATTAACAAAAGTTAAAGTTAAGAATGTTATGTGTAAATTTTATTATGTCGGACAATATTCGTTCTGTCGGAAAATATTCATTCCGTACGACAACGCCGAAATAACCAATCATTAGTAGACTCTACAGTGAAATATTATCAGATATAAAAAACGACAGAAGTAACTTTTTAAGGTAAAAATGGTCAACGATACTATCACTTTTAACTGTTAAAATACTCGGTGATAAAATAATATTAACATACGATATTTTATGGTATTTTACTATAGTACACGGTATTCTACAGTAGCACACGATTTTGCACGGTTTTTATATTATTGAACTGATAAAGTGACTATTGCATAGTATTCATCAATAATTGTTGTTACATAGTATTTTATATTATTGAATCAATAATTGCTATTGTATAATAATTTATGTTATTAAACCAATAATTGTTATAGTAACTCGTGCATTGTATAAAATTAATAATTATCACTGTAACGTGTTCTTACGTTATTTTTGAATTATTGTTATTACTGTTATAACATTACTTTAATTGTTACATTTAAATAATAGTTGATATTTTATATATAATATAACAATAATTGGTGAATAATTGTTGAAAGATTACACATTTAGCTTATTTCTTCCACGGGACCCATAATTTTATTATCTTCCATATGACCCACTTGTGTATAAATTGTTAAATATGCTTTCCTGGAATTTGATTTTATTATAAGGGACCCACCTATTTTATAAACCAGAAAAGGTTTTCAATTGTGGTGTGCGTTAGCCACCCACCCCGTACACACATTTATTTTTCTTCTTTTGTTTTGTCAAACCAGGTGTGCTCCTCCAGCACACTCTGTCAAAAATTGTGAGTGCCCCCTTCCCCTATAAATAGATTGCTCGGTTGAGCAACGAAGAACACAATAAAAACATAAAATTCTCCTACTACAATATTATGGGTATTTTTTTTTAGTATAATAAGGTTGCTTTGAGTGTTAGTAATGTGATGCCCCTAAATCACAATACTTACTATAGCTGACTTAGTGCTCACTATAAATGCTAAATCATTAGGTTTATAAATGATTTCTTTTATTTTTAAACAATGCTTTCATCTTAATTCCCAAAGATCTTTCATTATTTCATACACAGTACTTGTAATTGATGCAATGGACTTGATACTCATTCATAACGTTTTAACCTTAAGATTTAGATATTTTATAAATTTATATATTCCAAGATTCATGACATTAAATCATTAGGACAGTTCTTGGGAACAGAGAATCTTGCGGTGAATATTTGTATCTTTACCCGTGATAAATATTTATATATTTATCCATAACAAATGTCTGTATCTTTGTCCGGCGCAAAATTCTCTTTGCATACAGAACTTACCCAACTAGTTAAAACCCTCACTCAAAACACATTTAATTATAGTGATATCTCTTCATATCAATAATCCTACTTATATGGCATTCAGAATAATAATAACAAGTTTGTACTTAGGTTCGAGGAACCTAACGATGAATTTGACCAGTTAATATCAAGTAGTCATGTCTCGGATGCTTACAATACTCACAAGTAATTTATCAATCCTCATCCAGATAAATAGATCATTATCAATACTATGTTAAGTTTAACAATTCTAAGTTTTTATCAAAGTAAAGACATGACAAGAATATGTAATGAAACTTGATATATATTGATATAGAATCGGTTACACGATTTGCTTATTTATATTACATAAGTCATCAAGACTTTAAAACAAAAAGACAAGCAATTTAATAAAGCATGTAAACTAATCTACGCATTTCTTCTTTCCTTTCTTCTTCTTAGAGCCGAAGCTCTCGGTTTTGTCTACAATTTAGGTTTATTTGCAAGGGTGAGCATACAAAAGCTTAGCAAGTCTAACACATAGCATATAAGTGAACTTACACTGATATGGATTGTAAGAATTTATGGCACAACAATTGATATTACAAATGTTTTAACATAGCAAGACTGAGTGGTGGTTAGACCTTGAACTGTTCTTTGTCTTTCGACTTAGAACCATTTACAGGGGATATAGAAAAATGATCAACTTAACGACATTTTATGTTCTGCATAACATACATTACACTGGACTAATCATGAATAGTGCTACATAGTCGTTCATCTCAGTTTACTTCATATGTCAGGATCGCCCCAAGACAACTTGGTTTGATAAAATAAAGCATGTTTGAAAATATATCACAAAAGAACATTTCATTTCTTAAGTTATGCCGAAACAAGAAGTAATAACTTTCATATTAAAGATTTCTAACACTTTATTCGTACAAAATGTATAAATCACATATAAAACAAGTAAACAAAGGTTAAAGATAGAAAACTTGCCTTGAAGTAATTTAGGATTTTCCCGGTAAAGCATTAAATACTTACATAATTGTTTACGCGTACCCGAATATTAGTTTATCGAATTTTATTTCTTAACAAATGTTTTTATAACTTGTTTAGACTATTTTCATAGGTGATTTTATTTGGAAAATTTGATAACTCAAAAACTTATTTTAAGGCACTTTTTAAAAAGAGGACAACACGTTTGATGTTAGACCCCAGGTCAGTTAAACGGCCATAACTTCTTCGTTTTAAAATATTTTTGAGTCATTCAAAATTTCACGCCTTCGTAACTTCCGTCTCTACAATTTATATTGAGACCAAAGTTCAAAATTCCTTACTGATTTACATAGATTTCGACAGTAATGGGACTGCACAAAACTGTTTCATTATTTCTTTGCCTGAATTGATAAAACATGTTACCTTAAGCTTTAATTTGCTAAGATAACATGTTCTAACAATCAATAACACTTTATAACACAAAATAAGAAAATCATAAACCTTCTTATATAGAGATTTATGACTTTTGCTCAAGAACACATGAAGAACACGAAGAACGGAAAAATCGTACATGGTAACGACTTATGTTTTTGAGCTTTTGGATTTCATACTTAAAATAATTGAAGTATTATAACTGCTTGCATAAGTGATTATAACATTTATATATGAAATAATTTAGTCATTATAATGGTTTGTTTACTTGATTTTAACAGTTTATAACTATTGCTCAAGAACACATGAATAACACAGAGAACGAAAAATCGTACATGGCTACGACTTGCTCAAGTCAAAAGGAACATGGAGAACAAAAAATCTTACATGATTACGACTTATGTTCTTGAGTTTATCGATAAAAGAAAGAAAAATGAACATTACAACTACTTATAAATTAATTAAATTAACTAACTATAAATTAAAAAGAAACAAAAATAATACTAGTGGTGTACCTTGTTAAGATGATAGCTTGATAATACTTTTGCAAGGCTTTAAATACTTAATTAATAATAGCTTACAATGTTTCTCTCAAACTTTGATTTGCTATAGATATTGCTTGAACTAGTAGGAAAATAATGAGAACAATGGTCTTCTATTTATAGGCAAACAAGGTGGGGAGGTAATGACACTTAACCAACTATGAAATGGTAATTATCCAAGCTAATTTCTAGCCTAAATTATCACAATCCATCAGCCACTCCTATGTGCTCCATTTAATGTTTACTCATCACACCAAAAATACATTATACATGACCTAAGTTGCTAGCTTTTGATTGGTCCACAACTTAGCTTACATTTTGATAAAGGAATAAGTATTCAATTTGGCTTATTCTCCCTTAATGTGGTCGGATATGGGAGGGTTCGTTAGGCCATAATCAAGCTTAAATGATGCTTAGGTAAATCAATTATTAAGCTAGCAACTTGTTTTGTTAATTAGTTTCTTTAGTCACCTGTGACACCCCCAAATCTGGGCCCACACAGCCCAAACTTGAGTTATCAAAAGGCTACAACAAAATTATTACAAAATAGTACAACGTTCAATAATACAGTGTATAATAATACACAACTAAGTCTTCACTATTATTGTCACACTATTTTACAATACGTGAAAACTACGATAACTATCCCTCGGACTCTCACTCCATCCCCCGGCTAGACCCATGTACGTTCTCATCTCCTGTTGAAAAAAAACAATGGAACAAAAAGAAAGGGTGAGCTCAAATAACCAGTAAGAAATATCATGACTAGGATAATAACGAATAAATTATCATTAGCCTTCAACAGTTGAGTTCTTGATATAATACAATAGACTACAAGGTTTATATCAAAAACTGCAGTTAAATTCTTGATCAACGTTCAGATTAATAATAGCAGCGGAATGAGCAATCTATTAGAGGAATAATGCAGACTATAATGTCCACTCGCTTCTCTTTTTAGGAAAAACATCATCAACTTTTATCATCTGAAATACCATTAGTCATGATAATACAAATTCACAGTTCCTGGTCATAATCATGCAAATCAACAGTTCATTTTTGCACTACGGGCAAAAGATATTCAGTATAATACCAACGGTCATGATTACACCAAATTTAGCCTTTGGTCATAATCATACCAAACAACAGTTCATCTTTGCACTACGGGCCAAAGAGAACATTCATCACGTGCCATAAAAGACACCGAACAGATGTATCGCCTTTAACTTAGTATATCGCCTTTAACCTATCATCTGTTCAACAATTATATCACATCTGTGTCCCCGACCACAGATATTCACAACAGCTTGATTCTTGATGATTAGTACAAATAACAATGATGCAAATGATGAATAGAAGAAACAGGATAAACAATAAATATCGGAAGTTTACTTTGTGCAGATTCAAATAATGTCCAAATTGTCAACATGATGTGGAGTGAAATTCAAAAATGATATTCAAGATCCACAATTCAGAATAACAGTTACAGTTCAATAGAAATATTTAGAAAAATAGAAAGGTTCAATTGAAATGATATTGGATGAAGCACAAACTATTAAGGAACATATAATCATTTCAGAAAACTTTACCAAATAGTACTTATCATAGTAAGTTAAGAGTATAAAAGAAATAATATCCTTTACTATAGTAAGTTTGAATAATGGAAGATGAAAAAGATGGTATCCCTTATGAGTATAAAGGAAAATAATATCACTTACGAATATGAAAGAAAATGATATTATAAACGAATATGGAATAAAAGTGTCATGTGATAATTCGTGTAAACAAATTATTTCCACAAGAGACAAATAAGAAATTTACAAAGGGTTATTCACCAACATGTGGTAATCCATGCAGTAAGGTTATTCCCACAATTTAATAAAATTTGAATACGAAGAGTTATTCACTAAACATGTGGTAATCCGCGCAGTAAGGTTATTCTCAGAGATTAATAAGGAATGAATACGAAAGGTTATTCACCAACAGGCGGTAATCCGCGACGTAAGGTTATTCCCACAATTTAATAAATGGAAATAAATGACACATCTTATGAGTAAGAAAGAAACAATATTATTTTCGAGAATCAAATAATGATAATCCTTTACAGTAGTAAGTTTAAGAGTATGAAAGAAAATGACATCCCTTATAAGTAAGAAAATAATAGCATTTATGATGATGAAAAGAATGATACCCCTTACCTTATCACGTGACTGGATATTGATTTAAATGAGGTTGATCAACCTATATATTTATAATATAATTAGTAATTACCACATATAAATTTCAAAGTGTATGATAACTCGTATAATATGAACTATCAAAATTATATATATTTAACATAATTTTTGTAGTATAATATAACAACTTTAAAATAGTTTTTAAAATAATATTTCAAAATAAATCTTCCAAAGAAAGTTTTTAAAAATGAATCTTCTTAAAGAAGAGTCTTCTAAAGGAAGATTTATGAATACCGTGAAAAATAGGAATTTATGAAATTATTACTCTTTAATAAAAAAACTTTCTTGAAAAATTCTTGCACTCCTTTTGGCTTTCAAACACTTAAGATAACCTTATTATTCTCAGAAAAAACTCATAAAATTCTTATAGAAATTTTTTATGTTTTAGGTGTGATTTTTCTATTCAGTTGAGCAAGCTATTTATAGGAGAAAATAAGTTACTATGCAATAGGTGTGCAGCGCACGCCAGTGCTGAAATGCAACAACCGCCTGACTACTTTCACCAACCATTCCAGCAAATTTTTGCATGCATATAATTTATGTGGCCCCCACAGAGGGTCCACATGGTTACTATTCAAAATAGTAAAAATTATTATTATTATTTTTATATATATTCTTCCTGTAGGTCCTACATATATAATAAAATAATGCTACAACAATAATTCAACAATAATTTAAGAAACACGTTACAAATTATTATTAATTTAATAATGTAAATTACTGTATATTTGGTACTGTGATAATTATTTGGTTCAATAATTTTAAAATACAGTGCACCAACAATTATTGACTCAATGATATGAAATACAGTGTAATGACAATTATTGAATCAATAATGCTAATACTATGTAACAACAATTATTGATGAATACTGTGCAATGACCACGTTATCAGATCAATAATATGAGATATTGTGCAATACCGTGTGCTACTGTAGAATACCGTATGCTACAATAAAATACCATGAATTACCATATGCTACTATTTTTTTATCATCGGTATTTTAACAGTTAAAAGTGATAACTCCGTTGACTATTTTTTATTTAAAAAGGTTACTTATGTCATTTTCTATATCCGACAAATATTCCGTTGTGGGGTCCACCAATAATTAGTTATTTCGGCGCCGTCGTACGACCCGAATATTCCTTGACAAAATGAATATTTTTCGACCAAACGAATATTATTCGACATAATAAAATTTGCACATAACATCCTTAACTTTTAACTTTATCAATTTAACCACTTACTGTTTCAGGAAAAATATATATGAAGAAAAATTAATTTTGTATTTCATAATTTCGGGGTCTTACATCACCAATTTATTTTACTTAGATTAGGCTTAATTTTAATTAAGTGTATTGGTTTAGTCTTAATTTAGATTAAGTACATTAGTTACCATAATTGACTATTACTATTCACAGTTGACTTTTTCGTATTTATGTTGTATATTTTTTGTACTTATATACGTATTTGTGAATAATACTTTTTTAAGCTTTAGGGTTTGAACCTTAGGGTTTAAACCAGGGTTTCTAAAATTAGGGTTTAGATTTTTACTAAACCCTAATTTTAGGTTTTAAAAAATTTACTTTTATTTTTCTAATAATTATTTAAGTTGGATTCTTAAAACGAAATACAAAAATAAACGCATATGAAAATTTCATAACACATATAAGATATAATTCAATCTTTATTTATGCATATAAATTCGAACTACAACTATCTCAGAAGTTCGAAACATTACAAGTAAAGCCAAAAGGAGTGCACGAATTTCTCGAATGAATCTTTTCTTTAAGTAATATTTACACAAAGATCCATTTCGCACGGTATTTATAAATCTTTTTTATAAGACTTTTCCTTTAGAAGATTTATTTTGAAAAACTTCATTTAAAAGATTTTATTTTGAAATATTATTTCAAAACTATTTTGATGTTATTATAATTTATCTTGTACACTACACAAATTTATATTATATAAACACTTTTAATAGTTCATAATACGAGTTATTGTACATTGTGAAATTTATATGTGGTAGTTACTAATTATATTATAAATATATAGGTTGATTCACTATATTTAAAGCAGTCTCCTTTCACGTGTTATGGTAAGTGATATCACTTTATTTCATACTTTTAATCTTACTATGGTAAGTATTATTCGATAAAATTCCTGAAATGATTATATGTTCCTTAATAGTTTACACTTCATTTAATATCATTTCACGTGAGCCTTCCTATTCACTTGAACTTTTCTATTGAACTTTAACTGTTATTTTTGAACTATGGATCATGAATATCATTCTCGAATTTAACTCCACATCATGTTGATAATTTGGACATTATTTGAATATGCACAAAGTAAACTTTGTAAACCTCTAATGTCTATTGTTTATCCTATATTTCTCTTTCTTCTGTTCATCATTTCCATCACTACTATTTGTTCTAATCATCATAATCATATTGTTATGAATATATGTGGCTTGGTGCACATATGATAGGATAAAGACGATATAATGGTGATGTGTCTTTTAGGGCACGTGGTGAATGTTCTCTTTGGCCTGAGGTAAAGAAGAACTATTATTTGTCATGATCATGACCAGTGGTGTTTAAAATAATATAGGTTGATGATGATTTTTCTGAAAATGAGAAGCTAGTAGACAACACGATCTACACGATTCTCCTAATGGTTGTTATTCTGCTGCAGTTGTTGATCTAAACTTTGTTCAAGAACTTAACTGCAGTTGTTGATTTAAAACTTATTTATATTATTGGATCAAGAACTTATCATTGTTGAAGACTATTGATAATTTATTCATCATTATCTTAGTCACGATATTCTTTACTAGAATATTTGAGCTCACCCTTTCTTTTTATTCAATTATTCTTCAAAAGGAGATGAAAGAGTAACTAGGACTAGCCGGGGGATGGAGTGAAGGTCCGAGTGATAGCTGTAGTAGTCTTCACATGTTATAAAATAGTGTGACAATAATAGTAAAAACTTAGTTGTGTATTATTAAACACTGTATTGTTGTACTTGTACCGTATTGTAATAGTTGTTATGTAATTTGACGACTCAAATTTGGGTTGTGCAGGCCTGGATTTAGGGGCGTCACACCATTGCCATCAGCAAGTCAAAGAATTTTTATGAGATGACTCTGCAATAATTATATGGAAATTTGCTCACGTATGAGCTTGACCTTAATCAGAGAGCTATGACAACATCAACAAATGAAACATGAAGAAAGGATAAAAGTGTTGCTCTCAAGGCTATAGAAAGTTCATCCAAACTTTCTTTGGAAGAAGAAGAAGATGAATATATTTGTTGAGCCGATTTTGTACCTCAAAAGATTCGCTTCTTAACTTATATATTGTAGTTCTTAAGTGTTTTTTATTTCAATTTTATGCATTTTGGTACATTTGTTTCAGGTTTGCATGGAAAATAGCTTGCAAGGGCATTTCAGTAATTTTGAAGCCAGGTTCACGCAGCTGCGTCAGGAAGTGAAGCAGCTGCGTCAAAGATGTTGTCTTTTCCAGAATGATTAGATGCAGCTGCGTGCGATATTGAAGCAGCTGCGCGACTTCAATGCAACTGCGTGACTTTTGAAGCAGCTACGTCAGGCGATTTCAACGCAGCTGCGTTAAGGGTGAAGCAGCTGCGTGAGTCAATTTCAACGCAGCTGCGTGATGGGTGAAGCAGTTGCGTCACGTTCAATCGGCTGATTTCTCCCACGATGCTGAGCAGTTGCTAAGTCAGTTTCGGGCGGTTAACATGCGAGGCAGCGGGGGATTTGAAGAGAACAAAAAGGAAAGTCAGTAAAATAATTACGGGTGGAGATAGACAAAAGAGACACAGAGAGCAAGAGAAAAATATACACGGAGCGAACAGAGAGAAGAGAAGTAAAATCTGCAGTTGACGGAAGAATTCAGTCTGGGTGCAGAGAAGGGCAAGAATATATATATTTAGTTTATCTCTGAACTCTTGTACTTCAATTATTATCAATTTATTATGGCTAGAATTCACTCTTGTGTATACTTTCTTAGATTGATCTTTTTAAACTTAGCAATCATAGACATATAGGTTGTTGGTTTAAAAGAGATATTCTTCTTCAATCTATTCCATAATCGGTAGAATTGGAGAAGATTAGCTGAATAATAATCGAAAGATATTATTCAGTTTTTTTTAAAGAGTTCTCAATTAGCAATCTCGTGCGTGTAATTTAACTTCATAGGGATAACTTGGTTCAGTCGATGACAAATGATTAAGTTGTAAACCCTAAACGTCTTCAATTCTAGAGAACTCCGTTTCGAGTAATTTAATTGTTGAAATTAACTTCATTACTTAACAATATTTTCAATCCACTAAATTCAATTGGTTTTATTTCAATTATTAACTAATTATTCAATGCTTAATTTACAATTCCTCGTGGGAACGATACCTTGCTAGCCTTATACTACACTTAAACCACGTGCACTTGCGTGAAGTATTTTCTGAACGGAAAAAGGCGAACAAGTTTTTGGCACCGTTGTCGGGGAAATTATTTTATTTAAAGTGTTGATATTAGTTTTAATTGAAGTATGTTCTTGAGAAGGTTAATAAATTTTTAGTTTATTACCCTTCGTTTTCAGGTGATCTTGGTTGTATATGCAAACCCGTTCACAGGGTAAGGATACAGTTCCTTTCGAAGACGAGATTGAAAGAAGGTTACATCGGATTCAGAACTATATTCAAGAAATAACGCAACACCAGGATCAGGAACAAGTGGAGCAAGTAAGAATGGCAGAGGAAGATGGGCAAAAGTCCTTACGGGACTATGCCACACTGCAGATGACTGAGATACAGTCGAGTATTACAAGACCAGCCATCACTGCGGCACAGTTTGAGATAAAGCCGGGAACAATTCAGATGGTTCAGAATTCTGTACAGTTTGGGGGGTTATCAAATGATGATCCTAGTATGCATTTGAGGAGTTTCTTGGAAATATGCGACACCTTCAAGTATCCAGGGGTTTCGGATGATGCGATTCGTTTGAGGCTTTTTCCGTTTACTTTGAGGGATAAGGCAAAGAGTTGGCTTCATTCATTGCCCCTGGGATCAATTACTACATGGGATGATTTGGTGCAGAAATTTCTGGCAAAGTTTTTCCCTTATGCAAAGACAGTGAAGATAAGATTTGAGATCACTACATTTGCTCAGCAGGATTCAGAGACATTATACGAAGCATGGGAAAGATTCAAGGACTTGTCAAGGAAATGTCCCCATCATGGAATTCCAAAATGGCTTCAAGTGCAGACATTCTATAATGGGCTGGTACAAGCAGTGAGATCAAGTATAGACGCAGCAGCGGGGGGTGATCTGATGGTCAAAAGTTGTGACGATGCATATGCCTTACTAGAAACCATGGCATCAAACAACTACCAATGGCCGACAACAAGAATGAATCCATCCAGGGCAGCTGGAGTTATTGAGTTAGATTCTGTTACAACTTTGTCAGCACAAGTGTCGGCCCTGGCTAAGAAGATAGATGCAATGGGAAGTCAGAAGTTACAGCAAGTGGAGATAATTTGCGAACTTTGTGCCGGGAGTCATTCGATTGATCAGTGCGCAATTAATCCAGAGTCGGTGCAATTTGTGTCCAATTATAATCGTCAGCAAGGGGGGAATTCTAACAGTTACAATCCAGGGTGGCGTAATCATCCTAATTTTTCTTGGAGCAACAATCAATCTCAACAACAAGGACAGAGTTCAAGAAATACATATCCCCCGGGGTTTCACAGTTAGCAGAATCAACAGCCTCAACAGCCGGATAAGTTGGCTCAGATGGAAGATATACTGGCTAAGTTGGTTAACCAGTTTGATTCTACGGTGAAGACTCAGGTTGTAGCTATAAAGAATCTGGAGAACCAAATGGGACAAATAGCTCATGCATTGAACAATAGACCTCAAGGATCTTTTCCAAGTGATACGGAGGTAAACCCGAAGCGAGATGGTAAAGAGCATTGTAAGGTTGTTGAACTCAGGAGTGGTAGAGAATTGCATGGTGCTAAAGAAAAACAAGGCGAAGTTTTGGAAAAAGAGAAAGAAGACGAGGGTACTTCAAGGTCTCAAGTTACAGAGAGGGTTAATATGGATAGGAAACCTAATGAGATACCTAACGTCCCGTTTCCACAGAGATTGCAGAAATAGAAGGTTGATAAGCAGTTCTCGAAGTTTTTAGAGGTTTTCAAGAAGCTGCAAATTAACATTCCTTTTGCAGATGCATTGGAACAGATGCCGAGTTATGTGAAGTTTATGAAGGACATCTTGTCCAAGAAAGGAGGCAGGGCGATTATGAAACCGTTGCATTAACTGAAGAGTGCAGCACCATTTTACAGAAGAAGTTGCCCCCAAAATTAAAGGATCCGGAAGCTTTACTATACCGTGTACCATTGGGAGTCAACACTTCAGTCGTTGCCTATGTGATTTGGGGGCCAGTATAAATCTCATGCCCTTCTCGGTTTATCAACAATTGGGTCTTAAGGAAGCATCTCCTACAAACATAACTCTCCAGCTAGCAGACAGATCTCTTACATATCCCCGAGGTATAGTGGAAGATGTGTTAGTTAAGGTTGATAAATTCATATTCCCAGCGGACTTCATTATTTTGGATTATGAGGAGGATCGAGATATTCCTATCATCCTAGGAAGACCGTTTCTTGCTACCGGGAGAACTTTGATAGATGTTCAGAAGGGGCAATTGACGATGAGGGTGCAGGACCAAGAAGTGACGTTCGATGTGCTGAAGGCAATGCAATTTCCTAATGAGGATGCTGAGTGTTTAAGAGTTGATATTGTGGATGAATTCGTGAACGAGATGTTTTTGGGAAACAGTATCAGTGATCCACTAGAGAAGTCAATTAGTATTGAGGAAATTTCGGGGTGTGAGCAAGCGATGGAGTACGTGCAATTAATGGATGCTGCACCGAGGTTTACAAAGTTCAGGCAACATTTTGAGGAACTTGATTACTCGGGAAGTTCAAAGGCAAATGGGAAGTCTTCTTTCGAGGTGCCATCAGTCTTGGAGCTGAAGCAATTGCCTAACCACCTTAGGTATGCTTATTTAGGTGAGGCGTCTACTTTGCCTGTCATTATTTCAGCATCGTTGGACAAAGTTCAAGAAGAGAAATTGCTGAGGGTGCTTCGGGACTGCAAATCAGCTATTGGATGGGTCTTAGCAGATATCAAAGGTATTAGTCCATCATTTTGCATGCATAAAATTTTATTGGAGGATGATGCAAAGCCAGTAGTTGATCAACAGAGAAGGTTAAATCCAATTATGAAGGAGGTGGTGAGGAAAGAAATAATTAAGTGGTTAGATGCTGGGATTATCTACCCAATTTCAGACAGTGCTTGGGTAAGCCCGGTTCATTGTGTCCCGAAGAAAGGGGGCATGACGGTTGTTCCTAATGAGAATAACGAGTTGATTCCGACGAGAACTGTTATGGGGTGGCAAGTGTGCTTGGATTATAGAAAGTTGAATAAAGCCACGCGTAAGGATCATTTCCCCTTACCGTTTATTGATCAGATGCTGGATCGACTTGCGGGACATGAATATTACTGTTTGTTAGACGGGTATTCAGGGTACAATCAGATAGCCATTGCGCCAGAAGATCAGGAGAAAACGACTTTCACATGTCCATATGGAACATTCGCTTTCAGGAGAATGTCGTTTGGTTTGTGCAATGCTCCAGCAACCTTTCAACGGTGCATGATGGCTATATTCTCGGATATGGTCGAGCAGAATTTAGAAGTCTTTATGGATGACTTCTCGGTTTTTGGTGATTCATTTGATGTCTGCTTGGAGAATCTAACGTTGGTGCTGAGAAGATGTATGGAAACGAATTTGGTCTTAAATTGGGAGAAGTGCCACTTCATGGTTCAAGAAGGGATTATCTTGGGACATCGGGTGTCAGTAAAAGGTATTGAAGTCGATAAAGCGAAGATTGAAGCTATTGAAAAGTTGTCTCCTCCAAATTCAGTCAAGGGTATTCGTAGCTTCTTGGGTCATGCAGGGTTCTACCGACGGTTCATCAAGGATTTTTCTAAGATTACAAAACCGTTGTGCAGTTTACTGGAGAAAGAAGTCCCATTTGAGTTTGATGAAGCATGCCTCACAGCTTTTGAGATCTTGAAGCGGAAATTGATAACAGCTCCGGTGGTAGTAGCTCCAGATTGGGGACATCCTTTTGAGTTGATGTGTGATGCAAGTGACTTTGCGGTTGGGGCAGTTCTGGGCCAGCGTAAGGACAAGGTATTTCAAGCTATTTATTATGCCAGTAAGACTTTATCTGATGCTCAGCTAAATTATACAACCACAGAAAAGGAGTTGTTAGCTGTAGTGTTTGCCTTCGACAAGTTCCGTCCATATCTTATTGGAACGAAGGTTATTGTCTACACGGACCATTCAGCAATTAAGTACCTCGTTGCAAAGAAAGATGCTAAGCCTAGATTGATCCGTTGGGTTTTGTTACTTCAAGAGTTCGAATTGGAGAGCCTAGATTGATCCGTTGGGTTTTGTTACTTCAAGAGTTCGAACTGGAGATTCGGGACAGAAAAGGAACTGAAAATCAGATAGCAGATCATTTGTCTAGAATGGAGCGGCCCAGATACAATGAGATGGCAGTCAATGATAGCTGCCCAGACGAACAGTTGTTTGTAATTACGTCTGAGGTACCGTGGTATGCCGATTTGGTAAATTATATTGTTGGGAAGGTCATACCTTCAGAACTGTCAAGTCAACAGAGGAAGAGGTTTCTTTATGATGTACGGCAATATCTGTGGGATGAGCCATTTTTGTACAAGAGTTGTGTCGATCAGTTAGTAAGACGTTGTGTTCCTCAAGAAGAGATGGGAAGCATTCTCCAGCAATGTCATGCATCGGGATATGGAGGACATTATGGAGGCCAAAGAACAGCTGCTAAGGTTCTTCAATCAGGTTTTTTCTGGCCTACTTTATTTAAGGATGCTTATTCATTTGTTCTACATTGTGATTGATGCCAAAGGGTAGGTAATATTTCGAAAAGACAGGAGATGCCCCTTAATTCTATTTTAGAAGTTGAAATGTTTGACGTTTGGGGTATCGATTTCATGGGACCTTTTCCCTTGTCTTTTAACAATTCTTATATCCTTGTAGCAGTCGACTATGTGTCTAAATGGGTGGAAGCAATTGCAACCTCCACTAATGATGCTAAGGTGGTAGCTAAGTTTTTGCAACGTAATATCTTTACAAGATTTGGGACACCTAGAGCAATAATCAGTGATGGAGGATCTCACTTCTGCAACAGACAATTTAACGCCTTATTAGCGAAATATGGAGTCAAGCATAAAGTTGCTACTGCTTACCACCCACAAACAAGTGGACAAGCGGAGATTTCAAACAGAGAAGTGAAAAGGATCTTGGAGAAGACAGTAAATCCTAATCGTAAGGATTGGTCCGTTAAGCTCGATGATGCACTCTGGGCTTATAGAACAGCGTTTAAGACACCACTTGGAATGTCTCCTTATCGGTTGGTTTTTGGGAAGGCTTGTCATTTGCCGGTGGAATTAGAACATCATGCATACTGGGCAACTCGGAAGTTAAATTGGGATTTTAGCCGAGCTGGTGAGGAACGGTTGCTACAACTAAATGAGATGGAGGAGTTTCGACTTCAGTCCTATGAAAACGCGAAAATTTACAAGGAACGGGTAAAACGTTGGCATGACAAACACATTGTGGACCGAAAGTTTGAACCAAGTCAATCGGTGTTATTGTTCAATTCCCGACTCCGACTTTTCCCGGGAAAGCTGAAATCACGGTGGTCAGGTCCTTTTACAATTCATGCTGTTTATCCGTATGGGGAGGTGGAGTTAAAAGGCAATGATTCAGAGACTACGTTTAAGGTGAATGGGCAAAGACTCAGACATTACTGGGGAGACACCTTCAATAGGATGAAATCCTCGGTCTCTTTCTTAACTTAAACAGGGAGTAATGTCAGGCTGATGACAATAAAACAAGCGCTGTGTGGAAGGCAACCCAAATTTCATTTCTTTTAAGTTGATTAATTTAATGAAAATAATTTGTTGAGTTTATGCAAATTTCTGGTTTATAATTTGTGTTTCATATAATTTGAATAATGTATGTCAGGTACTTCAATGTGTCAAACCTTCACGGAAGAAGACAAGGAGTTGAAAATTTTGAAACAGTGGTTGACGCCCCTGCGTCTGAAAGGACGCCCCTGCGTCAGAACTTACTGTAATTGAAGGGAATTCGTTTGAGGAGTTGACGCACCTGCGTCAGGAATGGAAGCAGCTGCGTGAGACTTGACGCCCCTGCGTCTGAAAGCACACCCCTGCGTCAGAACTCACTGAAAATGTGGCAACTGTTGACGCACCTGCGTCAGGAATGGAAGCAGCTGCGTGAGACTTGACGCCCCTGCGTCTGAAAGCACGCACCTGCGTCAGAACTCACTGGAAATGTTGCAACCGTTGACGCACCTGCGTCATAATCCAACGCAGCTGCATACAATGCAACGCCCCTGCGTCACACCTTATAAAATTAGACATGACGCAGCTGCGTCAAAATCTTACGCAGCTGCGTGACGGGGAATATTAAAGTTAAACGGACGCCTGTATAAACCGTGTGCCATTTCATCTGCCTCTCTTGACAGCTTACGTTTCTTCCGTGAAGCCCTTTCACTTCCATCCTCAGTTACGTCCCTTATACATGCACAAGAAGTTGAATGGTGCGTTTTGGAACTTATAAATAGAACTTTCAGGCTTACAACACATTCACAAAACTTCCATTGCCTTCTGCTTCTGCTCCTAAGGCAACACCAAGTTTCGGTGTCTTCTCATACATATTCAAGTAAGAATTTACTTTGACATATTTCATATAATTCGTCGGGGATAGTGATTGATTCTTGCATATATACAAATTGTTGTGTTTGGGAATTCTGAGTACTAGTGGGGGGTTTATTCAAGCATCAAACCTATAAGTTTGGGGGTTGTCAACAAGGTACCCACCAACTGTTTGTTAAAAGTCCTCAAAGAAAAAGCAAAGTTATTCTTGGATTTGGTTTGTGTTTCGACAAGTTTGGAAGGTTGTGAGATCAATGACACCAAAACGTCATCGAGGAGAGAGTTCCAGGTCCACCCCTCCATATGATTCAAGCCGGTTTGTGAGCTTTGAATCAGCCAAGTTCTATGAAGAACATGTTGATGCCAAGAAGCTTATACCGGAGCGGGGTCTTGATCCAGGACCTTTGGATGGCGAATTATGGAGGATGATCAACCAGAATTGGGGAACATTGCCTCATCAGCCTAATCCGGCCGTCATTTCAATCGTCAAAGAGTATTATGCTAATGCCAAGGCGATTAAACATAATGAGGTCGTCGTTCGGGGCAAGAAGGTTTCTTTTTCTCCTGCGAAAATTAACGAGTATTATGGTATTCCATTGCTTCCAGAAGCGGATGAGTATTTAGCATTTGTTAGGGAGCCAGTCAATTATGAAGAGATTATTAGAGGATTGTGCCAACCAGATGCCGTATGGAAGTATAGAGATGGTGAACCCAAGACTTTCAACTACACATACTTGAGCCGATATGGGAAGGCATGGTATTATTTCCTATGCGCTAAACTACTGCCAACAACCCATTTCACCGAGGTAATTAAAGAACGAGCAGTCCTCTTATTCTGCATCGTCAATAAGAAAACCATTCATAAGGGACAAGTGATCAACAGCTCGATCAAGTATGCTATAAAAGGGAAACCAGTCCGGGGCGTACCTCATCCGTCGTTAATTTGTGGACTTTGTGAAGCAGCGGGAGTAGAATGGGATGAAAGTGAACCAGTCCAGCATCCTCAAGTCCCCATCGACTCTAAAATCATCAAGAATTTCAAGCAATGGAATGGGGCACCTCCTGACCCAAAAGGAGCGGGATTTCTTTTGGGTGATCCACATTCCCTGAACACCGAGGAATTATTTGCAGCAGAGCCGGAGCATGATGCAGCTTCATCGTCCAACACGATTGACACATTAGTGGCGGAGGTAAGGGAGCTTCGGAGAGAATCTCGTCGACAAGCTCGACGGGATGCCCATTTGGCACAGACAATGGGTTCTATGATGCAATACCACGCAACATTCTCCTCGACTCTAGCGGAAGCGTTTAATCGCTTGGAAATGAATGCTGGTCGTGAGCCCTTGAATTTTCCAGCTCCTCTGACAATGCTGGAATTACCTCCTGATTCACCGGACGACGAAGTCGAGGAGTAATGTTCTAAAAGGGAAGTCCCGTTATTTTAATTCTGCTCTAATTCTCATTGAGGACACTGAGTTTAATAAGTTTGGGGGAAGTTTGATAATCCTGTTTATTTGTCTTTTTATTTGTTTGTTTGTTTTACAAAAAAAAAAAAAAATTTTTTTTTAGGAATGTAGATGAATTTTGAGGGTATATTCACTGCAAACCCTCACGAGACTTAACTCGTCCTCATAAGGTAATTATGGGGTTTAAAATGCTTGTTACACGTGCTAAGTGTAACCGTGAAACCTACGAAAACGGTTAGTTGTAGTTGTCGTTAAATTCTAATTAGCAATGTTAAAGTAATCATGAAAACTAGTGCAAGGCTGATGATAAGAATGTTGCTATTTGCTAGCCTTTAATGATAAATGAATGAACATGTTGAATTTCAATCTTACAATCGAGTAGTCTTGCGTTATTTTTGGTTCCTATGTTTCAATAAGCACAAAATTTGATTGTTTTGACTAGTTGAGAATTAGAAAACTTACAAGATTGATTTTCTTTGAGTTACATGTGTGAATTTCATTTCTTACTTGCAAATTCTCGTATGCTGAGTTAAGGTGTTACATAAGTTTGTGGGGATCATTTGATTAAAAAAAAAACATGAAAATAATTGACTCAGTCAGAATTCCGTGGCCTTTGCTATTCGAGCAAGTAAATCCTTAGGGATGTCTTTACATCTAGTGCCCTAAAACCAACTGGTTTGGGAGTCACTGGTTAAAAGCTCGTTACAAGGGTAGCATTGAACAACCTAATGGAATTGTGTATTGCACGAGTCCTTGTTAAAGAATTAGGGGTGAAATGGAGCGTAAAACGCATTCACTCTTGTATTTCTGAATAGTAGTATGATCCCTAATTTATGTGATTACCTGACTTGGTTAAGAGATGTAAAAGTAAGGACGTGAAAGCAAAGTGAAATTCTGCTTGTGATTAATCTAAGAAGTTTATCTAATTTTTCTGATTAGTTGAAACTACGAAACACACACGCACAATTAGGAACCTTAAATAAGGCTTGATTGTCGATTCTATGAGATTTGTAAATTCGGTAGTTCTTGGTATGTGGCAACAAAAATTCATGGTTGCGTCTAGATTTCAGTTTTATTAAGTTATTTTTGCTTGAGGACAAACAATTAGATAAGTTTGGGGGGCATTTGTTGAGCCGATTTTGTAACTCAAAAGATTCGCTTCTTAACTTATATATTGTAGTTCTTAAGTGTTTTTTATTTCAATTTTATGCATTTTGGTGCATTTGTTTCAGGTTTGCATGGAAAATAGCTTGCAAGGGCATTTCAGTAATTTCGAAGCCAGGTTCACGCAGCTGCGTCAGGAAGTGAAGCAGCTGCGTCAAAGATGCTGTCTTTTCCAGAATGATCAGATGCAGCTGCGTGCGATATTGAAGTAGCTGCGCGACTTCAACGCAACTGCGTGACTTTTGAAGCAGCTGCATCAGGCGATTTCAACGCAGCTGCGTTAAGGGTGAAGCAGCTGCGTGAGTCAATTTCAACGCAGCTGCGTGATGGGTGAAGCAGTTGCGTCACGTTCAATCGGCTGATTTCTCCCACGATGCTGAGCAGTTGCTAAGTCAGTTTCGGGCGGTTAACATGCGAGGCAGCGGGGGATTTGAAGAGAACAAAAAGGAAAGTCAGTAAAATAATTACGGGTGGAGATAGAGAAAAGAGACACAGAGAGCAAGAGAAAAATATACACGGAGCGAACAGAGAGAAGAGAAGTAAAATCTGCAGTTGACGGAAGAAATTCAGTCTGGGTGCAGAGAAGGGCAAGAATATATATTTAGTTTATCTCTGAACTCTTGTACTTCAATTATTATCAATTTATTATGGCTAGAATTCACTCTTGTGTATACTTTCTTAGATTGATCATGAGCTAATTCTGTTGTTTAGGGTTTGCAATGTAATTATCTGTATAAACTGAAGCAAGTTATTACCTGTGCTTGTTATATACATGTGGGTTGACTACCATGACTGTTTGTTGATTCTAATTACTTGGCCAATAATTTCACTTAGTATTTCATATAAAATTGAGAGATTATGTATGAAATTGGACCCTTGTATGGTAGCATGTGACTTTTTTGTTAATATAAATTGTGATTGAGATAAAAATATACTCAATTACCACATGTAATTAGTAGAGAACTGAAGCTTACTATCTTTTTAAACTTAGCAATCATAGACATATAGGTTGTTGGTTTAAAAGAGATATTCTTCTTCAATCTATTCCATAATCGGTAGAATTGGGGAAGATTAGCTGAATAATAATCGAAAGATATTATTCAGTTTTTTTTAAAGAGTTCTCAATTAGCAATCCCGTGCGTGTAATATAAATTGTGATTGAGATAAAAATATACTCAATTACCACATGTAATTAGTAGAGAACTGAAGCTTACTATCTTTTTAAACTTAGCAATCATAGACATATAGGTTGTTGGTTTAAAAGAGATATTCTTCTTCAATCTATTCCATAATCGGTAGAATTGGAGAAGATTAGCTGAATAATAATCGAAAGATATTATTCAGTTTTTTTTAAAGAGCTCTCAATTAGCAATCCCGTGCGTGTAATTTAACTTCATAGGGATAACTTGGTTCAGTCGATGACAAATGATTAAGTTGTAAACCCTAAACGTCTTCAATTCTAGAAAACTCCGTTTCGAGTAATTTAATTGTTGAAATTAACTTCATTACTTAACAATATTTTCAATCCACTAAATTCAATTGGTTTTATTTCAATTATTAACTAATTATTCAATGCTTAATTTACAATTCCTCGTGGGAACGATACCTTGCTAGCCTTATACTACACTTAAACCACGTGCACTTGCGTGAAGTATTTTCTGAACGGAAAAAGGCGAACAATATTGCTCTACTTGCTAGAAGATTAAGAAAATTCATGAGAAAGGGCGGAAACAACTTCAACAAATAGTTCTTCGACAACAACAACTACAACAGTAGCAAGAAAGACAACTCCAAATATTTATGCTACAACTGCAAGAAGCTAAGTCACTTTATTACTAATTGTAACAAGCCTTTGAAGGAGGATCTTAAGAGATAAAAAGAAAGATTTCGACAAGAAAGAGCAGAAGCCATATCCCAAAAGCTCCACAAGAAAGATAAATGAATGATTGCCAAAGAATCATGGAGCGCAAAAGAAAGTGACTCAAATTTAGAGTCAAGTGAGGATGAATGACCGCTCAAAGCAAATCTATATCTTATGACAATGGAAGCATAAGCTAAGGACATCACCACTGATAATCAAGAAATTGATATCAGTAAGGTATTTGATTTTAATTCCCCTAATGTTGATATAATTGATCTTATAACTGCTTTATGTGATATTAGTAGTGAATTGCATAAATATATAAAGTGGTTTAGGGTACTCTCAAATGACCATTCCCTTCTTCAAGAAGAAAAATATAAAGTGCAACTTGAGTTGAAAATAATTCAAGGAACCATTGACTCTTTATTTCGTCTTAAAGAAGAAAATAAATCTCTGAGATCTACCATCGAGAAGTTTGCACAGAGAGAGTCTACATGTATCTCTAAGATTGCAGAGCTAAAAAACACTATATCTTCCTAGAACAAGTCTACCTGTTCTATGGACTCCCTAATCATGAGTCAAATGTCAAGTTTTAACAGACCAGGTCTAGAATTTGAGGATTCATCCTTGAATCAAAGTGTGGGCACAAATTCTGAGAATAGCAACAATAGTGCTTCTACCTCCCATAAAAGCATAGTATTTGTAAAATTAACATAGATTGTTGAGCCAATTATTTCAAACTCTACTATTTTTGTTGATCTTATTATTCTAAAAAATAATAGATTGCACACTGGCTTTGGTTTTAAGAAAACAAAGAGTAAATCTAACATTACGATCAAATCAAAAAGGGTCATTGAGTCAGTGAAAACTCATTCTACGAACCAACCTGATAAAAATTGTAGAGTTGTTTTTCATTATACATACTCTCTAAACCGTGGAGTAGTGTGACAACAGAAACATAGTGAGCTAAGAAGAAAGGATGAGATTGCCCCACACATGTCTTGGAGGAGCAGACATCCAGTCACACACACAAGCATGCATCATATAAGATACTATATCTGTCTTTATCATGGACATATTGCTGTTATGTGTAAATTTAATGTATACCCTGTGATTAAAAGACCAAAAATTAGACAAATCTAGGTCCCTAAAAAGAACTAACCCCCTTGGAACCAAGCAAATATGGGTATCAAAATAAAGATAAATTTCTTTTGCAAGAATAAAGCTTGACAAGTTAACCGTGTGTGTGTGTGTGTGTGTGTGTATATATATATATATATATATATATATATATATATATATATATATATATAGTATCTTGCGAAACTAATTATGCAGGCGAGAGAGATCATAGAGTGAAATTGCTTTGTGATGGACCATGGAGTTATGATAATCGTCGAATGAACACTCAACGAAAGGCTATTCTACGAAAGCTGAAAGCCTATAATTTCACTCTACGAAAATTATTCAAAGAAAATCGTTTAGTAAAATCCTAAAAGCTATAAGTATAGGCGAGTGATGAACATGAACAAATATGAACGCGTGAAAGTCAGATAAAACACCAAAAATAACTACAAGAAGCCAACTTTGTCTACTGATAACTAATAACAGTCCAACATGTGTCCCACTCAACTGAAGAAAAAGAGGGAGTTTCTTATAGTTCAATTTTTTTTTACCTTTTTATATTCACCTATACGTTCTGAAAATTGACTATCTTCTCTCTCAACCGTTCAAACCCTAAATCATTCAAAGCCTTCAAAATCTCACAAGATTTCTTTGAGTTTCAGATAAAATCCATAGTGAAAATTATGTCTTTTATTCAAATCACTTCTGAAAACCAACTGTGCTTAGACAAATTTAAAGGGGCTGCTAAAAATATTTGACACATCATCACTCTTATCTGTAAAGTAGGACTCACTCTAGTTTTGAACCAAAAAACAATGATCAATACAAAGCTTATAGAGGAATTTTATCTTAATGGAAAGATAGTGAAAGAAGAAATAATAACGAAAGTAAAAGGAAGAACTTTTACTTTGAATCCAATAATGTTAGGCTTTGCCTTAGAAATTGTAGAAGAAGGAGATACAAATCTAGAGGCAGTCGACACGAGGGCTGATTTAAGAAAAATGAGTTTTAAGAAAAAGAGTCCAGAAACAATAGGCCTCAATAAGAAGGAATTCTCTTGTAATATTCCAAATATTTCAAAAATGATCTGACAAGATTTGATAAAGGTTGTCAATCTAAAAACTTAAGAACGATTGCTCAAGTATACATTGAGCTATCTTAAAGATTAAAAACGATTTGAAACTACGATTCATATACGATTAGAGGTTAAACTTTTAACCCAAACTATGTATTATATGATTAGTAAAGCTTGTATTGAGCTTCAAATGTGTTGTGTGATTTATCTGTGTAGGATTTTGTGTTTTGGTTCAAGTATCCAACTTTAACACTTGTTAAAATCAAGAAATTATTTTAGAGAAAATCTAAATTTAGGGTTTAAAAACCCTATAAAAGATTATAACCTAAATCATAAAGCCTAGAAACCATAAGGGTTCAAACCTAACCCTAATCACTATTCATAAATACGCGTATAATACAAAAATTATACGGATACAATACGAAAATAATACGATAATAATACAAAAATTATATGGTATAAATACGAAAAGTCAACTATAAATAGTAAAAAGTCAACATATGAGATTTGATATTGGAATGGCATAAAAGGTCATTTAGCAAGCTAGATGAAGGGCATTAGGGTCTTAGATACTTAAGGCTTGGAGCCAAAATGTAAAGCTTGGAGCCAAGCCAAACTTGAAGGCAAGCCAAATTTGGAGCCAAAGCTTGGTTGTCATTTTTACCATTTTACCTTAACTTAGAAAATCTTATAAATATGAGCCTTCACTCTTTATAATCCTTACCAATTCACCAAGTAATCTAGAGCTTGAAAAGCTAGTACAATCATATAGAAAATGTTAGTTGAGAGTTGAAGGATCAAGAGTAACAAAACTTGCACTTCAAGAGGTAATCAAAGTTATGCTTTTGTAATTATGTTTTATGTTCTTTGTGTTTTTCATGTTCTTGAGTAAATGTCATAAATATTTATTTAAGTAAGTTTATGATTTTGTAATTTAGTGTTATGGAGTCCTAAAACATAATGTCCTAACTTGATACACTAGGGATATTAAGTTGTAGTAAAAAAATGATAAAACTTATTTCTCCGTGTTCTTGAGAAAAATTCATGAAATCTTACATAATTATGTTTATGATTTTGTTATTTTTATATTATTAAGTGTTATTGAGTGTTATAACATGTTATCTTAGCAAATTAATGCTTGAGGTATCTTGTTTACCAATTGGTTCAAAGAACGTTCAAACATTTTTTGAGAAGTCCACTTACCAGTGAATTTTGTGCAAATATGTTAGGAATCTGTCCTGGACACCTTCATGAAAGTTGTAGATCATGAAATTCTAATAAATTTAGAATCAAATATCATCCCAAAATATTTTCGTATAACAAAGTTATGACTGTTATAAAAAAAGAGGCTGAAGTTAAAATTTTAAAGGAGCTCTCGAATTTCTATGCTTAAAAATGAGATTTTGAGTTAGTCACTTGTCCTAAATATTCCATCAATGAAAATATTCTATTTAAGTAATAAAAACACTTATCAAGAAATAAAATTCGATAAACTAACATTCGGGTACCCGTAACCCATTTTGTAGGGTTTAAACGCTTCGCTGGGAAACCTTAGTTTTGATTTGTGGCAAGTTCTAAATCTTTATGTGTTATTAGCAAGTTCTAAGATTGTTAATGTTATTATGTGATATTTAATATGTGAAAGTACATGAATGAAAGTCTTATAAGATTAAATAATTAAGTGTTAGTTCTTGATTAACTGTTAAATATTAATTGGTATTTGATGATGCATATGAGTATGCATAAAATATGTTTATTGTTAAGCATAAATTAATATGATTATTAACTGAGATGTATGTTCAGTCAAAACATGTTCAAGTTTATATGAAAGCATAAATTTTGAATGTGATAATATGTTAGATTTGATGAGCCGCCGTGCTCATTCTTGTGAATAAAACTTATTTGTAGATTAAGAAGAATGATAAAAAGATCAAGAACGTAAAGAAGAAGCGTTGATTAGGTTTCATATTTTATTTACTTGTATCTATATAAAGTCATAATGACTGTTATAATGTGACGCCCCCAAATCTAGGTCTACATAGCCCAATTTGAGACGCCATAAAATACAAAATTTCTAATACAAATAGTACATGGAACAGAAATACAAACTCAATAATACACAACTAAGTCTTCACTATTATTGCCACACTATATACAACATGTGAAGACTACAATAGCTATCACTCGGACCGTCACTCCATTCCCCTGCTAGACCCGGTTACTCTCTCATTTTCTGAAAAACAATGGAACAAAAGAAAGGGTGAGCTCAAATTGCCCAGTAAGAAATATCATGACTAAGATAATGACAAATAAATTATCATTAGCCTTCAACAGATGAGTTCTTAATTGAATATCATAGACAATAAGCTTTGTATCAATAATAGCAGCGGAAAGAGCAATCTATTAGAAGAATAATGCAGACTATAATGTCCACTTGCTTCAACTTTTATCATCTTAAACATCGCTGGTCATGATAATATAAATTTCCAGTTCCTGATTATAATAATGTCAGTCAATAGTTCATCTTTGCATTACGAGCCAAAGATATTCAAATATAACACCAACGGTAATGATTATACCAGTTTTCAGGCTTTGGTCATAATCATACCAACAACAGTTCATCTTTGCCCTAGGCCAAAGAGAATATTCACCACGTGCCCTAAAAGACACAATAATTATATCGTCTTTATCCTATCAACTGTGCCCCAGGCCACAGATATTCACAACAACATGGTTCTTGATGATTAGAATAACAACCGTGATATAGATGATGTAAGACCCCGAATTTTATGAAATATAAAAATTTAATTTTTCTTCATATATATTTTTTCCTGAAACAGTAAGCGGTTAAATTGACAAAATTGAAAGTTAAGGATGTTATGTGCAAATTTTATTTTGTCGGACAATATTCGTTTTATCGGGGAATATTCGGGCCGTACGACGGCGCCGAAATAACTAATTATTGATGGACCCCACAACGGAATATTTGTCGGATATAGAAAACGACAGAAGTAACCTTTTTATATAAAAATAGTCAACGATGTTAACTGTTAAAATACCGGTGATAAAAGAATAGTAGCATACGGTAATTTATGGTATTTTTCTGTAGCACACGGTATTACACAATGTCTCATATTATTGGTCTGATAATTGACACCGTAACTGTTGCGCATCATTTCATCAATAATTGTCACTGCATAATATTTTATGTTATCAATTCAATAATTGTTGCTGCACAGTATTTTGCATTATTGATTCAATAATTGTCATTACACTGTATTTTATATCATTGAGTCAATAATTGTTGCTACACTGTTTTTTTAAAATTATTGAACCTAATAATTGTCACAGTAGCAAATACATTATAATTTATATTATTAAATTAATAATAATCTGTAACGTGTTTATTACATTATTGTTGAATTATTGTTGTAGCATTATTTTATTTTGGACCCACAAGAAGAATAAATAAATAAATAAAATAAATAAATAAATAAATAAATAATTTTACTATTTGAAATAGTAATGTGAATAGTAACGTGAATAGTAACATGTGGGGCCTCTGTGGGACCCACCTGTGAAAATTGAAACTTAATTTGGTTGCTGAAAACGTGTGGCGGCTGCTGCTGCGCAGCCTGCTGAATTTTCAGCACTGGCGTGCAGCACGCCACTCACTTACCGCGCATAGTAACTTCTTTTCTCCTATAAATAGCTTACTCAGCTTAATAGAAAAATCACACCTAAAACATAAAATTTTTTATAAGAATTTTATGAGTTTTCTCTGAGAATAGTAAGACTATTTTGAGAGTTTGAAAGCCAAAAGGAGTGCAGAAAATTTTCAAGTAAGTATTTTATAAAAGAGTAGTAATTTTATAAATTCCTATTTTTCACGGTATTCACAAATCTTCCTTTAGAAGACTCTTCTTTGAGAAGATTCATTTTTAAAAGCTTTATTTGGAAGATTTATTTTGAAATATTACTTTAAAAACTATTTTAAAGTTGTTACATTATACTACAAAAATTATGTTAAATATATATAATTTTGATAGTTCATAATATATGAATTATCATACGCCTTGAAATTTATATGTGGTAATTACTAATTTTATTAAAAATATATATAGGTTGATCAACCTCATTTAAATCAATATCCAGTCACGTGTTAAGGTAAGGAATATCCTTCTTTTCACACTCTTAAATTACCACGGTAATGAATGTCATTTTCTTTCATACTCTTAAACTTACTACTGTAAGAAATGTCATTTTTTGGAATATCATCTTCTTTTATATTCTATTATTTAAATTTACCACGGTAAGGGATTATCATTCTTTGATTCTCGAAAATAATATCGTTTCTTTCTTGTGCCATTTATTTCCATGTATTAAATTGTGGGAATAACCTTACGGCGCGGATTACCGCCTGTTGGTGAATAACCTATCGTATTCATTCCTTATTAATCTCTGAGAATAACCTTACGGCGCGGATTACCGCCTGTTTGGTGAATAACTCTTCGTATTCAAATTCTATTAAATTGTGGTAATAACCTTACGGCGCGGACTACCGCCTGTTGGTGAATAACCCTTTTTATTTGTCTCGTGTGAAAATAATTTGTCTACACGAATTATCACATGACACTTTTATTCCATATTCGTAAGTGATATCATTTTCCTTTATACTCATAAGGGATACCATCTTTTTCATCTTCTATTATTCAAACTTACTATGGTAAGGGATATTAATTTCTTTCACCTTTTGTTAATCAAACCTGCTACGGTAAGGGATATTATTTTCTTTCATACACCTAAATCGAAACTTATTATGGAACTATTGCTTCTATAATTCCTGAAAATATTATATGTTCCATAATAGTTGAACTTCATTATTTCAACTGAACCTTCCTATTTTCTGAACCTTTCTATTGAACTATAATCGTTATTCTGAACTGTGGATCTTGGATATCATTTTTAAATTTCACTTCACATCATGTTGGCAATTTGGACATTATTTGAATCTGAACAAAGTAAACTTCTAATACTTATTGTTTATCCTGTTCTTTTGTTCATCATTTGTATCACTGTTATTTGTATTAATCATCAAGAATTAAGCTGTTGTGAATATCTGTGGCCGGGGGCACAGATGTGATATAATTGTTGAACAGATGATAGGTTAAAGGCGATATACTAGTTTAAAGGCGATACATCTGTTCGGTGTCTTTTATGGCACGTGGTGAATGTTGTCTTTGACCCGTAGTGCAAAGATGAACTGTTGGTTGGTATGATTATGACCAAAGGCTGAATCTGGTATAATTATGACCGTTGGTGTTATATTGAATGTCTTTGGCCCGTAGTGCAAAGATGAACTGTTGATCTGCATGATTATGACCAGGAACTGTGAAGTTGTATTATCTTGACTAATGGTATTTCAGATGATAAAAGTTGATGATATTTTTACTAAAAAGAGAAGCGAGTGGACATTATAGTCTGCATTATTCTTCTAATAGATTGCTCATTCCGCTGCTATTATTGATCTGAACATTGTTCGAGAATTTAACTGCAGTTTTTGATATAAACCTTGCAGTCTATTGTATTATATCAAGAACTCAACTGTTGAAGGCTAATGATAATTTATTCGTCATTATCTTAGTCATGATATTTCTTACTGGGCTATTTGAGCTCACCCTTTCTTTGGTTCCATTGTTTTTCAACAGGAGATGAGAATGTAGCTGGGTCTAGCCGGGGAATGGAGTGAGAGTCCGAGGGATAGCTACCATAGTCTTCACGTGTTGTAAAATAGTGTGTCAATAATAGTGAAGACTTAGTTATGTATTATTATACGTTGTAATGTTGAACGTTGCTCTACTTTGTAATAATTTTGTTGTAGTCTTTTGACAACTCAAGTTTGGGTTGTGTGAGCCTAAATTTGGGGGTGTCACAGATGATGAATCAGAAGAAACAGTATGATCAATAAATATCAAAAGTTTATGATTTTTCTTTGTGCAGATTCAAATAATGTCCAAATTGCCAACATGATGTGGACTAAAATTCAAGAGTGATATTTAAGATCCACAGTTCAGAATAACAGTTAAGGTTCAATAGAAAGATTTAGAAAAATAGGAAGGTTCAGTTGAAATGATATTAGATGAAGCGCAAACTATTAAAGAATATATATTCATTTCAGGAAACTTTACCAACAAGAGACAAGTAAGAAATGAATACGAAGAGTAATTCACCAAACATGCGGTAATCCGCGTAGTCAGGTTATTCTCAGAGATTAATAAGGAATAAATACGAAATGTTATTCACCAACAGGCAGTAATCCGCGCCGTAAGGTTATTCCCACAATTTAATAAAAATTGAATACGAATAGTTATTCACCAAACAGGCGGTAATCCGCGCAGTAAGGTTATTCTCAGAGATTAATAAGGAATGAATACGAAAGGTTATTCACCAACAGGCGGTAATCCGCGCCATAAGGTTATTCCCACAAATTAATATATGGAAATAAAAGGCACATCTTATGAGTAAGGCAGAAACAATATTATTTTCGAGAATCAAATAATGATAATCCCTTACCATAGTAAGTTTGAATAATGGAAGATGAAAAAGATGGTATCCCTTACCGTAGTAAATTTAAGAGTGTGAAAAGAATAATATTCCTTACCTTAACACGTGACTGGATATTGATTTAAATGAGGTTGATCAACCTATATATTTATAATAAAATTAGTAATTACCACATATAAATTTCAAAGTGTATGATAACTCACATAATATGAACTATCAAAATTATATATATTTAACATAATTTTTGTAGTATAATATAACTACTTTAAAATAGTTTTTAAAATAATATTCCAAAATAAATCTTCCAAAGAAAGCTTTTAAAAATGAATCTTCTCGAAGAAGAGTCTTCTAAAGGAAGATTTGTGAATACCGTGAAAAATAGGAATTTATGAAATTACTACACTTTAATAAAAGACTTACTTGAAAAATTTATGCACTCTTTTTGGCTTTCAAACACTCAAAATAGCCTTACTATTCTCAGAGAAAACTCATAAAATTCTTATAGAAAAATTTTATATTTTAGGTGTGATTTTTCTATTCAGCTGAGCAAGCTATTTATAGGAGAAAAATATTACTATGCGCGGTAGGTGGCAGCAGACATGATGTACGCCTGCCTAATTCTTTCAAAATTGGCAGCAGTCGGCTGCCACCCTTCCAGCCACAATTCTCACATTTTGATTTTCATGTGGCCCCACATAGGGTCCACATGTTACTATTCCAAATAGTAAAATTAATTAATAAAATTTTTATTTTTTTTTATAAAATTTATTTATTTATTTATTTATTCTTCCTGTGGGTCCAACATATAAAATAAATAATGCTACAACAATAATTTAACAATAATGTAAGAAACACGTTACAAATCAATATTAATTTAATAATATAAATTACAGGGTATTTGCTGCTGTGACAATTATTAAGTTCAATAATTTTAAACTACAGTGCACCAACAATTATTGAGTCAATGATATGAAATACAGCGTAATGACAATTATTGAATCAATAATGCAAAATACTGTGTAGCAACAATTATTGAATTAATAACATAAAATATTATGCAGTGACAATTATTGATGAAATGATGCGTAACAGTTACGGTGTCAATTATCAGACCAATAATATGAGACACTGTGCAATACTGTGTGTTACTGTAGAGTACCGCGTGCTACAGTAAAATACCATAAATTACCGTATGCTACTATTTTTTTATCACCGGTATTTTAACAGTTAACACCGTTGACTATTTTTATTTAAAAAGGTTACTTCTGTCGTTTTCTATATCCGACAAATATTCCGTTGTGGGGTCCACCAATAATTAGTTATTTCGGCGCCGTCGTACGGCCCGAATATTTCCCGACAAAACGAATATTCCCCGACAAAACGAATATTGTCCGACAAAATAAAATTTGCACATAACATCCTTAACTTTCAATTTCGTCAATTTAACCACTTATTGTTTCATGAAAAAAATATATATATGAAAAAAAATTAAATTTTATATTTCATAAAATTCGGGGTCTTACATATAATACGAATAAGAAAATCATGTAACTAAATATTATGAAATAATATTATTATATTATCATCAAATGTTGTTATGTCTTTACTTTGATATAACTTAGAATTGTTAAAGAACTATAAATCTGAGTGAGTGTATTGGTAATATGGATTAATCATGTTATGTCGATACTTTGAGCTTCAGATAGATAGTAAAACGTTAATACAGTATTGATAATGAACTACTTATCAGAATGAGGATGGTAAATAATATTTGTGAGTACTATAAGCATCCGAGACAGAAATAATCGATGTGAAATGGTTAAATTTATCGTTAGGTTCCTCGGACCCAAGTACAAGCTTGTTATTACTATTCTGAATGTCAGATAAGTAAGAATATTGATATGAAGAGATATCACTATAACCAAATGTGTTTTGAGTGAAGGTTTTAACTAGTTGGGTATGTTCTGTACGAAAAAAGAATTTTGCACTAGACAAAGAAACAAACAATTGTCACGGATAAAGATGCAAACATTTATCATGGATGAAGATACAAACATTCATCGCGAGATTCTTTGTTCCCAAGAACAGTTATAATGATTTAATGTCGTGAATCTTGGATATATAAAGTTATAGAATATTTAAATTTTAAGGTTAAAATTGGACCGTTATATATGGTACTATCCATTTATACGGATGAACTACAAGTTGATACTTGTAAAAATAATGAGATCGAGATCAAGTTAAGAGCCAAGGACTAAGTAAGATAAATTTCTAATTTATAGTCTAAAATAAGACTAATTCAACCAATATGGTTATGAGATCATTGGTTAAGTAGGTAAATATATGGAGTTTAACGCACAAGGTCCGTTGTAGTGAGTGCGAGAATTTTGTGGGCGTTACATCCCCCAGGAATATGAATTCTGGCAGATATTATAGGGAAATGCCTGTTATGCAAAGACTCTTCTCATGACTCGATCAACGAGCTATAATTACAAGTGATGACGACAATTGTTGTGGAGTAAAAGATCAACTTCTCAACGGTCATTTTCAAATGAATCGTCAAATGGTTTAATGACGCTGAGAATAGAAGGAAAGATGGTAAATCTCTTCCCAAAATGTACAATGGGAGGTTTATCAATCTTGTTCTAAAGAAAAAACTGAAGAGGCAAATTGGAGAGAAAGAGGGGGAACCTCTCAACGTTAATAGTAAGATTACCTAGAAGCTTTTTGACAATTGGAAGAAAAACCTAGTTGAATCATCTAGACCCAAACAATCTGCTGAGAGTGAAAAGTCATTGACAGAGGTGCATAAGCCTTCTAGAAAGATAAAACAGATTGCTTAAGAAGATGAATCACAAGGGTTAGCCTCCCCCACTCCTACAGAAGACCAAGCCTCTACAGCTGACATGTCTAGGCCAAAGAAAAAGAAAATGAAGGCCAAGAAGTAGGCTACTAGACATCCCAGGGAACCTCAGGAGGCTACTCTTGCTTTTAAGATGAGGGATAAAGAGAAGGAAACAATACCTTCTTCAAAGTTAACCTGAATGGCCAATAGGCTAAAGAAAACTACATCTCATTCTTTTTCAACGGCAAGTTATGAAGCCTTCGACTTAATAGTCAAGCAATATCATCAAGTTAGTCTAATAGAATGGGAAAATGCTATAACAAAATTTTGCCTTAGCTTAGAAGACTGGCTTATTGAGAATAAAAGACAGAAAGAGCAAGAATGGAGTAGACTTCAAATGTTGATCTATCAAAGCTCTATCAGACTAGTGGCGAGGAAAAGAAAACTTATAGTCATTAAAGAGGAAGAAGAAAATCTAAACGACTATCTTCCTTTCTTAAAGTTGATGGGAACCAATGAGGTAATGACTGAGATGGCTTTTATGCTTGAGACAATGTCTGATGAATATATTTAAGGAAATGGTTGGGATGGCCACAGAGCTTGAGCGTATGACTAAAAGAGAAGAAGAGATGGTTATAATTGTAACTGTGCTGGAACAAAGTCAAGATGAAGAAATGACAAGGACAACAGATATGCCAGAACCCACAGAAAGAGGTGCAACAATTGAGGGGGAGACCCCATCTTAAGGGGAGCGTGAAGCTGAGGGGGAGGATCCAATCTTAAGATAATCAAGTTAAAACATGGTTGAAGAAAGTCAAGAATGTAGAGTGGATGAATCCCTCTTCCATATACTTCATATCCTTCCACTTATGCAAGCCCTTGCTTATCGAGACTACAACTGAAGCACATGAGGCTTCGAAAGAGTAACAAACATCAATGTTGTTGCCCAAAACTTCCCTCCAATACAAGATTTGCCCAATAAATGTTTACTAATGGAAGTGAAGCTGATTACTCGGTTGACACTTTCCAAAGGTATATGTATATTAACCCCACTGTACTAGATAAAATTACTATATCTCCACCTCAATCTTTTCAACACCCGATCGTAGAGTCCCAAAACTCTACGATCGTGCCAAATATATAAACCTCTTATACACAATCACCACCTCACACATCGATAGTAGAGCAACTTAGCTCTTCGATCGTAAAGTGTCCAAACCTAAAACCACATGTATATACCACAAATAGTCACTCGCTGATCATAGAATAACCTAATTCTCCGATTGAAGAAAGCTCTGACCCAACACTAACTATAAATATAGATCAACATTTAACCTCACAAACTTGTCCAGATATACTTTCCACTTTAACCTCACAAGCTAACTAATATACATATACCAATACACTACTTATATTATCCAGTATTGATCTAATTTTTGAAGGGTTCAATTCTGGTGATACCTCAGATATTTAAACGGCTCTAAACTGCCTTCTTCAAATAATCTCATTTATCCTATCCAAGATATAATTCGAAATGACGCTTGATGATGTCGTTAAAGAATATAGTGCAAGCTTCAAAGCCACTACATAAGGGGTAAAGAAGAGCCTTATGTACATAGCTAAGGAAGCAGTTAAAATTTCTATTCAAATATCAGAAGAATTTAGCAAACGTATGAAGGAGGCAATTGAAAAAGTTATGAAACATATACATAAAAAGGATGAGATACACGGAGAACAAATAAAGAAGTATCAATAGGCTGTGAAGTTGCTTCAAGAAATAAATCTCAAATCTATGGACAATCTCCGAGAGAAAGTATTTGATTTGAGTTCAAAGAGTTAATATCTTAATAAGGCAATCTACGACTCTCTATAGAAGAATAATGACGCTATGACTATGGTACATGAAGAAAGACAATGGATGAAAGACATGACAAGCTTGAAAAAGAGGTCAACGTCTCTTAGAAACAGCTGGAGTCACTGGTAGAAACTATTCGAGAGCTAACTGATGAAGTCTCAAAACTTTGAGGTGATGATGCAAAAAAAAGGGAGAGAAGTTAGACTCGTCAAATTCAACAATCACAATTATAGACTGCTCCTCTAGCTCAAGTTTTTATTCCTTTAGCTCGGTCCTTTGACCAGTATGTAGTATCTTCGAGTGAAGTTACACTAACTAGCAAAAAGACCCTTACAATAAATGATCTAAGGTACATCAATAGAAATATTCAAGAGGTGCATATTGCAGGAGAAAAGTGACTGGATATTCCTCTTCTCGGGTCTCTCAGGCCACCAGAAACATTGGAAGAAATGAGGCAGAGAGAAGAAAAAGAAAGAAGGGAATATCAAAGAAAGACTAAGCAAGAAAGAAGAAATCATCCTTCATATCGTCGGTCGTCAAGTGCCAAAAAGCCTACCAGCAGTAGAAGATAGGTCTTTATAGTTGTTTTGCTATACTTGTAAATGTTTATTCCTTTAAGTGTTGTAAAATTTTTGTAAATAATATTTCTTTTGTAAATTCTCTTAATCATCAATAAATTCATATTTTGTCGCTTAGACACTACCGTCTTTCACTGTATCTAGGACATGTTTAAATTATGTATTGTCTTACATATATTAGAGTAATTGATGATTGTTAAAATTACTTGTTATGTTATCATCAAATATGGAGAGATTGTTAATGCACTTAAGTTGAATGCATTTGATTTAATGATCACAAAAGATATGACAAGTTTATTAACGTGCATTTGTAATGAACTAGTAATTTTGTATAGTCCTTATGAATAAGAATATGTTGTAATCTATTGTAAAAGGATTTAGGGATTAAACTAGTTAGGTTGATCCAAACCATAGAAATAGGAATTGTAATAGATTAGACTAAAATAGTAGAGAAAAAGACCTATCCACTCGAAGATTACAGCGTAAGCTAAAGAAGTATACCAGAATCATTATGAAGAATCGCCGAGCAAACTAAAAGTTAAAGATCAAGAAGAATCGTCAAGCAGACTACAAGATCGCAAAACAAAGTTAAAAATCAAAGAAGAATCGTCGAGCAGAACAATTTATAGAGTCAAATGAAGAAGATAAACAGAATTGTAGAACAAAATAAACAACCACTCCGAGATCACAAAATGCAAGATGAAAAATGTAGAGTGACAAGTAGATATGAAGGAACTGCAACGAAAGAAGAATCATTGAGTAAATTGAAGATACACTTCAAAATCATAAAATAAAGATAAATTCGCAAAATGGCAAAGATGGTCGAAAAATAGAGATAAGAAGAACGTAGGATGACTGGAAGAACTTTAACATAAAGGAGCACAAAACTTGGTCATCGTAGAGTTAAAAAAAATCAAAAATGGGAGAAAAATTGTAAAGCTTAGCAAAGATCATCCAACAAAAAAAAAATCATAGAGTTCAGTAAAACAGTAAAGTTAAGAAACTCAAAATTATTGAGTGACTCTGATCGCAGAGTAAAGATAAAAAGTATAAGATTGTCGAATGACTCAAAGCTAAAGATCGTATAGTAACTCAATGTACAAGATTGTCCAATGACTCAAAGCTGAAGATCGTAAAGCAACTCAAAACACAAGATCGTCGAATGATTGAAGATAGTAGAGTAACTCAAAGCACAAGATCGTCGAATGATTGAAGATCGTAGAGTAACTCAAAGCTCAAGAACGTATAGTAAAGATAAGAAGTTCAAGATCATAGAGTAAAAGTCAAACAACTCAAGATCACAGAGTGAAGTAGGATCGTAGAGCTGCTTCAGATCACAGAGCTATATCAGATAATTGAGCAACTTCAGATTGTAGAGTTGTATCAGTACTATATTGCAAAATTCAGATCATAGAGCTACAATAGCGCTATACCATAGAGTTCAGATCGTAGAGATAAGTCTTGCTTATATCATAGCGAGAAAAGATTGATGCATCAATAGTTGACCTACAACAAATAATTGGAATATCTCTTTTAAATATTCTCTTGAAGATAAATGTCTGTGCTGGCAAAAGGGATACAAATTAATTTTAGAGCCTTATGCAAAAGGGCTATTTTAGCAAAAACAAAGGACGTGTGTCTACCACTACAATAAATGAAGTATGACTGAAAGTGACAATCAGTGGTCTAGTCGACAAACCTGCAAAGCAGGAGTAATCAGATAATAACAAGTGTCCTAGGAAGAATGGAGCAACGGTAACTTTCAAACGGGAAGAAATTCCAAAAATGCCTATAAAAGGATTACTGCTCCAAACTTCAAAACTAGAGGACTAACAATTTCTACTAGCAATTTCGACATAAAAGAGCCAAAAGGCATAAGAAAGAAATTTAAGTGTTTTAAATTTCTCTAAAGAAATCGTTCAACTGCTAAGTCTTTCAAAAAGATATTCAGAACGCCATTTAGCAGCACTTTAAACATCAATCATCATCAATAACCTCCAGATCTTCGTGATCGTTAGAAAGACAAGTCTGGGTGACTTGCCTTAATTCTTAGTGAATCGGTCTCTTAATGAGAAAGGGTCTTAATGACCAAGAGAAGAATTAGTGTCTTGAAGAGAGAAGGTCTTAATGATTTGAAAAGACTAAGTGACTTTACTATTTTGAATGATTCAGCGTGTTGTAGCTGATTCTAAGTGAATCATTGGTTTGTGTAACATATATCCTTAGTGGATCATCCCTGCTCATCGAAGTGGAATAGAGGACTAGAATTATTTTAGGCTCTTAACCTCTTAAAAATCTCTGTATCTCCTTATTGCTTTCATATTAACTGTCATAACTGCTATAACTACTTTATCGACTGCAATATCTTTCTAGAAGCTCACTTTATTTAGAATTGAGAGTTTTCATTTAATCTTAGAAGAGGTTTTTCAAAATAAAAAATTCCGCGGTGCATTATCTATTAAATTAATTGTTTAAATATTTGGTAAACAATATTTAATAAGAAAAATTTAAGGAATCTATTCAACCCTCCCTTCTAGATCTCTTTTATGCCTTTTAGAAATAACATAATCAAAATAAGACCATCTTACCTAATATTAATTAATTATTTTTTATTCATTGGTTTGGCCTTTGACTTTTTCTACATTAAGTCAACTTTTATTATTTATCAATTCAAATCAAAAATTAAAATTAAGAAAACAAGAATTAGTAATAAACTTGATGTTAATTTGTTACTTTTATTCTAAAATTGGAATTAATATCGTATATATATATATATATATATATATATATATATATATTACCACCTAGATAATATAATTTGAGATTTTTATTTTATTTTATAAAAATCATCTAACTTAAATTTAATTTGTTATTGTTATTAAAATATAAATATAATTATAGTTTCGAGTATAAGAAAGATTTAATCGTTATTTAGATTATATAAGTGTTATTATTAACTTTTCTTACACTAAGTCAACTTTTATTATTTATCAATTCAAATAAAAAATTAGAATTAGTATAGTCGTTTTATAATAAAACAAGAATTAGTAATATAGTTTAATAATAAAATATTCAAAATAAGATCATTTTGCTTAATATTAATTTGTTACTTTTATTCTAAATTTGGAATTAATATCGTAATTTTATTAGAAAACATGAATTCGTAATATAGTTTTATAAGAAAATAATCAAAATAAGATCACCTTACCTAATATTAATTGATTTCTTTTATTCAAATATATATACAATAATATAAGTTTAGGTAAAATTATATTATCACTTAGATAATATAGTTTGAAAAGAAAAAAAATATTATAAAAATCATTTAACATAACTTAAATGTGTTACTATTATTAAAATATAAACATAATTATAGTTTTGAGAATAAGATAGATTTGATCATTATTTAGAAGATATAATTACTATTATTATTATAAAAAATATTAGACCATATGATTCAATTATTAAATAAAATACAAAAATTAATTACTCTATCCAATAAGAATTTATAAAAATAAAATTCAAAACATCAATAATATTATAAGTTGTTAAAAATTATAATATTATTTTTAACCAAGTCAAAAATAAAAATTAGTAATATAGTTTACAAGGAAACAATTATAAGATCATCTTACCTAATATTAATTTGTTACCATTATTAAATAAGATTTTATTCCAATTTCGATAATATAGTTCATGAAGAAAAAATGCAAATAGATTGTCTTGCCGAACTTGAATTTGTTACTCTTGATTAATTATAGGTGTTATTCAAGTACAAGAAAAATCTTATTATAAGTTAAATAATATAATTTTAGATGGAAAATATTTTCTTATTATAACCATTTTACCTACGAAATCTAGTAATATATTTATAAAAAAATAATAAAATATTTATAGTATCCTAACTTTATACTAAGACCTCATGCTTTGCATGGAGTGTAGATCTTAGAAATATTATATATCTATACCTAACTAATTACTCTATCCTTTTTTTTTTGCTTGCAAACATTATTTTTTCTACAGTATTACTTCTCATACATTAAGTCAAAAATTACTTTTTATACATTAGGTTAAAAACTAACCTATCTACATATACGCAAAAATTATCGTGAAATTAAGTTTATTAGTGATAAGACATCCTGATAATATCAATCTCCTCGTCAACTTGGTATGTCTCAATCTCCCTTATAATAACTTGGTTTGTTTTAATTTCTACATCACCGCTGTTGCTTAATTTATTGTTAAAAATAAAATATAGTATTTGTATGGAATAAAATTGAGTTGTATTAGTAAATAAGATATTTTATTATACTATATTGCAGTACTTGTAGGCTACTTGTACGTGTGACGACCCCAAATTTGGGTTCCTTAACCTCGGGTTTGGTTCTCACTGTACAATACTTAACAACAATGAAATGCATAAATTGTATTCAAACTTCGCGGAATAATACAAAAGGTTCCTTAACAAAAGGCTACACTTTCCAAGGTCTATTAACCTTAATCTAAATCATTACATATCTTAAGAGAAATACAAAAGATTTACAACAGTAATTACATAACAGTAATTTAAACTAGTATGCATCTACTAAACTACGCATTCGCTTTCCCCTTGCCTTTGTCTGACTTAAAGCAGTCGGACTTAGCTAAAATATAATAATGATATAGCAAGAATGAGCAACTAAATGGCTCAGCAAGTTTGTAAACAATAATTATACGATATATCATGATGAAGGAAAATAACTTCAAGGTTTTCAACAATAACAATTGTGAAAGATATTAAGAATCAATGTTCAATAAAATATTGGATTGACTCTTTACTGCTGAGTGGTCTTTAATGACCGTGAACTACTACTAAGGTAGAACATACATACAATGTCTGACACCTTGTTAAAAATAACGTGACACTTGAGGGGATCAGTCCTCTCATGTCCTATGTATATGCATAACATTTAGATTTCTTGTGCGCATTCGATTTCTCGACAAATAAAAATCCCATTTAACTAGGGTTGTTCTTTCTCAGTCTTACTATAAGAATCCGCACCAGCCAATGGTTTGGATAAGCTTTTATAATATTCAATTAAATGAATTTAAACATGCATTTGTCTAGCCGAAACAATTAGCTTAGACGTTCTTAAACAATTGCAAAAGCACTATGTGCGAATACAATAATCAATAACGATGTGAAGTAATTTTTGATAATTAATTCACTCAAAGATCTGTCAAGTAACTACGAGTGTAGATACTTGCTCAACAATAATTGAATTGCTCAATGTAACTACGGTTGAAGAATAACTGCAACAATAAATACAAGTTAAGGTATAGAAAACTTGCCTCGTGCGTTGTCTACGGCTAACCAACTTAATTTAATAATCCTTGAACGGACCTTAGAGATTTGTGTGCTATCCTTCTCCTTCTACCAAAGTATGTAGTGAAGCTTGTGGACATTCACCAAAACCTTCCTCTAGCTTTTTCCTTAAGCTCACTAGTGTTTATTCTATTTCTCTCTCAAATGCTCTTAATTTTTCTCTATAGAAATGCTTGAAATGAACTAACCAATCAATGCAAGAGTGTGGAGTGTTCTATATATAGCCATATGGTAATTCTTCATTAGCTTTACTAATTCACCAATGTTGGTGAAATTAAGCCTAATTACCATTACTATTTGATGGATGGACATGGTGATTGACTAGGGTTGTTGGCCAACCTTGTCAGAGTAAAATAGAAGCAATACGGAAATCAAGCAATCCAAGTGGAACCCTCAAAAATCTCAGCAAAAATGGGATTTAATCACCCATTTTTTATTTATTTTTAATGCTTTAATGTGCATATATATCACACATTGGGCTTACATTAAATATTCTAGGTTACATTTAATTAAATCAAGCATTGAGCTTGTTTAATTAATTACATGGGCTACTAGGTTAATATCTTTGACCTAGTTTATCAACTCATTTGGATTTAAAATATAATCCAATTAGATTTGTTTTAATTAATTATACACTTTGCTTTAATTCTTTAAATAAATATACGTATACACAAGTACATTTATTTAATTATCTAAAGTACAATTAATTAGTACAAAAAGTTTAAATTCATTATTAAATATTTATTAAGTATATTTACAATGACTAATGAAATTCGTGGTCATTACAGTATGAAAGGGATCGTAAAATATTTTGAATTGAAGGTAAAACAAGTTCATGTTTAATGCATAATTATTAATACAAAATTTTCTTTATTTCAAAATAGGAAATATAAATTTTTATTTTTAGTTCTACCAATTTTATTAGAACTTTTTTTTTACAGCAATTTTATGTAAGATAATATATCTTAAAAATTTATGTAGGATAATTCTATTATTACAATTTTATTAAGATATTAAAATTTTGAAATAATCTTTTAATATATATCACAACTATTATGTTAATATTAGTGGTGAATTTCATTATTAAAGTTATGTTCTAATTAAATTAAATTCATTAAAACTTGATTTTTTTTTACCAAATCACACGATTAATTTATATTAATAATATATATGTGATTTTTCTTAAAACAAAATAACTATAAAATTAGTTAAAAATTTGTAATAGATTTATTTGTAATTAATTGTCATAACTAAATCAAAACTTATTAAAGCTTGAGTTTTATGTTTATAATCAGATTAGAATTTCAACCAAATTTTGTCGGTATAAGTACTAATATAGAATTCCATTACAAACTTAAGTAAAATTAAAATAATTATTTTTTCATAATCATAACTAAATAAATATGTATTTTATTCAAATGTTTAACTTAATAATTTATTGAATGAACCTATAATATATAAGTCAAATATTTATTATTTAAATAAATATATATTATCTTCCCAAAATTCTAATAGAATTAAGTATTTTTATTTAATAATATAATAAATTATTATTTATATCGTCCGTGTTTCGTAGGAAGCAGAAAACACGCTATCCTAACATACTTGGAAGAGTAACTTCCTCCTCCAAAATTAGCCGTATACAATCTATAGTTATAAAAAAGAAAAAAGTAGAAGAGATATACATTAATTAATATAAATTTATTTAATTATATTTATAAATAACTATAACTATTATAAATTAACTAAAAAATATTGCTAGTACTAAATTTGTTGTTTTTAAACTATTAACGAATTCATGTCAATTTTGTATTTTAAAATTTCGTAAACCGATTTGAGAAAATCAATATATATATTTCTAATTTTAGAAGACGCAAGATAAGTCATTACCTTGTGCTGCAAAAAGTAGTAAACATAAAAGCAATGCACAAATTTAAAGCATAATGAATTTCGACGTTGGGTTCTCAATATGTTTTACATAAACATATTTGGATTGAGTCAAAACCACATAATATTTTATAAAAATAAATACAAAATAAAAATACATCTTTAATATTTGTAAATGCCACCTGAGGATTAATTTTCTAAACTTGGGATTGCCTCAACAGTTCCTCTGTGTAAATCTTTTTCACCTTGAGCAACTTGTTAACTACATCCCCCATCTCCATACGGTCTCTTGGAATTTCCACTGAACATGCAACTCCGATGCTCAATATTGAGCAAATGCAGTCGTTTATCCAACTCGCCGCAGTGTTATGCTCCAAAATAATGCATGGATCTGCAATTTTCATCGCTCCCTCCGGTAAAGCACTTTTAACAAAGCTATTTATACCATCCGTAAACTCATCATTGGTTGGTCTTTTGTTTGTGATCATCTCCAGTAGAAGAATTCCGTAACTGTATACATCCCCTTGTGTGGAAACCATGCCACCCATCCCGTACTCTGCAACAATTCATGTGTTAACAATGCAGAATTATCAACATCTATTTAGGGACAGATTTAAAACCGTCGCAAAAAATTTAGGCCATATGCAGAAATAACAAAAAATAGAAATAACAGTTCCCTAAATTATATGCGGATGGCCTGGAAAACTAGTTCTACACCATGCAATAACAATACACCATGTAAGGAATTTAGAAGAAAACTAAGGGATTTCAAGTAATTAAACAATTTAAATCCCTTGATAATCTCCTAAATTTTCTGGGTGGCATGTTATTATTGGATAGTATAAAACACTAGCTTTTCAGGTCATTCACATATAGCTTATTCTCATAAAATAAATGATACTTCACATCGATTGATGTACTTTTAGTACAAACAGTTTTCTTAATAATTATCTACAAGCAAATAGTGACCTTCATATAACCTTAAATCACACTAGTATAAATACATTAATTGGTCATTTGGATATCAGCCACTAGTAGACACGGCAACGGAGCGGTGTAGTATGGGTTGATCCTTCCCATCCCCACAGGCTAAGAAATACCTACCACTCCACCCCGCCCTGCCACGATGGCTATATCAATTTACAAGCACCAAACGGAGCCAAAAAATTAAAAGAACTTTGTCGTGCTAAAATTTTAGAACATCATACAGTATCATTAGGTAGATGGCCAACTATAAACAAAATAAATTATAAAACTTCACCAAAATATAAAAGAAGATAGAAGTACAAGAAGATAAAGTTATATATATACATATAGACAAGAGAATGTGTAGCTTGTCACAGCCAAGCGTGGCCATGATCAGGCCCAAAACGGTGTAATATTTGGTTACAAAAAAGTGAAATGCTTGTAGCGCCGTTAATAAAAATGATTAAGACAAAAATGTCATTGTGTATCTATTGCCAAGGTTAGCTATGACTAGCCACACTGCCACGTACATGTATAAAGGGTATGTGAATAACCTATCATCTAATTAGGGTGAGTTGGGGAGATTTACTTAAATACCACACCTGACCCTAACCCAACTAAACTTGTCCCACAAGGCAAACCAAACAATTAGCAAGAAGTAAAGGAGACGAGCCATAATTTTTTCTTTACTACTCATTTCTTCTTGTGAATGTAAAAGTGTGTTTTGGAGGAAAGCAATTCTAATATGAATTTACAAGTGTATGTAATTTTTTTTTTGCAGCGGTGGAAATGAAAAATAAATAAATTGCGGTTTGTAAGAAATTTGAAGATTTTGTAGTGTCAAATTCATATATTTATATAAATTACCAAAAATCTAGCAAGTACAAAGTAAAATTTGGAAAAACTTGGGAGGGGCAGCTACCCCGCCTGCCACCTACTAGTTTACATATCCAATGTATCATGACTGAATGAGGACAATTAAACCATGTCACAACCAAACAATATTCATGCATCCAATACACTACCATATCATGCTTATAATCAATACACTGAACCAACAAAGGAAAAAAACAAGGGTACAAATATGAATGAGTAATAGTAAGTGTCATAATATTGCTCCAACTAGATTTCCATGCTTACTAGTATAAGTTTATGCATCTGGCCCAAGAAATAAGTAATTGGCAGTAGCATGTGCAGAATATGAAGATTTATTTATAGTAATATTAGGAGAGTTTGAAATATATTACGTAACAAGTACTACCGGATTAGCATTTCGAATAGTTTTGAGTAAATAAGTAAAGGCCTTGTAATATTAAGCTAGGATTTTATAAGCGTCTATATAAAGGGTCTTGCAGTTTTTTAATTTTGCAATGGGACTATTTTCTAATCGTATCTACTATTTCATGATATGATTTCAAAGAAATAAGAGAGAACTGTACCTGGAGCGACATAGCCTACGGTACCATTGACTGCAACTGAATCAGTGTGTTGTCCACTTGAAAACATTGATATAACTTTAGCCAACCCGAAATCTCCAATTTGGGCGGTCATTTCATGATCCAAAAGAACATTACTAGGCTTGAGATCGCCATGAACGATTCTAGACTCACCACCATGATGAAGATACTCGAGTCCGGCAGCAATATCGATGGCAATGTCCAGCCTTTGAATTAATTTAAGATTTCTTGGCTCTTCTTGCTGCCCGTGATCACCAACTCTTTCTTGATGCAACCATTTTTCCAAGCTCCCATTAGTCTTGAACTCATACACCAAGGCTTTGAAGTCATTACCTTGAAAATCCACACTAGAACAGGCGCACAATATCTTCAAGAGATTCCGATGCCTTATGGATCTTAGGGCTTTGCATTCGGACATGAAACTCTTAGAAGCTCCGCGGAGATTAAGATTAAGCACCTTCACTGCAACCACTAATTGATCTTGATCAAGAATCCCTTTGTACACAAAAGCATAACCCCCAACACCAATTAAATTAGCATTCGAGAATCCATCTGTTGCCTTTAGGAGCTCTCCATAAGAAAGCCTCAAGAATTGGTTATTGAATGATGGCACAAGAGAGCCTTTCTTTCTTGACATTCTTCGTCGGTAACTAAATATAACTAAGCAAATTAAGGCAGCTAAAAACCCAAACACTCCAATAACCACAGGGATTATCACGATGGCTACATTCTTTTTGGATTTTACCGATGGACAAGGAAAAAGCTTTAGGTCTGCAACACCTCCACACAGCCCAACGTTCCCAATAACTGAAATTGCACTTGCATTTTTAAACACTCCTTCTATTGGAACTTCCCCTTCTAGCTCATTGAAGGACAAATTTAATGTTTGCAGTCGAACTAGCGCTCTTAAATTTGTCGGGATAGTGCCTGACAAGTTATTGTGTGAAAGGTCCAAAAGGTCTAAACCCCTTAAAACCCCCAAGTCTTCAGGAATTTGTCCTTCAAATGAATTTTCCTGCAAGTAAAGTTTTTCCAAGCCCACACAAAATCTAAGAGAGCTAGGGATTTTCCCCGACAATCTATTGTTAGAGACGTCAAACACTACAAGATCTCTGAGAGACCCAACTTCCGATGGCAGAGATCCTGTCAGAGCATTGTGGCCTAAACTGAAGTAAATTGAGATGCTTGAAATATTCAGCAACTCTCGCGGTATCGAACCACTAAGACTATTATTGGAGAGAAACAATTCCTGCAAGTCTTGACAATTGCCAAGACTTGAAGGTATGCTTCCAGTGATATTGTTCTGATTCAAGTACAGAAGATTCAACAAAGTCAAGTTACCAATTGAAGATGGTAGCTCTCCTGTGAAACTGTTCTCCCCCAGATATAGGTCTTGAAGTTTATACAGTTTTCCAATGCCGGAGGGAAGAGGACCAGTAAGATAATTTTCTGACATTCTCAAGGTGTCGAGATTGAAGAGATTTTCGATACCCGAAGGAATATTTCCATGCAGTTGATTAGCTTCCATACTGAGGAAGCTTATCTCTTTGGAGAGATTGGCTACGGAGCTGGGCAATGAACCTTTGAAGAGATTTCTGTCAACCTCAATAGTCTCCAAAAAGGAGCAATTTGTTAAAGAAGTAACGAAACTGAAATCATCCTGCAACTGATTATTGGATAACCACATACCTCGAAGATTCTGAAGCTTTCCCAGATCTCTTGGTACTGGTCCGGTCAAATTGTTTTCAACCAGGACTAAATACTGGAGCATTGATGCATTCATCAGTGAAGAAGGGATCGTCCCTGTAAAACGATTAAATCCAAAGCTTAAAAACTCGAGATTAGGAAGTTTGAGGCCTATATCAGGAGGAATGGTTCCTTCAAGCTGGTTACTTCCCATTGCCAAGTAATTAATAGAAGATATGTTATAGAGGCCAGAGGGGATCTTGCCCGATAGATTATTCTCTGCAAACTGAACAAATCTCAAGCCTCTAATCTGTGCAATTTCCTCAGGAATTTTGCCATGCAAACCACAGGTCCTTATAGAAAATCGGCTAAGAGATGACAGGTTTCCAATGGAAGGAGGGATAGTTCCTGAAAGTTTATTCGCGGCCAAGCCCAAAGCTTCAAGCTTCAGTAAAGAACCTAGCTCAGGAGGAATGTTTCCGGTGAGACTATTGTCAATCAAACTGAGATACTTGAGATTTTGGCATCGCGAAAGGTTTTTGGGTATTTCTCCATCAAATGAGTTGTTGGCAAACTCAATATACTGAAGTCGGAACAAGCTACCAATATCTGGTGGGATTTGGCCATGAAAACTATTTCCTTCTAGAGAAATGGCCCTGAGGAAGGAGAGGTTTCCTATGTGAGGTGAGAGTGTTCCCACAAGGCCTTGGGAAGTTAGATTCAAGATTGTTACTCTGTCAGGATGGCGGCTGCTGCATAATACGCCATTCCAATCACAATAATGCAATGAATCATTCCATGAATTCAATGCACCAAAAGGGTCTTGATCTATTGCAGCTTTGAAAGCCATCAATGCAATTTGATCAGTTTCATTTGCCAAGCAATTGGCAGGGGTGCTAGTGAAGTAGCACCACCAAAGAAGAGGGGTGTTGAAGAGCAACATTTGCCACTTAGCCATGATTCTTCAATGGAGCAAAAGAGTGTGAGACGCTGGGTAAATATAGTTTTCTTTGTCAACTACAGCCTACAGGTATGAACATAACAGTAGAATACTTCAAATGGCAAATTGGCAACTGCCAGACCCGCAGTCTTTATTGTTACTGTAGTTAAGAATGATCAATACATTTTAATTTATTGAATCAAAAGTCCACTAGTAACAGTTACCATATTGATTAACCATTCTCGGGTGGATTTTTACTAATTTTTTTTTATTGAAGTTAAATGAAAATAATTTATACTAATCATAATAATGTTTACAAATTACGATGTTATCCAACTATTCCTCATAGTTTGAAAATCTTCTAAGATAGCTTCATTATCAATAGTTTCAAATACATCATTTTCAATGTAAAGAACCAAACAATCACTCAACTATTTATCACCCATTTAGTTTCGGAGAATAGTTTTAATAATATTCATCGCTAAAAATGATAGCCTAACTAATCATAACAGATTTACCCAACTAATGAAATGATATTACATCATTTGAGAAAACTATTTGAAACTAAGAAATTTGAGAACCCTAGTAAATCTTTTTTCACATGAATAGTAAATGATATATTTTTATGCGAGTGAGACTTCATGGAAATATCATATGGATTGTATTAATACATTAAATATGAAATTAAAGAGTTGTATATATATTATTGAATATATTTTCTAGGAAAAATCTATAAATACATTATTTCTACTCTCTATTTTTCGAAACAATAGTTTTTTTCCAAAAAAAAAAAACAAAACCTTGGCTTCTTTTGTTTGATGGAAAAGTTGTTTTGGCAATTATTTTTTGACAAAACACTGCCGTTTCGATATCGGGAAATGGGGAGTAGAAATGATGAATGGGGAGATTTTTCTTATTTTTTAATACATGCATGTACACTTAAAATAATACAATACAGAATACAAAATTTTTGATATAATTATGAATATAATATACATTATATTAACTTAAGACTAACTCACACGACCAACCAAAATGAATCAATCAATTTGCTAATCAATTGAAAATAAGATCTCCATTTACTTTGTTATATATAATAATAGATTGTGAAACAATAATTTTTGCAATGAATGATATTGTTTAAATAATTTATAATATTAATCATTATCAAGATTATAATTAAAAAAATAACATTAATTTTAAATTAACTTTAAAAAAATTAAAGAAAATATTTTAAATTAATTTTAAAGATCAATAACAATTTAATAGGAAGAAGTATTTCTTTTTATTATCTAAACTCCATAACCGTATGATTGAATATTTATTAACTTTTTTTAATTTTCTTTTATAATTTTTTTTAAAAATATCATTCTTTTCTTTTACGTCCAAAATTCGTAAATATATATATATAAAGAAATATAAAGTAAACTTTATAGTCAATAAAAGACCTTCAATTATATTGTTTATACTTCTGTTCTAAACTTTGTTCTGGACTCTCGAAAAAAAATTGTTGATCCCCAAAATCACATACAAACCATAGTTCAAATCAGCGAGCTTTCTGGTGGGGGAAGTGATCGATAATGGTAACAACTGTTTTACAACTCAAGGCAGGTACCGTAGTGGCTTCGTGGAAGCGTCAAACTTTCTATTCATCATCCTCCTCCTCCAACCAGACAATATTTTCGTCCAACAATTTCTTTGTACTGAAGAAGAAATTCGACGATGACCACTTCCAAATTGCAAGTTGTCCTTCCAGTTTTAATTAAGGTGCGAGTTGAGTAATAACTGTAGCAAAGCAAATAGTTTTTAGAGTAATATTAGTTTAAGATAAGTTTAATTTTTGCATAAATTTTCTCCCCTCAAGTTTATTAAATTTTATTTCTACCCCCGTCTCAATACCTATAAAAAAAAAATAAAAAAATCAGCATAGGCAGGTGCCTGCTGCCATGTGAATATATCTGCCCCTGACCATACTTCATACTTTTGCCGCCCCTTAATGTTTTTAACCTTATCATTTAATTTCAATTTTCTGTTCCTCTCATGATCAAATTTGCAACAAAACGAACATAATTTTATTTAGTTGAAAATTAAACGAATATTCAAGGTACATATATTCGAATTTTGGATTAATGACGTTCTACTTATACCATATCCTTTCTTAAATATATAGTTCAATATTCATAGTGGGGTCTCATATGGATGTTAAAGTACAGAAATCTGTTCTTCTAAATAATCAAATAAGCATAAAGATACACTTTACAGATTCTGCAACACGAATAAAAAGAATAGTAAAATTTATCCATTTTTTGAGGTGGTGAGTTGAGGCGTGCTAGTACTGTCTCCAAGAGAGTATTTTTCCCCTGACTAGAGTATAGATTGTATAAGAATTTTGAGTTTTGCATCTTAATATTTAATGTATTTAAGTTTACCCTAAAATATTTTTTTCGCTTAAAAAATACAGCTTGCACCCAAAATTGAGGGTGCATTTTGTTTAACAGAAAGAATTTTGGGTGCATTTTGTCTGACGAAAAGTTTTGAATGTTGCATTTTATAGTGCACTTCAATATATTTTAAACATTAACAAAAACTCAAAATTTCTACGACTTCGAGATACAATTTGTACTTTAGTCTTTTTCCCTTGAGATAGTATCTTGGTGCTGCAAAACCCAAAAAAAAAAAAAAGGTAATAAAAATAAAAACAGAAGAAAATTACAACTGAATGTAGAAGAATTATAATGCTGAAGAATTACAGTGAGGCGCTCCATCTCATGAGCATGAATGCGGAAGTTTCATTTTTGTTTCCAACGCAGAAGTTAGAATTTTCACAAGTTCTTTGAAAACACAATGTTTTGTTTTTGAAATACACATAATTTGATCCAAAATACAACAAAGTCAAGCGCAGGGGCGGATCCAGTCTTTTAGTTCAGTGGGGTCAAATTTGAATTTTTTTTTCTTAAGAATTAAAAATTTAATAAAATGAAGCACAAAACTAAATAATTCTCAATTATTGTTTACAATAATATTTTTTGAGGTTTCATTGCTTGAAATTATTACATGATAGTCTCATTTTTAATAGTTACAAAAATATTATACTCAATGTAAATTATTAAACAGTCATTCATCCATTCATATCCCATTTTGTTACGGAGTTCATTCTTCATGATATTAATGATTGAAAATATTTTTTCAACAGTTGCAGTAGCAACGGACAAAAGTAGAACCAATTTCAGCAACAAATAGACTTGAGGATACACATCATCCTTTTTTTTCTTAACCAACATTTGAGCCAATTCAACAATTCCTTTTATACTCGAAAAATTGGGATCGTTTCTCATATATCCACTATATAATTTGGGAAATTAAAAAATTAAAATTAAAATATACCTGAATAAAAAATTTCTCAAATATTAGTTAATTTAAATCTACAAGTTGGATCCCCTTATTTTTGCCTATTTTCTTAAACACATTATTATTATTTAAATACAGAGGCCTCCATGCAGAAAAGTAAAATGAACATGATTTAATTTGGAGGATGGTAAATATCACCGGGTATTAATAGACTGCTGCTTGCAAAAAATTCACTTCGGACAAGTGTGAAATCTAACAACATGCAGTATGTCAATAGTCATATATAGCTAGTTGTAAGCTTCAATTATTGAATATGAACTTATGAAGGTTGAACCATGTGCTAATTTAAAGGCTTCTACTGCCATGCCCACCATCTCTCTTGATAGTTGAATATTAATTGCAACCATAACCATTGAATCATCAATAGTCCAAGACTATTTATTAACCAGTGGACTTTTGTTTAATCCCGTGATCGTGCAGACAATCATTTCCTTAATTCCAAAATTAAAAATATATTTTTAAAAAGCAGTATCACAATACGTACATCGTTTTCTAGTATGTATAGCGATGAGAATTGAAGCCACCTTGGACTTGTGCTAGCGCTAGCTTCTGCGTTTATATTGGAACTTGGAAATTAAAAATGTAATAGAAGTGCAATTGTAGGTGACCTAATTAACAACATCTCCGGCAGACAGCAGTGCATTGACCTGACCTAACACAAGAATCTAATTTGCTAAACATGCATTTAAAGATACAGAATCCAAATTCCGTCCGGATGATGGAGCTAGCTGTTTTGGATATATATATATGGAAAAATATATATACACAGCTGTATAGTATACGAGCTATGACGTTAGTTTTTTTGGACTACGGAGATTGTTGAACCGTCGTCATAGATATTTTGGTCTATAGCGACTGTTGAATCGTCGCCGTAGTCCAAAAAAATCGTCATCATAGCCGACTGTGTACACATATAGCTCATATATATATGAATTTTTTTTTATAAAAAAATTCAATTGAAAAGTAAGTGAAATGAAAAGTCAAATAATATGTGCAATTTCGACCGTTGAAAATCTTTAATCTTCTCGGTCATTTCATTTCAATTTTATTTTCCTTTCATGATCAAATGTGCAACAAAACAAAACGAAAATAATTTTAATCTTCTCGGTCATTTCATTTCAATTTTATTTTCCTTTCATGATCAAATGTGCAACAAAACAAAACGAAAATAATTTTATTTAGACGTAGAAACTTAAATGAATGTATATATATTCAACGTACATATATTTGGATTTTGTGGTGGTGGTGAGTTGATCGAGACGTGCAAGTACCGTCTCTAATAGAGTATTTTTGCCCTTGGGGTTGGGGATAGTATAAAGCAAGCTTCAATTATTGAACATGAACTTATCTAGTTTGAACCATGTGTTGATGTGAGACTTCGACTTCATGCCATGCCCACCATCTCTCTTGATAGTTATTACGAATATTACTGTAGTTGCTAGCTACTTGCAACCGTATCCGTTGAATCAATGCTAGCTCCAAGACAATTAACCAGTGGACTTTTGTTTAAATCCCGTAAGCGTGTACTCGTTTTCTTTCAAAATTAGAAATATACATTTTTAAATCACACGACTTTTGATACGTACGTACTCCATCTGAATCTGTTTCAGAATTAAATATTTTCACATAATTTTATCTCACATGTGATCATAAAGTGACATAAAATAAATTGAGAGAGAATCGTATGAAAATATCAAATATATATATAAAAATAATATTTTTCTTAATTATATTTTTGACACATCTTTTCGTAATCACTTTTCTGTAGCCATGTTTATATATACAATTTTAAGAAGGAATTGAAAAATATGAATAACCATATATGTTATTTTTATTTTTAATTTAAAAGCTTATTAAATATTAAGTAATAATTTTAAAATGTAAAAATGCAAGTTAAAAAAAATAAATATTTTAATATTTTATGAATATAATTTTAAAAAGAACACTAAAGTATGCTTTTGAACCAAACTTTTATAAGAAATTGGTCCAACACCTTAAACTAGATAACTTCTAGAAATTTGAAAAGAGTGATGCTAGGAGTTTTAAAAAAATGTCTCAAATTATGTGTTACTATAATATTAGTCGGATAGATCTCATGCGATTAACTATATCATAAATTAATATTAAAATATTCAATAACCGATTTTAATCCTACAAGATTTAAAAATTCGGATCGAGATTAGAAAAAATTGTTTGACTTACTCCTACAGTTCTATGCTACTCACATCCACATTAGACATAAATTAGTCGATTTATAAATCATTTTTCATGTTAGCGTTCTTTTGAACTAAATCAATTGAAATGTTATTAGCTATTAAATGTACATCAAGGTTATTAAACACGGATCGGACTGCCGGTTCGACTGATAAAAATCGAAACTGATTGGCACTCCGGTTAAAAAAAATAAATCAGTTTTGGTCAAAATCCAGTCAAACTCAGTAACCTAGTGGTTGAACCGGTTAACCCAGTGACCCGGTCACCGATTTTATCGATCCCCTACCTTCTTTTTTATTTATAAATATTTAAGCCTTTGAATTTGATTAAATATAACATTGATTGAGTTTTGAGTTATGATCATGATTTAATATATTTCTTTTCATATAGATTTAGTATTTATTTGAATTGAATAAAGTAAACATTATACAAAAAGATTTAGTTTGTTTTTTTTATCGAATTTGATTGAATGTATCATAGAGATGTTTATGATAATTTGTGTTTGATTTTATTACTCTTGAGTCTTGAGTACTGAGTTTTGAGTTATGATCATGAATTAATATATTTCTTTTTATATAGATTTAATATTTATTTGAATTGTATAAAGTAAACATTATACAAATATGTTTAATTTTTTTTTTGTGTAAATCGATATATTGATTAATTTTACATATTTATTAAATATTATATATAATATATAATAATAATAATAATAATAATAATAATAATTAATATATTTAATTATTTATTATTTATTACATATTAATAATGTCAACGGTTTAATAACGGTTTGACCACTGGTTAAATCAGTCATCCATTTACTCGGTATATTTTTCAGTTCGATGACCAATCTGAATTTAAAAACATTGATGTACATACAAGATTATTTATGTTTGTGATTGATTAGTTTTATCATATATGGTGAATCACTATTTTGTTACCACGTTTAAGCAAATTTGGGAAGAAAAAAAATGGATAACTATATCTTATCTTTTATATATATATATATATATATATATATAACAAAATACAACTGATTTTGAAAAAAAAAACTCCCGCTCACCTCCTAAAATTTTATCCGGACCGTTCAAAAAATGAGATAAATCTCACCCTTCGTTAACAGCAACTCTCATTCCTCTAATTTCTCATCCTTATACAACAACTCTCATTCTTCTAATTTGTCATCTTCATCTTTCAATCGGCAACGGTAGCATGGCACAGGTGTACTACTAGTATATATATATATTACACTAAATTATACAAGTACACCTTATAGTTCAGGTTTAAAGTCGATTTGTTCTCTAAATTTTATTTTCAATTAAAAACACATTAAATAAAAAATAATTTGTACCATCTGCTCTGTTATTCGTTCATTAAGTTAACTAAAACGTTAAAATGACAAGGAAAATATTAAAGTTTTATGAATGTAACTTTTAAAAAGAACACTAAATATGATTTGCGCCAACTTTTTTAAGAAGTTGGTCCAACATCCTAAACTTCTAGAAAATATGAAAAAACACAAAATAAAAATATTAAAAAACACAAGATTTGCAAAAACAAAAACCAAAATAATATATATATAAATTATAAAAAAAATATTTAAGAAGTAGATAATAAATAAAAAAAAGTAAGACAATACATCGTTTTCTAATATATTGTGATGAAAAGCCGCATTGGACTGGTGGTAGAGCTTCTGCAGTAACGTTGGAACGTGGAAAAAAAATGTAATAGAAGTACAATAGTAGCCGACATAACATCTCCAGCAGTACAAAACATTGACGTAACACATTGAATAAAATAGCAGCTTTTTTGGTCAACTATAAATCTATTATTATACTATATAACAAAATAAATGAAAATTTTATTTAAATTAACTGAATTATTTTGATTGGTCAACGAATTAATTCTCAATTAATCTAAAGTACATTACATCCGTTGTTAAAATATATATCATATTTATAATTATGTCAATTTTTTTGTATTCTTTATTATATTATTTTAAAAATATATATGCATATATTAAAAAATATATATAATAATTTTGATATATATACAAATCTTTAATTTTATGTTCATTATTATACCTATTATATTATTTATACTTAAATTTTAATATTAAATAACACACATCATAATTTTAAATTATATTATTAATACCATCCGTCAGTCCAGTATTAATTAATACATCAATTGTAGAACACTTTCAGTGGCAACTGCCAGAAATACAATCATTATTATGTACTACTATACATCAATACATTTGTACATGTATTAATTATTGACTACGTAAATATACGAGATAAAAAAATATATATAATACTATTTTATTTAATTTTTTATAATTTTATATTAATCATAATTCGTCAAGTTGGTTGACATATAAATTATTTTTCTTAGTTAAATCAAAAATCATCCAATTCTTACATTTTCTTATATTTTGTTACCATTATATATAGCAAGTATTTGTTATTCATTATTCTTTAATTGTTTCAAAATATAAAATTAATTTTAATTTTAAAATACATCTCCAGCATATATATTGTATATATTTTAAAATATATATAGTATATATATTTTAAAATATATTGTATTGTATTTTAGACAATACATCGTTTTCTAATATATTGCGATGAAAGCCGCATTGGACTGGTGGTAGGGCTTCTGCAGTAACGTTGGAACGTGGAAAAAAAATGTAATAGAAGTACAATAGTAGCTGACATAACATATCCAGCAGTACAAAACATTGACGTAACACATTGAATAAAATAGTAGTTTTATTGGTCAACTATAAATCTATTATTATATTATATAACAAAAAAAATAAATTTTTTTTTATCTAAATTAACTGAATTATTTTAGTTAATCAACGAATTAATTCCCAATTAATCTAGAGTATATTACATCCTTTAATAAAATATATATTATGTTTATAATTATTTAACTTTTTATAATTTTATATTAATCGTAATTCATCAAGTTGGTTGACATATAAATTATTTTTCTTAGGTAAATCAAAAGTCCTCCAATTCTTACATTTTGTTGCCATTATATATAACAACTATTTGTTATTCATTATTCTGTAATTGTTTCGAAATATAAAATCAATTTTGATTTTAAAATAATAAAGAACCATTTTTTTATTCACCACCACATTATCTAAAAAATAGAAAATAAATTTAAAATCCATAACAATACCTTAAAAATAATTGTTAGCAAAATAAAGTAGATGATAGATTCACTCTACATATTATTTTTATCAATTCCCCAGAATAATCATTACATTCAAGCTCTAACGGCAAATGGCAAATTTAGGCCATGTGACTTCACTATTCTCAGCTGTAACTCATCAAAAAATGCAATGTTCAAAGGCTCCTATCCTATCCTACATATCGCCAAAAAACATGCCGACACTAGTAGTTATAGTTTTCACTGCTCGCAAGGCATTATTTGTTGCAATATAGATCTTTTCCGATGTTCAAAACCTACAAGAACAAGATCGAAAGCTCAAGTATTTGGGCAAACCGTGTCAACACTTCAATGTCCACAGTAAAAAGCTCAAGTATTTGGGCAAACCGTGTCAACACTTCAATGTCCACAGTAAAAATTTAAGTACAGAGCACCATCGGCAAAACACTCCTGACAATATAAACACACTAAATTTTGAAACATAAGGGAAAATCAAACCCTCCTAATAAAGAGCAACTAAATAGGTGTCGAAATGAAACAGAAAGTACACAAAATAGTTCGAATGACGCAATGTTAAAAACATTCTTTGAGTTGGAACACAGAAGAAAAACACCGCATGACTTGATCATGAAATATAGCAAATACTGGAAAATTTCTTGAACAAATCAACTCATCCTATTTTCTACTGTAAGGCATTCACGAAGTGGTCTATTATTCAAACAGAAAAAGAGTTGACATGACGATTTAACCAGAAGCAGTCTTCTTCTGCTGGAAGATGACGGCATAAATTGGGACTGCAACGCCAATGCTGAAAGCAGTGAAGACACCAAGGCTCATCTTGAGGGCTTGATGTTTCATCCTGTCCAAGTTGTACATGTGTTTTGCGTGGAGGTAATATGGCTCATCATGACCGTGTCCTCCCATTCTCTTCATGCCTGTTGAATGGAAGCTTCTGGTTGCTGTACCAACACAACATAGACCACGTATTAGAACTAAAGTTAAGAGAACAAAAACAGTAGTTGCCAATAATGTTCACATCTACCTAAAAAGAATAGGCACATAAGCAACTTAAAAGACATGCTAAAATTTGATGTCATCATATGGCAAAGAGGTCAATGTTATGAGAAACGCACACAGCTCAAATTCTGTCCCAACCTTACAATTTAAAGTTTACATCACTTCAGGAGGGTTTAACATTCAACTTTTGACGTAGCGTTATGAGTGATGACCTCTTTCATTTCATAATAACAAAGACCCATAGCCTTTTTGGAGAATTAACAGACATATCCTGAGCAATGCTTCTGCTAGAGTCTAAAGGAAAAGGGAATAAACAGTGGTGTAGTTTGAAAAAGTAACTAAATCAAGGGAAATGCTTTCAGGAAGCTCTAATAGAAAATTTTATCAAAGTGCACCTCAATTACTTGAAAAATGTTTGGGGCAAACTTGGTGTGAAATTGTTTAGTGCTGACTCTGTAGTGTGATAAGAGTTTCTTGCTCCGGGTTACGATCAGCAAACCAGTATTGCCATCTATGGCCCCAAAAATGAAGTTAAAACAATAAATACTAAGTTAAGTAATGGTAACAAACAAGAGTGCAAAAGCCAAGCAATAAAGAGAGTATAGGCACACAAAACCAACGTTGGCAATTCTTTAAAGCGAGTAACCAAAAATCATAACCCAACTTATAAAAATAAAAACATAGTTGTCATGGCGTCGCCTAGGCGACGACTAGATGATTGACTAGGCGTCTTGACGCTAAAAAGGGATAAGGCGAACCTTGGACGCCGAGCTGCCAAGATTTACGCCTTGGTAGCTAATCCAAGTTAAGTGATTAAGTCATTTTGTACCCATGACTAATCGTAACTCATGAACTAACTACATGGTATAATTTTATTACTTATTAGACTTGTAATGTATGATGAGTGTTGACTTGATTGATTCTTTATTTTCTACGTACTGTACCGTTTGTTGACTTGTTCTACTAGTTTTCAATGTGAAGTGCTTTATTTTTGAATTTTGATTGTTAAGTATTCATATAATTGTATTTTTAATTGTATTCCATAGTGTTAGTTATTATATTTTGAGTTTTAATGCGTATAAAAGTTTATTGTCCAATATACTTTTGAAGTAAAATAAATATTGTATAAATTGCACATTTTTAACTACTTGTTGTCATTCGGACGTCATATTGGACGCTTTATCGCCTACACGTCTTGGCGGTCAACTATTGTCGCGTCTTGCCATGGTGCCGTGACAACCATGAATAAAAACAATAAAAAAAGCATTAGCCAATAGAAAGTGTTGCACCATAATTTTGTCCTGGATTTACTACCTCAGATTCGTCTCTCCCACAGTTTCTACCTCCTCCCTCCACGATAAAATAACATGTACCAAAATATGTACACCAAAAAAAGCTAACAAAATGTTCTACAATCACACAACTTATGTTGATGAATCTTAATTGTTTTCTAGGCAATAAGTGGTGCAAGATAACCCGAATTTAGAACTAGAGCATCCACTTCAAGCCAGGAAGGCCACTACCTATAATGTCAGTGTTCTAAAAATCCCCGCATAGGTCCGATTAATCTCCGCCTAGGCGCAAGGCCCCCCTTGGCGCCACGCCTAGGCCGCCTAGCACCTCGCCTATGCCCAAGGAGGAAAAAAAATTCCTCCAAGAAATTATACGGGACTGAGCTGGCAAGACGGAGAAATTAGGCGGGACCTAAGTGAAAAATTTAGGGCTGCAATTGTTTTTTTTTTAATTTTAATAACTAAGTTATAAAACGACGTCGCAGGAATAGATGAAGAAGTTGATGGCTGTTCGGGCCTTACTTGGGAAGCAATTGGTGAAGCATCCAAAGCGGATAATATGCTAGAGCCTAGGAGAAATAGTAGAAATATTAGAGTAAGAGAACTCTATTAAGAATTTTTTTTGTTTAACGATGACACGAAAGAAGAGGAGTATGAGCAGTGTTCTAAAAATCCCCGCCTAAGTCCGATTAATCCCCGCCTAGGCGCTAGACCTCCTCCTGGCGCCACGCCTAGGTAGCCTAGCGCCTAGCCTATATCCAAGGAGGAAAAAAAATTTCCTCCAGAAAATTATATGAGATTGGGTAGATAAGACGGAAAAATTAGGCGAGGCCTAAACGGAAAATTTAGGGCTACAATTTTTTTATTTATAATTTTAATAACTAAGTTACAAAACGACGTCGTAGAAATAGATAAATAAGTTGAGGGATGTTCGGGACTTACTTGGGAAGCGGTTGGTGAAACATCCGAAGCGGATAGCGTGCTAGAGCCTAAGAGAAATAGTAAAAATGTTAGAGTAAAAGAACTCTATAAAGAAATTTTTTTGTTTGATGATGACACAGACGAAGAGGGAGATGAAGAGTATGAGTGTGAGCCCGATGAGGACATTATCTTGGAGAGATATGGAGAAGAAGAGTTAGAGAGAGATATAGAGATGAAGACTATTAGTTTGTATTTTTTATTATTTGTTTGTGTTTGAACTTTAAACAATTGCATATTTCTGTTTGAACTTTGACATTAGCAATATAGATATGTGTTTGAACTTTAAGCAAAGGCCCTTATTATCTTTATTATAGATTATTTTCCTTTATATTATTGTTTTGTTTGGATAAATGTAAGATAAAATATTAAAATTGGCTTAAAATAAAAAATCCCGCCTAGGCCCCGTAGGCGCTAGTCCCCCCCCCCCCCCCCCCCCCCCCCGGGCCTTTTAAAACCTTGAGTATGAGTGTGAGTCCGATGAGGACATTATCTTGGAGGGATATAGAGAAAAAGAGTTAGAGAGAGATATAGAAGGATATGGAGATGAGCATTATTAGTTTGTATTTTTTATTATTTATTTGTGTTTAAACTTTAAACAATTACATGTTTCTGTTTGAACTTTGACATTAACAATATGGATATGTGTTTGAAGTTTAAGCAAAGACCTTTATTATCTTTATTATAGATTGTTTTCATTTATATTATTGTTTTGTTTGGATAAATGTAAGATAAAATATTAAAATTGACCAAGGTTCTAAAAGGCGCTAGGCGGGAGGCGGGCGGCCGGGGGGGGGCCTAGCGCCTAGGGGGCCTAGGCGGGGCCTGGGCGGGGCCTAGGCGGGATTTTTTATTTTATGTCAATTTTAATATTTTATCTTACATTTATCCTAACAAAATAATAATATAAAGGAAAACAATCTATAATAAAGATAATAAAGGCATTTGCTTAAAGTTCAAACACATATCCATGTTGCTAATGTCAAAGTTCAAACAAAAAAACGCAATTGTTTAAAGTTCAAACATAAACAAATAATAAAAAATACAAACTAATAGTCCTCATCTCCATATACCTCTATATCTCTCTCTAACTCTTTTTTTCTATATTCTTCCAAGATAATGTCCCCATCAGGCTGACACTCGTACTCCTCATTTCCCTCTTCCGTATCATTTTCAGACAAAAAAATAAAATCATGGAGTTTTCTTACTCTAACATTTCTATTATTTCTTTTCGGCTCTAGCACGCTATCCGCTTCGGATGCTTCACCAATAGCTTCCCAAGTAAGGCCCGAACAACCCTCAACTTCTTCATCTATTCTTATGACGTCGTTTTGTAGCTTAGTTATTAAAATTAAAAAAAAATAATTGCAACCCAAAATTTTTCGCTTCTGCCTTGCCTAATTTCTCTGTCTTACCCGCCCAGTCTCATATAATTCTCTGGAGGGATTTTTTTTTCTCCTTGGGCATAGGCTAGGCGCTAGGCGTGGCGGCAGGGGGGGGGCCTAGCGCCTAGGCGGGGATTAATCGGACCTAGGCGGGGATTTTTAGAACAGTGAAATTGACTTAAAATAAAAAATCTCGCCTAGGCCCCCCCGGCAGCCCGCCTCCTGCCTAGCGTCTTTTAGAACATTGTATAATGTTATGTAATTGTTATCCTCAAGTGTGTCACTAGGCCACAGATTTCCACATAATGCTAGTATGCGCCATTTAACCATTTAAACATGGGGGAAAAGAACTGCACAACCATAAGCATAAAAAGTAACACAAGTTTTAAGCCCTTTTTCCTAACCATTGATGCAAATATAGAGATTTCAACTTAAAGCTAGAATAGACGAGGGATTTCCAAAAGATTATGATCTCCAAACAATAAATACAAGCAGCAATGAAGAATCAAATTCTCAAATCGTAGTGGGTTGATAGGCGTCAATGAACAAGTGTTCCTAGAACTAGACAATGTAAAACGGGCAAGATGTGCAACACAAAATCTAAAAATAGATCATTATATCAAAAGGGCAAGGCAGATCTGAAAATTGAGTATGTCGATGTTGAGAATATATATCAAGCTCTTCAAATAACATAAATTTTGAGAAATAAAGCAGCAGTACTTCTACAATCATGATGCATCTATATTAGATACCGACACTCATGGAAACTCTTGGACACTTTGTATACACTTTTAAACATGTTCAAATTATAGAATATGACTTAAAACATGTAATTGCTATTTTGAACTCAAATTTTATGTAAATGAGGATATAACTGTTGAGGAAGGTTTAAGAAAGACAAAGAAATCATATCAAAAGCGAGTGAGATACAGGAAAGACTTAATTAAATGAATATGAGTAGAAAAGAAAAGGGTAAATCATTATAAATGTATAGATAACTGATCTACATATATAATAACAAACATCTACAACATGCATATCAACATATCAATATCAGGTGTGAAACTCCCCAGCACCCTAAATATGTTTGCGCTCGATAATAACTCAAATATATTTGTGCTGAGTTAAGGGAAAGACGATACTCTTTCCAGACACAATTTCGAAATTACTGCAAGACAATTCTCTTTCCAGACACAATTCTGGAATTGCCTGGTTCATTCAATTCACTCACAGGAAGAATAATTCTCATTTAGGAAAGAGAGAGCGATACAGGATCAATCTATCTATCAGGTATGCTATATATCTTATCCAAATCTGCTCTCTAACAGAGGTATGCCTAAGAATGCTATAGGTGAGCTAGGCCAGTCAGAGCACCACCAAGTCCAGAAGTTCCTATCTAGAATCCAACAGATCGATCAACATGGCCTCATGTTCAGCATATGCAGGATTGGTATGATAAGGTATACAAATACAAATATTCTCCAAAAAATCTGTGATGTTTGCTACTAATGATATGTGACTATCCCTCCTACACATCCAAAAGAAACTGAACTCCTCACTTAAGTAGTCCATCATATTTTAAATAACACCAAAATTGAAAAAATCTTCAATGTACCAAAATAATTACCTGGCCATATATTGTAATCAAAACCCATTTATGTCAGTAGTTAAACCCACATAACCATGCAAAGAAAAATTAAAATCATCATGTAATCAATACCGTGCAAAGAAAAAGGTTATATAAATATCTGTCATCAATACCACAACTCAACTCTCTCTCAAACACATAGAGGCACACAAACCACATATATAAAACTAGAAATTACTTCAAACCGATCCATTAAACAAAATATTCGAATCTACTAGTATAATTTTCACAAATCAAATCAGTATAAATAATATAAGCGATCACACACACATAGCACACGCTACAAAGAAACACATGATTAACACCAATAAAAAGATCTAAAGATATAAGATTATTAAAATCCACAATTTCACAATCAACTAACAAATCACTCATTTCATTACCTAATACAACAAAAATTCAAAATCACAAACTAAACCAATACCCAAATCTTCTCAGCAACCAAATAATGAAACCCTAGCGTAATTGATTTGTAAGAAACAAAAAAACTATCAAATTAGGGTACGGACCTGAATTGGGAAGAATTGATTCGGCAGATGAGAGCAACTTTGAAGCGCAAGATCTCAGTCCGTTGTTCATGGCCATGGTGGGTCGGTTCGTTATCGTACAGAAAATTTGAGAAATGACAAGACAAAGAACGCTCCTTGCCTCTCCTATTTCTTATTTACAGTGAATATATGTATATCAGTACATGTTTATATCTGCATAAAGGGGAGTTAATATGATCCGGGATGAATGGCCAGGCCCGGTTCGTATGGACAGGCCCAAGAACAGCCTATATTAATTTTGAACCCAACATCATTTTAATTTTCATAATTTTTTGGGTCCTTTACAATAATATACAACAATTATAAAGTAATTACAAAATTAGTGCATCTATAAAATAATTACAGAAAAAGTGAAATCAAGGAGATGTAATTGCCGCATGTGGCAGTTACCAAACCAAATTCAGCAACGATCGAGCAACCAACACAAATCCAAAGAAATCCGGCAATGAACCTTCTGCTACAGAGAACTCCAACCTTCTGCTACAAAATCAACCTTCTTATACAGATAAATCTGATAACGAATGCAATCGAAATCGAAAACTGTCATTGACGGCAACGACAAAATTGAAAACCGCCATTGATGAGAAACTCGGAGGATTTAGAGACCAACCATTTGTTACAGAGACTGGAAATCATCCTCTTCCTCCGCCAATATCCGAAAGTACCTGAGTTACTGTTGTGAAATCTTTTTTGATGATTTGGTTACCCACAAAAACTAAAATGGTTACCTTTGTATAAATGTTTGGCTACCAATTGCACCACATTCAAAATAAATGTGTAACCTAATAAAACTGAAATGGTTACCTTGGTCTGAAGGTTTGGCAACCAACTGCATCACATTCAAAATAAATTGGTAACCTAATAAAACTGAATTGATTACCTTGGTATGAAGGTTTAGTTACATTAGTATGAAGGTTTTGGTTACCTTGGTTTGGTTACATTGATATGAAGGTTTTGGTTACCTTGGTATGAATATTTGGTTACCTTGGTATGAATATTTGGTTACCTTGATATGAAAATTTGGTTACCAACTGCATTATGAAAAAACTGCAGGCGTGGAGGTGAAAAAACTACAGATTTTGTATGTAGGGTTGGTTATCAATTGCAGGTGTGAAGTTTACAAATATTATCATATTTTAAAAATGCAAAACTCCAAATCAAATCAAACATATCTTCATCTCGAGGTCCTTGAGGGAATACGCATGAAGAAGGAGGCGAGCAGTGGAGTCATCATCCATTTTCCAACCAACAAAGCTCAACTTCTCTATCTGACCCAATCATTACTTCATAAACATTTGAATGTACGTATTAAGCCAAATCTTTGAAACAAGGAAGGGATAAAAATGGAGGAAAGAGAAAATGGAGGAAGTTTAGAGTAGTGGAGTCGATAAACAATACAGACAAATGAAAAAAAGTACTCTTTTTGTAAATACTTTTAAAAAATATTTTTTTTATAATTACTTTCTAAAAAGTAATATAATGTGTAATTTACCCTAATTTTTTTGTCTATTAAGAATGCTTTAAGAATTGTCTAAACTATTGATTTAGTATCGAGTAAGAACATGTCCTCACCGCCATTTTTATCTGTGCCAAAATCGATTGTCTCATCGCTGAATTTGTATTATTTGTATTCAATTTTTTTAAGTATACCTTTCATAATTTTCTTAATTTTCCGATACATCTAATTAGTTACTTGACAAACAACACTGAAAATTGAAATATATTTATATATTGAATGAAAAAGAATGTCTTGAAGATATTAATTTGATAGTGGTATATTAGAAAAAAGTTTATTATCTTAATCTTTGTGTTATTTAAAAATGAGCGTTTAATATTGGATAGAAAGAGTATGTATTTTAAGAAAAATTCAAGGAGCTTTGATTATATTAAGTATTCTTTTTTTGTTCTAAAATTATATATATATATATATATATAAAAGTAAAATATTTCTTAAAAATATTTTTTTAATTTTGAAACGTAAAGAGTATCATTTATTATTATTACAAAAAAATATATCATTTATCATGATAAAAATTAAGGAACTATTATTTTCACAGGGTTTTACCTTATTTTTTTTACTTATAGTGACGGTTTTAAAACCGTCGCTATATACTTATAACTACATTTTATATGTTAAAACCGTCGCTATAAACTTATTGCGATACTTTACATGTAAAAAGTGTCGTTATAAGTCTATAACTACGATTTTAAAACTGCCGTTATAAGTTAACTCTGTGAAAATAACAAAAAAATTTAGGAAAATATTAGTTTCCTAAAAATTATTCATTTAACAAAGTGAATATGTTAATAGGGAGTTAATATTAACGATGCCAAGGTATGGGCCTGGATGTGACAATTATTTTTACTTTGACATATATACCATTGTCTTTAGAATAGGGTGAAAAATGACAACATAAATGGTTAAGAGTATATTTGTCCAATTAAAAACAATTGTACTGTTCTCAAACGTTTTACCTAGTTAATTAATACAATCATTTTATTTTTTTTATTAATTTCTCTTAGAATACATAATTGACATGTACTTATCTAGTATTCAAAATAATAAATCTGATAACTAGTTTTTAAGTAGTGTATGATATTTGTAATTATATTGACATAAATTAATAGAATCTGTATAATTTTAGAAATTAATTATTTGTATTTATTAGGTATTATTAGTTTCCTAATTATTAGCCTAATATCACTATTGTACCGTTGGTAATTCATGTATATTATGGACCTTTGTCAATCAATGAAGGCAGGGGATTATATTCTTTTATGGTATCAGTGCTCTAGTTTTCTTTCTCTCGCTTCCGCAACCTTCATTACCTTCCCTATCCTTCTCCTTCTTCCTTTCGCTGCGTTGCCGTGCACCATGGCCGAAACTCCCAAATTTCATCCTGCCTTAGCTATCACCAATGTGAAAACTCTCATCCCCATCACATTGGACCTGGAATCCGGACAATACCATTCCTGGGCGGCGTTATTCAAGGTTCAAGCAAGGGTTCATGACGTGCTTGAACATATCATCCCACCTACGGATGCAAAGGAGAAAGCTGTGTATGACAAGGCCAAAGCCAATGATCTCCCTCTCTGGAAACGGCTCGATGCGGCAGTCTTACAGTGGATTTATGCCATGGTCTCATCCGACATCCTCACCTCCATTCTCATTGACAATGACTCGGCTGAACATGCTTGACACAGTGTTGCAGATCTTTTTCATGATAATAAAAACTCCAGGGCCCTGTATCTTAATAAGGAATTCACCAACACAAGTCTTGCTGATTTTTCGTCGACAAATGCGTATTGCAATCGTCTAAAAAGTCATGCCGATCAACTAGCCAATGTCGGGGCTCCCGTAAATGATCAAGGTATGGTTTTGAAAATGCTACAAGGCTTGACAGAATAATATTCTAATTTTGTCACTGTGATGCAAAACAAGAAAAGCCTACCTAGCTTTGCTACGGCCCGTTCCAAACTCGCCTTGGAGGAGACCACCATTTTGGAGTGTGCAAAACAAGAATCTGCACTTGTTGCACATTCATCTAAATTTTAAAATTAAAAATGTTTAAAATTATTTTTTTAAAAATTAATATTAATTTTATAATTTGGAATAAGGTTAATTAAGCTTAACCCCTTTCTTAATTCGCAAAACCAGAAAATGAAGGTCCATATATAACTCCTTTTTTTAACTTGTGATACGAAATCATGGAGGCCATAAGTTTACAAGTTCAGTAATAGTGAGTCTCTAAAAGAAACGAACTAGCTCCGTCCCTATGTCCCTGTTTGAAAATGGTGGGGCACATATATAATTGCACCAGACCAACGTACGAAATTTGCCAATTCATGGAAAATATCTATCAGATTGTTTAACCACACATTTTTCCTATAAATATTAGTACATATGTAGTTTGTTGCTGCAAAGCTAGCTGCTTTTATATCCAAGAGATCAATAATTAGCTATGTTAATAATGGTATTCCATACCTCATTCCTCTTTTTCCTTTCTTTGCTCTTTTCCATAGTTTTTGTATATCGATGGTTATCATCCGCTAGCAAAACAACCCAAAAAAACCTATTACCTTCTCCCCGAAAGCTTCCCATTATCGGAAACCTTCACCAACTTGGCAAAAACACACACCTATCACTTCAGTCCTTGGCTCAAACATACGGTCCACTTGTGTTGCTTTACCTTGGGAGTGTACCTGTACTTGTTGTTTCCTCGGTTGATGCAGCTAAAGAGATTATGAAAACTCAGGACCTGATTTTCGCGACCAGGCCTAAAACAATTGCCAGTAGGCTTGTTTACAATGGTAAGGACGTAGGGTTTGCTCCTTACGGTGAACATTGGAGACAGGTAAAAAGTATTTGTGTTCTTCACCTTCTGAGTAGCGCAAGGGTTCAGTCGTTTTGAAATGTTAGAGAAGAAGAAGTAGATCTTTTGATCGGAAATATTAGAGAGTCTTGTTCTAAAGTTGTAAATTTAAGCGAGTTGTTTATTTCACTAACCAATGATATAGTGTCTAGGGTTGCCTTGGGAAGAAAGTATAGTACTAGTACTAGTACTGGAAGTCGTGAAGGTAGCGGTGGAAAGAGCAAGATTAAGGAGTTAATGGTGGAGTTTTCTCAGTTGTTGGGTGTTTTTAGTGTTGGGGATTATATTCCACGGCTTTCTTGGGTAGATCGTATTAGTGGTTTGAAGCATAGAGAGGAGAAATTAATTAAAAGATTTGATGATTTTTTGGAAGGGGTTGTTAAAGATCACATGGTAATATTTGATGATCACACTAATAATATTGGTGACCAAGACTTTGTGGACATTTTGCTCGACAATCAGAAACAAAGTACAAGTAGCTTTCCTATTGATAGAGAAACCATTAAAGCTGTCATCATGGTACGATTATATTCTAACATTTATAGTACTGAATGAACATTTAAAGGATATTTGGATATCATGTTACTTGTAGGATATGTTTGTAGCTGGAACTGATACCACAGTCACAACTCTAGAGTGAACAATGGCTGAGCTCATAAGAAAACCGAATATCGTGCGTAAATTGCAAGCTGAGGTGAGAGAAATAGGCACAGACAAATCAAGAATAACAGAGGTGAATTTACAGAAAATGCACTATTTGAAAGCAGTTATTAAAGAGACTCTGCGATTAAACACTCCACTTCCACTACTAGTTCCGCGAGTAGCAAGTGACACAAGTGATCATCAACGCTTGGGCTATTGCACGAGACCCTTCATTGTGAGCAGAACCAGAGGAATTTCGGCCCGAGAGATTCTTGAACAGTCCAATAGATTTCAAAGGGCTTCATATTGAGTTTCTTCCGTTCGGTGCTGGCAGGAGGGGTTGCCCCGGTATCCAATTTGCCATGGCCATTACTGAGCTAGCACTAGCCGAGTTGGTGCACAAGTTTGATTTTGCATTGCCTGGTGGAGAAAGAAATGAAGATTTAAACATGGATGTGGTCAGTGGGCTTACAAACCAAAAAAAATATCCTTTGTTGGTGGTTACAACACCACCACGTTCTTACTAGCTAGTACGTACGTAGTTCTTATGAACCAATAGAAATGCTGTCGTCGGTCTATGTAAGTATATCATGTGAAGTCAGGGTGTGGACCTGTGCACTTGGACTTCTTATCAAGCAACAATGTAAACCAATCGTACAAGACATAGGAAACGTGGTTCTTAGCCAACTTTGCCTATCAAAGTAACTATAAACAGATGGATGAAAACTCCATTAATTTATTTTGTAAAAGAATTTTATTTTATCATATATCTTTAATTTCTTATCTTTTTATTATAAAATAATTTAATATCCTCACATTTACCGTCATAATAATAAAATAATGTCACAGTTAGAAAATAAGAGTAAATGACATCCCTTTGTTTTGCGCATCGCACATGCTATTTTTAAGGGATAAAAATGTCTGCATACCCTATTTTATAATTATATTTTATTTAAAAATAAAAATATGCTAACAAAATAAAATTTTAACCATTTTTAATGGAATTAATTTACCAATTAAACAAAACAATTTACTAATTAAATGCATTTTTAATTTTTTTAAAAATAAAAGGGTTAAATACACTTTCGTTACATCAAGTTTCACCCTCCTTACAATTTGACTTATATATCCGTTACATCAAGTACTTAATTTCATACGATGTAACTCCCAAATTCAATTTCTGGCGAAAATTGAAAGAAATAACAAAATTTCCGGCAAGGTAAGTATTTTTATATGATTTGACTGTATTAAAATACAGATTGACTACAGTAAAAAAAAAGTTAATTATAAAAAAATTTCACAAAACTCTAAATTTAATTTTAAAATAACACTATTAAACTTATTTTTTTGTTAATAGAACCAAATAATAGCAATGATTATTTATTTATTTTATTTATATTTAAATAATTATTTAGATAATTAAAGCACATAGAATAAATAATGTTAATTATTTATTATACAAAATAAATTCCTATTTCTCTATTCTACGCAGGATGTGTCCTTATGTTTTAATATAACAGGTTGTTTTTAATATTCAGATATTAAATATTATTTATTTTGCATTTGAAAATAAATTGATTTCGATTTTTCGTTTGAAAATAAATTTATTTCAATTTTGCATATAAGTTAATTATTTTATATTTTAAAGTTATATATTCTTTAAAATATTCTTTTTAATTTTGTTATATATTATTTTTATTAATTATTCTTTATAAAGTTACCCTTTGTTATATATTCTTTTTAATTTATAAAAGTTAAAAATTTAAATGTGATAATTTATTTTGATACATATACAGTATTAATTAGCATTTTTTTTTATTTTTTTTTTAAACATTATTTAGTATTTTTTTTTTATTTTTTGTTAAACATTATACGTTATTTTAAAGTTATAATTTTAAAGTTATAATGTATTATTTATTTTGCATTTGAGAATATTAAAAATATATTTTTGTTTCATGAGTTTAGCGGCACGATAAGAAATTATGAATATATATTTGATGGTATATATGGTGTTATTTTATTATACCATCATTCATTTTTTTTAAATGAAACTCTTTTAATGTGAGTAACAAAAGAAATTAATAAGTAAAACCTTTTCTGTGAAAAAGAAAAGAGTATATTTTTAAAAAGAAAATAGATGGAAGACCCAAATGAAATCATGAAGTGTCTAGGAGTCGAAAATAGGAGAGAAAGAAAAGGAAAGTTAGAAAAAATAAATCGTAGTGGGCATTTTGAAATTTTTTTTATGAGAAAAAAAGAAAAAAATTTAGGAAAATATGGTTTACTTTCTCCTAAAATTTTCTTATCAAAATTGAGAAGATAAAAAAATAAACTTGATTAAGTAATATTTTTATAATACCGACTTACCCTTAAATAACTAAACACAATTTATTTTTATCGGTGTCCTAGGAGTACAAATTAATATATATACCCATTTATCAAGAGTGTACATTTTATTTTATACCATATATACCATCAAATATATAATCATAATTTCTTATCGTGCCGCGAAACTCATGAAACAAAAATTTATTTTTAATATTTATAACTTTAACTTTTAACGTTTTTTCACATGGTAATATTTGATGATCGCACTAATAATATTGGTGCTCAAGACTTTGTGGACACTTTGCTCGGAAACAAAGCACAAGTACTATTGGCTTTCCTGTTGACAGAAAAACCATTAAAGCTGTCACCTTGGTACGTAATAAAGTGACATGAACATGCTATCACTTTTATTTTTTAGTTGATGGAGTATTATTATGTCACTACTATTATATTCTAACATTTATAGTATTGAATGATCATGTGTGTTGATTATTTGGCATCTAAAGGATATTTGGATATCATGTTACTTGTAGGATATGTTTGTAGGTGGAACTAATACCACAGCCACAGTTCTAGAGTGGACAATGGCCGAGCTGATAAGAAACCTGAACAACATGCGTAAATTGCAAGTTGAGGTGAGAAATAGGCAGAGACAAATCAAGAATAACACAGGAGGATTTAGAGAAAATGCACAACTTGAAAGCAGTTATTAAAGAGACTGCGATTAAACACTCCATTAGTTCCGCGAGTTGCAAGACAGAATGTCAAAGTAATGGGGTATAATATTGCAGCCGGGACGCAAGTGATCATCAATGCTTGGGCTATTGCACGAGACCCTTCGTTGTGGGCAGAACCGGAGGAATTTCAGCCCAAAAGATTCTTGAATAGTCCAATAGATTTCGAAGGGCTTAATTTTGAGTTTCTTCCGTTCGGTGCTGGCAGGAGGGTTTGCCCCGGTATCCAATTTGCTATGGCCATTACTGTGCTAGCACTAGCCAAGTTGGTGCACAAGTTTGATTTTGCATTGCCTGGTGGAGAAAAAAATGAAGATTTAAACATGGATATGGTAACCGGGCTTACAATCCATAAAAAATCTCCTTTGTTGCTGGTTGCAACACCACCACGTTCTTACTAGCTAGTACGTAGTTCATATGAACCTAAATAAATGTTGTCGGCGGTCTACGTACATCAAGTGAAGTCAGGGTGTGGACCTGTGCACTTGGACTTCTTATCACGAAACAATGTAAACCAAGCACCAAGCGTGGTGCTTAGCCAACTTTGCCTATCCAAGTAACTATAAACAGATGGATGAAATTGTACTCCTTTTGTTTTGTAAAAAGAATTTTATTTTATCATATTTCTTTAATTTCTTATCTTTTCATTGATGGTATAAAATGATTTAATATCCTTTCGTTTAACGTCATAATAATAAAATTATGCAATCAATATATTAAGCTAAATTTCACTTATCTTTGGTTAGGTTCTTAAATCCAAAATTTCTCTTAAAAGCCGTAAGGTTCCTACTGTTGTATCTCATTCAAAGATTCTGGAATATCAGTCTTGAATTGACCATCGTCTCCTTAATCTCCGTGCTGTTAAGGCTTTCTAGGCAGAACACGATATGAAAGGATCTCCCAAAAATGTTCTTCAACCATAATGGGCATCATAATTGGAGTTTCTGATTTTTTAAGGCATTGGTTCAAGGCTTCAAACTTGCCTTCTGTACTCCATCAAATTTCACCCTTGTCGATCAAGTGCTAGTGCCATAGGCCCTCAGTAATTTCAGTTCCATGGCCTCTTGGAAAAATTGCATAAAAGCAAATTCGACCATAGCATGAATGCAAACAAGATGAGATACTGCAGTTCATGGTATCAATAGAAACATGAAGCCTGCAGTGACCATGCAAAAAGCTCACAAAAGTTTCAGTTGAAGAGAGGGGGAATTTTTTTTTTATCAATCTCCAAAATCTGCCTTTTGAATAGAAGGCTACAACTGTCTTTCTAATCAACTCAACACTCTAATTAAAGTTCAATCTGAGCCCTTAATCAAAATTTGTTGGAACCATCACGAATAAAGTTGCATACAAAAGCTCAACCATATTATTCCATACAACAGTTGTAATATCCTTAGTACTCGTAGCAGTGTCTAACTCAGGTATATACATGTGTCTGTCATATCACTAGTTCAGAGAGATTGATACACGAGTTTTTAACTAGAAATGTTACACCTCTTGTTTTCAATATTTAGTCTCATGAAATGGACTGGTTCATAGTTTGAACAATAACATGCCATGGTCTTAATATTTCAAAATAAAATTCCAGCTAAATCAACAATAATTGTTCTTCTATTAGTCTTCTAATCCATGAACAGAAGTGTTAGCTGCCTACATCATGCAGCAGACTCCAAATGGAACTAACGTAATCTGGTTGATGCTGTAATTGAATTTCTTCTAGCTCTTTCAAAGGAGCAGTCTTAGGGGATTAGTTATGTGGCAATAATATAAAAATAAATCATTTCCAAACTTTAACTAGATATTTTAGTGCTAAAATTGATCCTGTAGGTTTCAAAATGGGCGTACTATGCATGTTGTGCTCTTGATTTGCACCAGCAGTTTTATGAATCCATAGTAGTACCAATCTAAGGTTTTGAAAAGAATTTCATTTCTTTAGACAAATTTTGAATGCCTTGTGTAGGCTTTACAAGTTGACACTTTGTACCCCTTTGTTTAGCTTTATTTTGCACTTTGCATTCCATAGTTTGAAAATAGTCAATTTGCATCCCGTACTTTATGCATCTTGACAAATAGCATACTCCGAACAAAAAATAGTCAAATCAGTTAATTAACAGTGTTTATGTGCATCGCACATGCTATTTTTAAGGGATAAAAATGTCTGTATACCCTATTTTATAAATATATTTTATTTAAAAATAAAAATATGCTAACAAAATAAATTTTTAACCATTTTTAATGGACTTAATTTACTAATTAAATGAATATTTAATTTAAAAAAAAATAGAAGTACAAACTAAAAAAATCCCAACAAAGAGATTATGCCATGTGGTAATTCTTTTATCAATAAAAAAAATCCAGTAAAAAAACAGAAGAAGGGAAAGAAAAAAAAAATACCAAGACTCCTTCTTTCTACGCCAATTAATTCTCCCACCCCTCGTTCCAATTCCTAATTCAAGCAGGTTTCTTTCTTTCAATTTGTGTAATTTAAGGCTTTAACTCAAATCTGGTAGATTAATTGTTCTATTCTATTATTAATAAGCTGGAATTCCAACTGTCAGTCAGTTAGATTAATGTTCATGGTTTTCAGAAAAAGAAAAACAAAGAAGAGTGATGCTAGATTTATGTGTTATTTATCCATTCCTACTTTTTTTGCAATAAATTTTGAAATTTATCAATAAATGAGATTTGATAAAATTATAAAAGGATCCCACTTATTAAACATCTTTTCAAATATGTTATTACTAATCTTCGTCCACGTAACTGACAATTAAAAAATAGACTGACTTAAAAATATTCGCGATATATATCATTTCCCAACAAAGAATCCGTTCATGTAGAGAACTGAACTTTTCCATTTCGAAAAAACATAAATTGCTACTTCTAATATGTTTTCACGTCTCTCAGCGAGCAATCTCCATCGATGTCCTGGCGGAGAGAATGGACATGACAAAGATTACAACACCACGATAATTCTTGTTAGCTCCTATATATCATGATCAGAATTCAACCATGTTGTATTGCTCTACAATGTTTTATATTTTTATTATTTGGCTAATTTAAACTGAAATTTAAATACACTCACATATTCTATCTTGGTATACTAAAATTTGATCCCCCAACTTCATAGTTGTCATGAGTTAGATAGTATCACTCGAGTTAATTTTTTTTTAGTAATATTCTACATTTTGTATTGTGTGCATGGTCAAATTAAGTGGGTCAGTACTCTATAATTCTCAAGAAATAATGTACATGCACCAACAATGGAAGATATGTTTGAACAATTCAACCATGTTGTATTTTCTACAATGTTTGACATTTTGTATTGTGTGCATGGTCAAATTATGTGGGCCAGTGCTCTATAACTCTTAAGAAACAGTGTACATGCACCAACCATGTGAAGACATGTTTGAACAATTCAACTATGTTGTATTGTTCTACAATGTTTTACATTTTGTATTGTGTGATTAGGTTGGCCAGTGCTCTATAACTCTCGAGAACAGTGACATGCACCAACCATGTGAAGATATTTTTGAACAATTCAACCATGTTATAATTAGGTTTTACATCATGCTTAAATTAGGTGGGCCGGTGCTCTATAATTCTCAAGAAATAATATATATGAATCAACCATATGCTTATTAAAAGTTATATAAACGCGCGCGCACACACACGTACATCACACGGTATTTATAATTTTTTTATTAAAAGATTCTTTTTTTAGAATATTTATTTTGAAAAATTGTCTCATGAAGATTCTTTTGAAATATTATTTTCAAAAACTATTTTGAAGTATATTATACTTTATACTATAAAATCACTTTTTGATGATTTCATACGAGTTAGTGTACATAGGACTGCAAACGATCCGATTCGAACCGAACATTGTTGAACTCGAACCGAACTCAAACAACATTAGTCGAACTCAATCACGTTCGAGTAGCATTATTGAACCAACGCACTTATGCGAGTTCGGTTCGTTAGTGTTCGCGAACAGTTCGTGAACATGTTCGAGTTCGCGAGCAGATTGCGTTCGACTATATACTCGAGTTCAACTATAATACTCGAGTTCGCGAGCATGCTCGAGTTCACCTATAATGCTTGAGTTCGCCTAAAATGTTCGAGTTTGTGAGCATGCTTGAGTTCGCCTATAATGCTCGAGTTCGCAAAAATTAGGCCAAATATTTTTATTTTTTTTTTGAAAAATATAAAATTTAATTACAAGGCTAAGGAGACTCAGATACTCGAGCTTATTTAGGAATAACCAAATAAGATAAAATATATCATAATATCATATTATAATATATTCATATATATTAAATTAGTAGTAGTGGTCAATATTATTGTTAATTGGAAGCTGTCGTTATCACTCCAAAATTATTCCTTACTTTCACTCTTTCAATATAAAATTGGTATAATGGCAAGCAAGAGTCGAACCCACGGGAAGTGTATTTTATGATTTATCTAAATGTTTCTAACAGTAAATAACAAGTAATAAATAAAAAGGGGATTTTTGTAACTATGATTTTACTAGAAAACAAGAAATATAGATTAAGATTATCCAATGATTTGCAAGCTTCAGTTCTTCAGTTCAGTATCATCTTTTCATAAATATGATATAACCAAGTTAATTAATATCTTTCCTTCAATGAAATTAATAACCCTAGGTAACCACGGTCCGCGTTACCCGAAATTCCCCTTTAGTTTTAAATCTAATGTGACGATCGCCCCCACTAGACCCTAATTATCATACAACCTAGAACTATCAGTCTAGATTTAATATGACAATAGCATTAAGAATTAGGGAATTAGGTTATTCCAAGCAATAATCGTACAATCGCAGACTATTTAACCTGTCTCCTTGATATCATAGCAATATTCAAAAGCTTGACCACAATCAAATACCACTATTCGCTACTTATGATCAGATATAACATCGTTTGCTTAATATTATACCTTAATCTAGCATATGATAATAATCGAATCAATTCAATGGGCCCTTATCAAATTAATCAAACCAATTATCTTTAAACAATTCAAATAGATCATCAAGAATAAATTCCACAAACGAAGGAAGGAATACTAATAACTCAATTAATTCATAAATAATAAATAAGATTCAACATCCCTTAGAACTGAAAATAAAGAACTTAGCCTGACATAGTTGAAAACGCAAATTAAATCTTCAATCCTTGCACCAATGAATCTCCAAGCAAAAAGTAATTACAATCATGAAATTCTATCTATTTATATCTCTCTAAACTATCCTAGAAACCTTCTTACGTTGCACCTTTAAAATCCTTCTCCAAGTCAATTTCTGAAAATCTGATAAAAAGTCGCCCCGCGCCATTCTGCCAACAAGGGCCCCGGCCCTTGTAATACACTGAGAAGTAGGGCCCCGGCCCTACTTTGCCTGAAATTACGAAAATGCCATTTTCGCTCATTTTTCCAATTTTGTCCATTTGATGCCGTTTCCTGTAATGTAAACATAAAAACAAGTAAAATGCTCACAAGAATAACAAAACTTAAGTCCGAAAACATATAATTCATAGGTATAAAACCCACTCATCAAATTCCCCCAAACTTAAGCGTTTGCTTGTCCTCATGCAAAACAAAATTAAATAACATAAAACAGACAACTAATCCTAACTCCCTACTACCATGGATACTAAATTAAGACACAACTCATCATTGCCTCAGTATAATGAATAAATTTCCAGCCTCAGGAATGCATCAAAGATATCTCAAGCAAAATTTCATAGTCATGTTTCATCTGCATCTTAACTTCTCATTAACACCATATCACTTTCAACCCCTTACGTGTGTGTGTGAATTCAATGCACTGAATCAATAAAAAGCCGGAGAAATTGATAATGTTCAATACCATTAAAGATTACAATAATCATCCATACGATTACTCACATACAAATATTTAAGCATTAAACATTCTTCTCTTTTTTTTCCTCTTTTCTTAGTATGTGCAATGTCCATCTTTCTTAGGCTTTTCAAAGTTACCCGTGTAGCGAACTTTCCACCAATGACTCCCAAACCTATCGGCTTTAGGGCACTAAGTGTAAAGACACTCCTAAGGCTTACTCGTTCAAGTAACAGAGGCCACAAAGACAGACTAACCAAGACTGCTCATATCCGTTGTACTTACTTATTTTACTTCAATCAACTACTTCGCTTCATCTTCATATTTCATTATTTCTTTTCTTCTTCAAGTTGTTTTCCAACGGACATCGAAGCAGTTAAAATCATATATATATTTTTCATGCATTCAGAGTATTTAAGTAATCGACAGATTTTCCTTTCTCCTTAAATGGCACTTCATTCTATCAAGCTACCCTAAACTTCAACGAATTCAATGCATCAAATAGTGCACAAAAATATCCAGGGGTTTCAAGCAATATTAATACCAATAATAGTCAAAATTTAGACTAACATAACCATCCATTTTCCTAGAGTTATACAATGACCCACCATATTATCCTCATAGGCTATCCTTTTATTACTGAAACTGAAATAAGTGCTCAATTTAGACATGCATGGTCCTAGAATGCACTAATTACCACTATATTTTTTTTCTTTTCTATTTTTTTCATTTTTCAGTGTTTTTATCTTTTTTATATATATGCAACTGACTAACATCCTAATATGACATGCTCCTAATCCTATAAAGAAAGAAAAACGGAATACTATGCAGATACCCCCAAACTTAATTCAGACAATGTCCTCATTGAAATGAAAAGACAGAAAACCAAAACAGAAAACTTCCCTGGGAAACTAATCAGCACGATCCTCCCCCACATCATCGTCAGTGTCTAATGTGTCCTCGCTGACTTCGGAGTCACTAGTAGGATCGGGATAGGGAGGTAATACTGGCACATCCGGAAGCTGAATATCCGCAATGGAAGGATCCATCCGCGCTAGACATCGAACCAACGCATTGTCGAACTTAAAATTGTACAGATGCATTTCCTGCTGACGTCGAGCAAGACGGTGGAGTTGGCGATCTGTCTGGTATTTGCATTGATCAGCGCGACGACTCTCGCGATTCATTCGACGCTGTATCGTCCGAAGTTGGTCACTAATAGTACGGAGGGAAGGACCCTCAGAGCTGGATGGCGCAGACTCTGGTTGAGGTGGTTCCTCCTCATCAGGCGGACGTAGGATGAAACCTAATCCACGAGGATGAGACACACCACCTTCCCAAACATGGTATCGCTGAATTAGACTGTGATCAAGTAGGGTCGTTGGCGGCTGTAACAATTCTGATGCACCCCACCTGACACCTGCGTGTGCGCACAAGCCAGTAATAAGGGAAGGATGGGGCAAACCACCTGAAGTCCCCCCTCCTATAAACCGCTTGATCGAGGCTTCAATTACTCGTCCCACATCAATATTCAAGCCCGTGACAATAGCATACAACAGAGCTGCTCGCTCCCGTCGCACATCACTTACATGAGTGCATGGCATGAGTTTAGCACAGATGAAAGCATACCAGATCTTCCCATATCTACTCAAAGTCTTGAAAGGGAAAAACTTCACATGACCATTAGAGGCATTCCTCGTCCATTCTGTCCCAGGTTGACACAATGCCTGGATAATGACATCATAGTCAGGCTGAAAACTTGCAAACTGGCAGTTGTCGTAGCTTGGTAAATCGTAATACGCATTGATAGCCGCCCGACTAAACAATACCTTCCTCCCCCGCACCATGACTTCACAATCCGACGCCTCTTGGGCATTTGCATAAAATTCTTTGACTATGGAGGTAACGGCCGGATCCGGATGATTCGTCAATGTCTCCCAATGCTTCTCTCGGATCATAACTGCCATAGCACCGTCATGAAGCTCATCTGGTTGGAGTCCCCTCTCAGGAACCAAAGCTCTGCCGGCAAGCACTAAATCAAATTTATCGGCCGCCTCTGCGTTAAGAAACCTCTTCTTGTCGAAAGCCCGTGATGAAGAGGAAGAAGAACCTTCTCCTCTTTGACGTTTCGGACCCATGGCACCCTCGGTAGATAACACAAAACAATACCACACTGGAACACCACCGAAATTTGTTTTCTAGCGTGCAAAGAGCCAAAACCCTCTTTCAGACAATCTATCGAACACTTGGTGTGCACCCCCAAACTTAGATTGGCAATGGCATCAAACGACCAAGAAAAGCAAGAAATCCAATACCCCGAAACCACCAAAAATCCCCAAACTCCTCCAATTGGCCAACACAAACCAATCGGGAACCAAGCAATTGAATATCACAAGTAACCAATAACAGAAACGACTATAAGAGACGAAATCCGGAAGCCGTTACCTGAATCGAAGAATGCAGACCGGGGGATGTGAGAGCATGACCGGAGGAAGTGAGAGCATGACCGGAGGAAGCCCACTCGTGATGAAGAAGAGATGAGGAAATCGGAAATAAAGGCAGGGAAGGAAATCGATCTCGTGTAGGTTTGGTTATCTGTATTTTTTTTTTTTAAACCGGGGGAGTAGGGCCGGGGCCCTTATAATTATCTAGGAAATGGGGGCCGGGGCGCTCTGTTGCAGAACCCTCTCTGTGAGACGAGGGCCGGGGTGCTCGGTTTGGTCGTCGAATCGAGGCCGGGGCGCTTGTGCTGAAAGAATCAAGGGCCGGGGCGCTGCGAATTGGCTAGGAAAGGGGGGCCGGGGCTCTCTCTCACAGAAACTTTTCTGTGAGTCTAGGGCCGGGGCGCTTCTTTTTACCGAGAGATGGAGGGCCGGGGCGCTTGAAATGTTTTACGAAATCAACTATTCCTGCAAGGTGCAAAATAAAATATATTCCATAAGTTATCCTAAAAATTAATAGATTAAAACTAAAAATAAAATAAAACAATGCCAATAAAAACGCATAAAGAGAAAAAACTAATATTGGGTTGCCTCCCAACAAGCGCGTTTATTTAATGTCGTTCGCTCGACAGCTTTCTGTTCAAACTGGATAAATTGGGTTCGTCACTTGCACGAGCTCGATGTCCTCTACTTGATATCCGTCATAAAACGGTTTAAGCCGATGACCATTTACTTTGAATACTCTTCCTGTGCGTGGGTCTCTAATCTCTATCGCACCATGAGAAGAAATATGAACAACCACAAATGGCCCTTCCCACCGAGAACGCAGCTTTCCTGGAAACAGTTTCAAGCGGGAATTGTACAAAAGGACTTTCTGACCAAGTACAAACGTCTTTCTCAGAATCTGCTTATCGTGAAACGCTTTTGTCTTTTCCTTGTACAATTTGGAGCTTTCATATGCTTCATTTCGTAGTTCTTCCAGCTCTTGTAATTGCAATTTTCTATGTTCGCCAGCTTCAGTCATGCTCCAGTTACATCGTTTAATGGCCCAGAAAGCCTTGTGTTCTAGCTCGACTGGTAGATGACATGGCTTTCCGAAGACGATCCGATACGGTGACATTCCGATAGGAGTCTTGTAGGCAGTGCGATAAGCCCATAATGCATCTTCTAGTTTCAGACTCCAATCTTTGCGGTTAGGCTGCACTACTTTCTCTAGAACGGACTTGACCTCACGGTTTGAGACCTCTGCTTGGCCATTGCTCTGCGGATGGTAAGCCGTTGAAACTTTGTGCATGACGTTGTATTTCTTGAACAATGCTGCTAATGTCCTATTGCAAAAATGCGTTCCTTTATCGCTGATGATAGCCCTTGGAGTTCCGAACCTGACAAATATGTTAGATTTGACAAAATCTGCAACAACTTTAGAATCGTCAGTCTTGGTGGCTTTAGCCTCCACCCATTTGGAAACATAGTCAACAGCCAACAGAATGTAAACATTGCCATAAGAAACAGGAAATGGTCCCATAAAATCAATGCCCCAAACATCGAAGATTTCAACAACCAAAATTGGGGTTTGTGGCATTTGATTCCTACTGGATATGTTTCCGGTCTTTTGACAATTGGCACAAGATTTACAAAATAGATAGGAGTCTTTAAAAATACTAGGCCAAAAGAAACCACATTCTAAAATTTTTCGAGCTGTTCGTTTTGGTCCAAAATGACCCCCACAAGCGTAAGAGTGACAGAAAGTTAAAATGGATGAAAACTCAGAGTTAGGGATACATCGTCTAACTACCTGATCAGCACAGAATTTCCACAAGTAAGGATCATCCCATACGTACCGTTTCACATCACTCTTAAGTTTCTCTTTCTGCATTTTAGAAAACTCACGAGGAATATAAGCGCTGACTAAATAATTTACAATGTTTGCGTACCAGGGTGCAGCCTTATCCACAGAAAATAAATGCTCATCTGGAAATGAGTCTTGCAGCGGAAGTGTTTCTTCATCTTTAAGCAACCTGCTCAAGTGATCTGCCACTAAATTGTCTGCTCCTTTCTTGTCCTTTATTTGCAAGTCAAATTCTTGGAGCAGCAGGATCCATCGTATGATCCTTGGTTTGGAATCCTTCTTTGTAAGCAGATACCTGAGAGCAGCATGGTCAGAGTAAACTATGACTTTAGTACCGAGAAGATAAGATCTAAATTTGTCTAAAGCAAAAACAACAAATAATAATTCTTTTTCTGTTGTGGAATAGTTAATCTGAGCAGCATTCAATGTCCGAGAAGCATAATAGATGGCATGAGCAGCTTTGTCAACTCGTTGGCCCAAAACAGCCCCTACTGCATAGTTGCTGGCGTCACACATGATTTCGAAGGGTAAATTCCAATTTGGTGGTCGTATCACCGGTGTGGAGGTCAATAATGTCTTTAATTTATCAAATGCCCCTCTGCACTCGTCGTCAAACTGGAATTCGACCTCTTTTTGCAGCAACTTACACAATGGCATAGCTATTTTGGAGAAGTCCTTGATAAATCTTCGATAAAAACCTGCATGACCAAGAAAAGAACGAATCTCCCGCACGCTTGCGGGGTAAGGTAAAGCAGCAACAATTTCTATCTTAGCTTTATCTACTTCTATTCCCTTAGCTGAAACTACATGTCCTAGGACGATACCCTGTTCTACCATAAAATGACATTTTTCCCAATTAAGAACAAGGTTAGTCTCTAAGCATCTATCCAACACACGAGTTAAATTATCTAAGCATGCATCTAACGAATCACCATGAATTGTGAAATCATCCATAAATACTTCAATGCAATGTTCAAGAAGATCAGAAAATATACTTATCATGCATCGTTGAAACGTACTGGGTGCATTACAAAGTCCGAAGGACATCCTACGGTATGCAAATGTACCGAATGGGCATGTGAAAGTGGTCTTTTCTTGATCTTCAGGTGCAATCACAATTTGGTTATAACCCGAAAAACCATCTAAAAAGCAATAATAAGTGTGACCTGCTAATCTTTCTAACATTTGGTCAATAAAAGGGAGAGGGAAATGATCTTTTCTAGTTACGGCATTCAACTTCCTATAATCAATACACACTCTCCATCCTGTTTGCAAACGAGTAGGCACTAACTCATTATTATCATTCTTAACGACAGTTATGCCAGCTTTCTTAGGAACTACTTGAACTGGACTGACCCATTGACTATCTGAAATAGGATAAATAATACCTGCATCGAGCAATTTCAGAACCTCTTTTTTCACAACTTCCATCATGGGTGGATTCAGTCTGCGTTGAGCATCTCGCTTTGGGGTGGCTCCTTCTTCCAAAAGAATGCGATGCATACACACAGCTGGGCTTATACCTTTGATATCTGCGATTGTCCAACCAAAGACTTGTACGTGGTCCCTCAAAACTCTAAGCAGCTTGTCCTCTTGGACTTTGGTGAGATTATTCGCAATTATCACTGGCAATGTTTCCTCTTGCCCTAGATATGCATATTTCAAATGGATTGGTAGAGGCTTTAATTCCAACCTCGGAGCCTGCACAACAGAGGGTAACAACCTTTCATGAGTCACCGGTAATTGAATGGACGAAACGACATACTTATCTGAAATTTTTGGTAACGAGTGTAATGCGGCTATAGTATCCTTTAATTCCGCATGTTGTTCAATCTCGTCTTCCTCTTCCAGCTCCAAACTATTCATGATAACATCCTCCAAGGTTTCCATGTGTAAATGGTCGAAAGATTTCTGCACTAAGGAATCAAGGACATTAATAGAAAACACGGAATTGACATCACTAGGGTACCTCATGGCCTCGTAAATGTTGAATTGAATCTTTTCGCCGTCAAACTCCATGGTCAGTGTCCCATTGTGCACATCAATCATAGTTCTTGCTGTTTTCAAGAATGGCCTTCCTAACAAGATATGAGCAGGATTCGGAGATGTATCGTCATCCATGTCCACAATGTAAAAATCTGCAGGAAATATTAGTTCATTCACCTGCACCAAGACATCCTCAATTACCCCTTCGGGGTATGTGTTAGTACGATCAGCTAATTGGATAATGACACCAGTGTTTTTCAAGGGACCTAGATGCAGAGAAGCATAAATAGATAGTGGCATAACATTAATTGATGCTCCTAGATCTAGCATAGCTCTCTCAAACCTGGTATTACCTATCTTGCAGGGAATGGTAAACATACCCGGATCTTTACATTTTGGAGGCATTTTTCTTTGCAGAACAGCAGATACATTTTCTCCAACAGTTATCTTTTCATTTTCTTGTAATTTCCTTTTATTAGTGCATAATTCCTTCAAAAATTTTGCATACCTTGGAACTTGCTTGATTGCATCTAATAAAGGAATGTTCACCTCTACCTTTCTAAAGGTCTCCAGAATCTCTTTCTCTTGCTCGTCCTTCTTTGAAGTTCTAAGATTCCTAGGAGGAAAAGGTAAAGGGTTAGACTTAAGCTGAATAGGAGATTTAGGGATTACCTTTGAGATCTCTGCCTCTTCCTTAGCTTTATCCTTATCAAATTCAACCGTAGCCCTTGGTGTGTCCATTTGTTTTCCACTCCTTAAAGTAATCGCACTTGCGTTTTCCCTCGGATTGATCATCGTTTGAGAGGGCAACTTACCAGAGCCTTGAGAATCCAATCGTCCAACTGTGGTAGCTAATTGGCTCATTTGATTTTCTAAGCTATGAATGGAAGCCTTTGTATCTTGTTGGAACTGTTGGGTCTGATTCATGAACTGTTGAGTATGATTCATGAAGGTTTTAAACATGTCTTCCAAAGACGCTTCAGATTTTGTAGGTGTTGCTTGTCGAGGTGGATACTGCTGTTGAGCTTGTTGAAACCCTTGTTGTCGATTCGGAAAAGCATTCGACATTGGTGGCCTGTTTCCTCCGTAGCTCAGATTAGGATGATCCCTCCATCCTGGATTGTAAGTATTAGAGTAAGGATCATATCGTCTCTGAGGTTGTCCTTGAAAATTTCCCGCTACATTGGCTTGTTCTATGGTGCCATCTTCTTGCAGTGTAGGACAAATATCTGTCGAATGATCCGGTGACAAGCATATTCCACAAGTTCTTGTAACTTGCCCGTTCCCCACAGAAAGTTGACGAACCATAGCAGCTAACTCCGAGAGTTGTTGTTCAATGTTGCTCGAGCCAACCTCATTCACCCTTTTCGGTGCATGGTCCATCCGAGTTCCGTATTGCTGTGAGTTAGCCGCCATGTTAGCAATTAAGTTCCGTGCGGCGTCTGGAGTTTTATCGACCAATGCTCCTCCACTTGCAGCATCGATCATACTCCTATCCATCGGTAGCAATCCCTCGTAGAAGTACTGAATTTGGTGTTGATCGTCAATTTGATGTGGACAACACGAACACAGCTTCTTGAACCTTTCCCAATACTCGTGAAGAGTTTCACCACTAAACTGTCTAATGGCACATATCTCCTTCCTTATGTTGGCAACCCGTGAAGGAGGGAAATACTTTTCCACGAATAGCCTCTTCATATCATCCCATGATTGGATCGAACCGGAGGGAAGATAGTACAACCAATCTTTTGCCAAATCTGCTAAGGAGAATGGAAAAGCCCTAAGCTTTATGTGTTCTTCCGATACTCCATGTGGCCTCATTGTGGAACAAACCACGTGGAATTCCTTCAGATGCTTATACGGATCTTCACCTGTAAGACCACGAAAAGTAGGTAAAAGGTGAATTAAGCCAGATTTCAATTCAAAAGCAGCATCTAAAGCAGGATATTCTATGCATAATGGTTGTTGGCGTAAATTAGGAGTAGCCAACTCCCTCATAGTCCTATTATTTGGTGCAGCCATTTCTTCTTCTGAATCGCTGGAAGAAGTCAGTAATGCGAGCGCAACGTTTAAGCCTGGTGATGTAGTAAAATCGTCTTCGAACTCCGAAGTTATGTTCCGTGCTCGACGAGTCTCCTTCCTTATTCTTTTTGCAGTTTTCTCTATCTCTGGATCAAATTTTAAATCAGGAGAGTGAGAGGATCGAGTCATAAACTGAAAGAAAACAAAGAAAATTTATAAAAACAATCACCTCCCCGGCAACGGCGCCAAAATTTGGAAGCTGTCGTTATCACTCCAAAATTATTCCTTACTTTCACTCTTTCAATATAAAATTGGTATAATGGCAAGCAAGAGTCGAACCCACGGGAAGTGTATTTTATGATTTATCTAAATGTTTCTAACAGTAAATAACAAGTAATAAATAAAAAGGGGATTTTTGTAACTATGATTTTACTAGAAAACAAGAAATATAGATTAAGATTATCCAATGATTTGCAAGCTTCAGTTCTTCAGTTCAGTATCATCTTTTCATAAATATGATATAACCAAGTTAATTAATATCTTTCCTTCAATGAAATTAATAACCCTAGGTAACCACGGTCCGCGTTACCCGAAATTCCCCTTTAGTTTTAAATCTAATGTGACGATCGCCCCCACTAGACCCTAATTATCATACAACCTAGAACTATCAGTCTAGATTTAATATGACAATAGCATTAAGAATTAGGGAATTAGGTTATTCCAAGCAATAATCGTACAATCGCAGACTATTTAACCTGTCTCCTTGATATCATAGCAATATTCAAAAGCTTGACCACAATCAAATACCACTATTCGCTACTTATGATCAGATATAACATCGTTTGCTTAATATTATACCTTAATCTAGCATATGATAATAATCGAATCAATTCAATGGGTCCTTATCAAATTAATCAAACCAATTATCTTTAAACAATTCAAATAGATCATCAAGAATAAATTCCACAAACGAAGGAAGGAATACTAATAACTCAATTAATTCATAAATAATAAATAAGATTCAACATCCCTTAGAACTGAAAATAAAGAACTTAGCCTGACATAGTTGGAAACGCAAATTAAATCTTCAATCCTTGCACCAATGAATCTCCAAGCAAAAAGTAATTACAATCATGAAATTCTATCTATTTATATCTCTCTAAACTATCCTAGAAACCTTCTTACGTTGCACCTTTAAAATCCTTCTCCAAGTCAATTTCCGAAAATCTGATAAAAAGTCGCCCCGCGCCATTCTGCCAACAAGGGCCCCGGCCCTTGTAATACACTGAGAAGTAGGGCCCCGGCCCTACTTTGCCTGAAATTACGAAAATGCCATTTTCGCTCATTTTTCCAATTTTGTCCATTTGATGCCGTTTCCTGTAATGTAAACATAAAAACAAGTAAAATGCTCACAAGAATAACAAAACTTAAGTCCGAAAACATATAATTCATAGGTATAAAACCCACTCATCATTAATTACTTAATTAGTCTAGAATAAATAAATATTACTACTTTTAATTAACCCAAAAAAAGGGCGATATTACTACTTCCTCAATTAATTAATTATTTTCATATTTTTGTATTTTTTACTTTTAGGTAAAACAAAAGAAAAAAAAATACTCCATCTATTTCATAAAAAGAGTCTTATTTGAGATTTTTTTATAATGAAATTATAAAAATCTAAAATTTAAAATAATGTGAATTTAGTTGATTTAGATTAATTCTGTAATGACCACGAATTTCATTAGTCATTGTAAATATACTTAATAAATATTTAGCAATGAATTTAAACTTTTTGTACTAATTAATTGTACTTTAGATAATTAAATAAATGTACTTGTGTATGTGTATATTTATTTAAAGAATTAAAGCAATGTGTATAATTAATTAAAACAAATCTAATTGGATTATATTTTTAATCCAAATGAGTTGTTAAACTAGGTCAAAGGTATTAACCTAGTAGCCCATGTAATTAATTTAATTATTAGCCCATGTAATTAATTTAACAAACCCAATGCTTATTTTAATTAAAGGTAGCATAGTTATTTAAATGCTAGCCCAATGTGTTATATAAATTGAGCCCAAACAATTTAATTGAATAAGCCCAATAGAATTTATTCCCAAGTCCAATGTGGAGTCCAAATGAGGTCAAAACTTTGGTAAATATATATATATATATATATATATATATATATATATATATATATATAGATGTATATATGTATATTTTAGCATTAAAATTAAATCAAAAATGGGGGATTTAAACCCCATTTTGCTGAGATTTTTGAGGGACCACAATGAATGACTTGCTTGCAATGTGCTTGAGTGTGTGTTGAAGGAGTACCCTAGTTGGTGAATAACTCCTACCAACCCAAGTCCTTTTTGTAAGGAAAATCTCTAAAATCTAGCTAAGTGAAGATAAAAGATAAGATTAGCTTGGTGAATTAATAGAGATATAGAGTGTATGTGTATACAATTTGGATGATAACTCTTGGCTATAAATAGAGTGCTTCTCTTATGTGTTATGTTGGTTGAATATTTTCTAGAGCATTTAAGAGAGAAAAATAGAGAACAAGTGAGAGTTTGAGAAGGAATACACTAGGAGTGCACATCTAGGAGCCAAGGTGGAGTCACTAGCTAAGTTCATAGCCAAAAGGAAGAGAGCATTCAAATCCCAAAGGTTTAAAAGTGCTCCAACCATTTCTTATTTCATTTTTATAGCATACATGTGTTTTAATCGGTTAAAATATATTTTTAACCGATCAAAACTTGTTTTGATGGTATAGAAGTATTTAGATATGTAATATATGTATATTCATAGCTCTATGTGCTTATAATATGATTTGGTATGTGAGAAATGCATAAAAGTTGTAGAAATGTTCATAACACATTTTACTGGTAAAAACCCTAACGATACATGTTATGTTTAATGTTGTATTTTGAAATGTACAAATCAGAAATTTGATTTTTATGGCTAGAAATCTAGATCTATGAGTTTTAAAGAAAAACCCTTTTTGAACCTTTCAAAAATATTGAATAACAAAGAAGTTATAGCTTTTACCACAAGAGATGTCGTTTTTAAACCCTAGATGGTTCGATCTTTAAATTTCATGTAAAACGTTTTCAAAAATGTGATTGAACCATGGAATATTGTAAAACAAGAAGTTAGGAAGACAACAACACTAAGTTGGTTTCATTTGAATGTGTAGAGTTCATTTATTTCAAGTTTGAACCATTAAAACCAAGGATTTATGAAACTAGTTTTCATTCTGTCCATGTGAGCGATTTTACGGATACTTTCGTTCGGAATTTTGATTTATGATCTAAAGAGAAATTGTAGATCATGAAATTCTAATGAGTATGGACTCAAGCATCACCCCAAAATGTTTTAAAATGAAGAAGTTATGACTGTCGGAGTGTCAGGGGGTCGGGCAGTCCAAAAATTGATTTTTCAAAAGTAGGTCAAGCGCCTACCAAGCGCCTAGGCGCTTGAACCCGCTGTTCCTAAGAGCAGATTCGGTCCGGGTTGGGTCGGTCCGTGCCGGGCCGGGTCGGTCCGGGTCGGGTTTTCTATGGAAATTTAAGTTGAAATAAGTGTAAAATGAATGTGTTTGAATATTAAACCAATACATGGAGTTTATTAGTAACTAATTGGTAGCTAAATGTTTAAAATTAAGACTAATGTTAACACAATTAAAAAGTTAACTATTGGTATTGTTTATAATAAAATATTATTAAGAGGTTAATAATATTAATATGTGATTAGAATGTTATTAAATGATTATAACATTTATAAATGATTAAATTATTATTAAATGGATAATAATATTAATAAGTCAAGAAAATATTATTAAATAAATAATAATATTAGTAAATGAATAAAATATTATTAAAAAGATTAATAATATTAGATAATGAATAAAATATTATTAAATAATTAATAATATTAGATAGTGAATAAAATATTATTAAATGATTAATAATATTAGATAATGATTAAAATATTATTAAATGATTAATAATATTAGATAATGAATAAAATATTATTAAATAATTAATAATATTAATAATGTGATTAATGTATTATTAAATGGTTAATAATATTAAAAGATAAATACAATATTATTAAGGGATTAATAATATTAGAAGGATAATTGAATATTATTAAATGATTAATAATATTATAAGACTAATGGAATATTATTAATTGTTAATAATGTTAGATAAGAATGTGAACTATATTAAGTAATTAATATAGGTTTTATGTGATGGAAATATTATCAAGTAATGATAATATGTTCTAAGTGTTTAATATACCCTTAATTATATAATTATGTGGTTCGTAAGAGTTATAAAGGTCATTATACTAATGTGTATATGATACTAATTTAAGATCAAATTGATTTAATTGTTAGGTCCGTTCAAGGATTATTAAATTAAGTTGGTTAGCCGTAGACGACGCACGAGGCAAGTTTTCTATATCTTAACTTTTATTTATTGTTGCAGTTATTCTTCAACCGTATTTACATTGAGCAATTCAATTATTGTTGAGCAAGTATCTACACTCGTAGTTACTTGACAGACCTTTGAGTGAATTAATTATCAAAAATTACTTCACATCGTTATTGATTATTGTATTCGCACATAGTGCTTTTGCAATTGTTTAAGGACGTCTAAGCTAATTGTTTCGGCTAGATAAATGCATGTTTAAATTCATTTAATTGAATATTATAAAAGCTTATCCAAACCATTGGCTGGTGCGGATTCTTACAGTAAGACTGAAAAAGAACAACCCTAGTTAAAGGGGATTTTTTTTATTTGTCGGAAAACCGAATGCGCAGAAGAAATCTAAATGTTATGCATATACATAGGACATGAGAGGACTGATCCCCTCAAGTGTCCCGTTATTTTTAACAAGGAGTCAGACATTGTATGTCTGTTTTACCTTAGTAGCAGTTCACGGTCATTAAAGACCACTCAGCAGTAAAGAGTTAATACATTCTTTTATTGAACATTGATTCTTGATATCTTTCACAATTGTTATTGTTGAAAACCTTGAAATTATTTTCCTTCATCATGATATATCGTATGATTGTTATTATAAACTTATTGAGCCATTTAGTTGCTCATTCTTGCTATATCATGAGTATATGTCGGCCAATCCCGAAAGCTCTAAATCGGACAAAGGCAAGGGGAAAGCGAATGCTTAATTTTAGTAGTTGCATGCTAGTTTAAATTACTGTTATGTAATTACTGTTGTAAATCTTTTGTATTTTCCGTTAAGATATGTAATGATTTAGATTAAGGTTAATAGACATTGGGAAGTGTAGCCTTTTGTTAAGGAACCTTTTGTATTATTCCGCGAAGTTTGAATACAATTTATGTATTTCATTGTTGTTAAAGTATTGTACAGTGAGAACCAAACCCGAGGTTAAAGAACCCGGATTTGGGGTCGTCACAGGTTGGTATCAGAGCTGTAGGTTAGAAACGCTAGGATTGCGAAACCTAGGTTATAACCTTAGTACTAAACTCTTATCGAGTGCGTTAGGAGATGAATCGGGGAGATTCATCATGTTATGTATTTTTGGAGATGGATTGAGAAAATCCATCGAGCCGAGATGTACATGATAAAATATCATTTCATTTCATCAATGAATATATTTTATTGCTGTACTAACATGTGTTATTTATGTTATTGTAGGATGACGGAGATAGGACAGTCAAGCACTGCTGTAGAGGAGGTGATTTTTACGGATATCCCTATGGATACCGCACAGCCATGGGTGGCTGCACTTGTCGAGGAGCCAGAGTCAGATCCCGAGGAGGGAGATAGAGAGGACGCTGTCTGGGGCGGAGTTATGCGGCAGTATAGTGAGGAGGAGGACGATACTGAGGATGAGGAGGATGATGAGCCAGCAGAGTATGTTGATGGCATGGGCACCGTCGTTAGTGACATCATCGATACTCTGACTACGGTTAATGATGAGCTAGAGGAGAGGGTTCAACACCTAGAGGAGCAGAACCAGATCCACTAGCAGACGGATGAGCAGTACATAGATACAACTTATATGTTCTCCGGTGAGGACATAGAGCTGAAGGCGAGGATGACCGAGATGGAGGCCAAGTTGGTAGCCGCTGAGCTGAAGATTCAGCAGACACAGGCAGAGAGGGAGGCCATGAGGGGCCAGATGCAGCAGGTAGAGGAGGCGAGGATAGATATGGAGATCCAGCGTGATGCAGCTCACGGACAGATGATGGAGCTGGAGGACAAGGTTAGGGAGAAGAGGGTGATGATAGATAGACTCAGTTACGTCTATCGCTCATCCTTTGGTAGATTCCAGAGTAGGGTGCACTATTATCCTGCTGAGGAGGGCCAGACCTTGCACACCATTAGTAGGGGCGTGGTCAGGGCTATTGGAGATGAGGAGTACGACGATGCAGTTCGTCGAGGGATGCACCGTTAGTTGTATTATTTTCTTTATTTATTTATGTACATAGATGCAGTAGAAACCCAACTTTTGTCTTGATAGAGGGTTAGTATGTTGTAAATCCCAACTCTATGAAGTTGTGGGATATGTTTATGTTAGATCCCGTCTTTTGTTTTAACTATCGGGGTTAACAGCGTTTATAGCAGTATGCTTATGATGTAAAAGTGCTATGCACTGTGTTTTAGCATATGAATATAAATGCGTTTCCGTTTATGTTTATATGTGTCGAGAAAATTATTTGTGCTTTAGTTTAAATTACTTAAGCTACAAAACGAAAGTAAAAAGATTGAAACAACTTTAATAAATTAAATTTTCTTTATACAGAAAATGCCGCCACAGAGAAGAAATCAACGACTACCCCCACCACCACCCGAAGAGTCAGTCAATGCAAGAGGGGTACCACCAAACTCTGTCCAAGAGTTCGTGGAAATGCTAATGGGAGCATTCCGCGGACGCAACGCAGAGGCTACTGGAGCAACAAACCCTGCCGCTCCACTAGCAAGCTTTAAGGATTTCAAACTAATAGGACCACCCGAGTTCAAAGGAACCACGGATCCTATAGAAGCACAGACTTGGATAGAGGAGATGGAAAAAGTCTTCGAGGTCGCACGAGTAGCGGAGGAGCAAATGACCTCATTTGCTACCTTCATGATAAAAGGGGAGCCCAGCCACTGGTGGAAGGCCAATAAAAGTAGAGCAGGGGAGGGAACGATCGCGTGGGCGCGATTCAAAGAAGTATTCTTGGAGAACTACTTTCCAGAGAGTACACAAGCTAGGATGAAAATCAAATTCCTAGAGCTTAAGCAGGGTAACTTGTCCGTATCCGAATATGCTGCCACGTTCAATAAATTGGCAAGATTTGCTCCACATCAGGTGGACACTGAGGCGAGACGCGCCAGAAGATTTGAGCAGGGGCTGAAACCGTGGGTTTACAGTCGAGTAGCTGTTCTCCAGATCACCAACTTTGCCACATTACTGGAGAAATCTATTATAGCTGAAGGTGGAAATGAAGCTTTAAACAAGTACAACCAGGAACGGAACAAGAAGAAAGGAGAAGGAGGAAACCAAGAGGGTAGCAGCGGGGGTAGCAAATCCAATAAGCGCAAGTGGAACAACAACCATAGTAGTTCGGGGACACCCCAGGGAAGTGAATCAAAGAAAGCAAGTAAATGTAGTCAGTGCGGAAAGAACCACACCGGGGAGTGCATGAAAGGAAGGAACGTCTGCTACAACTGTGGGCAAGAGGGGCACATCGCTCCTAATTGTCCCACCCCAAAGAGGAAGGTTTGTTTCGCCTGCGGGGCCATGGACCATCAGTTTAAAGATTGTCCGAAGAAGAAGAATATTGGGGGAAGTTCGGGCTTTAGGGGAAGCAACAACAACAACAACAACAAACTTACCATTGGAGGGCCGGTGCCACAAAACAAACCAACGGCACGAACTTTCAACATGACGGTACAGGATGCCGTTGAATCAAAAGACGTGGTATCAGGTATTATTCTGATCAATGATATAAATGCTTATGTATTATTTGATTTGGGTGCTACCTGTTCATTTGTGTCTGATGAATTCGCTAGACGGTTAGAATTGCCTAGAGAAAAACTAGAGAACCCAATGAACATAGAAGTGGCAAATAAAGAAGTGATTCCTGTAGAGTATATACATAGAAATTGTTGTGCTGAAATCAGGGGTCAGAAGTTGAGTGTAAGTTTAATTCCGATACGTTTGGGGGAGTTTGACGTTATACTTGGAATGGATTGGTTGTTTAACCACAGAGCGATAATTGATTGTAAAAAGAAGTGCATACACCTTAAGACACCGAATAAGTCTAAGGTCGTATTTTATGACAGCAAGTCGTCCAGACAATCTGCATGTCTGACGATGATGCAGACCAATAAACTGTTGAAGAAAGGTTGTGTAGGGTATTTAGCTCACATAGTGGACACACTGATGGTGAGTCCTGAGATGGAGCAAATACCAGTAGTTAGGGAGTTCATGAACGTATTTCCAAATGAACTGCCAGGTTTACCGCCAGATAGGGAGATAGAGTTTGTAATTGATTTGGTACCGGGGACAGCACCAATATCAAAAGAACCATATAGGATGGCTCCAGTAGAAATGAAGGAGTTAATGATCCAACTACAGGAGTTGTTGGATAATAAGTACATTCAACCAAGTGTTTCTCCATGGGGAGCACCTGTGTTGTTTGTAAAGAAGAATGATGGATCAATGAGACTGTGTATGGATTATAGAGAACTGAATAAGGTAACAATTAAGAACAAGTACCCGTTGCCACGAATTGACGATCTTTTCGATCAATTGAAAGGGGCGAAGTACTTTTCAAAGATTGACTTGAGGACTGGTTATCATCAGTTGAAAATTAGGAAGGAGTATGTACCCAAAACGGCATTCAGAACTTGATATGGGCATTATGAGTTTCTGGTGATGTCGTTTGGACTGACGAATGCGCCAGCTGCATTTATGGACATGATGAACAGAATATTCAAGCAGTACTTGGATAAATTTGTAGTCGTGTTCATTGACGATATTCTGGTGTATTCTAAAATGGAGAAGGAGCATGCGGAACACCTAAGAGTGGTGTTGGAGATTTTACGGAGGGAGCAGTTGTATGCTAAGTTTTCAAAGTGTGAATTATGGTTGGAGAGAGTTCAATTTTTAGGTCATGTGATTGACAAGGAGGGAGTTTCAGTGGATCCAGCGAAGGTTGAAGCGGTGATGAATTGGGAACAACTAAGGACGCCAACAGAGGTTAGAAGTTTCTTGGGGTTGGCGGGGTACTATAGGAGATTCATTTAAGATTTTTCAAAGATAGCAACACCGTTGACAAATTTAACGAGGAAGATAGTGAAATATGTATGGATGAAGAAGTGTGAGGAGAGTTTTCAGGAGTTAAAGAAAAGACTTAGTGAAGCACCTGTATTGACTTTACCGGACGATACGGGAGGTTTTACGGTCTACAGTGATACATCACACAAGGGACTTGGCTGTGTGCTTATGCAAAACGGCAAGGTCGTTGCGTATGCATCCAGACAGTTGAAGGATTACGAGAAGGGATACCCTACCCACGACTTGGAGCTAGCAGCGGTAGTGTTTGCCCTTAAAATTTGGAGACATTATTTGTATGGAGAGAAATGTGAGATATTCACAGACCATAAGAGTCTGAAGTATATCTTCACACAGAAGGAGCTAAATATGAGGCAACGGAGATGGTTAGAGTTGATCAAAGACTATGATTGTGAAATTCTATACCATCCCGGCAAGGCCAACGTAGTAGCAGATGCTCTAAGTAGAAAGAGCAGGGAGAAATTATTCATATTGACAGATCAGGAACAATTGGTTCAAGAAATGGCTCGAATGGAGTTGGAGGTGAGAAATCCAAATGAGTCAATGGAAGTAGAAGCAAGCCCAATCTTATTAGATAGGGTAAAAGAGGCTCAAGACAAAGATGAAGAGTGTGTCAGAATAAGGATGAGAATGACCGAAGGGAAAGAGGTCAAATTCAAGGAGGATAGCATGAGATTGCTAAGGTTTGAAAATCGTGTTTGGGTGCCGCTAGCGCCTGAACTACGAGAGAAAATTTTGCAAGAGGCCCACAGTACGAGATACTCGATACATTCGGGGAGTACGAAGATGTATCAAGATCTGCGTCAGCATTTTTGGTGGCCGAAGTTAAAAAGGGAGGTCGCACAATGTGTCAGCCGATGCCTAACTTGTCAAAGGGTAAAGGCCGAACATCAGAGACCAAGTGGATTATTACAGCCATTAGAAATTCCTGAATGGAAATGGGAGCATATCACAATGGATTTTGTGGTAGGACTTCTAGCAACACAGAAGGGATATGACGCAATATGGGTGATTGTTGATCGACTAACAACGTCAGCGCACTTTTTGCCGATCAAAATTAAGTTCAGTTTGGATCAATTGGCTAAACTGTACATCAAGGAGATAGTTTCGAGACATGGGGTGCCGGTATCGATTGTGTCAGACAGAGATTAGCGCTTCACGTCAAAATTTTGGAGAAGTCTTCAGGAGAGATTGGGGACACAGTTGAGAATGAGTACAGCATATCATCCGCAGACCGATGGGCAAAGTGAGAGGACAATTCAGACATTGGAAGATATGCTCAGGGCTTGCGTGATGGATTTCAAGGGCAGTTGGGAAAACCATCTACCACTAGTTGAGTTTGCATACAACAACAGTTATCATGCAAGCATAGGCATGCCGCCTTACGAAGCATTGTACGGAAGAAAATGCAGAACCCCGCTATATTGGGACGAGGTAGGAGAACGCCGACTGTTAGGGCCAGAATTGGTTCAACAGACGGTAGAAATTATCAAGGTAATAAGAGCTCGGCTAGTCGCAGCTCAAGACCGTCAGAAGAAATACGCCGATTTACATCGAGAGAAGCGAGACTTCGAAGTTGGGAGTTTTGTGTTCATGAAGGTATCTCCCTGGAAAGGGAAGATCAGATTTGGAAAGAAAGGGAAGCTGAGTCCGAGGTTCATACGACCGTTCGAGATATTAAAGAGAGTGGGTGAAGTGGCGTACGAGGTAGCTTTACCTCCTGAACTGAAGCATATTCACAACGTGTTTCACGTATCAGTATTGCGACCATACAAGCCAGACTACAAACATGTCATATCCTATGAACCAATACAAGTCGAGAAAGACTTATCGTACGAAGAAATTCCTGTTCAGATACTAGATAGGAAAGAACAGAAATTACGGAATAAGGTTATACATTCTGTCAAAATCCTTTGGAGGAACCACAACGCTGAGGAATCTACGTGGGAGCTCGAAGAAAAGATGAGGGCTAACTATCCGAATCTTTTTGAGTGGTTTAAATTTGTAATTCCGGAGACGGAATTCTTATAAAGGGGGGAGAATGTAATGACCACGAATTTCATTAGTCATTATAAATATACTTAATAAATATTTAACAATGAATTTAAACTTTTTGTACTAATTAATTGTACTTTAGATAATTAAATAAATGCACTTGTGTATGTGTATATTTATTTAAAGAATTAAAACAATGTGTATAATTAATTAAAGCAAATCTAATTGGATTATATTTTTAATCCAAATGAGTTGTTAAACTAGGTCAAAGGTATTAACCTAGTAGCCCATGTAATTAATTTAATTACTAGCCCATGTAATTAATTTAACAAGCCCAATGCTTATTTTAATTAAAGGTAGCATAGTTATTTAAATGCTAGCCTAATGTGTTATATAAATTGAGCCCAAACAATTTAATTGAATGAGCCCAATAGAATTTATTCCCAAGTCCAATGTGGAGTCCAAATGAGGTCAAAACTTTGGTCAATATAGATATATATAAGTATATATATATATATATATATATATATATATATATATATATGTATATTTTAGCATTAAAATTAAATCAAAAAAGGGGGATTTAAACCCCATTTTGCTGAGATTTTTGAGGGACCACAATGAATGACTTGCTTGCAATGTGCTTGAGTGTGTGTTGAAGGAGTACCCTAGTTGGTGAACAACTCCTACCAACCCAAGTCCTTTTTGTAAGGAAAATCCCTAAAATCTAGCTAAGTTAAGATAAAAGATAAGATTAGCTTGGTGAATTAATAGAGATATAGAGTGAATATGTATACAATTTGGATGATAACTCTTGGCTATAAATAGAGTGCTTCTCTTATGTGTTATGTTGGTTGAACATTTTCTAGAGCATTTAAGAGAGAAAAATAGAGAACAAGTGAGAGTTTGAGAAGGAATACACTAGGAGTGCACATCTAGGAGCCAAGGTGGAGTCACTAGCTAAGTTCATAGCCAAGAGAAGAGAGCATTCAAATCCCAAAGGTTTAAAAGTGCTCCAACCATTTCTTATTTCATTTTTATAGCATACATATGTTTTAATCGGTTAAAATATATTTTTAACCGATCAAAACTTGTTTTGATGGTCTAGAAGTATTTAGATATGTAATATATGTATATTCATAGCTCTATGTGCTTATAATATGATTTGGTATGTGAGAAATGCATAAAAGTTGTAGAAATGTTCATAACACATTTCACTGGTAAAAACCCTAACGATACATGTTATGTTTAATGTTGTATTTTGAAATGTACAAATCGAAAATTTGATTTTTATGGCTAGAAATCTAGATCTATGAGTTTTAAAGAAAAACCCTTTTTGAACCTTTCAAAAATATTGAATAACAAAGAAGTTATAGCTTTTACCACAAGAGATGTCGTTTTTAAACCCTATATGGTTCGATCTTTAAATTTCATGTAAAACGTTTTCAAAAATGTGATTGAACCATGGAATATTGTAAAACAAGAAGTTAGGAATACAACAACACTAAGTTGGTGTCATTTGAATGTGTAGAGTTCATTTATTTCAAGTTTGAACCATTAAAACCAAGGATTTGTGAAACTAGTTTTCATTCTGTCCATGTGAGCGATTTTACGGATACTTTCGTTCGAAATTTGGATTTATGATCTAAAGAGATATTGTAGATCATGAAATTTTGATGAGAATGGACTCATGAATCACCCCAAAATGTTTTAAAATGAAGACGTTATGACTGTCGGAGCGTCGGGGGGTTGGGCAGTCCAAAAATTGATTTTTCAAAAGTAGGTCAAGAGCCTACCAAGCGCCTAGGCGCTTGAACCCGCTGTTCCTAAGAGCAGATTCGGTCCGGGTTGGGTCGGGTCGGTCCGGGCCGGGTCGGGTCGGTCCGGGTCGGGTTTTCTATGAAAATTTAAGTTGAAATAATTGTAAAATGAATGTGTTTGAATATTAAACCAATACATGGAGTTTATTAGTAACTAATTGGTAGCTAAATGTTTAAAATTAAAACTAATGTTAACACAATTAAAAAGTTAACTATTGATATTGTTTATAATAAAATATTATTAAGAGGTTAATAATATTAATATGTGATTAGAATATTATTAAATGATTATAACATTTGTAAATGATTAAATTATTATTAAATGGATAATAATATTAATAAGTCAAAAAAATATTATTAAATAAATAATAATATTAGTAAATGAATAAAATATTATTAAAAAGATTAATAATATTAGATAATGAATAAAATATTATTAAATAATTAATAATATTAGATAGTGAATAAAATATTATTAAATGATTAATAATATTAGATAATGATTAAAATATTATTAAATGATTAATAATATTAGATAATGAATAAAATATTATTAAATAATTAATAATATTAATAATGTGATTAATGTATTATTAAATGGTTAATAATATTAAAAGATAAATACAATATTATTAAGGGATTAATAATATTAGAAGGATAATTGAATATTATTAAATGATTAATAATATTATAAGACTAATGGAATATTATTAATTGTTAATAATGTTAGATAAGAATGTGAACTATATTAAGTAATTAATATAGGTTTTATGTGATGGAAATATTATCAAGTAATGATAATATGTTTTAAGTGTTTAATATACCCTTAATTATATAATTATGTGGTTCGTAAGAGTTATAAAGGTCATTATACTAATGTGTATATGATACTAATTTAAGATCAAACTGATTTAATTGTTAGGTCCGTTCAAGGATTATTAAATTAAGTTGGTTAGCCGTAGACGACGCACGAGACAAGTTTTCTATATCTTAACTTGTATTTATTGTTGCAGTTATTCTTCAACCGTATTTACATTGAGCAATTCAATTATTGTTGAGCAAGTATCTACACTCGTAGTTACTTGACAGACCTTTGAGTGAATTAATTATCAAAAATTACTTCACATCGTTATTGATTATTGTATTCGCACATAGTGCTTTTGCAATTGTTTAAGGACGTCTAAGCTAATTGTTTCGTCTAGACAAATGCATGTTTAAATTCATTTAATTGAATATTATAAAAGCTTATCCAAACCATTGACTGGTGCGGATTCTTACAGTAAGACTGAGAAAGAACAACCCTAGTTAAAGGGGATTTTTTTTATTTGTCGGAAAACCGAATGCGCAGAAGAAATCTAAATGTTATGCATATACATAGGACATGAGATGACTGATTCACTCAAGTGTCCTGTTATTTTTAACAAGGAGTCAGATATTGTATGTCTATTTTACCTTAGTAGCAGTTCACGGTCATTAAAGACCACTCAGCAGTAAAGAGTCAATACATTCTTTTATTGAACATTGATTCTTGATATCTTTCACAATTGTTATTGTTGAAAACCTTGAAATTATTTCCCTTCATCATGATATATCGTATGATTGTTGTTATAAACTTGCTGAGCCATTTAGTTGCTCATTCTTGCTATATCATGACTATATTTCAGCCAATCCCGAAAGCTCTAAATCGGACAAGGGCAAGGGAAAAGCGAATGCTTAATTTTAGTAGTTGCATGCTAGTTTAAATTACTGTTATGTAATTACTGTTGTAAATCTTTTGTATTTTCCGTTAAGATATGTAATGATTTAGATTAAGGTTAATAGACCTTGGGAAGTGTAGCCTTTTGTTAAGGAACCTTTTGTATTATTCCGCGAAGTTTGAATATAATTTATGTATTTCATTGTTGTTAAAGTGTTGTACAGTGAGAACCAAACCCGAGGTTAAAGAACCCGGATTTGGGGTCGTCACAAATTCAATATCTAATAAACTAATATTGTTAAGTTGTTAACCTTGAGATGTATTACTACTAGATACTTCTTCCGTTATGAAATATAAGTAATAAGTTCAACTGCTCAAGTATGAATTTTTAATTCAAAAGGGATGTGGTAATTAACTTTTGAATAACATAAATCTTGGGAATTATTTTATAAAAAGTTTATAATTATTATAATTATATTGTTTAAAACTAAATAATTTTTTTCTAAAAAACTAAAATAATATATTAAATTTTATAATTTTTTAAATTAACTACAATTCTAATATCAAAGGCTCAAAGTAATTTAGAGGCTTTTTGTGTTCTTTTCCCCCACCTTTTTTCTTATTTTAATTTAAATTATTAACTCATTTTAATTTTATGCAAACAGTATCGTGACATTGCTTTATTGGATTATTAAATTTTTTAAACACTATTTTTTATACTAAATATGATTACTTAATTGCATAAAACCAAGTTAGTCAATTATTTTTTCTCACCATCTCACATATACACTGTAAGTCTGTAACATTAAAAAATTCAAAAATTTTAAAATCAAGTTTGCACTTTTAATTATATGGTTGCTGGACGATATGTTGATGTAAACAATGATTATTACTCTATTAGTGAAGTCTCGATACATTGATAACTTGATTTCTCTATTCTCTATCTTGATTTGACAATTTCAATAACTCAAGCAAATGTAAGCAATTGTATTGTATCATTTTTTAATTAATGTCAAATTGTCATTGCATGAAGATTAATGACATTATTTATGTGATTTATGAAATGGGTTGTGACGTCCCCAAATTTAGGCCTATATAACCCAATTTGAGACGCCATAAAATATACAATTTTTAATACAAATAGTACATAGAACAGAAATACAGAACTCAATAATACACAACTAAGTCTTCACTATTATTGTCACACTATATACAACATGTGAAGACTACAATAACTATCTCTCGGACCGTCACTCCATTCCTCTGCTAGACCCGACTACTTTCTCATTTTCTGAAAAACAATGGAACAAAAGAAAGGGTGAGCTCAAATAGCCTAGTAAGAAATATCATGACTAAGATAATGACAAAAATTATCATTAGTCTTCAACAGTTGAGTTCTTAATTGAATATAATAGACAATAAGATTTATATCAATAATAGCAGCGGAAAGCAATCTATTAGAAGAATAATGTAGACTATGACGTCTACTCGCGTCACTTTTTAAAAAAATATCATCAACTTTTATCATCTTAAACACCGCTGGTCATGATAATATAAATTTTCAGTTCCTGATTATAATCATGCCACTCAATAGTTCATCTTTGCATTACGGGCCAAATATATTCAAATATAACACCAACGGTAATGATTATACCAGTTTTCAGCCTTTGGTCATAATCACACCAACAACAGTTCATCTTTGCCCCAGGCCAAAGAGAATATTCACCATGTGCACTAAAAGACACAATAATTATATCGCCTTTATCCTATCATCTGTGCCCCAGGCCACATATATTCACAATAACATGGTTCTTGATGATTAGAATAACAACCGTGATATAGATGATGAATCAGAAGAAACAGTATAATCAATAAATATCGAAAGTTTATGATTTTTCTTTGTGCATATTCAAATAATGTCCAAATTGTCAACATGATGTGGGCTAAAATTCAAGAATGATATTTAAGATCCACAGTTCAGAATAACAGTTAAGGTTCAATAGATAGATTTAGAAAAATAGGAAGGTTCAGTTGAAATGATATTAGATGAAGCGCAAACTATTAAAGAATATATAATCATTTCAGGAAACTTTACCAACAAGAGATAAATAAGAAATGAATACGAAGAGTAATTCACCAAACATGCGGTAGTCCGCGTAGTCGGGTTATTCTCAGAGATTAATAAGAAATGAATATGAAGAGTAATTCACCAAACATGCAGTAGTTCGCGTAGTCGGGTTATTCTCAGAGATTAATAAGGAATGAATACGAAAGGTTATTCACCAAACATGCGGTAGTCCGCGTAGTCAGGTTATTCTCACAAATTAATAAGGAATGAATACAAAAGGTTATTCACCAAACATGCAGTAGTCCACGTAGTCAGGTTATTCTCACAAATTAATATATGGAGATAAATGACACATTTTACGAGTAAGAAAGAAACGATATTATTTTCGAGAATCAATTAATGATAATTCCTTACCATAGTAAGTTTGAATAATGGAAGATGAAAAAGATGGTGTCCCTTACCTTAACACGTGACTGGATATGAAGTTGGTCAACCTATATTTTTATAATTTAATTAGTAACTACCATATATAATTTTTGGTGTATACCAATTCGTATGAAATCATCATAAGTGATTTAATAAAATAAAGTAGAATAACTTCAATATAGTTTTTGAAGAAAATAATATTTCAAAATAAATCTTCCAAAGAAAGCTTTTCAAAATGAATTTTCCAAAGGAGGAGTCTTCTAAAGAAAGATTTATAAACATCGCGTGATGTGTGTGATTACTTATATAACTTTTATTAAAAGACTTACTTGGTCAGTACTCGTACACTTATAGATCTTTACAAATACTCAAGATGACTTTAGCACACTCAAAGAGAACTTATACAAAAAAATATTTGGAGAGTGAAAGAAAGAATAATCAAGGAAGTTTTTTTTATGAAAAATCCTTAAGTTAAGGCCTTTATTTATAGCAAAACATCTTATCATCACCAAGATTTCCTAATTTAATCCAAACCGTATATTTCAAGATAATGTTTAATCTATACCACTCATTTCATCTTTTAAGATTTTCTTAATCTAAACCATTCATTTAAAGATCATCTTTTAATCTATACCATTCAATTTACTTTATATATAAAACAACTAACTTTAAATAAATCAATTAACTTTATATATAAAAACAAATAACTTTATATAATTTATCATAATAAAAACAAATAATTTTATCAATTCAATTATTCAACAATAATTCATTATTATGTTTAATTGTTGTAAATGCAGTATAGTTGGCTTTTTGAGTTAGATAAACAGAAAAATCAACTAATAATATAATACAACAGTTTAATCAATATCATAAAAGAGATAACAATAATGCTAAAAATAAATAAGAAAATAACACGTTACTGTGTAATGACAATTATTGATTCAGTAATGTGAATTATTGTGCATATGTCAATTATCGTTGACTATATTTAGAAAGGTTACGTATGTCGCTTTCTATATTCGACAATAATTCGTTGTGGGAGTCCACCATTATTTTGTTATTTCGGCGCCGTCGTATGAATCGAATATTCCCCGACCAAACGAATATTGTCCGACATAATAAAATTTGCACATAACATCCTTAACTTTTGACCTTATCAATTTAACCACTTATTGTTTTAGGAAAAATATACATGAAGAAAAATTAAATTTTGTATTTCATAAAATTCGGGGTCTTACATGGGTTATAATTTATTAAATTATCAGTGATATAAATTGTAATAATTTAACAATCATTGTTAAAAAATTTATGAAAATATTACAATTATTTTAATTAAATTACAGGTGAAGAAGTACGCATTATTATTTATTAATTATTTAGTAAAAATGTGTACTTCTAATCAATTATTAAAAAAACAAAAAGATGTTTAAGTAATAAAAAAAGAAAATTACTAAAAAATTAACAATTATTGATAAGAAAAACTTTAAAATTTAATATGAAATAACTAATTATTTGTATTTAGAATTTAAAAATATTAAATATGTAAGAAATACAATTCAAACTAGAACAGCTAACGAACCGAACCGAATTGAACTGCGCCGAACATTAGCATAGTCGAACCGAATCAAACCGAACCATTCATGAACATAGTCGAACCGAACCACATGATTCGTGAACATGTTCGATCAAGCAATTGAACTCGATACCATGTGCGAGTTCAACTCGAAAAGGTCAGATAGTCGAACTCGAACCGAACCGAACCGAACCAGTTCGCGAACAGTTCGGTTTGTTTGCAGCTCTAAGTGTACACCATGACATTTATATGTGGTAATTACTAATTAAATTATATATATATGTTGATCAACTTCATATAAAACAGTATCCAGTCACGTGTTAAGGTAAGATATATCAATTTCTTTCATATTCCTAAATTTAAACTTACTATGGTAAGTAAGTGTTGCTCGTTTATACAATTCTTATCATTAAACGTTAAAATTTTATGAAATAATTATATGTTCCTTAATAGTTTGTACTTTATTTAATATCATTTTACGTGAACATTCCTATTGACCTAAACCTTTCTATTGAATTTTAACCGTTATATTTTTGAACTATGAACATGGAATATCATTCTTAAATTTGACTCCACATCGTGTTGACAATTTGGACATATATTATTTGACTCTAGACAAAATAAAATTTGTAAACTTCTAATGTCTATTGTTTATCTTATTATTCTCTTTCTTCTGTTCATCATTTATATAACTGCTATTGGTTCTAATAATCAAGAATCACATTATTATGAATATTTGTGGCTTGAGTGCATGGATGATATGATTGGTGAATGTCTTTGGCCTGGGGTAAAGACGATATGATTGTTGAGTGTTTTTTAGGACACTTGGTGAAAGTTCTCTTTGACATGTGATAAAGAAGAACTGTTGTTTGACATGATCATGACTATTGGTGCATAGTTCGTAAAAGCTTAACGGTGAATTTCTAAATAAGAGAAGATAGTAGACATCATGATCTACATGATTCTCCAAATTGATAGTTCTTCAGAAAATTAGAGTGTAGCTGAGATTAGCCGGGGAATGAAGTGATGGTCCGAGTGGTAGCTGTAGTAGTCTTCACAATGTTGTAAAATAGTGTAGCAATAATAGTGAAGACTTAATTATATATTGTTGAACTCTGTATTATTGTGTTTTGCACTGTTTTGCAATAGTTGTTGATTGTCTTTTGGAGACTAAAATTTGGGTTGTGTTGGCCCGAATTTTGGAGCGTCACAACTTATTTTTGTATTATTTTTTTTGCGGTTGTTATTTATTTGGTGGAATTGCATTAATTGTTTGGCATGATTTGCTATTAAATTTATCAAAAACGGTCTTAGTTAGAGGAGTTTTTCTAACACTAAATACACTATTCGTTCTAAATTATAATTTCATTATTAACTTTTTGAAAGTTAATTTGGGATATTTTCAAATTTAAAATTGACATGATTCATTTAATTTTCAAAACAATAAATTTGATAACTATTAGTAATTTTTAAGTAATTTATGATATTCGTAATTGTATTGACATAAATTAAATAAATTTATCACGATTTTAAAATTGAAAAAATTTAAAATTAATTTTTTAAAAATCAATATTAATTTTATAATTTAGAATGGAGAGAGTATATTACTGGTTAATTAAGTTTAACCCCTTTCTTAATTAGCAACCCAGAAAATGAGGGTCCACATATAACTCCTTTTTTTCACTTGTGAAACGAAATCATGGAGGCCGTAAGTTTACAAGTTCAGTGATAGTGAGTCTCTGAAAAAACGAACTAGCTCCGTCCCAATGTCCCTGTTTCAAAATGGTGGGGCGCATATATAACTGCACCAGTCCAACACGAAATTTGCCAAATTCATGGAAAATCTCTACCATATCAAACAATATTAACCACACATTTTTCCTATAAATATTAGTACATATTTAGTTTGTTGCTGCAACGCTAGCTGCTTTTATATCCAAGAGATCAATAATTAGCTATGTTAATAATGGTATTCCATACCTCATTCCTCTTTTTCCTTTCTTTGCTCTTTTCCATAGTTTTTGTATATCGATGGTTATCACCCACTAGCAAAACAGCCCAAAAAAACCTATTACCTTCTCCCCGAAAGTTTCCCATTATTGGAAACCTTCACCAACTTGGCAAAAACACACACCTATCACTGCAGTCCTTGTTTCAAAAATATGGTCCACTAATGTTGCTTCACCTTGGGAGTGTACCTGTACTTGTTGTTTCCTCGGCTGATGCAGCTAAAGAGATTATGAAAACTCAGGACCTGATTTTCGCGACCAGGCCTAAAACAATCGCCAGTAGGCTTGCTTACAATGGTAAGGACGTAGGGTTAGCTCCTTACGGTGAACATTGGAGAAAGGTAAAAAGTATTTGTGTTCTTAACCTTCTGAGTAGTGCAAGGGTTCAGTCGTTTCGAAATGTTAGAGAAGAAGAAGTAGATCTTTTGATCCAAAATATTAGAGAGTCTTGTTCAAAAGTTGTAAATTTAAGCGAGTTGTTTATTTCACTAACCAATGATATAGTGTCTAGGGTTGCCTTGGGAAGAAAGTATAGTACTAGTACTAGTACTGGAAGTCGAGAAGGTAGCGGTGGAAAGAGCAAGATTAAGGAGTTAATGGGGGAGTTAAGTCAGTTGTTGGGTGTTTTTAGTGTGGGGGATTATATTCCATGGCTTTCTTGGGTAGATTGTATCAGTGGTTTGAAGCATAGAGAGAAGAAAATAATTAAAAGAGTTGCTGATTTTATGGAAGGTGTTATTAAAGATCACATGGTAATATTTGATGATCGCACTAATAATATTGGTGCTCAAGACTTTGTGGACATTTTGCTTGACAATCAGAAACAAAGCGCAAGTACTATTGGCTTTCCTATTGACAGAGAAACCATAAAAGCTGTCACCTTGGTATGTAACAATAAAGTGACATGAACATGCTATCACTTTTATTTTTTAGTTGATTGAGTATTATTATGTCACTACTATTATATTCTAACATTTATAGTATTGAATGATCACGTGTTCATTATTTGGCATCTAAAGGATATTTGAATATCATGTTATTTGTAGGATATGTTTGTAGCTGGAACTGATACCACAGCCACAACTCTAGAGTGGACAATGGCTGAGCTAATAAGAAAACCGAACATCATGCGTAAATTGCAAGCTGAGGTGAGAGAAATAGGCAGGGACAAATCAAGAATAACAGAGGTGGATTTACAGAAAATGCACTATTTGAAAGCAGTTATTAAAGAGACTTTGCGATTAAACGCTCCACTTCCACTACTATTTCCACGAGTAGCAAGACAGAATGTCGAAGTAATGGGGTATGATATTGCAGCCGGGACACAAGTGATCATCAACGCCTGGGCTATTGCACGAGACCCTTCATTGTGGGCAGAACCAGAGGAATTTAGGCCCGAGAGATTCTTGAACAGTCCAATAGATTTCAAAGGGCTTCATTTTGAGTTTCTTCCGTTCGGTGCTGGCAGGAGGGGTTGCCCCGGTATCCAATTTGCCATGGTCATTACTGAGCTAGCACTAGCCGAGTTGGTGCACAAGTTTGATTTTGCATTGCCTGGTGGAGAAAGAAATGAAGATTTAAACATGGATGTGGCCAGTGGGCTTACAAACCAAAAAAAATATCCTTTGTTGGTGGTTGCAACACCACCACGTTCTTACTAGCTAGTACGTTCGTAGTTCTTATGAACCAATAGAAATGCTGTCGTCGGTCTATGTAAGTATATCATGTGAAGTCAGGGTGTGGACCTGTGCTCTTGGACTTCTTATCAAGCAACAATGTAAACCAAGCGTACAAGATACAGGAAACGTGATATCCTTACATTTACGGTCATAATAATAAAATAATGTTAAAATTAGAAAATAAGAGTAAATGGCATCCCTTTGTTTTGCGCATCGCACGTGCTATTTTTAAGGGATAAAAATGTTTGTTTACCCTATCTTATAATTATATTTTATTTACAAAATAAAAATATGCAAACAAAATAAAATTTTAACCATTTTTAATGGAATTAATTTACCAATTAAATACTTGATAAAAAAAAACAAATTACTAATTAAATGCATTTTTAGTTTTTAAAAAAATATAAGGGTTAAATACACTTTCGTTACATCGAGTTTTACCCTCCTTACAATTCGGCTCCCAAACAAATTTGGCTTACATATCTGTTAAATGAAATACTTAATTTCATACAATGTAACCACCAAATTCAATTTTTGATGGAAATTGACCGAAATACCAACTTTTCCGACAAGGTAAGTATTTTTATACATTTTGACCGTATTAAAATGCGGATTGACTTCAATAAAAAAAAAAACAATTATAAAAAAAATTCACAAAACTCTAAATTTAATTTTAAAATAAAACTATAAAACTTATTTTTTTGTTAATAGAACCAAATAAAAGTAGTGATTATTTATTTATTTTATTTATATTTAAATAATTTTTTAGATAAAGCACATAGGATAAATAATGTTAATTTTTTTATTATACAAAATAAATTCCCATTTTTCTATTCTACGTAGGATGTGTCCTTATGTTTTAATATAATAGGTTGCATTTAATATTCATATATTAACTATAATGTATTATTTATTTTGCATTTGAAATTAAATTGATTTCAATTTTTCGTTTGAAAATAAATTTATTTCAATTTTGCATATAAGTTAATTACTCTATATTTTAAAGTTATGTATTCTTTAAAATATTATTTTTAATTTATAAAAGTTACCCTTTGTTATATAATCTTTTTAAAGTTACCCTTTGTTATATATTCTTTTTAATTTATAAAAGTTAAAAATTTAAATGTGATAATTTATTTTGATTCGTATACAGTATTAATTAGCATTTTTATTTTTATTTTTTCTTAAACATTATTTGGTATTTTTTTTTTTTTGTTAAACATCATAGGTTATTTTAAAGTTATAATGTATTATTTATTTTGCATTTGAGAATAAATTTATTTCAATTTTTCATTTTAAAATAAATTTATTTTAAATTAGCATATAAGTTAAGTATTCTGTATTTTAAAGATATATATTCTTTTTAATTTATAAAAGGTACCATTTGTTATATATTCTCTATAATTTATAAAAGTTTAAAATTTAAATGTGATAATTTATTTTGGTACATATACGGTATTAATTAGCATTTTTAAAATTTTTTTGTTAAACATAATTTGGTATAATTTTTATTTTTTGTTAAACATTATACGTTATTAAGTTAGGTTTAATTTATTTATTTTTATAAATAAGTCAACTGTATTTAAATACGGTTAAACCATATAAACCCATTAGTGTGACACCCCCAAATCTGGGCCCACACAGCCCAAACTTGAGTTGTCAAACGGCTACAACAAAATTATTACAAGGTAGAACAACGTTCAACAATACAGTGTATAATAATACACAATTAAGACTTCACTATTATTATCACACTATTTTACAACGCGTGAAGACTACGATAGCTATCCCTCGGACTCTCACTCTATTCTCCGGCTAGACCCAGCTATGTTCCCATCTCCTGTTGAAAAACAATAGAACAAAAGAAAGGGTGAGCTCAAATAGCCCAGTAAAGAATATCATGACTAAGATAATGACGAATAAATTATCATTAGCCTTCAATAGTTGAGTTCTTGATAGAATACAATAGACTACAAGGTTTATATCAAAAACTACAGTTAAATTCTTGAACAATGTTCAGATAAATAATAACAGCGGAATGAGCAATCTATTAGAAGAATAATGCAGACTATATTGTCCACTCGGTTCTCTTTTTAGGAAAAACATCATCAACTTTTATCATCTGAAATACCATTAGTCAAGATAATACAATTTCACAGTTCCTGATCATAAACATGTAGATCAACAGTTCATCTTTGCACTACGGGCCAAAGACATTCAATATAACACCAACGATCATCATTATACCAGATTTAGCCTTTGGTTATAATCATACAGAAAAACAGTTCATCTTTGCACTACGGGCCAAAGAGAACATTCACCACGTGCCATAAAAGACACCGAATATATGTATCGCCTTTAACCTATTATATCGCCTTTAACCTATCATCTGTTCAACAATTATATCGCATCTGTGCCCCCCGGCCACAGATATTCACAAAAACTTGATTTTGGATGATTAGAATAATATAAATGATGAACAGGAGAAACATGATAAACAATAAGTATCAGAAGTTTACTTTGTGCAGATTTAAATAATGTCCAAATTGTCAACATGATGTGGAGTGAAATTCAAAAATGATATTCAAGATCCACAGTTCAGAATAACGGTTACAATTCAATAGAAAGGTTAACATAAATAGGATGGTTCAATTGAAATGATGAAGTGCAATTATTATGGAACATATAATATTTTCAGGAATTATAGAAGCAATAGTTCCATAATAAGTTTCGATTTAGATGTATGAAAGAAAATAATATCCCTTACCGTAGCAGGTTTGATTAACAAAAGGTGAAGGAAATTAATATCACTTACCATAGTAAGTTTGAATAATGGAAGATGAAAAAGATAGTATCCCTTATGAGTATAAAGGAAAATAATATCATTTACGAATATGAAAGAAAATGATATTACAAACGAATATGCAATAAAAGTGTCATGTGATAATTCGTGTAAACAAATTATTTCCACAAGAGACAAATAAGAAATGAATACAAAGAGTAATTCACCAAACATGCGGAAATCCGCGTAGTCAGGTTATTCTCAAAGATTAATAAGGAATGAATACGAAAGATTATTATTCACCAACAGGCGGTAATCCGCGCCGTAAGGTTATTCCCATAATTTAATAAAAATTGAATACGAAGAGTTATTCACCAAACCGGCGGTAATCCGCACAGTAAGGTTATTCTCAGAGATTAATAAGGAATGAATACGAAAGGTTATTCACCAACAGGCGGTAATCCGCGCCGTAAGGTTATTCCCACAAATTAATACATGGAAATAAATGGCACATCTTATGAGTAAGAAAGAAACGATATTAGTTTCGAGAATCAAATAATGATAATCCCTTACCTTAACACGTGACTGGATATTGATTTAAATGAGGTTGATTAACTTGAACAGTACACGTACACTTATAGATCTTCACAAATACTCAAGATGACTTAAGCACATTTAGAGAGAACTTACACAAGAAGTATTTAGAGAGTGAAAGAAAGAACAAGTAAGGAAGTTTATGAAAAATCCTTAAGTTAAGGCATCTATTTATAGCCAAAAATCTTATCATAACCAAGATTTCCTAATTTAATCCAAACCGTTCATTTCAAGATAATGTTTAATCCATACCATTCATTTCATCTTTTAAGATTTTTTTAATCTAAACCATTCATTTAAAGATCATCTTTTAATCTACACCATCAATTTCAAATTCCATATTATCTTTAATCTATACCATTCATTTCATCTTTTAAGATTTCCTTAATCTAAACCATTCATTTAAAGATCATCTTTTAATCTACACCATCCATTTCAAATTCTATATTATCTTTAATCTATATCATTCATTTTATATCACCTAACTTTATATTATAAATAAATAACTTTATCAATTCAACAATAATTCACACTTATTCATTATTATGACTAATTGTTATAAATACAGTGTAGTTGGCTCTCTGAGTTAGATATCAAGTCAATTAATTAATGAAATACAACTGTTTAAATAACACCATAATAGAAATAACAATAATGCATAAAGTATGTAAAAGAAAGAATACGTTACTGTGTCATGACAATTATTGATTCAATAATGTGAATTACTATGCATATGCTACTGTGACAATTATCAGTTTAATAATATGAATTATTGTGCATGTGACATTAAAGTCAAATATTGTACGATAACGACTTTATCAGTTTAATAATACGAAACACTGTACAATGCCATGTGCTACTGTGCAATACCGTGTGCTACTGTGCAATACCGTATGTTACTTGTAATACCGTATATTACTATTCTTTTACCACCGGATATTTTAACAATTAAAAGTGATAGTACCATTGACCATTTAAAAAATGTTTATGTCATTTTCTATATCCGACAATTATTCGTTGTGGGGTCCACCAATGATTGGTTCGTATGGCACCGTCGTACGAATATTCCCCGACAGAACAAATATTCCCCGACCAAACGAATATTGTCCAACATAATATAATTTACACATAACATCCTTAACTTTTAGCTTTATCAATTTAACCACTTACTGTTTCATGAAAATATGTATGAAAAAAATTTTAAATTTGATATTTCATAAAATTCGGGGTCTTACAACCTCCCTCCTTATGAAATTTCGTCCTCGAAATTGACGTACCTGGCATATCGAAGAGGTAAGGATACTTAGATTTCATCTCAAATTCTAGCTCCCAGGTCATTTCCTCAGTATCTTGGTTCCTCCATAAAACCTTAACTTGAGGTATAACCTTTGAGCGTAAGATCTGCTCCTTCTTATCTAGGATCTTAACAGGTACCTCCCCGTACGTTAAATCCTCTGCTATAACGTCTGGTTCTAACTCAATGACGTGGTTTGGGTCCTTCACATATTTACGTAACATAGATATGTGAAAAACATTATGGATGCGAGATATACTTGGTGGCAGGGCTAGTTTGTAGGCTACGGTTCCTATTCGATCGAGGATTTCAAATGGGCCAATAAATCGAGGGTTGAGCTTTCCTCTCTTTCCGAATCTTGTAACCTCTTTCCATGGAGAAACACGTAAGAATACATGATCTCTAACGTTGAAACTTTCGTCTCTCCGATGAAGATCAGCATAACTCTTTTGTCATTCTTGTGCGGTTTGTATTCGTTGTCGGATCATTTGGATCTTTTCTGTTGTCAAGCATACCAACTTGGGTCCCAACAATTTTGCTTCTCCTACTTCATTCCAACATACTGGAGAGCGACACTTCCTTCCATATAAAGCCTCGAATGGAGCCATGACTATGCTTGCTTGGTAACTGTTGTTGTACTTATCCCAACTTCCTTTGAAGTCTAGTACGCAAAGTCTCAAAAGATCTTCGAGGGTCTGGATCGTCCTTTCTGATTGTCCGTCCGTTTGAGGATGGTATGCAGAACTAAAACGTAGTTCAGTGCCCATAGCTTTTTGTAGACTGTTCCAAAAGCGTGAAGTGAATCTAGGATCTCGATCAGATACCGGCAAGACGTTCAAGTGAAAAGTTTTCTCGTATAGGCAAAAAATGAGCGGATTTGGTCAATTTATCTACGATGACCCAAATTGCATCTAAGTCTTGAGAAACTTTGGGAAGACCCGTCATGAAATCCATATTGATGTGTACCTCAAGTGGTTGTAATGGACCCTTAGGTACTTGATGCTCTGCCTTGACACGTTGACAAGTTAGGCACCTTGAGATAAACTCTGCAATCTTCCTTTTCATATTGTTCCACCAAAATATATGTCGAAGATCTCGATACATCTTGGTACTCCCTGGGTGGATTGTAAACGGCGTGTTGTGTGCCTCCATCATGATTTTATGCTTCAATTCAGGATCGTTAGGAACACAGCGTCGAGAGTTAACTCGAAGTATTCCTTTCTCGTCGATTCTTGCCTCAGGAATTGCACCTTCTTGTACTTTCTTCATCATATTCATCAGCTCCGGATCAGTAGCTTGTGCAACTTTAATTTTATCGATTAAAGCTGGTTCTACTCGTACGTGCGCAATCTTCAAGTGGGTTATTGGTGTTTTTAGCTCTATCCCCATCTTTTGCAAGTCGTACAAAATACACTTTTGTATTGTCAGCAGTGCACTTGTACTTGCATAAGATTTTCTGCTCAAAGCGTCAGTTACAACGTTCGCCTTTCCCGGGTGATACTGGATTGTGTGGTCATAATCCTTCAACAGCTCAAGCCAACGTCATTGTCGCATGTTGAGTTCTTTCTGGGTGAAGAAATACTTGAGACTTTTATGATCCGTATAGATATCCATTTTTTCTCCGTACAAGTAGTGTCTCCAGATCTTCAACACGAAAACAACTGCTGCCAACTCTAGATCATGAGTAGGATAATTTTTCTTATAATCTTTGAGTTGTCGAGAGACATAGGCTATAACCTTTCCATGTTGCATAAGGACACAGTCTAGACCTTTGCCTGAAGCATCGTTGTAGATAACAAATTCTCTTGATCCTGATGGTATGGTCAGAACAGGAGCTGAAATAAGTCTCTTCTTGAGTTCTTGAAAACTTTTCTCGCATTCCTCGTTCCATACGAATATGAATTATTGTGCATGTGACACTAAAGTCAAATATTGTACGATAACGACTTTATCAGTTTAATAATACGAAACACTGTGCAATGCCGTGTGCTACTGTGCAATACCGTATGTTACTTGTAATACCGTATATTACCATTCTTTTACCACCGGATATTTTAACAATTAAAAGTGATAGTACCATTGACCATTTAAAAAATGTTTGTCATTTTCTATATCCGACAATTATTCGTTGTGGGGTCCACCAATGATTGGTTCGTACGGCGCCGTCGTACGAATATTCCCCGACAGAACGAATATTCCCCGACCAAACGAATATTGTCTGACATAATATAATTTACATATAACATCCTTAACTTTTAGCTTTATCAATTTAACCACTTACTGTTTCATGAAAATATATATGAAGAAAAATTTAAATTTTATATTTCATAAGATTCGGGGTCTTACAATTAGGGTCCAACCGGATTGTTGTTTGGGTTTGGTTTTTCGGCCATTTTTTGCCGAAAATTGAATTTAGGGGCTGCATTGTGTGAAATTAAGTACTTGATATAACAGATGTGCAAGTCCAATTAGTTTGAGAGCCAAATTATGAGGAGGCCGGGTGGAACTTGGTGTAATTAAAGTGTATTTAACCCAAAATAAAATTACTAACTAAAAAAATCCCTTATGTCATTTGATATTCTTTTAAGGATTTTCAAAACCCAAATGATATCCTATTAATAAAACATTCAGAAAACTCTTTCAAATGACATTTTAAAAAAATCCAATTTTTTGGTGTGATGTCGCAAGCACCCAAAAATAAAATCTTACTTTGAAAAAAATATTAATGTAGTAGTGTAAGCAAGAGTCGATCCCACAGAGAATGATTAATTTAATTTAATGTTTTTGCAAACAAGAATTGGGGGATTTTTAATTGAAGAAATAATTTAAATAAAATTAATTAAAATAATTATGCATGAAATAAATAAAAATAAAAAGCCTTAGTTTAAGTCAACATCCACCATCAAGAATTTACAACTGATCACTGATGCAAGAATAAATCAATTCATATTTTAAATATTCAACGTAGAATAATTACTCCTATTCGAATAATTTTCCTATCTCTCCTTAATTTTAGTTAAGCAGAAACAAGCGATCTAAATAACCCTTACTACTAAATAATCTCAGACAAGCGCTAAAGATTTAACCTAGTAGTAGCATAAAGAAATAGAGAGATCGTTGAACTAAACAACACAATCCAAGCGTCTGCATTTAATCTAGATGAATATTTTTTCTAAGATAAAATAATATTTTGATAAGCAAAATAATTATTAACCTTAGTTGCTTCGCAAATTAAAGTGACCAAACAATTACGGATTTGATATTTAATTTAGCAGTAGATTTCAACGAATAATAAACTAGTATGCATCCTAGCAATTAAACGAATTAATCATAAAATTAACACAGAAAAACATTCAATACTCAAAATATAAATTGAACAATTAAAATAAATTAGATCTCACAGTGTATAAATCTTGATGACTTCAATCACTTAAACCAAGAAAAATAAATTAACTACTCATAAAAGTAGAGAACACTAAAGAATAGAAGAGAGAATTTTTATTCTAAGAAAAGTTGTTTTTTACAATGTGTATCAAGCCCTCTATTTATAGGCTCCAAAATCCTCCTAAACCTAGTAGGATTTACAATTAAAAATAAAAGAAAAATAAAATAATTATTATCCTAACCCTAATTGGAAGTCTAAATAAAATACTAAAAATAAAATAAAGAATTATTGCTTCATTTTCCAAATTAAAATCGGATTTTTATTCTACTAATTTGTTGCATTGCAGTGTAGAAAATCCAAAATAAGGAAGGAAAAGGAACAAAATCTGCCAATCACGCGTCAGCCAATCATGAAGAGAGATAAAAAAAAACTGCAGCGCACGCGCCAGCCATCGTTTTCCTTCATTACCGTTGGCGCGTCGACTCCACGCGCCCGTTCCAAATTTGCATAGCCGCGCATTGCGCGGTCCACTGTTCCATCCCGAGCCGAAAACGACGTCGCAGTGGTTCCGGTTTTTTTCCAGCGCGCACATTGCGCGGGCTTGCCTGATCTGTTAATTACGCTTTTGCCACTGCACGCTTTTTATTTACCATTTTGCCATCCAAGCTTTAATAAATTCCTACAAAATAAAATAAAAACATTAAAAATAATATAAAATTACTAAAAATAATAAAAACACATAATAATAAATAAAACACCTAAAACACTAAAAATAAATAAAAACACATAAATAAAAAGAAATATAAAAATACTATAAAATTACCTAAATTAACATAAATTAACTAAAATCCTATAAAACCTATTAAAACCAAAATAAGCTAAATAATTAAACATTTAATCACACAATAAATATAAAAACTAAGTATTAGGGCATAAAAATATCGTATAATTTAGTCCTATCAATTTTCAACCAAAAAAAAAAACTTTCAAATCAAATACATTGCTCGTAGGAATAAGGACTCACATTACTTTCAAAATGATGCAGTCACTACGATTTATGTGGCTTACTATAAAAAAACGGTCATTGCCGACGAACAGTTCTGTCGCTAATGACGACTCTGTTGTCGGCAAAGAGGTCATCGGCGACGGAGCTGTCCGTCAGCAATGCCATTGGCCCACAAGTTGGCGCCCCACGTTCCTGTTGACTGCCGTCAGTAATGACACACTAGCGATGGTTACATTAGCGACAGACAGTGCGACGACAATGACAGTATTGGCGACAGATAGTCTGTTGCTAATGATTACAATAATAATAAAGTAAATAGTCTTTAGCGACGGACAGTTCATCGGCAATAACTTTTATTTTTTTTAAATCGAGCCAGTCATTTGCAACAGAATAGGCCGTTGCTAATTACTCATTGCCAACGGTCACTGCCGTCGCCAATGACCTTTTAATTTATTTTTTTGCTTTTTTAAAATTTACAAAATTCCTTGCTTTTTTTTTCATATACATAATTGTACTTGTTATAAACCAAAAAACAACAAATAATTCTTGATTAACACATACCAATAACCATTCAAATGCGTACACAATGAAATTGTATAAACCATAAAATGTAACAACATATAAAATATAATCATTGTATAACCAAACTATTAGATACAAACATAAAAGTAAATATGAACTATCAAACTAACTAGATACAATACCCTGGTCTGTACAACCCAAATTATAGTTAGATACATCAAATTAAAAAATATACAAAGTGCTATATCTCTAGGTCGTCGTCATCAACATCATCACCATCGACAGATAAGTGAATATCGTCCATCGTGCCATTGCCGGTAGGGGTGAGCAAGGAACCAAATTACCCACGAAACTGTATCAAAAATCACACAAACCGCACCAATTAAAACCGCACCAACGATTTTGGCATATGTGGCGGTTTTAGGTGGGTTAAAAAATCGCAAAAGCGGTTTGAGTTTGGTTTTTAGGCAAAACCGCATGCAATAAACCGCACCGCACCATGCACTGTCAAAATGAAGCATATCAAGAAGTATTATTATAATGTACACATATTTAGAATTATCTCAAATTATAATTACCTTTGTTTAGAATTTTTATATGTAAGGAGATAACATCATTCATATTTTAATGTTCTATTTTGCTTTTGTTTAGACAAAACATTGTCATTATAAGTAAAGTTGTGTGATTGTGTGCTATCAAAATTGTATTTAATATTGTGTGATGTTAAATTGTTAATTTAAGTTACATAAATTTTAATTATTTTAATTAGTTTTGGAACCAAAACCGCACCAAATAAAACTGCACCGCACGGTTCAAAATTGCACCGCACCAATCACAAGTGATTTCATGTGCAGTTTTGAATTTGTCAAACCGCACCTAAGCGATTTCATGTGCGATTTGGGCTTCAAACCGCACCATGTTCACCCCTAACTGTTGGTCCCACCTTCAGCACCATCAGCAGCATCGGTTTGGCGATCCTCACCATCGCTGCTAGCTCCACCTATGCCACGAGACTCATCAACAAGAAGCTATAAAATTAATATATAAGTTAGGCAAATGAGGTTTTAACTCGGGCATCGGAACTCGGAATCGAGCCCCATAAGTTGTCACACGTTTGAAATATATAAGAGGTGCTACGTCTACGATTTTATGTCATTTTGATGCCCTGTACGAGTTTTGGTTTACCTTTTCTATATTTGTCTATGTTTTTTAAAAATAAGTTAGGCAAACAAGGTTCTAACTCAGGCATTGGAACCCGAAATTGAGTCCCGTAAGTTATCACGCGTTTGAAATATGTAAGAAGTATTACACCTACGATTTTGTGTCGTTTCGATGCCCGGGGCATGTTTTGGTCTTCTTTTCCTGTATTTGTCTAAAATTTTTTAAACTAAGTTAGGCAAACGAGATTCTAACTCGGCCATCAGAAGTCGGAATAAAGCTCCATAAGTTTTAACGCATTTAAAATATGTAATAGGTGCTACGCATATGGTTTTGCGTCATTTCGATGCCCGGGGTGAATTTTGGTCTACTTTCCTATATTTTTCTAAGTTTTTTTTAAAATAAGTTAGGCAAATGAGGTTCTAACTCAGCCATTGGAAGTCAAAATCTAGCTTCGTAAGTTGTCACATGTTTGAAATATGTAATAGGTGTTACGCCTACGGTATTGCGTCGTTTTTATGCCCGGGGCGAGTTTTGGTCTAGTTTTCCTATATTTGTCTAAGTTTCTTTTAAAATAAGTTAGGCAATTATTTTTTTAATAACTTTTTAACAATTTAAATAATCAATATAATATATATTAATACAAACTATATATTTAAAGACATAAATTAAGATTTTTATTTACCTGTCACATATGTGAGGGAAAGAGGTTTGCAAGTACAACCACTACTATTCGAACGACCTCTTACGCTACTAGACCCCATAGCTCGTCTCGTGAACATGGATCAATGGAACCATGTACGATCTCTTGAGTGAGGTGGTAAACACGCTCACATGATAGTGCACATGATCGGATTTGACTGTTCATCATGCACCCATCGACGATGGTCTTAAAGAAATTGTCTGATAAGGATGGACCGACTCCCGATCCACTCGCACTATATGATTCAGTAGAGGGGTGATGTATGGCTCTCGCAGCAGGTAATATAATGTACGCTAGGACTCCTGCATGTCCATAATTCAATTCTTCTTCGGTCTTCCTGTAGCCTATAACCAGTCATTAATCTCCTATTCTTCAAGCGTGGAGGGATCTGCCATGATATCAACTCTCTGAGTATCTCGAGCCTCAGTAAGGTCTTGAAGCCTAGTCTGAAATAAAAATATAAAGATGTGAAAGAATATGAATACTAATTGCATGAATTAAAATACAAACAAAATAAATCATAGTCTTTACTTACAGTTATTTCCTGTGTGTCAGGTGAGATAAAACCATTGTCACTTTTGTTCTGGTGGGCGTGCCACCAAAACTCCAAGCGAGAAAGTGGGTGCTTAATTTTAGTCTGTAGTCTCTCCTTGCACAGCTCGTAAGATTAGGACCCTATGCAGTGCAGAATTCGACTCTGCGAGCGGGTTGTTGAACGTTGTGCTGACATCTTCTTAAAAGTTTCTCCCTCCCAAATGTCACACATCCGATCCCAACTTACCGCTCATGACCTGACAAATAAATTAATAAAACTTTTATTTAGTACATATATTTATGATAATATTAAAGTAAACAACTAAATACATACATATCGACTTTAATTTCTCAAATGACCGTGAACCCGTAGTATGTACTACCCGGAGCTGGTTACGATTTTTCTTCATTTGCTTTGATTTATTCTTGAAGTCATCAGAATCCCATTGAGTACACAAGACCTCCCATGCTGCATCTGAGATAATATCGAGCTGATGGTCTCGAATAGTACTCCTGGGCTGGTCTACAAGTGCCCGGGCGACCCTCTATCTAATCTTGTACAATCAGCCGGTGTAGTTCTTCGCGACATATGCAATAATAACATCGTCACCAGTTGTCTTAGAGATGCTTTCCTCATATCTAAAATAAATCTAAAAAAAGAACTAACTTATCAGAAAAAATAAACTAAATATGTAAATAGTATTTACGTATATAGTTTAAATTATGAAAACTAACTTATGTGAAAGTCACGTAACACGGTATCCATGAAGGAGGCATCATGCTACGCGTACTGCGTAAATCGCATGCAGCCAATAGGGAGGTGTGTCAGATAGATGGCGTGTAAAATGGCCTTAGCCATAGGATCTATAATACTACAATACAAATCAAACAACGCTGTGTTATGTTTATTATTTTATAGAATAAATTAATTTAATTTAACATAACGCTATTTGACACTTACTGCGCAGAGTCGACATCTATGCAAACTATCTGCGAAACAGTCGACGGATGACCAAATAACTTGAGGTTCGTCCCTCGTGGATGTAGACGAGCAGTTTCTATAAGTAGAATTGAAATATTAAAGTAAATCAATCAATTAAGAACATAACCTAGAAATAGTAAACAAAATAAATTAATAATTAAGAAAACCAAGTAGATGATGATGATGACCCACCCAAATTAGCGGCAGAGGATCCTAATCGACCACCACCGCGACGACCGCCACCAATATGCCTAGCCATAGATATACTACTGAAATACAAAGAAAAAGGGTAATTAATATGCAGTTAATTAATTTAATTGAATAAATATACTTCTTAAGTTTAGATTTAATACGTTGTTAAATTCATCAGAATCATTTTCATTGTCATCTTCGAATTCTTACACGACTTTTTCATTATCAGTTTCGTCGTCGGTATTATCTTTTATAAAGACATTCATTACCAACCACGTCTTTCTCGACTTCCTTTTTATCAGGTACGTCAATGACATCTACCAGCACATCGTCATTATTTAACACTACCTGGCTGGTATTGCTAACATCATCTTGTAATGGGTTATATATCCCAGACAGATTAGTACTATCAAATGGTCAAGTTTTTGTTGTGCAACTGTATACTAGGGGCTTTTACAATTTACGACATTTGACACGTAGTACATTTGAGTTGCTTGACTGGCTAACATGAATACGTCATCAGACTGTAGCTTTGACTTTATATCTACTGTGACGATTCTGTTACGATAAACTTTAACACCCTTTTCAGTATCAAACCAACGACAATTAAATGTAACTACCTTTTTACCCCCGGGATAATTGAGCATAATTACTTCCTCTAAACGGCCATAATAATTGGACGCCGAATCTTGGTAACAACTGCCCAACACAACGACACTAAAATTTACTAATGTCAGTTCATTTATGTTATCGACCTTAAATCTGTACCCATTGTCGATGCAGCCGGAAAATGAACTAATCAGTTTGTAAGGTTCTTAGATGACATCTTTAAAACGCTCATAATCGTTATCTTTTTCAGTCCTTTTCTTAAACCATTGTTAATTTTTTTTAGTCATGAATGCTTCCAACTATGCTGCATTTAAGCCCGGGTTTAAAGCATACGATTCGTCTTCTTCGAATGAACTGAAACATTGATAACACGATTTAATTATAAGTTAGGCTTTTAAATATTAAATTTTTACAAATACTAGCTACATACATTATATATGATGATACTTCGGGCAAATTTAGAAGCACATATGTAGACATAATTTTCAAATATTTGTCGCTTAAGTACGTTATCCTCTCATGGCCAAATGAATTAGCCGGATAGAAAAGTACAGCTAACTCATCAACACATGATTGGACTCCGATGACCTCATTTCAACTTAAACGATTGTACTTTATTAAGACAACATCCTCAAAATACAATAAGCTGAAGTTCACAAACTCTTCCTCCACATAGCGTTCAACAATAGAGCCCTCTACACGAGCTTTATTTTTTACTTTCTACTTTAAATGACACATGTACCTAAAATACCATAATTGAATGGAAGACATGAAGAATATGAGTGATGAATATTATAAAAAAAATATTTAGATGATATTACCTTTCAAACGGATACATCCATTGATATTGCATAAGTCCTCTATGCTTAAGTTCATATGGCAGATGAATAGGCAAATGCTCCATTGAGTCAAAAAATTCCAAAGGAAATATCATTTCTTACTTGCACATTGTCGCCACTATATTTTTCTCCACCTGCTTCACATCATTATACCTTATAACCGTTGAACATAGATCCCGAAAGAAATTTGAAAATTCAGTCAAGGTGTCTACAATTTTTCTAGGTAACATCTCAGGAAATGCAACTGGCATCAACATGAATACATGACAATCATGACTTTTGAACCCAGTAGTTTTCAACTATTCAACCTTACTACAACGACATATATTAGAAGCATATCCATCTGAGAGTTTTAACGCACTTATCCATTTGCAGATGTCTTCAAATTGTTGCTTGGTTAGACAGAATGGAGCTTTAGGTTTTGAGTTGTTAGTTCGGAGCCACAAATCTCGCCATATGTTAAATGCCTCAAGATCTTTCCGTGCATTGTCATTATCTTTTGTTTTATCACTCGCATCTAGCATAGTGTAAAATAAGTTCTCAAATACATTCTTCTCTCTGTGTATCACATCTATACAGTGACAGACTGAAAATGTCACCTAGTACGACAACTTAATGAACATGGGCGAGTGCGTTCAATTATGAGCCTTGCCGTAACTTACTGCTCTGTACTTACTGTGCTCCTTCCTTGGAGGTGGAAATTTCAGATCGTTTAGCCATTCCAAGACCTCGCTGTCTGACAATGGACCGACGACCCCTCTTTTCTCTATTTTTCTATTAAACTGTGTAGACATCTTTTTGTAACTATGATCAACAGGCAAGAATCTATGAGCAGTACCAAAGAAGCTAATTTTTTGCTCATGCTTGAGCTGTGTGCCTTATACATCCCCTATACAAATTGGACATGACAACTTCTCGTGAGTCGACCACCCATTGATCATCCTAAGTGCCGAAAAATCAGTGATAGTTCACAATAAGGCTGCTTTCATCATAAATTTTTTTTTTATTGATTTATCATAAGTTTGGACTCCCGTCTCTCACAGCATCTTAAGTTCATCGACTAACGGCTTGAGGTACATGTTTATGTCCTTTGCAAGACTCTTATTCCCTGGTATGAGTAAAGTCAATAACATATATGGGTCCCTTATGCACATTGACGGTGGAAGATTGTAAGTTACCATGATCACTGGCCAGACAGAGTAGGGTTGGCTAAAATTATTAAATGGGCAAAACTCATCCGTAGCCATGCCAAGCTTGACATTCTTACATTCCTTAGTAAATTAAGAAAAATTTTCATGAAACTTTTTTCACTCATCTCCATCTGCTGGGTGAGTCGACTGACCAGACACGACGTCCCTTATTTTATACCAAGTCATATGTGCAGCAGTGTGAGGCGACATCAATAGACATTGAAGTCTTGACGCAAGAGAACAGTACCTTAAGATCTTTTTAGGCACATACTTAGTTTTTCCCCACGTTTAGTTGTCCTGTATCGAGGCAGGTTACAAATATCACACTGCACTTTATCTTTGTCAGTCTTATAGTATAACATGCAATCCTGCTCATAAGCATCGATCTTTTTATACCCCAAATTTAACTGCTTTATAATCTTTTTCATTTCATAACAATTCGAGGGCAGAGTGTGACCCTTTGGTAAGAACTCGCTGATAAGCCTAAGCAACTCATTGAAACCTCTCTCACTACAGTCATACTCATTCTTGAAGTGTAAGAGCTTCATCACTGCAGATAGCCTGGTGTGCTTATCATTTTCATCGTACAATGGGATAGCAGATTCAGATAACATCTTGTAAAAGGCTGCTACTGTGTCATTTGGTTCTTGCTGACCACTGATTGACAACTGCTCATTTGCACCCCAATCAATATTGCTAGGGCCATATGCATCGACCATTATCTCCACGACATCATAACTATTATTGTATGGATCCCCGTGAATTGGTTGGACTACACTGTGACTCATTTCGCTGAAATCAACTGACTCTCCGTGATGAATCCATACAGAATACCCATCTACAAACCCACACGAGCACAAAGCATACTTAATGTTGTTGGCTTTCTTTCAAATCAGGTTTTTACACTTGAAACACGGGCATTTCATCATTTCGTTCAAATTATCAACATGTTCATTTGCAAAATTCAAAAATTTGGACATCCCAACACGGTACTCAAGTAGTAATCCCTTACTATCAATCGGTATTCTACGGTACATCCAGCTCCAGTCATCTGACATATTTAATTGAACAAAAAGAAGTATTAAATTAACTAGGGTGATTAGTGTATGTGGTGTATGCATCATTCCTGCATGTCTTCAACTTCTAGGTACAGGGTTAGGCTTCTATCCCGTTACTAGATGTGTTTCCTCATTTGTGCCAAAATTTTGAGCACGTTTCTTTTCTTTCAAGAAAATTTCGACAGCACCTCCCTATGGTCTCCAAGTACACGAAATAGACCACATCAACGTAATCTACGTATACACTCAGAGAATATGCAGAGATATCGACCAAAAAGTCCCCAAAACAAATAAAACGTACTCAAGTTGTTGGCACGGGCCTACGTGAAAGACATAACATCTAGCAACAGTCCCAAACGGGGGACTATTCGACATTCACTCCTAGTGAGTGACTGTCAAACGGGTTTCTAATCTCCGAACCAACGTACATGCACAAGTGATTAGAAAGAATTGAATTAAGAGAGATAATTGAATTTATTAGACGAATTTTACGTAAAACGCAATTGCATTTCTAAATTCTAACCAAACTGCATGTGCAAATGATTTGATTAAATTTTAGACTATTCGATATCCACTCGTTACGAGTGAATGTTAAACGAGTAACGTTTTATGAAAAATATTGCTAGGTAAGAGTGTAAATAAATAATTAAAGAGAAGTTTGGTGAATTTAAATTAATTTAATTTAATTTGATTTAATTTATATTAAATTAATTAAATTATATTTATATTAAATTAATTTTATTTTTCTTAATTTAATTTATTTTAATTATATTTAATTTAACTTAATTTAATTTAATTATATTAAATTTATTTTATTTTACTTAATTTAATTTTTTTAATTATATTTAATTTAATTTAATTTTATGTAATTATATTTAATTAATGTTATTTATTTTTATTTTATTTTATTATATTAATAATGAGAAAATTTGTATTATATTATATTATATTATTTAATTTAATTTAATTAGTTTACTTTACTTTAATTATTTTATTTTATTTAATGTAATTTATTTTTGTATCTTTTTTTTTTATTTCAGTTCATTTCATTTTATTTTATTAGTAGAAAACTAAGTAAATACTACTTAGTTTATTTTAATATTGGAAAACTAATAAAATACATAAATACATGTAGGGCCCATAAATGTTACAATTGAAGAATTTTGGTAGAAATTTCGTCCAAAATAGCTAATACCACATTTTTATCCGAATCTAACCACTATATATAACATACAAATTAATATATAAATTTATACAGTACACAAAAAGGAACAAAAATTGTAGCAATTATCTGACTCAATGTATACTGATAGGAAGTTCCAAATAATATGAATTCCCAAATTAAAGGATGTGAAGCTACAATACACAAATAGTAATCCTAATTTCAGCAAAATTTAATCCCAACAACAAAATAAAATGTACATTTCCAATTTAATTCATGGCAGAATTGTATGTAAGATAAAATATGATTCCATTTTCACCAAGAACAACAGCAAGTCAAACACTTAATCCCAATTTTAGCAATAATATTAACAAGTAAAAAAATAAACCCAATTTTAGCAACAGTATATTCACAAAGTATTCCTATATTCAAACTAATCCTATATTCACAAATTTCAGCAACAATATATTCACAAATTAAGCATACATAATCTTATTAATTAAGTACTAGCCTTGAATTCTAGGTAACTAAGTACCTAAAGAAGGAGAAGGATGTGGAGGTGCCGGAGGTGGAGAGGAGAGACGGTGGTGGAGTGAGGTCATGAGAGAGATCAGAGATGCCGGAGTGAGAGAGGTAGTGAGGTGAGAGAGAGAGAGTGAGAGATAACCTGAGGCGACTGAAGAAAATGATATTGAAATTAGGGTTTTTACGTTATTTTCGACAAAATTTTTGTCGATAATAGCTCCTTTATAATTAAATTATACTAGATTGAAATTTCGTCAATAGTAGACGTACTTTTGTCGAACATTATATTGGCGCTAACGGGGAAGTTGGCGCCAATGGGTGAGTATCATTGTCGAGGAAATTCTGTTGATAATACGATATTTATGAGGGAATTATTTTTGACGTAATATTCAGTCAAAAATAATGTAATTTTGACGAGATGTATTCCGTCGACAATAATTCCGTCATAATTAGCAAAAAAATTTGTAGTGATTGATGTTTTTACATGGACTTTTTTCACCCGAAATCAATAAAGTCATGAACATGTAGGAATCTTTTATGCACATCGAAGGTGGGAGGTTATACACAACAATGATCACTAGCCAGGTTGAGTATGGCTTGGTGTAAGGCCTACAAAACGGATTAAAGCCATCTATAACAAGTCCAAGCCTAACATTGCGAACCTCTTTAGCAAATGAGGGGTGCCTTCTGTCAAAAATTTTCCACTCAAGCCCATCTGTCGGGTGCGTCAGTTGATCTTCGACTATGTCCTGTGTTGAGTGCCACCTCATATATTCGACCGTATGTGTTGACATGAACAATCGCTGAAGCTTCGGTGTAATAGGAAAGTAACGTAACATCTTTTTCAGCACGTCTCTTCCCTTTTTTTGGCTTTTGTTAAAGTATCTACTTGTACCGTATATGTAATGATATGCATTTTGGCAATATTGTAATTATTATAATTAGGTAATGAAATTCAATTTTTAAAATTTGATAAGTGCTTTGGGACAAGTCATTTATGAATTTAATGGTAATGGAACAAAATTCAAGCCTAATGAAATAAAATTGGATGAAAAAGAACTTGAATTGGTTAAGAAATGAGCAAGTTATGATTTTAAAGGGGATTAAATTTCTCTAGGATTTTTGAGAAATGACCATGCTACCTTTGACAATATAAAGAATAACCTTGGTATCCTTTTTGGTGAGAATTGTCTTTTGTGCCATTGAAAATCGATGTGAAATGTTTTAAATGGCCTTGACCATGTATGGTGTAGTTTAACTAGTGTATGGTTAAGTGTTGACAAGATACATATAATTTATGTATGTATATGTTAAGCAATTATAAGCCAAGTCACTTAGTTATTTCATATTCATTTCATCTTCAAAGTTGTTAAGTAGAGAGGAAGAGAGAAGAAGGTAGGGTTTGAGGAAAAGCTTAAGGATTTCAAGAAAAATTGTCCAAGAGAAAGGTTATAGGCCATCAAAGTGGAGAACTTAGTTCTTAGAAGCTTCATATCAAGGAGAAGAAGAGTTATAAGAAGGTATTAAAAGTGTTCTAACCATAAAACTTACTATTTATATGTCTAAATGCATGAATAGGTGTAGTCATACATGTATTTATGATCAAATGTGTGATTAATGTGAGTTATGTGCTAGTTGGTTGGTTTATCATGAAACCCTAAGTGTTGAAGTTATAAAACAAAGGTGGTGCACTATTCATGCATGTATTAAAAGATAGGAAGCATGATTCATGGAGGATCATATATTAATTGTTGGAAATTTTGATGGAAACCTAGTTCAATGTGATGAACATATTTGAAGCATGTGAGATTTCCTACAAGATAGCATCAAAGATTCTTAAATGATTGAAAAACATGATTTGGGAGGGAAAATTTCAATATTAAGCTATGATTTGCATGTAGCCAAATCATAATCTGTAAAGTACTTTAAAAGATGCATGTGAAAGTTGTGTAAATACACAAAGTTGCTAAATGTGTATGTGGTATCCTATGTGATGCATGGAGTTCAAGGACAAGTTGAGTCTAAGAACAAGTTGAGTCTAAGTTATAAACGGGATATTATTTTATTAGTTGAGGTAGACAAGGACAAAGGCAAGTGTTCTATCTAAACTCTCATTTGTAATTCTTTGAACAAACATTCATGCTATGCATTCAATATGCATTGTAAAGTTCATTCACCATTGAACTAGTATTGAAAAAGGTCGATGCCAATTTTGATTCTGGCTATACATATGTAATGAATCATATTGAGTTCAGTTATTAATTGTTATGTGCCCCAATCCACATTGTTTTGGTGCAGACTCTATGATATACTGTAACATAACAACCCCAATAAAGGGGGAAGTAAAGGATAAAGTAAATGTAACTTTTATGACGTGGTTGTGTCGCTAGATGTTTATGTTGTGCACAATATAAAGGTACGATGGTTGATCACCCAAAATACACATGTAAATGAATAAGCAGTCTTATGGCTAACTTGGGCAATATCAGTCTTGATGATTGGTATTTTTCTAAACGAGTTCTTTGTCTTGTGACCGTACAACGAGCAAGTTTCATGTTTCCAATTAATCAAAAGTTTATGCTATATCTTTTCATTGAATTGTTATTGATTCAGATATTGAAAATGATCCAGCTTCATTGTAAATGATTTTCATTTATCATTCCGAAATATCATGTCATCATTTGCTTATGTACTTGCTGAGCTATTTTATGCTCACTCTTGCTTTTGAACATGATATTTCAGCTAAACCTGAGCAGGCTGAGGGGTCGGGTACAGACAAGGGAAAAGAAAAAAGTCAGTAAACAGTAGATGTACAGTAATATAATCCTGTAAATGTAAATATTTTTTTTTTTGTAATATGTCAGTTACAGATGTGTATGTATAAAGGTATGTAAAACTTGAGATAGTTATGTATGAATATAAATTAAGTGATTTTATTCAGAATGAATGATTGTGATGACATGGTAGAATAGTAACGTGAGTACCGAAGCCGTGGTTCAAGAGACCCAGATTTAGGAGTGTCATAGTTTGGAATCAGAGCTGATAGGTTATAAACCTTAGGTGGGGAAACCTTAGGAATATGACCTTAAAGAATATAGTGAAACTCATTTAGAGTTCTAAGAGGTGAATGGTAAAAATTATTAAGGCTATTTTTTTTACAATATATGTTATGTGCTACGTGCTATGTGCTATGTGCAATCGAGGTAAAGAAAGTTGCATGGAACTAAATAATTGTTCTTATGATTTTATAGTATGCCAGAGATTGGAGAATCCAATCGGGCAATAAAAGAAGAATGCAGAGACATTCAGGTAGACGTCGTAACCACTGTACCAGCTATGGCAATAGTACCAGCTGAGGACAGTGATCAAGAAGAAGATCCAGAAGAGTTGGAAGGAGACTCAGATAGGGCATTACCGGAGAATGCATCATCTAAACAAAGGGAGGCGGACCAAGAGTGGGTAACCGGTCTAATACAACAGAATAATGAGTTCGTGGACAGGATCTTAGAGTTAGAAACTCAAGCAGCGGAACGACAAATAGCCGTTGAGCAGAATGAAACAGTAGTGCAAGTACTGGTCAGTAGAAATATAGAGATAGGAGATAAGTTAAGACAAGAAGAATAGAAAGTCCAAGAACTGAAGAATGACAAGGAAGCCTTGGAGGCAAAGCTGAGGGATGCAACTGCTGAGATAGTCAGGTACAAATATGTCAGGGCTAAAGCAGTAAGAAGAATAAATTTGGTAGAGGAAGAAGTGAGGGCCAAGAAAACCCGAATTGACAGCATGGAAGTGAGAATGGATGATATGAACTATGCATTTCACACAGCATTCAGAAGGGTACAAGATAGAGTGTACCATTACCCGGTGGAATATGACTAGACCAGGAATACTTTGAGTAGATGGAAGATGATCACTATAATGGACGAAGAGTATGAAGATGCAGTTAGGTGTGGAATGCTTCCGTAGGAGATATGTAATAGATGTACATGGTTATGTATGTATAGTTATGTGTGTATGTATTGTAAATCCTTAATTTTTGTTATAGAAGGGGATATAAAGTGTTATGTAGCCTCTTTTGTCTTATAAGGAGGGAATGTCTAAGTTTGTTATATAAAGTTATGAAATGTGAATCCAGAATTTTGTTGTCTGAAGGGATGAAAATATTTATAGCAATGTGCTAAGTCTGATGTAAGGTGCTAGGCACTAAGTGAATTGCTTATGAATATAAACCTGGTTATTAAATGTTTAGCCATGATTATGTGTTTAAGTTCATGTAAGAATGTGATATATGAATGATGAATAATAATTATGACATAAATTGTTAAACAGAAATGCCGCCTAGACGTAGACCGAAAGTTCAACCTCCATCAGAAGAGTCAGTAAATGCTCATGAGGAGCCAGTTAATCCCATGCAGCAGTTTGTAGACTTGATGAGATCTTTCAAAAATAGAAAAATAAACCATGCGGGTGATCAACCAGTAACTGCTAGAATTGCTACCTTTAAAGATTTCAAAGCGGTAGGACCCCCAGAGTTCAAGGGAACTATGAATCCGGCAGAGGCCCAGAATTAGGTAATTGAAATGGAAAAAAGTGTTTAATGTAGCTAACGTAACGGAAGAACAGAAAACCGCTTTTGCTACGTTCATGTTAAAAGGAGAGGCTAATTATTGGTAGGTTGCCAATAAAACAAGATTGGGAATGAGAGCTACACCCTGGGAAAGATTCAAAGAGATGTTTTTTGAAGCTTACTTTCCTCCGGTAACTTAGGATATGATGGAAGTGAAATTCCTGGAACTAAAGCAAGGAAATATGACTGTGACCGAGTATGCGGCTAAGTTTAATGAGTTGGCAAGATTTTCTCCACACCAAGTGGACACAGAACAAAGAAAGGCAAGACGCTTTGAACGAGGGTTAAAGCCATGGATTTATAGCAAGGTATCAATGTTTCAGATTAGTACTTTTGTGGGGGTAATGAAGAAGGCTATTTTAGCAGAAGGAAGCAGTAATGCCTTAACAAAATACAAGCAGGAACAACGTGGCAAGAGAAATTATGGGCTTAATAGAGAGGATAGTAGTGGGGGAAACAACCTCAATAAACAAAAATGGAATAATAACCCCAACACTTTGGGAAGTAAACAAGGGGAATTAAAGAAGAAAATGGAGCCATGCCTCAATTGTGGAAAGGGTCACTCAGGGGTACGCCTGAAAGGGAAGAATGTCTACTTTAGGTGCGGTCAAGAGGGATACATCGCACCAAATTGTCCGATTCCGAAGGCAAACAAAGGATGCTTTAATTGCGGGGAAATGGGGCATAAGATTAAAGACTATCCTAAGAAGAAAAAAGATGGGGGAAGTGGAAGCAAGGGTTCTGGCAGTGGCAAGCTGGCTATTGGCAGACCTACGCAGTCGAGGAGACTGACAGCACGAACGTTTAACATGACAGTACAGGATGCAGTGACATCAAAGGACGTGGTGTCGGGTATTATTCCTGTCAATGATATAAATGCATATGTATTGTTTGATTTGGTTGCTACTTGTTCCTTTATATTTGATGAATTTGCTAAAAGACTGAATTTTCCCAAAGTAAAGTTAGAGAATGTGTTTAGCATAGAAGTAGAAAATAAGGAAGTAATCTAGGTGGAGAATATTCATCGAGATTATTGTCTGACGATAAGAGGGTATAAGCTATTAGTTGATTTAATTCCTATTCAGTTAGGAGAATTTGATGTAATATTGGGAATGGATTGGTTGTATAACCATGGGGCGATAATTGACTGTCAAAAGAAATGTATAAGCCTTCAGACTCCTACCAAGCATAAAGTAGTATTTTATGGTAGTTAATCGCCACGATAATCTTGTTGTCTGACGCTGTTGTAGGCAAAAAAGTTGTTAAGGAAAGAATGTATGAGATATTTAGCTCATGTGGTTGATACACAGATTGTGGGATCAGAAATGGATCAGATACCTGTGGTAAAATAATATGTAGATGTATTTTCAGATGAATTGTTGGGTTTTCTACCAGATAGGGAGATCGAATTTGTAATAGATCTTGTACCAAGAATGACACTAATTTCAAAAGCACCGTATAGAATGGCTCTAGTAGAATTGAAAAAATTGATGGTTTAGTTACAAGATTTGTTGGTCAAGAAGTATATCCAACCGAGTGTGTCTCCTTAGGGAGCACCAGTTTTATTTGTAAAGAAGAAAGATGGTTCATTAAGGTTTTATATCGACTATAGGGAGTTGAACAAAGTGACCATTAAGAACAAGGATCCGTTACTAAGGATTGATGATTTATTTGATTAGCTACGGGGAGCCAAGTATTTCTCGAAGATAGATTTGAGAAACGGTTATCACTAGTTGAAGGTGAGACTTGAGGATATACCTAAGATAGCGTTTAGAACTCGTTATGGTCATTACGAGTTCTTGGTGATGTCATTTGGTTTGACGAATGCACCAACTGCATTTATGGATTTGATGAATATAGTATTTAAGCAGTATTTGGATAAGGTTGTGGTGGTATTCATCGATGACATCTTGATTTATTCAAAGACTCAGGAAGATCATGCTGAACATTTGAGAATAGTATTAGAAAAGTTGAGAGAAGCAAAGGTGTATGCAAAGTTCTTGAAATGCGAATTTTAGTTAGAAAGAGTGCAATTTCTAGGGCACGTGATTAATCAGAAAGGGATATCATTGGATCCAGCAAAAGTTGAAGCGATAAAAAATTGGGAACATCCAAAGACCCCTACGGAGGTGCGGAGTTTTCTTGGTTTAATAGGATATTACAGAAGATTCATTAAAGACTTCTCAAAGTTGTCAGGACCTCTAACTAATTTAACGAGAAAAAGCTGTGAAGTTTGTATGGTCAGATAAGTGCAAAGAGAGTTTCAGGGAGCTTAAGAAAATGCTAAGTGAAGCACCCGTGTTGTCATTGTTTGACGATACCGGAGAATTTATTGTGTACAGTGACGCATCGCATAGAGGACTCGATTATGTGTTAATGAAACATGGCAAGGTTATAGCGTATGCGTCAAGATAGTTGAAAGATTATGAGAAAAGGTATCCAACCCATGATTTGGAATTGGCAGCAGTGGTGTTTGCCTTGAAAATATGGAGACATTACATGTATGGAGAGAAGTGTGAGATATACACAAATTACAAGAGTCTGAAGTATATTTTTACTCAAAAGGATTTAAATTTGAGGCATAAGAGATTGTTAGAATTAATCAAAGACTACGACTGTGAAATTCTATACCATCCAGGGAAAGTTAATGTTGTGGCCGACGCCTTAAGTAGGAAGGGTCGGGAAAGATTGGAAATGTTAACCGTTCAAGAAGAGCTAATTAAAGAAATGGAAAAGATGGAGCTATACGTGAAGTATCTGATGGAGTCAGAAGAGAAGTTATATGTGGTAGAAGCTCATCCAACGTTATTGGATAGAATGAAGAAAGCTCAAATACAAGATGAGGAATATACCAGAATAAAAGAACGAATATCGAGTGGATAAGAGCTTACGTTTAAACTAGATGAAAATGGATTACTTAGATTTGAAGGAAAAATATGGGTATCGATGGTATCCAATCTAAAAGATGAGATTTTGCAGGAAGCATATAATTCGCGATATTCAGTTCATCCAAGAAGCACGAAGATGTATTAAGATCTCCGTCAGCACTTTTGGTGGCCCAACATGAAGAAGGATGTGGCAGAATGTGTTAGTAAATGCCTGACTTATCAAAGAGTTAACACAAAATATTAGAGGCCTAATGGGCTGTTACAACCCTTAGAAATTCTAGAATGAAAGTGGGAGCACGTCACAATGGATTTTGTCGTGGGACTCCCAACTACATAGAAAGGCTATGATGCAATATGGGTGATAGTGGATCAACTAACGAAGTCTGCACACTTCTTGCCAATCAAAATCAAGTTCAATTTGGATCAATTGGCAAAGCTATATGTGAAAGAGATTGTATCGAGACATGGAGTTCCGGTATCGATTGTTTAAGATTGAGATCCGCGAGTCACATCAAATTTTTAGAAGAGTTTTCAGGAGCGTATGGGTACGCAGTTGAGGTTGAGCATATCGTATCACCCTAAAACAGATGACCAAAGTGAAAGGATGATCCAGACGTTGGAAGATATGTTAAGGGCATGTGTAATGAATTTTAAATGTAATTGGGATGACCATTTGCCATTTGTTGAATTCGCATATAACAACAGTTATCATGCGAGTATTAGTATGCTGCCTTATGAGGCATTGTATAGGAGAAAGTGCAGAACACCTCTTTGTTGGGATGCTATAGGAGAACGTAAACTATTGGGACCAGAAATAGTGCAACAGACTGCTGAAATTGTCAAAGTAATAAGATCAAGGCTCATAGCGGCACAAGACAGACAGAAGAAATATGCAGAGTTGCATCGACAGAAAAGAGAATTTGAAGTAGGGTCCCATATGTTTTTGAAGGTATCTCCCTAGAAATGGAAGATTAGATTTAGAAAGAAAGAAAAGTTGAGTCCAAGATTTATTGGACCTTTTGAAGTGCTGAGAAGGATAGGGGAGGTAGCCTATGCCGTGACATTACTCCAGAATTAGAGCATATCCATAATATGTTTCATGTATCAGTATTGAGACCATATAAGCCAGATTACAAGCATGTGATTGAATATGAACCAATCCAGATTGAAAAGGACTTAACGTACGAGGAAACTCCTATTCAGATTATTAACAGGAAAGAGCAAATTTTGAGGAACAAAGTAATACCTTCTGTAAAGGTAGTGTGGAGGAACCACAATGCTGAGGAGGCAACGTAGGAGCTAGAAGGAAGAATGAAGAAAGAATATCCGAACCTATTCATGTAAACTGTAATGGTGATTCTGGGAAGGGAATCCTTATAAGGAGGGAAGAATGTAATGATAAGCATTTTGGCAATATTATAATTAGGTAATGAAATTCAATTTTTAAAGTGTGACAAGTGTTTTAAGATAAGTCATTTATGAATTTAATGGTTAAGAAAAAAAATTCAAGCCTAATGAAACAAAATTGGATCAAAAAGAACTTGAATTGGTTAAGAAATGAGCAAATTATGATTTTAAAGGGGATTAAATTTCTCTAGGATTTTTGAGAAATGACCATGCAACCCTTGACAATATAAAGAATGACCTTGGTATCCTTTTGGGTGAGAATTGTCCTTTGTGCCATTGAAAGTCCACGTGAAATGTTTTAAATGGTCTTGACCATGTATAATATAGCTTAACTAGCGTATGGTTAAGTGTTGGAAAGATACATACAATTTATGTATGTATATGTTAAGCAAGTATAAACCAAGTCACTTAGTTATTTCATATTCATGTCATCTTCAAAGTTGCTAAGTAGAGAGGAAGAAAGAAGAAGTTAGGGTTTGAGAAAAAGCTTAAGGATTTCAAGAAAAAATGTCAAAGAGAAAGGTTATAAGCCATCAAAGTGGAGAACTTAGCTCTTAGAAGCTTCATATCAAGGAGAAGAAGAGCTATACGAAGGTATTAAAAGTGTTCTAACCATAAAACTTACTATTTATGTGTCTAAATGCAAGAATAGATGTAGTTATGCATGTATCTATGATCAAATGTGTGATTTGTGTGAGTTATGTGCTAGTTGGTTGGTTTATCATGAAACCCTAAGTGTTGAAGTTGTAGAACAAAGGTGGTGCAATATTCATGCATATATTAAAAGATAGGAAGCATGATTCATGGAGGATCATATATTAATTGTTGGAAATTTTGATGGAAACCTAGTTCAAAGTGATAAACATATTTGAAGCATGTGAGATTTCCTGCTAGATAGCATCAAAGATTCTTAAATGATTGAAAAGCATGATTTGGGAGGGAAAATTTCAATATTAAGCTATGATTTGCATGTATACCAAATCATAATCTGTAAAGTACTTTAGAAGATGCATGTGGAAGTTGTGTGAATACAAAAAGTTGCTAAATGTGTATATTGTAGCCTATGTGATGCATGGAGTTCAAGAACTCAAGTTGAGTTTAAGTTTGGAATTTGTTAAAGTTAACAAAATTCCACCAAAGTATGATTTTTGGACATTTTGAATAATTAATGGTGAAATAAAACCAAATAACTAAGTTTCATGTAAATATACGTGTTAGAATCGAATTGAAAGTCATTTGGTGTCTATGACGATAAATGCGAGTTTTAAACGTTTTAAAACATTCGCCGGCACCTAAAACTAAATCTTTGAAAAAATAGAATCGTTTAAAAATGTTTTGAAGGCCCATGCATGTCATATATATGTTATATGTGCTAAATGATGTGTTGGAATGAAGTTTTATAAAAAGAGGCCAAAAATAGCATGAATTTTAGAAAGTTTTTTTTTTTCAAAAATTACAGGACTGCATCGAGGCGTAGTGTTTTGAACTGAACACTGTGTCAGGGCACAGTTGCTGCTGGAAAGACCTCACCGAGGCGATTTCAGTCAGGGCCGGGATGAGGTGTTGCCGAGAGGATCTCGCGGCCAGCGAGATCTTCAGTGTAGAACATTTCGCCGGGGCGAGATGTCCTGTTTTCTGAAAAATAAATTATTTTTGTCCAAAAATAAAATATTTTAATATTAAATGATAGAGACATGTATGATAAGCCATAAATTGATAAAAATGATCAATGTGATAAACATTAAGATGTAAATGAATAATGTGTTACGTATTAAAGTTATGAAAAGATAAAAAGTAGCTTGTATGGCAAGTTATAGCATGCATGTGTATATAACTAATGCATGAACCAATATTATGGTCATGCAGGTTATAAACGAGATAGTATTTTACCTGTTGAGGTAGACGAGGATAAACGCAAGCATTCTATCTGAACTCTCATTTGTAGTTCTTTGAACAAACACTCATGTTATGCATTCAGTATGTATTGTAAAGTTCATTCACCATTGAACTAGTATTGAAAAAGGTCGATGCCAATTTTGATTTTGGCTAGACATATGTAATGAATCATGTTGAGTTCAATTATTGATTATTATGTGCCACAATCTACATTGTTGTGGTGCGAACTCTATGATATGCTGTAATATAACAACCCCAATGAAGGGGGAGTAAAGGATAAAGTAAATATAACTTTTATGACTTGGTTGCGTCGCTAAAAGTTTATGTTATACACAATATAAAGTTATGATGGGCTAATCTCCCAAAGTACACATCTAAATGGATAAGCAGTCTTATGGCTAACTTGGGAATATCAGTCTTGATGATTAATATTGTTCTAAACAAGTTCTTGATCTTGTGACTGTACAGCGAGCAAGTTTCATATTTTCAATTAATCATGTAAAGTTCATGCTATATATTTCCCGCTCATTCATTGAATTGTTATTGATCAGATATTGAAAATGATCCAGCTTCATTGTAAATGATTTTCATTCATCATTCCGAAATATCATGTCATCATTTTCTTATGTATTTGCTGAGCTATTTTATGCCCACTCTTGCTTTTAAACATGATATTTTAGCTAAACTTGGGTAGGCTGAGGGGTCGGGTACAAACAATGGAAAAGGAAAAGTCAACAAACAGTAGATGTATAGTAATAATCTTGTAAATATAAATATTATCTTTATGTAATATGTCAATTACGGATGTTTATGTATAAAGGTATGTAAAACCTGAGATAGTTATGTATGAATGTAAATTAAGTGATTTTATTCAAAATGAATGGCTGTGATGACATGGTAGAATAGTAACGTGAGCACCGAACCCGTGGTTCAAGGGACCCAGATTTGGGGGCGTCACAGTATATATTACATGATCTCTTATATTTATTCTCATCACCGTAATACAACATACAATCATTTTCATAAACATCAATCTTCTCATACCCTAGATTGAGCCTTTTGACCAGTATATCCACATCATAATACGATTCTGGTAACTTATTACCTGCTGGTAAGAACTCCTTCACAAAGTTGAGCAGCTCATTAAAACCTCTCTTGTTGCAATCATGCTCGTTTTTAAAGTGTAAAAACTTAGTCACTGTGGATAAGACCGTGTGCTTCTCGTGTCCATTATATAGTGGTGTCGCTAATTCCTACAAGAATTGATAGAAACCCTTAGCCCCGTCATTTGGATCTTGCTCAATGCTATCGTCATCCCTATTTGTATTCTACTGGAAGAATGAACCAACAGCTTCGACTATCATGTTAGTACAGTCATAGGTTTCGTTAGCTTTGAATGTCGGTTCAAATTCACGTTCATGTAACCAAGTTTCCCCATGATAGATCTATGTGCTATATCCCTGCTTGAACTCATACGCAAATAGGTCGCAAATGACATCACTCATTTTCTTCCACACTTCATTTACACATCTATTACAAGGACATCTAATCTCATCGCCACTGACTTGCTCAAATGCAAAATTGAGAAATTGTTCAACCCCACTACGGTACTCAGAGCTAAGTCCACTCTTATCGGTGGCTACCCTACGCTTCATCCAACTTCAATCAACAGACATCTTCTACTACGGTCTCTTATATATATATATATGAAAAATCAATACACAATCAAGCAAGAATGTTAATGTATATGCGTGCATATAAGTTTTCTAACTTCATCTCCTACTCTAACGGGTCAGGCTTCTATCCCATTCCCGAATGCGTCGCCCCACTGATGCCAACAACTTGAACACATATTTAAATTTTAAGAAATTTTGGCAGCATCTCTCATTGGTCTTCAAGTGCACGAAATAGACTAATACATCGTAGTCTAAATATACACCCGAAGAACAACAAGAGATATGTATTGATCAAAACTTTCAAAAGTTAATGACGTGCTCAAGTTGTTAACACCAGCCTAAGTGGAATCGAAACATTCAAGAACAGTCCCAAAATGAGGACTATTCGAGATTCATACGTACTAAGTGAATGTAGAACATGTTTTTAAGCTTCCTAAACTATATGAGTATGGACTCCACAAAACTGTAAATTGTTAACATCTGGTCCTAAAAAAGAAAGAACAATATGTAATTAAATAAAATATATCTCAATCAACTAAAATAAAGAACAATGTGTAATTATATAACAAAGTACTTAAACAACTTAAACAATTTATTAAAACCCATTACACGTGCCCATTGTTAATGTAACTTTCTCATATTATTATTTACTTTTTATTGTTCTTAGTTTTATCCTTTTCATTCCAAAATACAACATATAAGAGCATTTATTTTACATATTGCACGTCATTGTGCTCTAAAATTTTGGAACAGGGGGATTATTTTTAAAAAAAAGTACACATAGTTCGTCAAAACATAATCCCAAATAAGAAACCTATGTACACAGGAAAACCCTAGCAAGTGTGCTTCAATGTCATTTGTTGAAGGTTGTTTGATTTGATGATGATGACTGTTGTACAAAAGTGATTGTGGTAAATGTGCTTACATGGTTGATTGTCAATGTGTATCTGACAAAGTGTTTATGTGTTAATGTGCTTACTTGATTATGTGCATAAATGTTCTAAAAGTGCTTATGTGGCTAATTGACAAAGTGATTAAATGTTAATCAAATTATGTGCCTACATGATCATGTGTGTATGATATATATTACCTATTTCAAATACTGTGATTTACACACTTGTATAACACATATATGATCTTGTTGAAAACTATCAAATGCCTATAAAAGAGAATGAAAGTTATCTGGTTCAAATGTTGTAAAGTCCTTTTAAAAGATATATGTGTACAAAGGACTTAGATTTTAAAGATCAGAAATGTTATGTTGATCTTTCTGTAGGAGTCATTCTGCATAAAAGATGCATGATATAAGCACAGTAGCATAAGAATGAATCATTGTTGTATTTGTGTATGACAGAGTCTATAAAGTCCTTTCAATATATATAATGATGTAATAATGTATGAAAAGACTTAGTTAGAAAAGATCAAATTTGTTAGGTTGATCTTATGTTAGATCTGATCAGTCTATATGATCGTAGAATGGACTCTACGATTCCAAACAAAGAAGACTCAACGATTTAGTATGATTCGTAGAGTGAAATATACGACTCCTTACCAGGATAACTCTACGATCATCAAAAAGAAACAGATGTGCAAGAGGTCTACAGAATATACAAGCTAAATTAAAGAACTGATCAAGTATAAATTGTAGAGCGGAACTCTACGATCGTCGAACAGACAGCTAAGAAAGCCTGCAGTTAACGCAGAACCAGAGAAGAAATGTATTCTACTATATACACAATCTAGCAAGATCGTAGAGTAAACTTGAAGAACAAGCACATACGAGAACTATACGATTTACACAGTTAGAAGAAATCATAGAGTGAAACAGAATGACAAGACATGCAAAAAAATGTTCTACACATGGAATAATCGTTGAATAGAAATAAAGGATGTGACAACGAAGACAACAACTCAACAATTCCACTGAAAAGCACTGCAGTCAGCAACTTCACGACTTGCACAGAAGGACAAGCTCGTAGAACGAAATCATAAAGCAAAGCACTGCAGACAAACTCTGCGATCTGAACAGGATAGCAAGATCGCAAAGTAAGAGAAAAGATCGCTCTAACTCAATGTTTTACTTGAAATACCTCAAGTAACATTCATGGAGCTGAATTCGCAGAATCAGAATGAACAGCCTATCACTCGACGAATTCATTGAGCAGTTCAAAACCAGTAAACTAACAGAACGACAATATAGTGCGAGAGAAAAGAGAATACTCCTCGCCCAAATTCAAGAAAGATTAAATGCTTTTGAGATACAGATGCATGTCAGAGTCACAGAAGACTTTGTGCCTAAACAACTATAAGTCAGGACCCACTGCTCAGAAAAATGGTGAATAAAGTCAGACTAATGGGACATCTCTGAATGCATTAGAACAGCTAGTTCTAAAAGTCAAGGAAGGTATTTATTGATGGATCAGAAGATTAATTTGCAAAAAATATAATAATCTTTGCTGAACAACTCTGGGAGTGCAACGACTATAAATTCAGAGAAAGCTAAGCTACAGTTTGATATATCAGAACATGTCAGAAAAGGGAAAAAGAACTAACACAAGCAGCAAGAAAGTCAACATCGAAGATATTAAGGATCTGCACAAAGCCAAATGAAAACAACGGGATTTCTTTCAACGGTAAAATACGCACAAAGATATAAAGGCTTTAATGATTCACAGAAAAAGTTGTTGAATATACAAGAGAGGATGGTGGACAACAACATATCGAGGAGGATAATAGAAAATGAATATGCTGAAGAACTCCATGATCCACCATAACACTAATATTAAATTGAGAGAGACATAGAGAAAAATAACTCTATTACAGGAGAAGTGTTTAGAGCTGCTAGGCACGTGGTAGAGAGAAGCTTAAACGCCAACTTGATACAGACATGGAAGCAACTGAGTACCAAAAGAAATGAGCATTACAGTCATCTCAGAAGCCCATCTCGAGAAGCTATAAACGGTCTATGATAAGAAGGAACAACTGAGTACCGAAAGGAAGGAGCTTCACAGTCATCTCAGGAGTTCGTCTCGAGAAGTTATCAAGTACCAAAGGAGCTGAAGTACAAAAGCCTAGCAGCACAATGGGTGATCACATGAAGATATTGAGTATATAAAGAAGCCAAGCATCATTGTCGAACTTAATATCATTTCAAGAATGATCACATCCTGCTACTGAGTATTTAAAGACAATGGAACTCAAAGTACAACTCAGTAGCAACTTCAACATCTATCAACAAGCAAGGAGCCAAGTCTGTTGGACTTGAAGAGGGCAGTTGTGATAGCCCGAGATCCCACCTTCCTTAATTAAGTCCAATTATATCTGGATTACATAGTGATTTACTTAAAACCTTATTAACCGGGATCTCGTGCATTAAACTTTAACCTTTGACCTTTAACATCGTTCTGTTGACCATAAATGCAGTCCTTTTTTTTTTTTTATCTTAAAACTTATTTAACTTACATTCCTTACCTGTCTCAGGATCGCAACGTTCACTTTACCTTTCATTAAACTTAGGTCAAATAGTTAACAATTTTGACCGAGTCTATTTCAATTCATAATCAAGTATGTTACGATTTACATAACCTGTAATAAAAATTTCGCCATGATCTGTCTATACATGGCCCGTTTGCATATACCTGTCGTGCACATGCTACTATTCATATATATCTGTATACATTCTACAATATCATGCATATCCCGATTCATACATCTATACCATACATGCGAGTTTCATTATATCCATACTCGACTTACATCATTATTACAATCATCTTGCCTCAATTCATAACTTAACCAACTAGTACATAACTTGCTCATAAATAACTTTATATTCATCTACTTTACATAAATATTACACGGGTACATATAACCAATTTCCTTTATGCTTGTCCACCTATTCACATTCTTTACCTTTAGCATCACCGGAACTTCCGGCCTTCTTGGGCTTTACCTGAAAAGTTAGTACATAGCAAGAATGAGCACATAGGCTCAGCAAGTAATTCAGATAACACCTTTCATGCTTACAGTTTATAATATGCGCCATGCATCTCTACTTTATCATGTTATACATGAATGCCACGTAATTCACTTAATAGTTAAATCACATAGTTGCACGTAGGGCACGTTTCAAATCTTTTACTACTACACAGTTCGCATAGAACAATAGCACCTTATAGTCTGAACACTTGCCTGGTCTGCATTTATTTACTTAACTTTTGTTGCCTCGCTAGGCTTTGTTATCCGTCATTTTGTTGGTTTGCTACTTCGAGCGCTATCTGTAAACATACAATCTATATTCATCATTATAGGATCATAACTTAATATAACTTAACAAACTTAACTCATAATTACACGACCATTCGTCTCTAATCATTTCACATTTGATGTATTACACCTTATATAGGTTAATAATACATCATAGCTTGCTTCCGACCTTTTTCACAACCTTAAACATACTTTGGCTTAGCTTTAGGCATGTTATATTATGACATTCATTATCTCATTATACCACAACACCCTTTACATAGTCGATTTTTATCAATCTAGGGTTTACATAACTTATCTCTATCATTTAGTATCAAAACATTTCATTTCAGGTCAAAAATATCATTTTTTTAAACTCTGTCATCCATGGCCCCGGCCGGACTTTGGCCTAAGAAACCACGGCCCCGGCCGTGACCTCTCAGCCAAACTTGGCCCCGGCCGTGGTTTTGCCTACAAAAATCTGGCCTAGGCCGTGGCCTAGAAATCTGAAATTTTGATTTTTGCTGCTGCTTTGGTGAATTTTAATTCTTTAACCGTACATCCAATTGACACCAAATTTGGTACACATGTAGACCTCATACCATAGTATTTTATAAAATTTTCATTTGCCTCATTTGGCTCCTCAAAATCATAGATACACTAGCCCGTAGGAGGGCTGTTCACACAATTTCCAGACTTGGAAATTTTCTGAACTTCCAAAATTCAACTTTTGCAACTTTGTGACTTTTGGCCATAAGCTTTAAAACATCATTCTAACACTTGACATAGTTCATATAACTTATATATGACATGTCCAAACTTTCAAAACCATAAAACTTCGCACGAGACGATAATTGTCCGTTAAAATCCATTTTGAATCGAAACGATCGATTTCGGTCGTTCGAATCGTCTTTTTGTTCAAATTCCTATCTGTTGATTACCAAATCAACCTAAACATATGTAATAACATAAACATGAGTCGTTTGACTCTATTTCACCTTTAAATTTTCAAAATTGCCAAAAATCACATCTTAGGTTGTATTTTCATCCAATTTCAAAACTTTTCATTTTCAATGCTTAAACTCAATTTCAATCCTTAACTCCATTTTTGGTACCACTTACTTCCAACACCTCTTTCAACACGCATAACACATATATAACTTGTACGAGCCTTCAAAACATTTATAACTTTTTATTTGAATTTCTTTTTCCAAAATAACTCATTTTTGGCGTCGGCGAACGTTTTAAAATGTTTAAAATCCTCAATTGTCGCCATAGACGCCAAATAACTTCCAAATCATTTCAAACATGTATATTAACATCAAACTTAGCTTTTTGGCCTCATTTGATCACCAATTACAGAAAATGACCAAAATTACACTTGAGTGACATTTTGTCAACTTTACTCATTTCCTTCCTTAAACCAATCTTCAATCTTTGGACTCTATGCTTCACATAGGTTATCACATACTCAATTAACGACTTTATAAGTCCACATAACTTCTATATGCACGTACTAATGCACTTTACAGATTAAAACGTAATCTATACAAAAAGTATAGCCTAATATTGTAATTATCTATCACAAGTCCTTCCTTTAAACCATTTAGGTATCTAGCTTGTCATTTAACACAAAATTTTTCTTGCATCAAACATAATCAACCTTTCAAACTAGATTTTCGCCACTTCTAACCCCAAATAACACATGATTCTCCATGAATCATGCTTTTTAGCTTGAAAAATGCAAGAATAGTACACCACCTTTGGTCTAGCAAACTTGAGCTTAGGGTTTCATAACACAACTCACATATAGAACACATAACTCACATAATCTTTACATCTAGCTACTAATCCATGCATGGCTACTCTTAGACTTGAATTTAAACTCATAAATCTTAAATCTCATGGCTTGAACATAAACATACCTTCAATATGCACTCCCTCTTCTAGCTTTGAACCTTGTTATGGCTTGATGCCATACTTTAGATGGCTACTTCTTCTTCCTTGCACACTTCTATAGCAGTTCTTTTCAATTTTCTTCAAACTCAAGCCTTTCCTTCTCTTTTCTCTCATTTATCTCAACGTTGCTGGAAACTTCGAAGGAGTGGAATGAAATAAGCTAGCTTGCTACATACATACATAATATATATATTGCTCCAACAACTAACCATGGATGGTTAGTATAACTCTAGCATGGTTAAGGGCATTTGTGTCATTTCTCATGGTTAATTAAGGACATAATAGCCATTGCACCATTTAAGGATACCAATGTCATTTTCCAAATTTGTTAAGGGTATAATGGTCCTTAGCCACAAAATCTAGGAAATTTAAATCCCAATTAAATCATAACTTATCCATTTTAATCCCATTTTGATCCAAACTTGTTTCATCATACTCCCATTTTATTCTATCATCAAATGATCCATAATTGGCTTGTCCCAATTTACTTGTCACACTTTGAAATATTATTTCATTAATTACATATTAATTTCTACAATAATTGGTAATTTTCATAATATTCCATTCTACATTTACTACAAACCAACTTTCGTTCCACGTTTCGCATTTTAAATCCCGACATTCCAATATAGCCAAATTGTTCATTTGTCCATAAACCGCTTCCTCGAGAAGCGAACCTCAATCGAACTACCAAAATCCGTCATCGTTTACCTTTATTCACTCATAATACATTTTCTGCGACTTTTCGTCCCTTTACTTATTTACTTCACATAAATATGCCAAATTTGCACCATTCTTCCATCTAACATACTTTTTACTCATTCTCGAGGTATTACATTCTGTATTTACACATCGTTTATATGCTCAACTTCGTTTCAATCAATAACGACCAATTTCTTTGTAAATTCTATATATTCACATATTATACGCATAATATTCCATAAATCCTTAATAAATCGATTTGACTATACGGTTCCTTCTTCACCGCACATACATACTTACTTTATCTCTTCATTGTCATACCTTCGCCTTTCCAGGCCCATTCATTAACCTCGCTATTAACATTCATAATTAAAACCTCGATTCCATTATTCTCTAACCTTAACTCTTCTTTCTTTATCAAATCAAATTTACATACGCACATATTCACACCTTCAAACTAATTCCTGCTGACACAATAGTGTCCAACACTAATTCATTGCAAGCTACATTAATATAAGTCTTACCATAAATCGTTCATCTTTAATCCTTTAGATTACCAATTAATCCTCAAAATTCATTTATATTATAATTTCATGATCTACTACGTTATTAATACACTTTACATAAATAATTGATCTATATACGATATATAGACCCTCTCTTATATCAAGAGTTTCTCTCTTAATCATCAACTTAATCCCATTGGTCATTTCTATCATATTGCTCACACAATACATCATATTTAATCATTCATTAATACATTCTATCATTTAAACCACGTTTTATCTCACAACCTTTATTTAATTCCTCAATATCCTCATTTAGAATTTCTATAAAATCCTGGGGTGTCACAGTAGTTATGTCCTTGTCTTAGTGACTAAAGGAGCCAAGTCTGTTGGACTTGAAGAGGGCAGTTATGTCCTTGTCTTAGTGACTAAATTAGCCAAATCTGCTGGGTTTGAACGGTTCTTAGTGAACCAGAGTTTCTAGGCCTGATGTGCTTGAAGGGTTCTGTATGAACCATTCTTAGTGGTTTTCCTACTCGTTGAAGTAGAAGAGTGGAGTAGGAGTTATTTAGTCTCTGAACCACTTAAAACTCTCTGGTGTCATTTACATTCAGTCATTTACATTCTGTCATATATATATATATATATATATATATATGGATATAACTGTTAAAATTGGTTTACTTGACAAGTGGCTATCTTCAATACAGTCTTAACTTAACGGAGAAGTTTTACAAATCTTTAAGGGGAGTTTTCAAACTAATATTCCACTATGCAAACAAATCTTGATTAAATGAATTAATTGGTAATAAACTATTGAAGTTAGAAAAAAAAGTTTCTAAGAGATCTATTCAACCACCCCCCCCCTTCTAGATCACTTGTATGCCTCTGGGAACTAACAATTGGTATCAGAGCCGGTTCTCACGAACATAAAAAGCTCACGCTTTGAGTAGATTGTATGGCACTAGTAAAACTCTGTTTTTGAGTTTAAGAATTGAAGTGAACCATTATTTATGAACAAGCTTACAAATTAATGTGTCTTTTCATGCAGGTACAAATATGAATGTTGATTGTTGATACTTTGTCTGATGCTGTATACTCATTGACATTAATCATTTCTAAGACAAATTCAGATGATTTCAACAAAGAAGCTATCAAGTGAACTTTCAAAATTAAACTGATGCAGCAAGATGAAGAAATCAAAAGGATGTTCTATTGATAAGAATTATTAATTGATTCACTCGAAGAATACAATAACTTGTATCTCTGCCCTCAAATAAACTGGGAAGTTCAAATCTTGATGCCAAAGGACACCGGATCCTATTCTTCTCAAAGGAAACATCACTGTGCCAAGCACTAACAAAACTACTTCTCACCGGTTCGAAAGTTTATAGCAGAAGCAAGTCCAACAGAAATCTATGCTTTAAAGTGTAAAATGATTTTCTATATACCAAATGTCAGCAGCTGGAATCAGTCTCGAATCCAAGTATTCACTCGATGGGTTCAGCATTAAGCTTTATGATAAGCTTAAGGACTTAAATTCAAAGGATATTACCTGAAGATGAGTGGCAAAGGAAGTGCTTCATTTATTTAAGAACAGTTTTAAGAGTTTTGTCAAGCTACAACATATGGTAATCAATGATGAAATCCTCAAGTAGCATTTTTCCTTTCTTCAAGTGAATGGTCTCTAGCTTGATTGATTTTAAAGGAATCTAATTCAAAAGTTTTCAATGGTCTTCTGAAACTACTTCTCTGAAATTGGGAGGTAGATCATATTGAAAATTACAGTTGTATACCTCACTGCAATGTCATTGGTGATGAATATCAAAGTCATTTTCCTAAATCACAGATACCAGGCCCGGGACCTGAAAATCAACTCAGCACAGATGAATGGACATATATATATATATATGTATATCTATGATCACCGGATCTAAGATTCATTTTTCAGATCATTAAAGTTCAAGAAGAGTTGAAGAAACTCATTCATGTACAAAACAACTCATTCAATGAAGAAGTTCATACAAGGCACACCCTGTTTACGTGCTCAGACTTAAAAGACAAATGCTCTCAATGTCAAATTTCTTCAAAACCATCTATGAATGAGAAGGGTGAGAAGATCAAGGCAATAAGGAGTAATCATGAATGACTTACTCTAAGTTTAAGAAATCACCTTTCAATCTGTGAGAAAAGGAAAAGTTCATCTCAAGAAAATTTCACGCTCATAGCCATTGGCAGTAGGCTCTCCAACATTAATGCATCAGAAGAAGCTCTAAGCTTGAAATGGTTGAAGAAATATCTGCTTGACATTCTATGGAAAAGTCAGATCTATAAAATGCTAAACAGGAAGTCTTTTGATAGTGTATATCATCACAAATCATTCTGGATAGAGATGACCAAAGGAGAACAACAGGAAGGAAACAATGTTGTAGTCTCAAGAGAAAATTGTACTGAGACTCAACGATGAATATCGTAGAGTTCTTTACTCAACAAAATTTGCTGGATACCTCAAGGAAGTCAATCTATGAAAGATTGAATGAAGTATGAATACTGATGCAAGAAGAAGACTTGATTCTTGGAATTCTCTAGAAGAGAAAGAAGCTGGTTATAAAGGAAGGCATCTATTAATCTTTGACCTCACCTATTGATTTAGTGAATCAGGTCGGATCTGTTGTCACTAATATCATGGTAAGGTAAAAGATCTTTCAAGTCAGAAGAAAGTTCATCTCTCAAAGAAGGATCATAGAGTCTGTCAGGCGATCGCAGAATAAGGCTTGGCAAATTGAAGTGTCTTTTCAGAAGATCGTAGAGTTGTCTCCTCATCAAAAAACTAACTCTTGAGATCATAGAATCAACGCAGTCAGTCACTCTACGACTCTCAAAATCTAGTCTACGAACCAAGCAGAGTCAAAGAGCAACCTCTACATGAGCAGTCAGAGTCATGGCAACGATCCTTACAAAGTCCATCCAAAAAGTTGTCCTTGAGCTGGCAAACAAGCTGAACAAAGATCTCTGAGTTCATCTAAAGCTTCTAGTCTTAACAGAGATCGTAGAGCAGCTCAAATCTTAACTCTACGATTGCACTTCAGGCAAGATCGTAAAGTAGCACAGCCAAGTCGTAGAGTAAGAAAGCAAGCTCAGAATTACAAAACTCATCAGAAGACAAAATTTGAGGAAAATTATTGATGAATGATCGTTACAGTCAACTCTGTATCTTCAGAAGGCAAGCTGAAGTTAAATTTTGTTCTTCAATGGACTACCTTTCTCATTCCAGTCACAAAGTCCCAAAACAATGTGATTGATGAACCAAATGCACTTATCTCTCCTGTCATAATACTAAATTTTACGACTGATAACCAAGCTAGCCTTATCATCCCAAATCATAGAGTCACTTCCTGATCGTAGAGCATATTAAGTCTACATTTGCACTTCATACAAATTTCTTGCCCATAAACTCCTTCATAGCTATTTACCAGCCTATAATTCATGACATTAGTAATCAAGATCATCTATTGACAGGATGATGGTTGAGTGACTAGCAGTCAACTCTACGAACTGTTCAAGCTTACTCTAACAGGGCAGGTGAACTTCACGCCCTCTAAAATCAAGTGGGTTAGAATACTTGATGTGCTTCAGTTATGAAAAATGCAAAAGTTAAGCCCACGTTCTACAAATGAGTATCTGGCACGTGTCCTCTGCAAAAATAAGAGGGAACTAGCATAAGCCAATTTTTAAAACTGACGGTGGTCATTTCCCATCAGTTGTCAATACCCATTCTCCCAAAACTCATCAAAACCATAGAAATCAAAAATTCTACAGAAATCGAAATCTCTCCCTATGCTATTCTCAAATCAGTTTAATCTCATGGCATCTCTTCAAGTTATTCCTAGAAATCTTGTTTATTTTGAAAAATTTGGAAATGCAGAGCAGAAATTCAAAGATATTTTTCATCTGGTCAAGAATGCTGGGTTCACCATGTGTTTGGAAACCAGCACCAGGATTTTCTCTACACTTGTGAAAGAATTCTATTCAAATGCTGATTATCGAGGAAATACCCTCATCACAAAGGTTAAGGAAATCTCATTGCAAATAGGGGTTTCTGAAATCAATCTCAGTCTAGGTATTCCAATCGGAGGAATTACTTCTCTTTACAAGATTAATATTGAGCTTGGACTGGAGCTGATGGGCTATGAGAAGAATTTTCCTTTAAAAGGAATCAAGAAGAAAGATTTCCCTCAATAGTACGAGTTTCTGGCTGACATTGTTGGGAAGAGCATTCTATGCAAAGACACTGCATATGATACTATCAGTGAAGACCAATTAAGGCTTATGACTGCTATTGCTCAAAGAAAGAAAATCAATTTCGGAGAAGTTCTCTTAGGATGGATAAAGAGATGGATAGATGATGCAAAGACAAGAGATGAAGCAGGAAAGTCCACTCCCAGGATGCTCTATGGGAGATTCATAAGCATCATTTTGAAGAAATTGCTGGTAAATGCAATTGGGGAAGATGAAGGAGAAATTCTAAACTGCAACAAAAGAATTACTCCAAGATTGTTTGAAGATTGGAAAAAGAACCCTCATGCCAATAAGGGTAAAAAAGGCACGAGGATCGAGAAGCATCAGCAGAAAGATGGAAGAGAAATCTAAAGGAAAAGGAAAAAGGGAAATGGAAGAAATATCTGAGGAAAAATTACAGGAGGCTAATGAGCAGTCAAGAAATAAAACTCTTGTGATCTATGAGAGTCAGGAATCAAATAAGGAAAGAAAATTCAATGAAGCAGAGAAGGTTGCAGAAGAGAAAGATGTCAGTACAGGGAAAACTAAGAAGGAGAAGATAAATCCCAAATGGTATGAAATTGAGAAGAAGAAGAAGAAGGAGAAGAAGAAGAAGAAGAAGACAGAAAAGAAAGTTACTCACACTGTTCCAATGAGAAGTTGGAGAATTAGAGAACATTGGAGAAGTTCAATCATTACAGGACCACATCAGGTTATAGAAATTGATGATGATGAAACAAATTCAGATTCTGGAGAAAGAACATCTGATAGTTCAAAAGAAGAAACTTCTACAGGCTCTTCAGAGAAAAAAATCTGAATGTCATAAAAATAGCCTGTCTGAAAAAGAAGTCATATTGGGTTTTGATCAAGAAGCTGAACTAGTTGTAAAAGACTCAGCACCTGAGTTCAGCGAAGATGATGATGTTGTTGAAGATGTTGCTGTACCAGGGGAACAATTCTCGAAAAATTTTGAAGCTGGAAAGGCTAAATCAGATGAGAAAGGAGACTGTCAAGAAACTGTGATGAAAGAAGATAAACACCTTCAAGAAAAGACCAACACTTATGAATTAGAAGAATCAAAAGATAGGTCAAGAAGGTCAAATAGAAGAAGAGGATTAAGTGGCTTTATGAAGAAAATAGGCAGGAGTTCAAGTACAAGTCATAAGGAGAGACAAATAAGGATGAAAGTTGAAAAAAAGCTGAAGAAAGTAAGACTACTAAGGAAACTGGAAAAGCAGCAATATGAAGCATATCGACTGAAGGAGATCAAAAGGAGACGTAAAGAAAGAAGGGAGCATGCAAGCCAGATGAAAAAATGTTCTATTTCATGGGATCATGATCATCTATTCAGTTTCATTCCCATACTACCACTTCTAAGTCCTATAGTCATGAATGATCAAAGTTCTATAAGTTGGAGCTACTCAACATTTCCAAATCTTTCATTAGTCGCTCAACATTTCTTAAAGGCAATGACCATTGCAACCACACTGATAAGCAGTGAGCCCTTCTATCTTCACTACCAAAGTTGCCAGGAAATATCCATCTGGAATCTGACCAGCTCTCAATCATCCAGCCAGTCTGTGGGGAATCAAAATGCAGAAATCAAAACGTCCTCTTTTGTGACTTACTAAATTCTTAGTCACCCTGCACCACCTCCTTGATCGTAGAGTCCCAAAACTTTGCAAACATTTTTCAAAATACCAATTTTCCAGTCATAGAGTCCCAACATTCTATGGACCATGAAAATGTACTTATTCCTATTCTCATAGAGTCTCAAAACTCTGTGTTAGACTTCAAGATATCTTTCTAAACCAGCATTGGTACAGTCAGCTCCATACAATATCTAAATTGATGATGTCAAAAAGGGGGAGAAAATATAAGGAACTAAGGGGGAGCAACATCTATGAAGAAGGAGAATAAGCCAACTAAGGGGGAGACAACAAATAGCCAGCAAACTGAGTGAGAGAAAAAAGAAACCAGCAAATTGAGTGAGAGAAAAGTGAAACTTGAAGAGCAGCTGTAAGTATGTATAACCTTTTTTTTTGTAAAAATGCTCATTTAATGAAATCATTCTTTTGCACTAGCCATACAATATTTTACTGTATCGTAAGACCTAATTTACCTGTCAAATAGATGCATTATATGAATGTCATATTAATAAGTCTATTAGTTTTGTCATCATCAAATAGGGGGAGATTGTTGAAGGTTGTTTGATTTGATGATGATGACTGTTGTGCAAAAATGATTGTGGTAAATGTGCTTACATGGTTGATTGTCAATGTGTATCTGACAAAGTGTTTATGTGTTAATATGCTTACTTGATTATGTGCGTAGATGTTCTAAAAGTGCTTATGTGGCTAATTGACAAAGTGATTATATGTTAATCAAATTATGTGTCTACATGATCATGTCTGTATGATATATATTACCTATTTCAAATACAGTGATTTACACACTTGTATAACACAAATATGATCTTGTTGAAAACTATCAAATGCCTATAAAAGAGAATGAAAGTTATCTGGTTCAAATGTTGTAAAGTCCTTTTAAAAGATATATGTGTACAAAGGACTTAGATTTTAAAGATCAGAAATGTTATGTTGATCTTTCTGTAGGAGTCATTCTGCATAAAAGATGCATGATATAAGCAGAGTAGCATAAGAATGAATCATTGTTATATTTGTGTATGACAGAGTCTGTAAAGTCCTTTCAATATATATAATGATGTAATAATGTACGAAAGGACTTAGTTAGAAAAGATCAAATTTGTTAGGTTGATCTTATGTTAGATCTGATCAGTCTATATGATCGTAGAATGGACTCTACGATTCCAAACAAAAAAGACTAAACGATTTAGTATGATTCGTAGAGTGAAATATACGACTCCTTACAAGGATAACTCTACGATCATCAAAAAGAAACAGATGTGCAAGAGGTCTACAGAATATACAAGCTAAATTAAAGAACTGATCAAGTATAAATCGTAGAGCGGAACTCTACGATCGTCGAACAGATAGCTAAGCGAGCCTGTAGTTAACGCAGAACCAGAGAAGAAATGTACTCTACGATATACACAATCTAGCAAGATCGTAGAGTAAACATGAAAAACAAGCACATACGAGAACTATACGATTTGCACAGTTAGAAGAAATTATAGAGTGAAACAGAATGACAAGACATGCAGAAAATTGTTCTACACATGGAATAATCGTTGAGTAGAAATAAAGGATGTGCCAACGAAGACAACAACTCAACAATTCCACTGAAAAGCACTGCAGTCAGCAACTTCACGACTTGCAGAGAAGGACAAGCTCGTAGAACGAAATCATAAAGCAAAGCACTGCAGACAAACTCTGCGATCTGAACAGGATAGCAAGATCACAAAGTAAGAGAAAAGATCGCTCTAACTCAACGTTTTACTTGAAATACCTCAAGTAACATTCATGGAGCTGAATTCGCAGAATTAGAATGAACAGCCTATCACTCGACGAAATCACTGAGCAGTTCATAACCAGTAAACTAACAGAATGACAATATAGTGCGAGAGAAAAGAGAATACTCCTCGCCCAAATTCAAGAAAGATTAAGTGCTTTTGAGATACAGATGCATGTCAGAGTCACAAAAGACTTTGTGCCTAAACGACTATAAGTCAGGACCCACTGCTCAGAAAAATGGTGAATAAAGTCAGACTAATGGGACATCTCTGAATACATCAGAACAACTAGTTCTAAAAGTCAAGGAAGGTATTTATTAATGGATCAGAAGATTAATTAGCAAAAAATATAATAATCTTTGCTGAACAACTCTAGGAGTGCAACGGCTATAAATTCAGAGAAAGCTAAGCTACAGTTTGATATATCAAAACATGTCAGAAAAGGGAAAAAGAACTAACATAAGCAGCAAGAAAGTCAACATCGAAGATATTAAGGATCTGCATAAAGCCAAATGAAAACAACGAGATTTCTTTCAACGGTAAAATACGCACAAAGATATAAAGGCTTTAATGATTCACAGAAAAAGTTGTTGTTGAATATACAAGAGAGGATGGTGGACAACAACAGATCGAGGAGGAAAATAGAAAATGAATATGCTGAAGAACTCCACGATCCACCATAACACTAATACTGAATTGAGAGAGACATAGAGAAAAATAACTCTATTACAAGAGAAGTGTTCAGAGCTACTAGGCACGTGGCAGAGAGAAGCTTAAACGGCAACTTGATACAAACATGGAAGCAACTGAGTACCAAAAGAAAGGAGCATTACAATCATCTGAGAAGCTCATCTCGAGAAACTATAAACGATCTATGATAAGAAGGTATAACTGAGTACCGAAAGGAAGGAGCTTCACAGTCATCTCAGGAGTTCATCTCGAAAAGTTATCAAGTACCAAAGGAGCTGAAGTACAAAAGCCTAGCAGCACAATGGGTGATCACAAGAAGATATTGAGCATATAAAGAAGCCAAACATCATTGCCGAACTCATTATCATTTCAAGAATGATCACATCCTGCTACTGAGTATTTAAAGACAATGGAACCTAAAGTACAACTCAGTAGCAACTCCAACATCTATCAACAAGCAAGGAGCCAAGTCTGTTGGACTTGAAGAGGGCAGTTATGTCCATGTCTTAGTGACTAAAGGAGCCAAGTCTGCTGGACTTGAAGAGGGCAGTTATGTCCTTCTCTTAGTTACTAAACTAGTCAAACCTGTTGGATTTGAAGGGTTCTTAGTGAACCAGAGTTTCCAGGCCTGATGTGCTTGAAGGGTTCTGTATGAACCATTCTTAGTGGTTTTCCTACTCGTTGAAGTAGAAGAGTGGAGTAGGAGTTATTCAGTCTCCGAACCACTTAAAACTCTCTAATGTCATTTACATTCAGTCATTTACATTCTGTCATATATATATATATATATATATATATATATATATATATATATATATATAACTGCTAAAATTGGTTTACTTGACAAGTGACTATCTTCAATACAATCTTAACTTAACGGAGAAGTTTTTCAAATCTTTAAGGAGAGTTTTCAAACTAATATTCCGCTGTGCAAAGAAATCTTGATTAAATGAATTAATTGGTAATAAGCTATTGAAGTTAAGAAAAAAAAAATTCTAAGAGATCTATTCAACTCCCCCCCCCCCCCTTCTAGATTACTTGTGTGCCTCCGGGAACTATCATCATTAATGTTATATATTGACATAAAAAATAAAAATAAAAGTAAAAATCAAATCAAATCAAACCTGGAAATAATTTATCTATGTTTTATGTATGCATATATAACACATATATTCCACTAGAAAGCAATTACATATGTTTGATTTCTTTATGATGAAAAATAAGAACTATGGTCTATGCATGTTTAGTCGTCATTGACCTTATTATCGACGGGATTTATGTTGTCAGCATTGACGCCATCGCCAATAACCCACTTTTTTGTAGTGTTATCTTACCAACCATCTCAAAACTACTAGAAATTATAAAAACTTAAAAAGACCTAATCTTCATTATACAAAGAAAATGGATTCTAGGCACTCCAAAGAGTGCGGGAACCTGTCAAAAATTAAAATCAACTCTGAAGATTCAAGAAATTGAGATAGTCTCTATTTATATTTTTTCCCTTTTTAGCTTCACATTATATAAATTAGTAAGATGCCTAACAATTTATATGACTAATCAAAATTAGAAATCCTCATAAAAATGACTAATAGCATTTCAATTTCGTGAAACTTAAATATAGCTAAAAATTGTGAATGCTAGATTACTTTATCATAATCTGACACTTCAAATGCTAGCCAATTTGATGTCACTACTTAAATTATACATAGCAGACCATAGTCACTACTTATGGTTCAAATCAGAAATTAGGATTTGCACTAGAAAATTCAAAAATTCCAAATACAGAATAATTGACTAAAATTACACATACACAATCTATTCTTGAACCAAGCATGTGACTAAACTTAGGGGCTTTAAAGTTACCTGTAGTACACAGCAAAAAAAGAAGTTACCTGAATATTATTTCGGTATGAGCAGTGTGGTAGCTAATTTGTTCTTCACCTCCATAATCTATGATTGGAATAGATAATTTGAGAATTAAGGAGACATAATTGGAGAATGAACTGAACAAATACAAAATCAGTACAAACTATGGAAAATCATACACCTTTGGGTCGGCGATGGAGGATCTGTAATGTCCTAGAATTTTCACGTCATTATTAATTAAATTATTAATTTAAATTCTAACGAGTTATTTTTACAAGATTATTTAAATCTTTTTATGTAATTAATTAATTACGTGATTAAATGATTATGTGATTAATTACTAGAATTAATTAAAGGGGGTCACTAATATGTTATTTAAATTAGTGAACAAACCCTAAAGTTTTAATATCAAAATAATGGATAAGTTTCCTATTAATTAAATATTCAATTAAATTGAATATAATGAGTTAATTAAATATAATAAATTAATTAATATAATTATTAATTAATGTAAATAATGTGAAATATTAATAATAATATTTATTAGTCCATTTAGTAATTTAATACTAATGGGTTAGAGTATTTAATTATTTATTCAATCTAATTATTTATTTAACCATGGATTGAATAATTAATGTGTAAATTATTAAATTAGCCCAACATGGGTCAATTAGTAGCCCAAGTGAAGAATAATAAAATTTGACAAATTAGTAGCCCAAACAATTTAATAGGAGCCCAATTGGTATTTTAAAGAAAACTCAATACTTGACCCACTTGGAAAATACTTAATTTAACTATTAATTATTAAAAAGTGACATGGACAATGATTTTGGGACAAGAAAAAGAAGTCATTAGCCGACATGCTTGGGAAAGAGAGAAAAAAATTATTTTTGTTTTTATTTTGTTTTATTTTTCATTTATTTAATAAAAGGATTGCTTGTATTGATTTTTAAAGTACATGGATCATTCCTCTTTTCACCTAATGTGTTATTTAACCCATTTCTTGTGTAAGTATCCTTGCTACCCTCATGATGGTATTTTAATAGATATAGATTTTATATCTATCCAAATTGTAAGTATATTTACAATTTAGGAGCTTGTATTGGTCATTTCTTTTTCTTCCACTTTGCAAGCTAGAGAGTGTAGAAAAATATTTTGAGAGCAAAACTACCAAGAGAATGAGTTCTTGGTTCATGTCATCTTCTTTCACCACCTATTTTGAAAGAAAAAGGAGGATAGCCATTAAATCAAGATAATGGTTATTCTAAATCTAGGTTTTATTTTTAAATTAAATAAACCAACATGTGCGTATAAATATGTTAATATAGTTAATAATGTATAGTAGTAATATTTATGTCATGCTTGAGTTTAATATGCTTGGTTTGTATCTTGGTATATTTTGTATGCTAAAATATGTGTTTAGTAGTGTATAATTAAGTCTTGAAATTTATGACCAAAAATATTTCTATAAAACTTAGGTGTTTGGTATTTTTTTGGATTTTTATTGAGGAGTTAAAGATTACTTGAAGGTATAATTTTAATTAAAGTGGGTACTGTTCACATTCTGCCGGAAGAAAAAAAGGGGGGGGGGGGGGGGGGGGGGGGGGTTCCGCGCAATGCGCGTAAGGTTATTTGGCTAAAGGACGCGGAGCCAAACGACGTTGTTTGGCGTCGGTAAAAATTTACTCCGCACGGAAGCCGTTTCCGGCTTCTCAAAACGGACCGTTTTGGGCAATAAATTTTGTAACGCGCGCAATGCGAGGCAGTATATTTTCCGGCAAAATTACTAAACTGCCCTTCCGTGTTTTTTTTTACAAAAATACTATTTTGCCCTCGGATCAGTTTTCAACTTATTTACAGAAATGTCATTCGGGTTAAATTTAATTAATTTAAATATTTAAAAACTAATTTAAAATTATAACAAAAATAATAATAATACAAAAATGATATTAGGGAGGATATTTTTCATTAAGTTTAATATTTAAATATTTTAAATATTAATCTAGTTAGCTAAATCATGGTTAAGTTAAATATATTTATTAGTTATTTATTATTTAAAATGTTAATAATAAAAAAAGGTGATAAATTAGCAATTATTATTTAATTCCTATTAAATAATAATTAAAGAGAGATAAAATTTATAAATTAATTATTTATTATTTAAATATTATTATATAATAAATAAGGATAATTAAGTAATTAATTATTATTTAATTAGCATTAAATAACGATTAATGGAAATTAAGTTATTAGAATAATAATTTATTATAATAAATAAGGATGAATTGATTATTATTTAACCTTAAATAGTAATTAAAATTAATTAAATAATTAATTATTATTTAATTGACATTAAATAATAATTAAAGAGGATTAAAATTAGTAAACTATTATTTAATTTCCTTAAATTAAATAATAAGTGAGGTTAATTAATTAATTAATTATTAGTTGATTAATATTAAATTAAAGAAGGTTAAAATTAAATCAATAATTATTTATTATTTAATTATTATTAAATAATGGGTAAGTACAATTAGTTATTATTTATAATAACTAAAGTTAATTAATTAATTTCTATTTAATCAAGATTAAATAGTAATTAAATAGAGATCGAGCTAATAAAATAAATTGAATTTAATTATGATTTAATTAAACAATTGTAATAAATTGTTTAAGGGTTTAATAAGTGCCCAACACTTAATAAAAATTATTTTTTAAATTGTTAACCTAAAATGATTAAGGGTCTATAAGGTTAATAATATTATTTTGACTGATGTAAATTATGTGTTAGTACTTATATGATAAATAAGTACCTTAGTGAGCGTATAGTTGTGCAAATACGCCGTACTAATTATTAGACCAACTTTATTAATGTTAGGTCTTTCAACGCCAGTTAGTTAAAGCTAGACATTTATTGTAGCTGAGCAGACAGGCAAGTTCCTTATCTCTAAACTCATTTCATTGAGCAAATTATTTATTTAAGCTTGAACTGTAATTCCAAGTATGCTTTGAGTGGTTTAATTCCTTTACAATTATTCCACATCGATATTGTTGTTATTCGCACTTGTTGCACTTAATATTGTACAGTACTTGACTTGTACTTAATTATTGTTCTACTGTTTAAAGAACTGTTCAAAGTAGGTCTGAGTCATTGTTCGGCTAGACATTTATGTTAAAGATTTTAAAAGCTATCCACATCATTGAAGATGCGGATTCTTAGACTATTATGAACACCATTTTATTATAGGGGAGTACCATGTATCTAATATCAAGTACAAAATACGAAAATTAAATGTTATGCATACACATATTGTACTGAGGCTGATCCCCTCGGGTACATATTTCTGGTAGTAACCATTGGGTCAACCTGTTATTGACTCCAGTGGATATTTATAGTTCATAGTCTATTTGACTATCCTAATTTTAAAAGTAAATTATTATTCCTGCTTATGTTATTCACATTATTGAATTGTTCAACTATTCCCTTTTATTCATGATATATTGTTTCTTGTTGTTATTTAAATTTGTTGAGCAAACTAGTTGTTCACTCTTGTTATATCATGAAACCTTATTGCAGTGCAACCCGAGACTTCGGAAAAGAACAAGGGTAAAGGAAAGATGAAGTGATAGACTTCGAGATGCAGTCTTGTAGTTAATTGAATTAATTGTTATGTAATATAAACCCTAAATACTTTATTAAGGGTATTTGTGTACTTTTGTGTAAGGTTATCGTATCTTGGGACTAGTAACACCTTTTGAATGAACAACATATGTTTATTTTTCCGCATTTAGTTATTGTATGTTGTTTAGAGGTGAATGTTTGTATTAGATCGTGATGACCGGATCTGGGTATTTGGAACCCGAATTTGGGGGCGTCACAGGTGCACTATAGGAGGGGTCTGGAAGAAGAAGCAGAAGAAGGAGGGGAGGAGGATATGAACAAGAGAAGAGAGATAAGGAAGAGTCGGAGGCAAAGGAATAACAAGGAGGAAGGACTAGGCGGAGGAGCTAAATGGGAGACTGGGATCGACAAATTGAGAGGGAAAAACCAAAATCGGGAGAAGGAGAAAACAAAAAGACTCGTTGCCGTCGTGGTTAAGGCTTTAAAAAAGGACTCAATCTCGACGGCATGTCCATCAACAATACTTCCGTTGTTATTGACTCATTGGCAACGTTGAGTCCGTCGACCCTAAACTTTGTCCGTTGCCTATAACTTCTCCCTCCACTGCGAATTAGATTGTAAAATTGAAAGAACTCTTACCATGAAATATTTGTTGAACAGTGAAAAAAGGGCATCCCCCTCATTTTCCTTTCTGGATGTTGTGCTCAGCGTGACAACATAAAATGAGAGAAAGATGGCTATTTGTTGAACAGTGAAAAAAGGGCATCCCCCTCATATTCCTTTCTGGATGTTGTGCTCAGCGTGACAACATAAAATGAGAGAAAGATGGCTTCCCTTTCCTACAGACAGAAATTTATTTTCCTTCCATGTACTAATTCCTCTACAAAGAGTATTCTGAAGATTGGTCCTTGCTATGTGAAATTCTTTCCCATCTACTGAAGGGATATATTAAAATAAAAGTTTTCTATCAAGGATGTTGTATGCCAATCTAGTTTTTAGTTTCATATAGTCTTGTATCCGGTTCTGCAATACAGCTTGTTGCATAAATCTTGTTGACTGTTGTAGGAAAACGCTTAATCTAATTTGGTGCATTGCATATTTTAACTTGTTACATATATCTTATCATACAATTTCAAGATTTTAGTACAAAAATAATATTATCATCAAAATTAAAGAACGGAATGTGACCAAATCAATAATGACATGTGAAACATTCCTCAGTATAGGATTAATAACTTACCCCTCAATTTTTAATTAAGTAATCAATGTTTTTCTAATTCGGGATAGTCATTCAATTTGCACTTTCATCACTACTCATATCTAGTATCGATAAAAATCTATCTGTCTCCGTAAAATATTATATAAAGACACTCCTGCCAGTTTTAGTATAACGCTGCACTAGGATTACACATGGCAAAGATAAGAAAAAAAATTATTGTAAATAGAATTTTTAGAAAGAATAACCAATTTCAGGAAATGTAATAATTTCGGTGTGTCATTCTTTTTAAGTAGTGTGATATTTTTCAGCGACAAAAAACACTTATTATACTTATTTATGTTGAGTCCACTATAGCTAATAAGATATTACCATAAATTTTGTCTACCGAAAAATGTTTAAAAGTAATAAAAAAAATTATATTAAATATGTCATAAGAACTAATATACCCTCAAAAGTAGGGTTCACTGGTTTAAGAAAAAAACACTTATTATACTTATTTATGTTGAGTCCACTATAGCTAATAAGATATTACCATAAATTTTGTCTACCGAAAAATGTTTAAAAGTAATAAAAAAAATTATATTAAATATGTCATAAGAACTAATATACCCTCAAAAGTAGGGTTCCGGTTTAAGAAAAAAACACTTATTATACTTATTTATGTTGAGTCTACTATAAATAATATTAAAACTTATTTTTTAAAAAATAAAAGGAGTATAAAATAACACGATCTTCTTGAGTTTGTCATTATAACACTACTAAGTTAACAAGGTCCTCTCTTGGTCCCAAACAAAATATTTTTATTTTATAAAAACAATTTAAAGTATGCCATTAAAATACAAAATAATATTTAATATCTATTTTACATCAAAAGACGCACCATTTCAAATAAAAAGATAAAATCTTTAGTTCATTTATGTGGGTTTCATTATGAAAAAATAAAAATTTATTTATATTCGTTCCTTTTATAAACATCTTTTATACGAACATGGTAAACATATATCATTTTTTATTGTATTAAGTGTATACCTTAAATAAAAATATTTTCTCAATATTCTGGAAATGAGAAATTATTTTTTTTGGAACTTGTGGCTATGAGTGAGAGTACATATGAATCAAAGCAGGCAGAATTATACCTGGCGTGAAGAATCCGACACTTGGATACCAGTCTGGTAAAGCTCCGACGGGGAATCGTATGTAAGTTTCATCACACTCCCTCCAGAGAAAAAATCTTCAATAAAATGAAACTCTAAGAAATTGTAAACCAAAACAACAAAAACACATAAAAATCCCCACAAATAATGGGAAAGAAATGGGTATCACAGTGGCGGCCTTAAACAGGAGTTTGTAGCCATTAATTGGCGACACCTCAATGGATTCCGCACAATCCTCCATTGAAGAAAGAAAATTGAGAAATAAGAACAGCAACTTGGGGGTTTGTTGGGTAAAGTGAAAGAATTGGATTAACAAAAAAAATAAATTATTCACGTTTAATAACTATTCACGTTTAGCATCCAAATTATAGTCTTTTTAGGTTTAATTTTTAATTTTTAATTATTTTTCTTATTTAGTACTTTTTAATAATTCTATTTTTATAAAGTATGACATAAAATGATTAAATTATGAAGTCTAAGAATATAATATATAAAAAAAATTAATTACTAGATGAAGCATGAAAAACATGTATAATTTGAGAACTAATAAAAAAAATATCCCTATTTGAAAAATACAACATGCACAAATCCTGTTTGACTTAACAGCTGTTGTATGTTTATTCAATTTTTTATGATCTTGTTAAATGAGTTTTTTTGTTCAAAACAATTAAATTATTTGTGTTAATATTATAATCATAGTTGTATCTTGTATGTATGAAAACGTACTATTTTTTGGTGCAAACAGGGGCGGACCTACACTGGGGGCAGTAGGGCCCGCCAGGGAAGATTTGGAAATCTGATATATATATATATATTTCCAAAATTTCAAAATTTTAAATTTGAGAATAAATCATAAATATTACTTTCTCAATTTCACAAAATGAATCTTCTTTTCAAATTTTATGAAGTTTAAAGTTATATTTTTTGTTTCATATAACTCATGCATTATCGTGTGTTTAGTTTTGTACTACTGGTATGAATTGTTATGACGAATTTAAGAATAAGATATAACTTTATTAAACAAAAACTCACCCCACAACATAAAATTTCATATGTTCACGAAATAATCAAGAAGAGATCAATCATTAATCATCATAGTTTCATTTATGAAAGTCTTTTAGATATCAAATTCTTTGGTGCATAAGTTCACGAAATCCACGTGAAAAGATCAATTATTCTTCTGATATAAATAATAATAAATACAATTAAGTTGAGTATTAAATTAATTTGTGTAAAAAATTATAAGAGTTCATTACTAAATATGATTATAATTAAATACACTTATAAAACTCAAAAAATAAACAGATATGAATGTTTTATCAATAAAAAAATGTATGCACCCATCATAAGTAATTAAAATTTTAAATAATTAAATATAACATTAATCAGTGCTAAGTCAATTCAATTAAATAGTATGAATTATTACGGCGTTAATTCTGTTTGTCTTTCAATTAATTACTACTATGCACACCTGTACTATGCACACCTGAGACGCCTGCAATGCACAAACAGCTCCATCCAAACCACTGATCAGTATAAAAAACCGAAGTCTGTGCTACCGTCATCAAATTCAAAGCTACCAAAGAACACCATATATAGAACTACAATACATGTCATCCTACGTACTCCCAGAATTAGACTATATTTGTCATAAAAACAAATATAAGGAATAAGCTCCAACCTCTTGTTAGAAATTGCACCTTATTCTATATTGCTTAATAATTGTCAAGTTTAGGTTTGACTAAAATTTATTAATGGACATAATTTAAGTAAATATAAATGTACAATCCGCTTCCCTAATTGTGGAGAAAAAGAGAAAACTTCAATTGATTTGTATAGAAATCATTTGATTTATGTCTACAGTGAGGGATTTAATAAGTTGCAAAGTTATTTGCTAAAACTAATTTTTACTTGTCCCATTTAATAGAAAAGACTATTAGTTACTTTATAAGTACAAGTGGTGTAGTCTTTTTTTATTTTGGAACAAAAGAAAAATAGTGAGAACTATTCAAATTCTATTTAACTATTAATTACTAATGTGTAACTTACCTAATTAGTACTAAATTTGGCATTTGAACTATTTGGAGTATAATTTTATTTATGTAAAAAACAGTAAGGTTTATGGATTTCTTGTTGTGAAATTCAATTTAATTGTGTAGTTCTATAAAATGAAAGTCTTTGAAACACAATTTTTTTTTAAATATTGAAATGTGAACTTATTTCACTTAATTAATTCTCAAAGGTCCTACAAAGTTATAAGCTGAATTTAGAAAGAACAATATTGATTTGGTGAAGAAAATTAATATAATAATTTGGTTAATTAAATACCTATTTTATTAGTCTAAATATGTTCCAAAATATTTATAGTGATTGAGTTCAATAGTGCGATTGAAAATAAGCTATAAATATTAAAATAGATACATATTAGGTGATAATATATAGGTATGTGCTTATTTACCTTGAGATTCTAAATACGTTGTATAAGAATAAGTGATTCGATACTAATGACTATTTTACTTTAAAAGTAAAAATAATTTTCAAGCTTTTAGACAAGAGAGTATAAACTATTTTAACATTTTAGCACGAATTATAATATTACTCCAACTCAAGTTTTTAATAAATTTGATTGAGGGAATATATTGTGAATGAACAAGATGGTTTGTTCTTTTTGATTGAGAGGTTAACGTGTAAAATAGTTATGTACTTGTGGTTTAAACTGAGAACAAGTATTTTACTTTTTTCCTATTTATTGATTATAGAATTATTTATATCTTTACACTAACAATATAATTTTATAAACTATAATGTGATAATTTTTGTGTATATTAGATTTCTTAATGTTTTAATAGATCACATAAATGTCACTTTTATTTTAGTGAGGGAAATTATAAATTCATAAGTAGGTGAATTTTTACCCAATCTTGGGTATTGTTTCTAAGATGAGTAAGAAACAAATGAGTATTTTCTATTTCACTATATGGATCGAATGTTATTATCTTATAAGGGAAGTTTGGATTAGGGTGTTTGTTAAAACATTGATTGTGACTTAGTCTTAAGCCTCGTATTTCACTATATTATATTAGTGAAAATTTTTATTTTAGTACAAATTATTAATCTTGGATTTACAACTGGTTGTGATCTTGAATAAGTGAGAAAATATTCACAAGTAGGTGAATATATAATTATATTTTCACAAGTAGGTGGATATATTATTACCTTTAGTGAGGGGAATAATTTACTTGGAGCAGTAAAATAATACTATTGTTTTATATGACGTAGAAAACAAATAGAATCGAAATTTGTTATTAAAACATCAAATTGTGGCCACTTCTAAAATTGCTTATATCATTATGTTGTGATAATAAAATTATTTTTATATAGAGCATATGAGATTACCTTTAATGGTAAGTCTTGACATGTTAGTCCTAGAAATAATTTGTGTTAGACAATTGATATAAGAAGGTATCGTAATATTTGTCTTCAAAGAAGTCAAGTGACGACTTGACTTATCTTGTTACTAAGACCCTGACGAGAACTTAGTAAATTTGACTACTTGTGATATGGAACTTAAACCACTTTGAGTCAGGGGTGATGGGAACCCAACCTATTTCTTGGTTAACCCTGGTTTATAGGTTCAATGTAAAAAACAAGTCACAGCTGCTTACTGTGTTACTATCGATGTGGTTCCATATGTGTAATCTAAGAAAGTAACGTCTGTTGTACGACCAAGGTTGAGTTATACTCTTAACAAAGTTGTTGTGTTCTTAGCAACAGAAACACATGTGAAACACTTTGCCTATATGAACTAGAAGTGGAGCCGCTTCTTATAGAGGGTTGTGGTTTACTATTTTAGAAGTTCATGAAACAGGGTATTGTGCATGGCCATATTAGCGCAAAACAATTGAGAATACTCACCGTGGTAGGAGGATTTTTTGTGTGTGTGACAATTCTGGTCATATCATATAGAAGTAGAGATTCAATCTACAGACACCATCAACTTCGATGTGACTTTGAGTTGTTTACACTAAGGGAAAGTTCAATGTTCGTACACCTTTTATGCACACATGCCTTGGAATTGTTTGCTAGAAAGTTGTTTGGATGAAAAATAGTTTTTCCAAACAAGGGGGGATTGTTAAAAATTGCACCTTATTCTATATTCCTTAATTATTGTCAAGTTTGGGCTTAAATAAAATCAATTAGTGGACATAATTTAAGTAAATATAAACGTACAGTTCGCTTCCCTAATTGTGGAGAATAAGAGAAAACTTTATTTGATTTGTGTATAAATCATTTGATTTATGTCTATAGTGAGGGATTTAAAAAGGTGCAAAGTGTAAGGCCCCGACTTTTATAAAATAAAATAAAATATTTCTTTATTCTGAAACAGTAAGGTATTAAATTGTTAAAAGTTAAAGTTAATAATGTTTTATGCAAATTATATTTTGTTGGAGAATATTTGTTCTGTTGGGGAATATTTGTACAATGGCGCAGAAATAACTAATTATTGGTGGACCCCACAGCGGAATATTGTCGGATGTAGAAAACGAAAGCAGTAACCTTTTTAAATAAAAATTGTAAATTATACTATCAATGTTAGAGTAACCGGTGATAAACGAACAGTAGCACACGGTATTGAATAATAGCACACGGTATTACATAATAACACACGGGGTTGTACAATGTTTCATAATATTGAACTGATAAATATGTTATTTTACTATATTTCATCAATAATTGTCATTACACAGTATTTGACTTTATTGAACCAAAAATGTCACAGTAGCAAATGCACAATATTTCATATATTAAATCAATAAATGTCATCGTAGTTATTGCACATTATTTCATATTATTGAACTAATAACTATCACAGTAGTGTGTTCTTTCATTTTCTTTATTTTCTGCATTCACAATAATTGGATATAATAATAATTAATGAATGATATAGATTAAAAATAAATAATAATTAATTAATGATATAGATTAAAAATAATTAATGAATAATGGATGAATATGTGTAAATCATTATGAATAATTAATCAATAATGGATGAATATATAGGTGTAAATCATTATGAATAATTAATGAATAATGGATGAATATATGTAAATTATTATGAATAATGGATGAATTGGTGTGAAACTATGAATAAATGAATAATTAAATAAGTGTGAACAATTGATGAATAATATAAATTAAAGATAAAGAAGTAAATAATGGGTGAATAATATATTAAAAATATATGAATAATAGATGAATAATATAAATTAAAGATAAAGATATAAATAATGGATGAATAGTATATTAAAAATATATGAATAATGGATAAATATTATAAATTAAAGATAAAGATATAAATAATGGATGAATAGTATATTAAAAATATATGAATAATGGATAAATAATATAAATTAAAGATAATGATATAAATAATTGATGAATAATATGTTAAAAAGATATGTATAATGGATTAATAATATAAATAATTGTTAAGTGTGATAATTGATGAGTGGTACGTAGATGTTGGTTAAGTTTTGGCTGTAAATAAATGCCTAAATATAAGGAGTTTTCATAACTTTCTTGCTTATTCTTTCTTTCGCTCTCTAAATATTACTTTGCGTAAGTTCTCTTTGAGTTTGCTTAAGCTATCGTAAGTATTTGTGAAGATATGTAAAAGTATGAGTACTATTCAAGTATGTCTTTTTATAAAAGTTAGTCAAGTAACCACACATATCACACAGTGTTTATGATTCTTCCTTTAGAAGATTTATTTTGAAAAACTTCTTTTGGAAGATTTTATTTTCAAATATATATATATATATATATATATATATATATATATATATATATATATATATAGGTTGATCAACCACATTTTAATCAATATCAAGTCGAGTATTAAGGTAAGTGATATCAGTTTATTTCATACTCTTAAACTTACTATGGCAAGTATTGTTCGGTAAATTTTTTTGAAATGATTATATGTTCCTTAATAGTTTGCCAGTCATTTAATCTTATTTCACGTGAACCTTTCTATTTACTTGAATCTTTCTATTGAACTTTAAACTATGGATCTTGAATATCATTCTTGAATTTGAGTCTATATCATGTTAACAATTTGGACATTATTTGACTTTAGACAAAGTAAAATTTTAAAAGCTCGATATCTTTTGTTTATCCTGTTATTTTATTTCTTCTGTTTATTATTTATGTCTCTGTTGTTATTCTAATCATTAAGAATCAAGTTGCGGTGAATATCTTGGGCATGTGGCACATATGATAGGATAAAGACGATATAATGGTGGTGTGTCTTTTAGGGCACGTGGTGAATGTTCACTTTGGCCTGAGGTAAAGAAGAACTGTTATTTGACATGATCATTACTAGTGGTGTTTCAGATAATAAAGGTTGATGATGATTTTTCTAAGAAAGAGAAACTAGTAGGCATCATGATTTACATGATTCTCCTAACAGTTGTTATTTCATTGCAGTTGTTGATCTAAACTTTGTTCAAAAACTTAACTGTAGTTATTGATCTAAAACTTGTTGTTTATTATATTCTATCAAGAACTTAACTGTTGAAAACTAATGATAATTTATTTATCGTTATCGTAGTCATAATATTCTTTACTGAGCTATTTATGGTCACCATTTTTATTCCATTTATCTTCAGTTGGAGATGAGAGAGTAACTGAGACTAGCCAAATGGAGTGAAGGTCCTAGAGATAGCTGTAGTAGTTTTCACGTGTTGTAAAATAGTATGACAATAATAGTGAAGACTTAGTTGTATATTATTTGAGTATTGTACTGTAATAATTGTTGTTTGTATTTTTAGCGACTCAGATTGGGTGGTGAAGACCCGATTTGGGGGCGTCACACAAAGTTGTTTGATAAAACTAATTTTTACTTGTCCCATTTAATAGAAAAGACTACTAGTTACTTTATAAGTGCAAGTGGTGTAGTCTTTTTTTATTTTGGAACAAAAAAACATGGTGAGAACTATTCAAATTCTATTTAACTATTAATTATTACTAATGTGTAACTTACATAATTAGTACCTAATAAGTGTAGTTAAATATAATTCAATAGTTGTAATGTGTAACTTATAATATATATGCATGTATATATGAGTATCTGTATATGTTGATATATTTACATAAGATAAGATATATGCATATGATATATAAGCGACATATATAAGAAAATACTAAGCACTTTGAATAATTTCTATTTTGCACATTTTTATCTTCTACAAACATCAAACTATCACAAAGAAGTGTTTGCCTTGAACAAATGTGAATTGTTATCGCTAGTTTGAGGCTTGACATATATTTTGGAGGTATATTGTCTGTAACCCACAACAAACCGATAGTGGTGGGGGCGATAAAAGCCTTAAGAATAGGGATCGCCCGTGTCATGTCTTCTACTACGATTTTGATTCTATGAAGTTACGATTATAACAATCTTGCAAATTGTAAGTCTTTTTCACTTTCATTTTTCTCCACAATCCATCTTCTAACAGGAGTTATCAATAAAAAATAATTAGCTTAGTATCTCAATCCATTGCACGATGAGGTTGAGCTATGTTCTTAACAAAGTTTTTATGTTCTTAGCAACAGAAACATACGTGAAACATTTTGCCTATATGAATTAGAAATGGAAATGGATCCGCTTCTTATAGAGGGTTGTGTTTTACTCTCTTAGAGGCGTTCATGAAATAGGATATTGCACATGGCCATAATAGCGCAATGCTTTGAGAATATTCACTGTGGTAGGAGAATTTTGTGTGTGTGTGTGTGTGTGACAATTCCAATCATGTCGTTTAGGAGTAGAGGTTCAATCTACGGAAACCATCAATTTCGACATGACTTTGAATTGTTTACACTAAGAGAAGGTTCAATGTTCATCACACCTTCTTTTATGCATATAAGCCTTGGAGTTGTTTGATAGAAAAGTATTTGGAAGAAAATTAGATTTTTCAAACAAGGGGGGATTGTTATATATTGCACCTTATTTTATATTTTTGTGACTTATTATTTGTCATATTTGAGTTTGATATAACTCATTTGTAGACATAATTTAAGTAAGTATAAAATGTGTAACTTAATGTCCTCTATGTGGAGAATAAGAGTAATTCATTTGGTTCAAGTTGGAATCATATGACTTATGTTCATCAATTACTTAAGTAAAACATTTGATAAGGTGCAAGTTATTTGTAAAAACTAGTTTGTCTTGGTTCCATAATAATTAATAAAAGATTACTAGTTGTTTTATAAGCATAAGTGGTGTAATCTTATTTAATTATATGAAACAAAAGTAAATAAGTCCAATATATTTTGGATTTGACATCTAGTTAATCTTTTAATGTGACTCTCCATTTTTTCTATTTAAATTATATTATTATTATTAATTTGTAACTTACATCATTATGACTAATGTGTAACTTACAATATTATATTTATAATAATGAGTAATTAAGATAGAATTAATAATAGTTGTTACTATTACATATGTATACATATATATCTATATGTGTAGATATATGAAGAAATATACATATATGAGAAATGGAGAATACTTACATTATAAGAAGAAAACTTGTACATGAATTTTTTTTTTATCACTTAGTTTTTTCTATAAATATATAACTATCACAAAGAAATATTTGACTGGAACATTTTGAATTGCTATCACAAAATTGTTTAACTCTGAAACTTGGAATATATCCTGAAGGTATATCGCTTGTAACTCGTAGCAAACAATTCGTGGTGGGGGCGATAAAGACCTTAAGGACAGGAATCACCCGTGTCATGTTCTCCAACTAATTTTAAATTATGACTCTACGAAACTATGGTTCTAACACCTCTTAGCTAAGTAAAGTAAAACCTATCAAGTCATAGGCCTAGAAATAAGAATAAAACACTCCAATATTTATGTAAGACTTGATGTCCATAAAAACAAACCAACTTTACAAGTATTATCAATTTAAACATGTTATTTTTCTAACAAATTAAACAATGTACTCTTGTAAATCTTTTCATAATACTATTGTTGCTGGACTTTCAATGCTCTCATAACTATCTTTAAAGTTGAACAATCATGAAACTTGTATCTAGGGGTGCACACAAAATCGAAAAACTGACCGCACCAAACTGAATCATTAACAAACCAAACCAAAAATCACAAAATTGAAAAATAGAAATTTATAAAACTATAAAATCGAAACTACAATGGTCAGTTTTTGTTTGGTTTATTCACAAACCGAAACCGATCGAACGCTTTAATATTATAATATAATTTATATATTTTTCTAAGAATTATTTATTTTATATAATTATATATTCATTATATGCCTATTTATAATTTGGTGACATACTAGTTCTCTGTTATCCAACAATACATTACTTTAAAATTTGGTGACATATCAATTCTATCTTTTATGCTTAAGTTTTAATAACCGACTAAACCGATTAAACCGACTGATTAAACGGATAACCAAATAAACTGATAACCGATTATAGGGTAAAATTTTGGGCGATTTTGACTTTTAATTTTTTATAACCGACTTAAATAGTTTGTTTTTTTTAACCGACTAAATCGACCGTTGTGCACCCCTACTTATAGCAGAGTAGAGCATTGTAATGATTTGAGAGTAGAATATTTCTGTCTTCCCTTGTATTTGTTAGATTTCATGCCCTAGAGGCCAATGATTTGATGTAATTACTTAACATTTTTGATATTATATTTGATTGAATAAATGAATTATTTTATTATGATTTTATTTACTGCGTTATATAAATGTTAGCATAATAAAAATCCTTAGAATAGTGATACGAATTATATAGCTTCAAGTATATGACTTGAACATGAGATTATATAATTACAATTAGTATCATTGCTCTTAAATGTCCCTAGTCGAGTATCATTGTTAATGGACAACAATGATGCATTGAGACTAGTATGTGGGTTGACTGATGACCAAATCTCATTGGTCATAAATATATGAGATATTGAGTTAATGCATAGGTACATGTTAGAGAACAATGTACTGGACTGACCCACCATGAGAATTCTACGTGGAGCATTATGCAAAGTGTCATAAGAAATTCTCATAGTGATAATGATGTAATGATCCTTCGACCTGAAATTACTATATTATTACACGAGAATTTATGTACTTTGATATCATCAAAAGTCACCTCTGATAGGGTGGACAGTAAAGGTGATTATTGGGTACATCATGAATCGTGTGAGGAATATGAGTGATCTAGATGGAATTTAACCCTCTTATATATTAGGGGTGATATCCATAGGTCTCTTGATTGAGTAGGACTATGAAATGCATGACCATGCTCAAATAGTGATTTTTTTCATATAGTTTACTCATTGATCAAGAAAACTCAGATTAAATTATGAAGAGTACGACACATTCCATGCCTCGAGTTTAATCTAAGATGTCAAGGTTAAAAGGATTAAATTACATTGAAACATTGGTCACAAAAAAGGTTGTATCAAATCATCGATCTTATTATTATTTGGGTAGTAGTGATGTATTACTAGATGTCGCTCACTGTTTATAATTTTATAATATGATTTTAAAATTATTGCCAATATAATAATAACTTATAAGGTCACACACTTAGAATGTAATTAAAAGAGAATTAATTTAAATTGTTATGATTTAAATATGTCAATATGATTGATAGTATTTAAATTACGAATTTAAATTAATAGGAAAATTTGTATATATGTATATTAATTAAGACTTAATTAAAATATAATATATATAAATTCGAATTTTATTTTTCTAATTAGTTTTTGGTTAATTCTTTTAACAGCTATATATATATATATATATATATATATACATATATATATATATGATATATCAGCTGTTTGAAGTACGTGAAACTAAAAACCAAAACCCTAGCCGCTTTCAGAAAGAGGTTAGAGAGAAAAACTCAGAAAATCCAGATCCAGATCCAAATCTTGGCGGCTAGTACCGTGATTCTCTTTGTTGCAGATCGTAGGACGATTCGCGGAGGCATTTCTGTGGATACCATAGAGACGCAGGTCTGTTGGATTGCATTGAAGATTCGAAGCCGTTCCAGAATTCCATCGTCTCCATTCAAGCTCAGATAATCGGTAATGTTTTCGTATGGATCATGTTTTAGGGTTTTGAAAAATTTTAAAAATTCCGCTGCGTTTATGTGTCGAAACCCTACAGTATTGGCATTGGGTCTTGAGACGATTTATTGCTAAAATGGTGAGGTTTGATGAGAAATATTTGACATGGTCGCTTGCTTGCTTGCAACTTCCCTTTACGTTCAATTAGCTTCAACTTATCAATTCCACAACCCCCACTAAGTATGCAGGCAGCAGTTGTCTTAAATCGCAGCTGGATGTAGTAGTAAGGGATGAGTACCGGAGATTTCTTGAACTTCGGCTCAACTTGTAATTAATTGATGACCTCTGGTAAATCTTCAACACAAGATACAAATGCTCTCAGTTTACCAATAATTATTTGAAAATATCTTTGACAAGCTAGTTTTACATTAAAAAAACATATATTTGAAATATATATACTTTCTGCAAAAAAAATCATCCTTTAGGATAGAAAAGAACAATAAAGAATTTAAAGCTTAGAGATATTCAATTTGTTCAAGCATATGTGAAGACTTTTAGGAAAATGTTACCTCTGTAGTATGGTACAAATGTTGCATTGGTTTATTGAGCAAAGGGAAAATTGTTTGCAATTTAGGGAAATATAGAAAGAAAGTCATCTGGAACCTTACTATCAATTCTAGTTCTATTTGTATCTCCAACCCTTGTTGCAACTACCATTACATTTGTTGCTAGACTTTAGAATCACTACTAGAATACTGGGCATCTGAAACTGATATTTAGATACAGACTACGTTCCGTCTCTAATTTTAGCATTTGATACAGATTTAGAAATCGAAATTTTGCTATGTCTCAAAACGTTCTGGAAGTAAAAAAATGAGACAGTTTTTGAAACCGCTAGCTTTGTCTTAAATTATAGACACGAAATCAGATACTGACTTCGCCGTCTCAAAAAGTAATTATTTTTTTAAAGATTTTAAATGCATTTTCGAAACAGATTTGAGACCAATAGTGTTCGTCTTGGATTAATAATAATAAAAAAGAAATGAATATTTATTTTTGAGACGGATTAACGACCGAAATTCCATCTTAGACTTTTGTTGTCCGATTTATATATTAACGCAGCTGCTTCGCACATTCACGCAGCTGCTTCGAAAGTTACTGTTTCCAACTTTGGAGGCCTACGCAGCTATTTCAATTCCCACGCAGCTGCTTCGATTCCCACACAGTTGCTTCAAAGACTTCTGTTTTTTACTTCAATGATTCTTGTTTTCGACGCAGCTGCTTCACTCGTGCTCTAAAATTACCAAAATGCCCCTCTTTACCAAATTCCTACAAAATAAATAAAAACACAAAACGAGTGAAATGAAACAAGAAAACGCATGAAAAATATCCAATTTGCAAGTATAAAACCTACTCATCGAATACTCCCAAACTTGACTTTTTGCTTGCCCTCAAGCAAAATCAAAACAAAAGGAACCGCAATTCTAAACTACCAATAGATGAGCAATAACTTAATCATCATTTAATCAAGCCTCAGGCAGAATTATCAATAGTTAATCAAAAATTTCAAAATTCATGACATGCAATAAATTTCAACACATTCATAAATCCCACCACCATTATAATCCCTTGTGCATGTGATTCCATATAATTCAAATCAATTTTAACTTTTATTCAATTCCTACAATCAAATGCCACGCGAGAAATACCATATACTCTTCAAACTCAACCTGAACAGGATCTAAGTTGATATAGGAAAAACTTACATTTAAGGAGTCAAAAGCATTTACAATTATTACTATTTATGACCTTGTATTGAATTCATTTATTCATCTTGCTTTTCAATCTGAATTTATTTTCGTGAGTGCGTTTTACGCTCTATCTCGCATTCCTCTCAGCATGTGCAATGCCTGGCTTTTCAGAATTACCCATGTAACGAACTTTCCACCAATGACTCCCAAACCAATTGGTTTTAGGGCACTAAGTGTAGAGACACTCCTAAGGACTTACTTGTTCGAGCAATAAAGACCACAAAAACAGACTAGCCGAGTTTACTTATCTCATAAATCCATATATTCTTTTGAACTCCCCAACATAACATTTTACCTATACCATCTTTAGTTACAAATTCATGTCAATTATATAGAGTATACACATTCGTCACTAGCATCTAACCATACACATCGTCTCGAAGTCAAAATTAACTTGATTACACAGGAAAAGGGCTCAATGATTAGAGATCATAACTAAAGTAGACACCTATGAATGGCCAAAATCTAAACACAACAATCATTTATCCATTCCTAACAAATACCAAATAAAACGTAAATTTCGTCCACGGCTTCATATAAATGAGACTACTTTATTACTCACATGCATTTATCCTAATAAATTAAACATAAAAATTAGGTTATTCCACTTTCGTAGGTGATCACGATTGCATTTAGCTTGTGCAATAAGCCTTTTAACCCCATAGTTACCCTATGTGGACGAGTTATATCTCGTGAGGGTTTGCAGTGAATATACCCACAAAATTTCTACATGTAATCTAAATGAATCCTAATGCTAAATGAAAATGAACTACACACACACACACACATATATATATATATATATATGTATATATATATATATATATATATATACATATATATATATATACAAGTGCATGCAAAATACACCTAAATATGACAAACAAATCAACCCCCAAACTTTAAAAGAAAGCAATGTCCTCATTGTTAAAATAAAGAAATAAAAGTTCAGAGGACTCCTCTAAGTTAAGCTCAAGCCGCCTCCTCATCATCTGGTGAATCAAGTGGATACTCGGGAATCGCTGGTGGATCTGGGAAACGAAGTGGATTGTCACCAGCAGTCATTCTCATTCGAGTAAATGCTTCGGCTAAAGTAGATGTGAATACCACATTATATTGCAACATTGAAGTCATTATTTGTGCCATGTGTTCATTCCGCCTAGATTATCGCTAATTCTCGCGCCTTAAATGTCGGATCTCATCCGTTAGCACAGTGATGGATTGGGAAGAAGAAGCGATATCCGGCTCTAGAGGCGCTGCAAACAATTCCTCAGTATCTGAAGACTGAGGATCCAAAATAAAACCCACACCCCTGAGTTCCGGTGGAGCACCAGTCCATTGCTTAAAGTTTCATATGATTTTAGAGTCAATAACTACTTACGGTTCTTGAGTTAGCTCATTTGCATCCCACGTGACCCCCGCTACCTGACACAACCCACAAATCAACGATGGATGAGGTAACCCGCGTGTCGGACGTCCCTTAATTGCATACTTAATGGAGTTGTTGATAACAAGTCCCTTATTGATGCTCTTTTCATGAACAATACAATATAGTAGAACTGCTCTATCCTTAAAGACTTCTGTTACATGTGTGGTAGGCATCAATTTAGCGCATATGAAATAATACGGCCTTACCATAACGACTTAAACAAGTGTATGAAAAGTGCTTGGGTTCGTCTTCTCTAATGGTCCAAGTTGTATCTGGGTGACACAACCCTCGAATAAACTCATCATAATTAATTGGTCCTACCGCATAAATTGTGTAATCATCCCTCCTACATCGGCTCAGGAAGACCATAATATGCATTGATGACTTCAGCAAAAAAAGAAACGGTCTTCCCATGAACGCGAACCTCATTATGCTTGATATTCATAGCATTCGCGTAAAACTCTTTAACAATGGACACTGTCGCTGATTCAGGTTGTTGACATAGATTCCCCCAATGCAAACAAATCATTCTCCAAATTTTACCATCCAATGGCCCCGGATCAAGGCCTCGTTCGGGAATTAGCTTCTTAGCATCAATATTATCGTCATAATAGGTGGCCACTTCTTCACTAATGAAACATCTTGTGTCATAATTCTGAATCGAAAGAGAACTCTCTCTAGGGTGTCGCTTTGGTGCCATTATGAAGTTGAATGATACCCAAATGATTTCAATATACCAAAACAAGTAATAGACACTCAGGTCTCTTAGGGGTCTTTTGTCGAACACTTGACGTGCACCTTTGAAATTCTTGGTTTTTAAATCTTCCCCCAAACTTGTTTGACTCCAAAGCTTTCAAGCTTTTAATCCCCAAGAGCAATCCAAACAATGTATCCTAAATTAATATACCACAACCCCAATTGAGCCAACACAAACTCAATTGGGTAACCAAGTACTCAACTATCCCAAACTCTACAATATTTGAAAATTTTAACAACCCACTGCTACTTCAATACCAAATAGGATTCAAGTTAATTTAGTAATCAAATAAAACTTTTCAAACTTACTTGAATCTAAATTTGGTAACAATTGATGCCCAAGGTTGCTGAATGCGGATGACTACTCACGGTGAATGGTTGCAACAGACCCAAGAAAGTAGGAAGATGGAAGATCGAAAGTGGGCGTGTAGAGAGATCTCTGCTGCGGATAGCTTGGGAGAGTTTTGCACCGTGTAAGAGTTGGATAGCCTTAGGAATTTAAGTGGGAGGCACCGAATCGATCAGACGCATTTTTTTAAATGACTTCAGTGCCGTTAATTTACGCAGCTACTTGAACATGTGAGGCAGCTGCATAGAAATCAGAATACTATGACGTAGCTTCTTGGGATTGTTATGCAGCTGCGTAAAATGAAGCAGCTGCGTGGCATTATTATGCAGTTGCGTCACCGGCTGCTGATTCCAAATTATCCATTCATAGTTATTCTATTTGTAGCCTGCAAGCATTTAAAATACCAAATAAGAAGTTAAGTAATACAGACTAAATCAAAAAATTAAAAATAATAAGAAGTATAAAAAACTATATATTTGGGTTGCCTCCCAATAAGCGCTTAGTTTAAAGTCCACAACCTGATTGTACCATCTTTCGTCAAGCAGGATCTTCAAGTGTTATAGTGGTTTGATCACGATCCACATCCCCGCTCCAATAATGCTCGAGCCTTTAACCATTGACCTTGAATGTCTGCAGAGTGTTTGGATCTTTAACTTTTATTGCTCCATACAGGAAAACCTTTATTATAGTGAACGATTCGCTTGTCATGCCACTTTTTGACTTTCTCTTTATACAACTTGGCATTTTCATAAGCTTGACCCCGAAACTCGTCCATTTTATTTAACTACAAAAGTCGTCTTTCCCCCACAGCCTATAAATCAAAATTAAGTTTATGTACAGCCCAATATGCTTTATGCTCCAATTCAACGATGAGATGGCACGCTTTTCCATAACCTAGCCTATAAGGAGACATGCCTATTGGAGTTTTGTAGGCAGTCTGATACGCCCACAATGCCTCGTCAAGCTTGCTAGACTAGTCTTTTCGAGTTGTGTTGACAATTTTTTACTGCCATATTCTCCAATAGGTTGTAAGCTTCTTCGCAGTTCTTTCCCATCCACACTCCACCTACAGCCGCATCTATGTGTTGGATTTTTTACTATAAAATCCTATTTATCTATTTATTTAATGTATATTAATGTTAGACATTTATTTATTAATAAAAGTACATCATTCGTCATTCATTAAATGGTCATTTATTATATTTAGTATAAATCTCCAAATTTATATATATTATGATTTATTTGTATAAATAAGTATTATACACAGAAGATATAAATCATATGTAATATATATATATATATATATATATATATATATATAATAGTTTATAACCTATGATAATTTGGATATATTATCATGTAGGTTATAGTGCTTTAATGTAGATGATTTATCTTGATCATGGAAGTTGAACTTTTAATTAAAGTACTAGTGCATTAACGATGTGCATTAAACGGAGTATGTGATAATATTTTATTTATAAAATATTTTCACATAAATACTAATTTGTTAATGTTTCTTAATTTTGAAATAATAATGGACTTAATATTGTTAAATATATTAATTTAATATTCTAACAAGTCAAATTACATTGTGTTAATTAGTACTAGGAACATTATTATTGTCAAAACATCTATAAGATTTTTCATCAGATGATTTATTATTGATCATAGAATCTTAGCCAACTCTTTTAATATTAAAAGGATTGATTTAATTGTTAAAACAATTTATGATCAAATGAAAAATTATGGACTTATGAAATTAATTTAAATATATTGGGATTATATTTAATTATGAAATATTTATGTACATCTATAGAGAAAATATTTAGTGGAATTAATTATAATTAATATTTATTTAATATATTATTATTAGATAATAATATATGAATAAGTATTGGAGTCAGAATAGGAATCCCTTAGGATCATCATCCTAACCTAATATGAATCAGTTTCATTAGAGAGATAATGATGATTAAGGATATAACCATATCATTGATCAGATACGTAAATAAAGTTATTATTCTAAATCAGAGGAAGAATTAAAAACGAAACTTAAAAACTAATGAAATTAAATTACGAAGAATTGACTATCAAATATTTAAAGAGCTCATGATATCAATTTTCCCAATTGGTCACAATAATTCTTTCACCCTATTTTCAATTATTTAATTCCCAACAAGTAGTTAACTTGGGATTGCTTATTTATTTATTAACCTTTATCAAAAATTAATAAAAAGACCTATTTCAGTTAGTTCTTTTATGATCATGCAAACCACTTTAAGTAGACTAATTAAGTAAAAAACCCCCAAATATGTTACGCGTGGCACATAAATATATTCATCCTATGCACTTTTAGGCTATTCTTCATAGAACAATAATATATACTATATTACAATGACAATATAATAACTAATAATATATGTTATATATACACTATATTGATTCATAATAGGCTTTTTTAATCACAACTATTCATAAATAATTAATTCATTAATTATTTTGAAAACTAATATAGATTAAATTATTATTTAGTTTAAAAATATTATAGAAAGAGATATATATATTTAGTGGGGTTACGTAGCTGCTTCAGACTTTGGAGGCTTACACAGCTGCTTCAATTCCACGCAGCTGCTTCAAAGACTTCTGTTTTCGACTTCAAAGATTCTTGCTTTCTACGCAGCTACTTGGCCAGCCCACGCAGCTGCTTCACAGACTTCTGTTTTCGACTTCAAGGATTCTTGCTTTCGATGCAACTACTTGGACAACCCATGTAGCTGCTTCAAAGACTTCTGTTTTCGACTTCAAGGATTTTTAGCCCACGCAGCTGCTAGCTACTTCAGTTGTTTTTGTTTCCCTCCAACAATTCCCTCCAACTATACTAAAAAAAAAAAACTAAAACCTAAAATAAATAAGATAGGTGAAAATCTATCCCCATCATCACAAACTGTAGTTACTCCTTGCTCTTCATCCATAACCAGATCTTCTCACTTTTCAATTGAAAATCTTAGCTGCCATGGGTGATGGGTGACTTCTCCTCTCAATTGCAACCATAAGCTCCCGATTTTGCTACTCAATCCCCATTATCCCAAACTCATTTTTGTCTTCGGTACTTGCAAATCAGGCGTAGATTTACTCCAAAGCAACAAAGTGCATATTATTGAAATCTTAGCTACCATGGGTGATGGGTGACTTCGCTTCACAATTGCAACCATAAGTCTGAAGTTCCACCGATTGGGTTGAGTCTCACCGGCGTTGGTCCTTTACTTACAGGTACCGAGACATTTTATTGATTTCTTAATATGAGTTTTGATCTCGAACTTTGTTATTTTCCACTTCTATGCTAATAATACCTTGTTTCTACTAATTTGGTACTTTGATTCTCCCATTCTCTTAATGTTTAGGGGTTATTAATGTTGACCATTCTTGGCATTTGACTCCTTAATGTGAATTTATTTGTGTTTTTGTGTACATGCATTTGTATATTCTGTAAGGTTTGCGGGTTTTCTATAAAAATATGACCTTGTATAATATGTGCTGCCCAAATTAAGCAGAAGAATAAAAAGAGTAAGCTCCCATGTTGACCATTCTTAGCCTTTGGCTTTTGGATGTGGTTTCAATTCCTTATTTTTGGATTGACAAGTGTCATGTTTGGGAAAAATATTACTAAAACCAAACATTCTTCTGTTAAGTAAACTATAATGAATAAAGGTTTTAAATACATTAATACTACTCAGAAATAATTTGACAAATTGTAATGATGTTTTGCTTATAAAGGATGCCTTTTGATCGAAGTTGGATTGATAGGCGAGTTGCTGAAAATGGAAGAACAATTAGTGAAGAATTCAGAGAGGGAGTAAAGGAATTCCTTAATTTTTCTTACTCTATTCCTGAGAATGTTAGTGAGTAGAAAGTTAAGTGTCCTTGCTCGACTTGTAAATTGAGGTTCTTCCAGCTTCGAGAAGATGTTGAAATACATCTTTATGGAAAGGGATTCAAAAATAATTACAAAAAATGGTTTGTGCATGGTGAATATTTATCCGGAGAATGTTCAAACTATAGTGATAATGTTGAGGTCCCGTTTGATACAAATCCGTATATAGATCTCGTGCGTGATGTTGCTGGGCAAAGTTTTGATTGGAGTAGCGAGACATCTAGATTAGAAAAAACAAATTCTGATGCCACCAAAATTTTTCAACTTTTAAAAGATGCTAATGATCCACTATGGCCAGGTTATGAGAAGTCAACAAAATTATCTATGGTAGCACAATTGTTGAACCTCAAGGATGAGTCAAACATGAGCCAAGTTCACTTTAATCGCATGATATCATTAATGAAGAGTGCACTGCCTAAAGTTGAGAAGCTTCTTGAGAATTATTATAGGGCAAAGCAAATGGTAAAAATGTTGGGACTTGGTTATCAAAAGATACATGAATGTGAAAACGATTACATGTTGTATTACAATGAAAATGAAAATAAGACACATTGTTTTGTATGTGGTCATCCTTAATTTAAACTTAAGCCACCGGGAAATAAGAAGCAAAAATATATACCTTTTAAGGTTTTGCGATATTTTTTAATTACACCTAGACTTCAAAGATTGTATATGTCCCATGTCACAGCAGAACACATGGCATGACATAAAAAGAATCCCAGTCCCGATGGTGTAGTTGTTCACCCAGTAGATAGTGAGGTATGGAAACACTTTGATCGCACTTATCCATCATTTTCCACAAAATCTTGAAATATTAGACTTGGACTCTCCACTGATGGGTTCAATCCGTTTGGAACTTTGCAAATCCATACTCTTGCTGGCCAGTTATAGTCACTCCATATAATTTGCCACCTGGAATGTGTATGAAGCAACCCTACATGTTCTTGACATTAAACATTCCTGGTCCAAAGAGTCCTGGTAAGGATATAGATGTGTACTTGAGACTGCTAATTGTTTAATTAAAAATGTTGTGGAATGGCGGAGTTAACATGTATGATGCATATGCGAAGCAAAATTTTTAGATGAAAGTTGCACTTATGTGGATGATTAGCAATTTTCCTGCTTATGGAATGTTGTCAGTATAAGACCCTGAATTTTATAAAATACAAAATTTAACTTTTCTTCATATATATTTTTCTGAAACAATAAGTGGTTAAATTGACAAAGTTAAAAGTTAAGGATGTTATGTGCAAATTTTATTATGTCGGATAATATTCGTTTGGTCGGGGAATATTCGTTTTGTCGGAAAATATTCGGGTCATACGACGGCGCCGAAATAACTAATTATTGGTGGACCCCACAACGGAATATTTGTCGGATATAGAAAACGACAGAAGTAACATTTTTAGATAAAAATAGTCAAAGGTGTTATCACTTTTAACTATTAAAATACCATTGATAAAAGAATAATAGCCTACGGTAATTTATGGTATTTTACTGTAGCACGCGGTATTCTACAGTAGGACAAGGTATTGTGTGGCGTTTATATTATTGAACTGATAAATTGGTTATTACACAGTATTTGCATCATTGATCTGATAATTGACACCGTAACTGTTGCACATCATTTCATCAATAATTGTCACTACATAATATTTTATGTTATCAATTCAATAATTGTTGTTACACAGTATTTTGCATTATTGATTGAATAATTGTCATTACACTGTATTTCATATCATTGAGTCAATAATTGTTGGTACACTGTATTTTAAAATTATTGAACCAAATAATTGTCATACTAGCAAATACACAGTAATTTATATTATTAAATTAATAATAATTTGTAACGTGTTTATTACATTATTGTTGAATTATTGTTGTAGCATTATTTTATTATATATGTAGGACTCACAGGAAAAAAAAATTAGTTAATTAATTTTACTATTTGGAATAGTAAACATGTGGGCCCTCTGTGGGGGCCACATGAAGAATGAAAATGTGAATTGTCTGGATGTTTGGTGAGAAATGGCAGTCGGCTGCGCTGCCAACTTTGAAAGATTAGGCTGACGTGCAGCACGCAAGCCACATACCCTCGCATAGTACCTTATTTTTCCCTATAAATAGCTTGCTCAGCTGAATAGAAAAATCACACTTAAAATATAAAATATTTCTACAAGTATTTTATGAGTTTTCTCTGAGAATAGTAAGGTTATTTTGAGAGTTTGTAAGCCAAAAGGAATGCATGAATTTTTCAAGTAAGTGTTTTATTAAAGAGTATTAATTTCATAAATTTCTATTTTTCACGGTATTCACAAATCTTTCTTTAAAAGACTCTTCTTTGAGAAGATTCATTTTTAAAAGCTTTCTTTGGAAGACTTATTTTGGAATATTATTTTAAAAACTATTTTAAAGTTGTTATATTATACTACAAAAATTATGTTAAATATATATAATTTTGATAGTTCATATTATACGAGTTATCATACACTTTGAAATTTATATGTGGTAATTACTAATTATATTATAAATATATAGGTTGATCAACCTCATTTAAATCAATATTCAGTCACGTGTTAAGGTAAGGGGTATCATTTTTTTCATCATCATAAATGGTATTATTTTCTTACTTGTAAGGGATTATCATTCTTTGATAATATCGTTTTCTTCTTACTCATAAGATGTGTCATTTATTTCCATGTATTATATTGTGGGAATAACCTTAAGGCGTAGATTACCGCCTGTTGGTGAATAACCTTTCGTATTCATTCTTTATTAATCTCTGAGAATAACCTTATAACGCGGATTACCGCGTGATTGGTGAATAACTCTTCGTATTCAAATTTTATTAAATTGTGGGAATAACCTTACGGCGCGGATTACCGCATGTTGGTGAATAACCGTTTGTATTTACTCCTTATTTGTCTCTTGTGGAAATAGTTTGTTTACACGAATTATCCCATAACACTTTTATTCCATATTCGTTTGTAATATCATTTTCTTTCATATTCGTAAATGATATTATTTTCCTTTATACTCATAAGGGATACCATCTTTTTCATCTTCCATTATTCAAACTTACTATAGTAAGGGATATTATTCCTTTTATACTCTTAACTTACTATGGTAAGTACTATTTGGTAAAGTTTTCTAAAATGATTATATGTTCCTTGATAGTTTTCTGCTTCATCTAATATTATTTCAATTGAACATTCCTATTTTTCTAAACATTTTTATTGAACTGTAACCGTTATTCTGAACTGTGGATCTTGAATATCATTTTTAAATTTCACTCCACATCATGTTTACAATTTGGACATTATTTGAATTTGCACAAAGTAAACCTCCGATATTTATTGTTTATCATGTTTCTTCTGTTCATCATTTGTATCACTGTTATTTGTACCAATCATCAAGAATTAAGCTGTTGTGAATATCTGTGGCCAGGGGCATAGAGGCGATATAATTGTTGAACAGATGATAGGTTAAAGGCGATATAATAAGTTAAAGGCGATACATCTGTTCGATATCTTTTATGACACTTGGTGAAAGTTCTCTTTAGCCCATAGCGCAAAGATGAACTGTTGTTTGGTATGATTATGACTAAAGGCTGAATATTGGTATAATCATGGTCGTTGGTGTTATATTGAATATCTTTAGCCCATAGTGCAAAGATAAACTGTTGATTTGCGTTATTATGACCAAGAACTGTGAATTTGTATTATCATGACTAATGGTATTTCAAATGATAAAAGTTGATGATGTTTTTCCCAAAAAGAAAAGCGAGTGGACATTATAGTCTGCATTATTCTTCTAATAGACTCCTCATTCCGGTGCTATTATTGATCTGAACGTTATTCAAGAATTTAATTGCAGTTTTGATATAAACTTTGTAGTCTATTGTATTCTATCAAGAACTCAACTGTTAAAAGCTAACGATAATTTATTCGTCATTATCTTAGTCATGATATTCTTTACTGGGCTATTTGAGTTCACCTTTTCTTTTTGTTCCATTGTTTTTCAACTGGAGATGAGAACGTAGCTGGGTCTAGTCGGGGGATGGAATGAGAGTCCGAGGGATAGTTATCGTAGTCTTCACGTGTTGTAAAGTAGTGTGGCAATAATAGTGAAGACTTAGTTGTGTATTATTATATACTATATTGTTAAACGTTGTAATAATTTTGTTGTAGTATTTTGACAACTCAAGTTTGGGTTGTGTGGGCCCAGATTTGGGGGTGTCACAGTTGGCATCAGAACTTAGGGATATGGTCTTTAATGGAGATCTGGTGTTAGAACTAGGAGGGAAGAGACGAATAGAATAAGTCACTAGTTTTTCCCACCCAAATGAGATTTTGTTATCTAATGAGTCGATTTGAATATAGGGACATGAAGTGATGAGTCAATTTGTTTAAAGTAACAATTATTTTGTGACCACAGTAAAATATGGCATCTAGAAATCAGGAAGTTAACAATGGAGTGCCCGAAGCCAATGTAGCTGAGAATCAAGAGGTCACAAACAATCCTCCTGCCAACTCAGGAAATAATATTCCTGATAACATGATGAACGATGGATTATTTAGGAATTTCATGCAGTTCATGCAGAATCAAGCAAGAGGAAATCCAGTCAATAATAACGGTTGAAACGCTGGTAATTCGAGGGCGGTCACTGTCAAGCAATTTAAAGAGTTAGGACCACTTGAATTCCTCGGGAAGCCTGACCCACTCAAAGTGGAAGCATGACTGAAAGAGGTTTTACAATGCGTTGATGATAAAAGGGTGTCATTCGCCACTTTTATGTTACGAGGTGAGGCAGACCATTGGTGGGAAGCGGTAAAACGTATCCACCCTTCAGCACTCGAGATGTCTTGGACAGAATTTGAAGAGTTGTTTAATGAAAAGTACTTCCTAGAAAGCATCCGCCATATGAAAGAGGTGGAATTCATTAAGCTGGAGTGGGGGAACATGACAGTCTCTCAATATGAAGCTAAGTTTGCCGAATTATCTCGTTTCGCGACCCATTTGGTGGATGACGAAGCACGAATGAGTCTAATATTTTTGTGAGGTATGAGACTCAAAATTCGTTAACAACTTAGCTCTCATAAGTTTAGTTTGTATTCAGATGTTGTGGATAGGGCTCAAAGGGTAAAGCAAACAAATGAAATATTGCAGCCAAGAGTCAATGATCAACATAGAGAGATAAATGACAACAACCACAGGAACGAGAACCATCGAGGAGGTAACCAACACTTCGGTGGTAATCCCGCATCGAATAACAGAAAAGGATATTCCAACGGGAACAATTTCAAAAGAAAGAGATTCCATAATAATTATGGAAGGGCACCGGCACCAGTACCAACACCGGCCCCAGTTTCAAGGGGAGAAGATCGACCACCAGTGAGATGCTATAGGTGTGGTCAGGAAGGTCACATCAGCCCAAACTGTACACAGCAGTCCAAAAAGTGTTACAGTTGTGGGAAAGAGGGTCATGTTGCGTGATTTTGTCCTGCCACAAAATCAAGTCCAGCTGTAATGATGATACCAAAAGCTAGCGCAGATAAGGAAAAATCTGTAGTTCAAGGGAGAGCTTTTGTTGTGACATCTCAAATGGCAAGAAACTCGAACGAGGTGATAACCGGTAAGCTATTCATAAATTCTCGTGAAGTCTACACCCTGTTAGATACTGGCTCTACCCATTCTTTTATCTCACCTGCATGTGCTCAACGTTTAAACTTAACTGCTAAAAATTTGGACTTTGACTTATCAGTTGAAACCCCATTAGGAGAAATGACCATTACATCTACTGTCTATAAATCTTGCCTAGTTCAAATCAACAACCTCACATTACCTGTTGACCTTATTTCTTTAGAGATGCATGAATTTGATGTGATTTTAGGAATTGATTGGTTGACTACCCATCATGTTAAAATTGATTGTTTTCATAAGATTATTAGTTTTCATATTCTTAATCAACCTGTCATGCAAATTCAAGCCACTAAACCATTGAAATCTATAACTGTTATTTCTAGCTATAAAGTCATTCGTTTATTGAAAAATAAATGTCAAGCCTTTTTAGCTCATGTCACTGATTTGAACAAAAACACGTCAAATTTGAATGATATTCCCATTGTTAATGAGTTTCCTGACGTTTTTCTTGAGGAACTTCTTGGCTTACCCCCAAACCGTGAAATTTAATTTTGTATTGATCTTGAACCCGGTACCAAGCCCATTTCTAAAGCTCCATACCGAATGGCTCCCATTGAACTTAAAGAGTTAAAAGTCCAACTACAAGAATTGTTAGATATCGGTTTCATTCGTCCGAGTACATCACCTTGGGGTGCTCCTATTCTATTTGTGAAGAAGAAAGACGGGAGTATAAGATTGCGCATTGACTACCGAGAATTGAACCATGTCACCATAAAAAACAGGTACCCGTTACCTCGGATTGATGACATGTTTGATTAATTACAAGGTGCTCAACATTTCTCAAAGATTGATCTCCGTTCTGGATATCATCAGTTAAAGGTTAAAGCTGAGGACATTCCAAAGACTACTTTCAGAACTCGTTATTGGCATTATGAGTTCTTAGTCATGCCTTTTGGACTAACCAATGCTCCTGCAGCTTTCATGGACATGATGAACCGAATATTCAAGGAATATTTGGATCATTTCGTGGTTATCTTTATTGATGACATCCTCATATACTCCAAGAGTCGTGAGGATCATGAACAACACCTGAGATTGATACTCCAAAAGCTCCGTGAGAACAAATTATATGCCAAGTTAAAGAAATGTGAGTTCTGGCTCGAGGAAGTCACGTTTCTTGGGCATGTAATTTCTAGTCAGGGAATATCAGTCGATCTTGCGAAGATTGAAACGATACTAAATTGGGAACAACCCAAGACAGTAATTGAAGTCCGAAGTTTTCTAGGCTTAGCTGGTTATTATCGGAGATTCGTAGAAGGATTTTCTCGAATCGCCACTCCATTAACTCAGCTGACTCGGAAAAGTACAAAATTCGTATGGAACGAGAAATGCGAGAAAAGTTTTCAAGAACTCAAGACGAGACTTATTTCAGCTCCTGTTCTGACCATTCCATCAGGATCAGGAGAATTCGTTATATATAGCGACGCTTTAGGCAAAGGTCTAGGTTGCGTTCTTATGCAACATGGAAAGGTTATAGCCTATGCCTCTCGACAACTAAAAGATTATGAGAAAAATTACCCTACTCATGATCTACAGTTGGCAGCGGTCGTTTTCGCGTTGAAGATCTGGAGACACTACTTGTACGAAGAAAATGTGGATATCTATACGAATCATAAAAGCCTCAAGTATTTCTTCACCCAGAAGGAACTCAACATGCAACAACGACGTTGGCTTGAGCTATTGAAGGATTACAACCACACAATCCAATATCACCCGGGAAAGGCGAACGTCGTAGCTGACGCTTTGAGCTTAAGATCTTATGCGAGTACAAGTACACTGCTGACAGCACAAAAGCGTATTTTGTACTACTTGCAAAAGATGGAGATAGAGCTAAAAACACCAACGACCCACTTGAAGATTGCGCACGTATGAGTAGAACCAGCTTTAATCGATAAAATTAAAGCTGCTCAAGCTACTGATCCGGAGCTGATGAATATGATGAAGAAAGTACAAGAATTTGCTATTCCTAAGGAAAGAATCGACGAGAAAAGAATACTTCGAGTTAACTCTCGACTCTGTGTTCCTAACGATCCTGAATTGAAGCATAAAATCATGATGGAGGCACACAACACGCCATTTGTAATCCACCCAGGAGGTACCAAGATGTATCAAGATCTTCGACATACATTTTGGTAGAAGAATATGAAAAGGGAGATTGCAGAGTTTATCTCAAGGTGCCTAACTTGTCAACGTGTCAAGGCAGAGCATCAAGTACCTAAAGGTCCATTACAATCACTTGAGATTCCTGAATGGAAGTAGGAATACATCAATATGGACTTCGTGACGGGTCTTCCCAAAGTTTCTCAAGGCTTAGATGCAATTTGGGTGATCGTAAATAGATTGACCAAATCCGCTCATTTCTTGCCTATACGAGAAAACTTTTCACTTGAACGTCTTACCAATATATACATAAATACATAAATGAGATTGTGAGATTGCATGGCATGCCAGTTTTCATAGTTTCTGATCGATATCCTAGATTCACTTCACGCTTTTGGATCAGTCTACAAAAAGCTATGGGCACTGAGTTACGATTCAGTTTTGCATACCAACCTCAAACAGACGGACAATCGGAAAGGACGATCCAGACCCTCGAAGATCTTTTGAGACTTTATGTACTAGACTTCAAAGGAAGTTGGGATAAGTACTTGCTATTGGTTGAATTTTCCTACAACAACAGTTACCAAGTAAGTATAGGCATGGCTCCATTCGAAGCTTTATATGGACGCTAGTGTCGCTCTCCAGTATGTTGGAATGACATAGGAGAAACAAAACTGTTGGGACCCGAGTTGGTACGCTTGACGACCGAAAAGATCCAAATGATCTGACAACGAATATAGACCGCACAAGAAAGACAAAAGAGTTGTGCTGATCTTCATCGGAGAGATGAGAGATTCAACGTCAGAGATCATGTATTCTTACGTGTTTCCCATGGAAAGAAGTTACGAGATTCGAAAAGAGAGGAAAGCTCAACCCTCGATTTATTGGTCCATTCAAAATCCTCGATCGAGTAGGAACCGTAGCCTACAGACTAGCCTTACCGCCAAGTATGTCCTGCATCCATAACGTTTTTCACATATCTACGTTACGTATATATATGAAGGACCCAAATCACGTCATTGAGTTAGAACCAGACATTATAGCAGAAGATTTAATGTACAAGGAGGTACCTGTTAAGATCCTAGATAAGAAGGAGCAGATCCTACGCTAAAAGGTTATACCTCAAGTTAAGGTTTTATGGAGGAACCAAGATATTGAGGTGATAACCTGTGAGCTAGAATCTGAGATGAAATCTAAGTATCCTTACCTCTTCGAAATGCCAGGTACGTCAATTTCGAGGACGAAATTTCATAAGGAATGGAGGTTGTAAGACCCGAATTTTATGAAATACAAAATTTAACTTTTCTTCATATATATTTTTCTAAAACAGTAAGTGGTTAAATTGGCAAAGTTAAAAATTAAGGATGTTATGTGCAAATTTTATTATGTCGGATAATATTCGTTTGGTCGAGGAATATTCGTTTTGTCGGGGAATATTCGGGTCGTACGACGGCGCCGAAATAACTAATTATTGGTGGACCCCACAACGGAATATTTGTCGGATATAGAAAATGACAGAAGTAACCTTTTTAAATAAAAATAGTCAACGGTGTTATCACTTTTAACTGTTAAAATACCGGTGATAAAAGAATAGTAGCCTACGGTAATTTATGGTATTTTACTATAGCACGCGGTATTCTACTGTAGCACAAGGTATTGCGTGGCGTTTATATTATTGAACTGATAAATTGGTTATTACATAGTATTTGCATTATTGATCTGATAATTGACACCGTAACTGTTGCACATCATTTCATCAATAATTGTCACTACATAATATTTTATGTTATCAATTCAATAATTGTTGTTACACAATATTTTGTATTATTGATTCAATAATTGTCATTACACTGTATTTCATATCATTGAGTCAATAATTGTTGGTGCACTATATTTTAAAATTATTGAACCAAATAATTGTCACAGTAGCAAATACACAATAACTTATATTATTAAATTAATAATAATCTGTAACGTGTTTATTACATTATTGTTGAATTATTGTTGTAGCATTATTTTATTATATATGAAGGACCCACAGGAAGAAAAATAAATAAATAAATAAATAAATAAAATAAAAATTAATTAATTAATTTTACTATTTGGAATAGTAAACATGTGGGCCCTCTATGGGGGCCACATGAAGAATGAAAATGTGAATTGCCTGGATGTTTGGTGAGAATTGGCAGCCGGCTGCGCTGCCAATTTTGAAATATTAGGCTGGCGTGCAGGACGTCAGCCACCTACCCTCGCATATTATCTTATTTTTTCCTATAAATAGCTTGTTCAGCTGAATAGAAAAATCACACCTAAAATATAAAATATTTCTACAAGTATTTTATGAGTTTTCTCTAGAGAATAGTAAGTTTATTTTGAGAGTTTGTAAGCCAAAAGGAGTGTAGGAATTTTTCAAGTAAGTGTTTTATTAAAGAGTAGTAATTTCATAAATTCATATTTTTCACGGTATTCACAAATCTTCCTTTAGAATACTCTTCTTTGAGAAGATTCATTTTTAAAAGCTTTCTTTGGAAGACTTATTTTGGAATATTATTTTTAAAACTATTTTAAAGTTATTATATTATACTACAAAAATTATGTTAAATATATATAATTTTGATAGTTCATATTATACGAGTTATCATACACTTTGAAATTTATATGTGGTAATTACTAATTATATTATAAATATATAGGTTGATCAACCTCATTTAAATCAATATTTAGTCACGTGTTAAGGTAAGGGGTATCATTCTTTTCATCATCATAAATGGTAATATTGTCTTACTTATAAGGGATTATCATTCTTTGATAATATCGTTTCCTTCGGACTCATAAGATGTGTCATTTATTTTCATGTATTAAATTATGGGAATAACCTTACGGCGCGGATTACCGTATGTTGGTGAATAACCTTCCGTATTCATTCCTTATTAATCTCTGAGAATAACCTTACGGCGTGGATTACCGCATGTTTGGTAAATAACTCTTCGTATTCAAATTTTATTAAATTATGGAAATAACCTTACGGCGCGGATTACCGTCTGTTGGTGAATAACCCTTTGTATTGATTCCTTATTTGTCTCTTGTGGAAATAATTTATTTACACGAATTATCTCATGACACTTTTATTCTATATTCGTTTGTAATATCATTTTCTTTCATATTTGTAAATGATATTATTTTCCTTTATACTCATAAAGGATATCATCTTTTTCATCTTCCATTATTCAAATTTACTTTAGTAAGGGATATTATTCCTTTTATACTCTTAACTTATTATGGTAAGTACTATTTGGTAAAGTTTCTTGAAATGATTATATGTTCTTTAATAGTTTGTATTTCATCTAATATCATTTCAATTGAACCTTCCTATTTTTCTAAACATTTCTATTGAATTGTAACCGTTATTCTAAACTGTGGATATTGAATATCATTTTTGAATTTCACTCCACATCATGTTGACAATTTGGACATTATTTGAATCTGCACAAAGTAAACCTTCGATACTTATTGGTTATCCTGTTTCTTCTGTTCATCATTTGTGTCACTGTTATTTGTACTAATCATCAAGAATTAAGCTATTGTGAATATCTGTGGCCGGGGACACAGATGCGATATAATTATTGAACAGATGATAGGCTAAAGGCGATATAATAGGTTAAAGGTGATATATCTGTTCAGTGTCTTTTATGACACGTGGTGAAAGTTCTCTTTGGCCCATAGTGCAAAGATGAACTGTTGATTTGCATGATTATGATCAAGAATTGTGAATTTATATTATCATGACTAATGATATTTCAGATGATAAAAGTTGATGATGTTTTTCCTAAAAAGAGAAGCAAGTGGACATTATAGTTTGCATTATTCTTCTAATAAATTGCTCATTTCGCTGCTATTATTGATCTGAACGTTGTTCAAAAATTTAACTGCAGTTTTTGATATAAACCTTGTAGTCTATTGTATTCTATCAAGAACTCAACTGTTGAAGGCTAACGATATTTTATTCGTCATTATCTTAGTCATGATATTCTTTACTGGGCTATTTGAGTTCACCCTTTCTTTTTGTTCCATTGTTTTTCAACAGGAGATGAGAACGTAGTTGGGTCTAGCCGGGGGATGGAGTGAGAGTCCGAGGGATAGTTATCGTAGTATTCACGTGTTGTAAAATAGTGTGGCAATAATAGTGAAGACTTAGTTGTGTATTATTATACATTGTATTGTTAAACGTTGTAATAATTTTGTTGTAGTTTTTTGACAACTCAAGTTTGGGCTGTGTGGGCCAAGATTTGGGGATGTCACAGTCAGGTTGGAGTACTCATGTCAAGATGGCTTGCCCTTATTGTATGGAGGGTAGCAAGGCTTTTACCCTTAAGAATGGTAGAATGCCTAGTTTCTTTGATTGCCATCGTCAATTTTTGCCTATTTATCATTTTTATCAATATCAAAAGGATAAATTCAAGAGGAATACAATTGAAAGCGACTTTACACCACCTTGGTTATCAAGCGAAGAGGTATTTGAGCGTGTATCAAAATTGCCACGTATTACATTTGGAAAGGTTGACGATAAACATAAAATAGATGGTTATGGAAAGGAACATAATTGGGTGAAATGTTCAATCTTTTGGGAGTTACCTTACTGGCGTTCACTTCTAATTCGACACAATCTTGATGTTATGCATGTCGAGTAAAACGTGCTTGAAAACTTGTTTTATACAATATTGGATGTCAATGGCAAAACAAAGGATAATCTAAACGCAATCTGGAACTATAATTACAAAATATTAATCAGAAGATCATAAAGCCCAAAGCAACTTATACACTAACCAAACCACAGGATGTTTGCAAGTGGGTTAAGCAATTGAAGCTCCCTGACGGCTATGCTTCTAATATTTAGAGATGTGTTAATGTAGAAGATATCAAGTTCACTAGGCTAAAGAGCCATGATTGTCATGTGTTTTTTGAGAGGTTATTTCCAATTGCATTTTGAGACATGTTGCCCAATCGATATGGGATGCATTGACCGACTTGTGTCATTTCTTTAGGGATTTATGCTTAACAAGGTTGCGAAATGAGCATATGGAGTTGCTTGAGACAAATATTGTGATGATATTGTGCAATCCTGAGAAAATATTTCCTCCAGCTTTTTTTGATTCTATGGAACATCTACCAATTCACTTAGCTTATGAAGGTAAGGTGGGTGGACCCGTACAATATTGATGGATGTATCCTTTTGAAAGGTAATATTTTTAAAACTTTTTTTGTCATTCTTTGCAACAAATTTAGGTTAGTGATAAATCTGACATTTACTTTTTAGGTGTATGTTTCATTTAAATAAGAAGGTTAAAAATAAAGCATGTGTGGAAGCTTCAATTTGCGAGGCTTATAATTTGTAAGAGATATCGTTGTTATGCTCACATTATTTTGAATCCACAATCCAAACAAGGCTAAATCAAGTCCCAAGGAATGATGATGGAGGTGACGTGGATCCGGATGGTCGCCTTTCAATTTTTACTAGTCCTGGTCGTGTGCTAGGTGAAGCTACTCATAGGTCATTAAATGATGATGAGATGAAAGCTGCCCACATATATTTACTTTTGAATTATGATGAAATCGTGCCATTCCTCGAGTAAGTGTGTAATAAATGTTTGTGCACAACCCTTAAGATATTAATAAATCTCCTTCTAATTTAAGTTATGTAATCATAATTTATATAGAAAATTTGATGAAAGTGTAAGGCTTGAACATCCCCACATCACCAAAGAACAAATTGCCACATTACGGGAAAAGGACTTTGTAACTTAGCTTCGAGTACATGTGGGTAACACTTTAGGTTTAGCTAATTTGATCATATTATCTGCTAGTTTTTTCTTTACAGAATACACTATCATATTAATATTTTTTTCAACAGGCATCAAATAACTCAACGATAGATTATCCTATACACCAAATAACATTTGGCCCAAAAAGAGGTGTAAAGTATTATAAATGTTACTATGTTAATGGGTTTAAATTCCATACACATGTATATGGACAAAGTAAAAAAACAATTAATAGTGGAGTTTGTATCAAGGGAAGTTGCTATGACGAGGATGAGCATGACTTTTATGGCCGCTTGGTTGATGTCATAGAGTTGACATACTTTGGAAGATGTAACAAAGTTATTATGTTTAAATGCGAGTGGTATGATACTAAGGGGAAATTTATTAGAGTAAACAATCACGAGCTTGTAGAGATATTACATAAAAAATATCTTCAGACAAATGTATTGGCAGTACAAGCTTAACAAGTTTACTATTCAACCACCCTGTCTCGAAATAGAGAAAGAAGCGATTGGTGGAATGTCATCGAGGCAAAATCTAGAAGATTTGTTGACCATCAACCAAGTGTGATGGAAGATTCTTACCAAGGAGAAGAATAAGAGGAATATGAGCCAATTTTATTTAGTATCGATTTGGAACTTGACCAAGATGGTCTACTTAGAGCCGCAAGATTAGGGGAAGAAGTCGGTCCTAATGATCTTCACACTACAATAAATGAAGAAGAATTTATAGATGATCTAGTTGATGACATCGAAGATGATGAATCAGAATTGGAATCTTCTTCTTCTAGTGATGAAGAAATGGAATTTGTTTTTTAAGTTTCCACATGCTTGTAAGTTTGTAAATGATATGTTTTGTTCAGCTGTATGGAGTCTTTTATTGCTTGTGTTTTAACTTTTAGTTTTCTAGCATACACTATATAATGTTTCTTAACTTTTAAGTTTATACCTTGCACTATTTGATGTTATATATAGTTCATGTTTGAAAACCTGATTCTCTCTTTGTTATAAACTACTTCCATTTTATTTGTTTTTAAACAAGTTTATTTATGATTATCACAATTCTGCAGATATGACAAGGGCAAAAACACGTACAGGAGGTCCTAGCAAGAGAAAAGACAAAGTTATAAGTAATCATGAAGTTGGCTCTACTCCACAACAATCACAGAGACCAATATCAGATGGCTCAACAACAACAGCAGTTGCACTAAATGAGAAATTGCCAACACCTCCACCAATAGCACCAAACACTCAAACAACACCACCACCACCAGTTGCAGTAATTACTCAACCAACACCACCAGTTGAACCAAACACTCAACTAACAACACCACTAGTTGAACCAAACACTCAACCAACAGATGAACAAGCCAACATTGAATCTACTGCAGCAAGTAATTATATTTTATTGTGATGACATTATTAGAGATATATACTTGTTCTTAGCTTAATTATTTATAAAATTGTGCAGGTGTCCTGAGAATTAGTGCTAGGAGGGGAGCTAATTCTAGTAAAGATGCGCCTGAGAATCCAGAGGATAGGGAGGTGATTCACATAGTTGGTACTAGGTAATTGCTTTAACAAAATCTAGTATTGCTTTTAGCAATATCACTTACAAAATTAAAACCTGTTATACAATCATGGTAACAAATTCCCGTCTCCACTAAAGTTAATTTCTTCATTTTGTGTTAGATTACAAGGTATTATATAGAGCAATTTTTGTTCTATAGCAGAGTGCAATGTCGAGTGCATTTATCATTTATAATTTGTTCTTCAGCTCTGCTTCTTAATGAAATCGGCATTATATATGCAGAATAGTGTTCTTACACAAAAGGTGATGTCTAACCATAGATCATATATCATCTTTATGCTGACTACAATATAACTTTCAGCAAGTTTGAGATTTTGACAATAGCCTTCAGCAACTTTTCGATACAGCATATTATAAATAATAATTTATGTTTACCTTTAAGTAATGCAACTTATTATAAATAATAATTTCTATTTGTGTTTGTAGATTTCAACCAAATTTTATGGTACGACAAATTTTTTGTTCTATAAAAAATCAAATGGGGCCATATCAAACTTGGTTATCAGTGTTAAAAGACCTAAAGAATGAGTTATGGGCTGAATTTGAGGAGATGTATCAATTTATTAATGAAGCAAAGAATAGAAAGGAAAGAAAGGCTTGGGAGTAGGTATGTGTTGTACGTTATAAAGATTTGATGAAAAAGGCAAGAGATGAGTCAAAGAAAAATATAGGGCTCACAACTTATAATTTTGAAAAAATGGTTGACCACCCACGCTCGTTTATGAAGAAAGAATATTGGGTCTCTCTTTGTGAAGAATAGAACAAGGAGAGTTGGCTGAAAATTTCAAATTCTGGTTCTACAAACCGGAAGAAAGGTGCAAAGCTTAACCACGTTGGAGGGTCAATATCGTTTATAAGTCACGCAAAAAAGCTTGTAAGTATTTTTGGTCATGGTTGCTTTAATATAATTTAAAATGTTTGATTCTTGTGCTTTTGTTTTTGTGATGGTAGGAAAATGAGAAGAAAACTAAACCTACTCACATTGAGGTGTTTGATCTAACACACCAAAAGAACGGTGTGTATTGTAATGACAAGGCAAGAAAAGTAAGAGTAAGTCTACCTATAAGCTTTGTGTATTGTCAATTATACATGTTTGAAATATGATGTTCTAAACTTGGCTCATTAAATACCTTTTATCAGTCATAACATATTGTATATTCAAACTGCGGAAAAAATATAAAAGTGATATCATTCAAAAATATGGAAATAATCTTCTTATTTTTGGTAAGGATATATGGACAAAGTCTTCAGGTGGTATTAAAAAGGGTCGAGTGTTTGGTTTAGGTTCGAGTGAGGATCTAAAGGCAAGTGGGTTAAGTGAATCGATTTCTACAAATGGCTCTACATCTCGCTTGACTCCCTCACCTATATCACCTGATATGAAATATTTCATCTTTGTTGTGATGGAGACTCCACAATTTCAAGCTATGATCGATGCAAGACAGAAACAATTGGAAGAGGCTATGCGTAAGGAACTTCAAGAAGAGATAAGGAAACTGAGAGAAAAGTCGTCGAATCTTCCAAATAGTAATGTAAGTGTTTTGTCGAATCTTAGTCAATTCATTACGCTATCATTTCCTACTTTCATCTTTTTATAAATAAGGTGCTTGAAAAAATTGGTCACGTGATTATAACACTTATAAAAGCTTAACGCATTGATTAAAGTTTGAGGTGAGGTGAGGTGAAATTAATATCTTACACTTCGGGGATGAGTGGACACTGTCGACTTCACTTTCGTCATAGCCCGCTGGAGTGCTTCGCTTACTCGGTGATGGTATCATAGAACCTACCTGCCGATTTTTTTTATGTTCTTTTTTGCGCCTTGCTGCCTGTTATGCAGAGCCTTAGCTACTCTCTTGTCAAAGATTGTTGGCTTCATGGTCGAGCCCACCTGTTTGGTTTAGAAGGAAGTGGCAGGGGCAAAAGAATAAAATTATTAGAATATGAAAAACATTAAGAAGAAAATTTTGTAATGTATTGTGAATGTTTTACCTGCATCACTAGAGTATAGAGAGGAAGGGTAACATAGCTACAAAGTATCTGTACGATGAGCCTGATGTCAAATATCACAACCATAAACTGGTATTTGTAACACTCCCGCTATTACTTTTGCTAAACACCTAAAAAACTTAGTTATGCATAATTTGGTGTCAACAGTTGAAGATCTTGGTTGGTATATTATAGGATAAAAGATACAGAAAATAAAGATTACCCCATCGATAATTTGATGATTACATCTTCTATTTTATCATGGAAGCAGGAACCTAATCCAAATTCGTACTGCAAACAATCGTGATAAATAAATAATTATCATTTTGCTAACAAGTAAACCATGAAAGAGGTAACATGTGGTAGATGGAGATTCATACATAAATGGTAATTTAGCAATTGCTCATGTTTGTTTATAGTATTAAATCAGTATTGTTGGTCTTATGTTTAGAATGCATACATTCATTCAATATATTTGACTTGCATTACATGTACTGCTACTTGTAGGATGTTGAGGATGAGCATGATGAAGATTCAGGCGATGGTAACGAGCATGGAGACTTGTGATTATATATGTATGTTGATCTTTTAGGTAGTATTTCTTAGAAGTTACTTTTGTTTACCATCAAGGATGGAGACTTGTGAATATGCATATTATTTGAGCTTTAAAGAAGTTTTTAGAAGTTACTTTTGTTGTATTTGGTGAGATTTGTAGTACGTTATCTTTCACAGGATATCTGTAATAGTATTCATCGACAGGTATCTTATCTAATATTGTCTGTAAATAACAGTTTAGTAATTAGATATCATTACTATTTTGAACATATTTATTTTTATATTTCGAAATTAAATTATGAAAATATTTGTAATTTTGTTGTTAATAAACATATTGAGACAGATTTATTCATCTCAAACTACAAGCTAATCAATGTTGGAGACCAATTTCTGAAACGGAATTGAGACGGATTTTCCCGTCTCAAAGAAGGTGAGATATTAGCGCAAAAGTTGACATGATTTTTGAGACGGCTGGTGCCTATCTCAACATTAGTACACTAAAAATATGTTGGCGCCAAAGTTGAAACGGAATTGAGACGAATGGTATCCGTCTCAAAATTTTGATACGGAATTGCTACGGCCTTTTTCCATCTCAAATTATGCGGTAAAAAAAGTCCGCCAAATTTGAAACGGAAAAAATCGGTTACAATAGCAGGTCCCAATGGGCCAAGTTGATACGGAGTTAAGAGCCATCTGAAACGGAAAGAGTCGGTCTCTATTGTTTTTTATACGGATTTAGGACGGCTATATTCGTATCTAAGTTTATTTTTTGAGACGGATTTAAGATGGGTGGTATTAGCGACGCGACTAATTGACAAGAATTTTGAGACAGGCAAAATCCGTCTCAAAATTAATTTTGAGACGGATTATGTATTGTTTGAGACATATTTGTTCGTCTCAAATGCCCAAATTTTTTGTAATAATTGAGACGGACTTAAGGCCATTTGAGATAGAAAAAGTTCGTCTCTAAATATATTTGAGACAGATTTGAGACGATTGAAATCCGTTTCAAAATTAATCTTTTAGACGGATATTGAAACGAACAATTTAGCAACGCAACTTACTGACACGGATTTTGAGACGGACAAAATCCGTCTGAGACGAATTCTGCCCCATTTGAGACGGAGCCCAGATTTTTGGTAGTGAATATGCATGAAAAATAAAAAAAAAAATCTTACGAATTGTTATGTTAGAAATATATCTCTAATTTGAAAATGGCAAAATAATACTTTTTATATTATATTATTCAAAAATAAAATGAATTGATGCAAATTTTATAATTAAAAATTTTAAAATTAATATCAAAAACTTAAAATTAATCTTATATTTTAAAATAAAAGGAATAAATTAATATTTGAGTCCTTTATGTTATGTATGTATTCTAGCTTCTCCAATCGTTCAAAAATTTACTATCAAATTTGACTTTTTAATTAAAGTTAATAATACGTATACATTCATTGACTATGATTAAATAAATTTATATAAACCTCTAAGTTAAAAATATATCAAATTTACTTTAAATCAGTTTTATATTTTGACATGAAAAAAAGTATAATTTTATAGATTTTAACTTATTTTACTTACTAAATAATTTTAAAATAAAAATAACTAAGAAAGAAATTAAATCATGCTACTCTCTCCGTTCTCAAAAGGATGGCTTAGTGCCAAAAAAATATTCTCAAAAGTATGTTTAAAGTACATAAGTGAATTAGATAAAATTTTACATTGACTAATTTATATTTGGTCATATTAGCTACATCTTAGCTAAATATCAAATCAATCACATTATAAATGAATTACTCAAATTAATTCACTCTCTTCCCCACAAACCCAAGAGCCAATTAAAGCAATTAAAATGCACATATATATCAATACAAGAGCCAAATGAAAAATTAATTATAATGTATTTTATTTTTAGAAGTGCTTTTTAAGTAGTTATAATTTTCATAATTGTAGCGTCTAAAATTGAATGTAGCGTCTAAAATTGAATGAATTACTATCGGATTTAAAATTGAAAATAATTACAACACACACATAAAATATCCCACAAAAAATAATAACGTGTACATTTTAAATTCAACTTTATCAGTAAAATATGTCTTCCGTAAAAATATAACTAATTTTTAAAATCTATTTACGATATTTTTTAAATTCATAGTTAATTTGCCATTTTACTTAAATCTTAGACAACATGCAATATTTATAACTATATTGGCTAGGATTCAATGAATTTATATAAGTGATTAAATTATAAAAAACTCACATTTACTTCAAATTTTAAATTAATTTTATATTTTTTTGATTGAAAAGTATGTTTATATAAACAAAAAAATCAATTATTTTTTCTTGCTAAATAATTGAAAATATGAAAAGAATATATATAAAAAACTAAAGCATGTTGCGATATATGTAATTTATTCTAATGTAATTATAAAACAGGTGGACTTTTGAGGGACTAATTAAAGTACTATTAGCCCTGAATTGAAATAAAGGAGGTGGAATAGGTTTATTGATCATCGAACATACAAGATAAAGACTGCCATTTGCGGTAATCTGAATTAGTCAAGCCTTGACTGAAATGTGATCGAACATACAAGATAAAGACTGCCATTTGCTAAGGTGAATCTACGAAGATTAGGCATCTTCCCTACGCAGATTAGGTCTTGTTCCTCAAAGTCAGATAAAGATATTTCAAAAATGGTGAGGTTTGATGAGAAATTGTCGTGGTCGTCTGCTTGTATTTTCACTGTACAATACCTTAGTACCAACTTATTTACTCTGGAACCCCCAGTTAGCAATAGTTGTCTTAAAAGAAATGACCCTTTATCTGAACTCAAATCGCAACCAACTATCTCAAGGGAAGAGTACAGGAGATTTCTGGAACTAATGCTCGAGTGGTAATTGATGATCTCTGATAGCTCTTCAATACAATATACAAATGCTGTCAGTTCAGGGAGATTGATTAAGTTGAATATATCTTTGATCTCACACCATGTTGGATCAAAATTTCCCAGTGTCTCCAGGTTGCGCAAATTCTGCAACCGTGATTTATTTTTCCCAAGGAATACACGAACCCATTCTTCTGGAAGATATAGATGCAGCAATCGGCCCATCCCTTTTAGTATAGATTTTATGGTGCTTGAAAGAACAATGACGCGTTCATCTACCCGTAAGTTGAGGGTTTTCAAGTATTCTTTGTTAGCTAATGATGGAAACATGATAGACTTGGAACCTCTCAAGCTTAAGTATCTCAGGTGTTTTAGGTACAAGACTTCAACTTTCTGATAGACGACTTGTTTTCTTCGATTTCTACCTCAACTATACACTTATGTGCTAATTCACCCAGATAACATTCTGCCACATCCATCATTGTCTCTCCTTCTCTTCGGTCCTTCTTTAACACCAACCCTTCAGCCATCCACATTTGATATAATTTTTCGGCCTTGATCATAGAATCTTCCAAAAATGTACCTAAATAAATAAAACACGGTTTTAACTGATATGGCAACTCAGTGTAACTCAAAACTAATAACTAATATCTCGAGTACTTCCTTTTGATGATCTTGTCCTAAGCCTCTGCCCTCCCTTAAGGATCTTTTAACATTCTCAAACACCACCTCCCACTCTGTCAAGCTCAGTTTGGTTACCAATATTCCTCCGAGCAAAACTATAGCTAATGGAAGACCTTTACAATCCTTAACCATTTTCCTCCCCAACTCCTCCATTTGTTTGACAAATCTGTTCTCTGCAAAGCAACCACCAGTGCCAAAGAATTAGAGGCAAAACTTGTTCATCACATTTTCACACGTATATGTAAAAAAAAACAATATATGTTCACAACATGAAAAGATGAAAATTTCAATTACAATTAATATATATGAATCATATAAAGTTCTTTTAAAGTTCCTAGTTCGTAAAGCCTGCGGTTCATTTAATATTTCAAACAGTTTATCAAGAAGGTTTATGAAACTGTCAAGTTAGCGAGTCATGATCAAATTGCAGCATATTTACCCTCTATTGAAATTGCATTATTCTTTGGATACTATCTTGTGTTGAAATATATATACTTTCTGCAAAAAAATCATCCTTTATGATAGAAAAGAGTAAAGAAGGTCATGTTAGTTTTACATAAAAAAGAATCAATAAAGAATTTAAAGCTTACAAATATTCAATTTTACTACCTTGGAATAGTTTACATGTTATTAAAAGTAGGGTTCTTTACAGTAATATACAACAATTTAGAAAAAAATACAAGATTAGTGCATTCACAAAATAATTACAAAAAGAGTGTAATATATACTCACATTAAATCATTTCAGTTTCACAAATCTCTTAAATCAAGGAGAAGTAAATTAAATTTTACAAATCTCTTAAATCAAGAATAAGTAAATTAAATTACTTCAATTTCTTCATCTCTCTCTTCTATTTTGACTTTTTCTCTCTCCTCGCTTCACACCCTCCAATCGTCTCCACCTCTATTTCCTCCATCAAATCCACAATCTCCCTCCTTTACTTCATGGGCCTCGCTGCAACCAATCTCCATCCCGAAATCCTTACCACACCTCCCTCCACCCTTGTCCCAGTGTTCACCTTCCTCCTCCACAAGGCCCACGTGGACGGTTGAGACCTCGGCCGTGTCATCCATCGGCGCCCCCGCCTCCTCACCTGCAGCGTCGAATTACTCCTCTAGCCTACTTAGTTACCTTCGTATTAGTGTTTAGTTATCACTGTATTAGTGTTTGGTTACCACCATACTATTGTTTGGTTACCAATGGTTACTGTACGAAAAATTAGTTATTACACATTCAGAAATTGGTTACCTCCATACTAGTGTTTTGTTACCTAGATTTACTGCACGAAAAAAATTAATTACTACACATTCAGGAATTGGTTACCTTCATACTAGTGTTTAGTTACATCCATATTAGTGTTTGGTTACCTCCATATTAGTATTTGGTTACCTTGGTATAAAGGTTTGGTTACCTTGATATGAAGGTTTGGTTACCAACTGTATTTGGTTACCTAGAGTTACTGCATGAAAAAACTAGTTACTACTCATTCATGAATTGGTTACATCCATACTAGTGTTTGGTTACATGGATTTACTGCACGAAAAAATTAATTACTACACATTCAGGAATTGGTTACCTCCATACTAGTGTTTGGTTACCTCCATACTAGAGTTTGGTTACCTCCATAATAGTGTTTGGTTACTTGGAGAAATTGAAAAATCCAACCATAAACGTGAAAAACTCCATTAACTTGTCGCCATCATTGACACCACCATGACGACGCCGATCATTGACAGTGGTATAGAAGGGATTGACGGTGGTTCCATTGACGGTGTTTTTTTGCATCTTCTTATTTTTCCTAGAAGAAGAAGATGGTTTATATATATAAATGAAACTTACAGGAAATGGAAGGGAAAACATAGAAGGAAATGGAAACTTATTGAAACTTCTATGAAACTATATTGAAAACTTACAGGACGTTACAGGAAATGGAAGGAAAAACATAGAAGGAAATGGAAACTTATTGAAACTTCCAGGAAGCTATATTGAAAACTTACAGGACGGTGGTTTATATATATATATATATATATATATATATATATATATATATATATATATATATATATATTGAAACTTACAGGAAATGGAAGGGAGGAAAAATGGAGGAAAGAGAAAGTGGCGGAGGAATTTTGGAGAAGATGAAAGAAAAAAATTATCAGAGTATTTGGTGGAATACATATTGTTAAGTAATTTGAATTTTGAATTTTGAAATTTGGAACCAACTACCCACTAAATTAAAGGAATAACAATGCACTAATTTAAAAATTAAATATTAAAGATACACTAATTTTATAAATATTTTATATATGCACTTTTGTTATAATATTTTTAAAAAATGTAGTAATAAATGTAATTGTTCCTTAAAAGTAAGACTAATTGGGTTATAAGACTAATTGGGTTGTAAGATCAAATGTGATTGCTAGTCTAATCCCTTTTCCTTTACTGTATACGGTTAGATGTTTGAGTATATCTTTCAGCAAAATTAGCCGCGCTTTATAGCAAATTTATGTTTTCTCTAGGTTCTCCCGTAGTTCCATTTTGGTTTGTCCCCCTTTGCCCCCTAGGGCCAAATGATTGAAATGTAATAAATAAATTCTAAGGAAAAAAAAAACAGAATAACTAGATTTAGTCAAATAACTAAAAATCACTCATGATTTTGTCCTCGTGATGACAACCACTTAAGATTTCAGTAAGCATTAGCCAACTAAAGGCTATTTAGAGAATAATATCTAATTTATTTAATCAAAAATATACGAGTTACATGTATAATATAGTTAAGTGAATATTTACCTGATTAAAAAATAAAATTTGAATTACATTTTTTTATAGTATAATAAAAATAATAATTAATAAAACATTTGTCTAAAACATACCATATTGAGCATATCTACACTTACTATCACCGTAAACAAAAACAATTCTTTACATAGAGAATTTAAACTAAGATCTCAAAAGGAGAAAAATGACTTCTACGAGAGTAGAAAAAAATTGAGAAATCTAAACTCATATTTAAAAAAATAAAAAGTCAAACTCCACAAAAGAAGACAAACAACTAAACAGCAGGTTAATAATAATAAAATTATCTAGGGAATAATTTTTTCAAAATAAAAATCTGAAGTTTTTAAAGATTGTGTAGTTTTAATTAAAGCAATTCCATATATTTCGTGTGTACAATTTTATTTATAGTATAACTTGTTTATTTATAATTTTGTTGTACCAGCAGGAAGTAATTGTAGTTGAAACCGCTCGGAACCACTAGTCTTCATTTGATATGTAGATGGAGTTTGTAATTAGCTGTGGCTTATAAGTTCATAATACAATTAAGTTAAAACTTTCTTTTTTGGATGGTTGTGCTACGGGTCGCTACAATCAACTCGAGGCTCGAGCAGTTATATCTTGCAAGAAAGGATAGAAAGTTTCTTAAGGGGTGTGTATAGGACTACTTTTATGTTTGTCGCTTGTCAGTCATCTATATACACAAAATTGGTAATAGGATGATAGCTAGTATAATTCAATAATTGGGTACTTAAACTAAACCATATAAAGTTGATTCAATGAACAATGGGTGTTCTACATATGGAGGAATACACATAAGGTACTAATTCTATATATAGGGTAGGGTGGGTTGTTTCAATAAACTATGTGCTAGGTATTCTACATATGGAGGAATACACCTAAGGTAATAATTCTCTATATAGGGTAACATAATAAAATTTAGGCACATTTTAAGCTTTGAAAGATCTGAAAACTGGCCTAAGGTGCATCATTTTGCACTAGTATAGAAGGCCTAAATGGCGTACATATAACGTTGGATTCAGCTAGTATTAAGTTTAATATTTTTCAAGCATATGTGAAGACTTTTAGGAAAATGTTACCTCCTTACGGTAATAATATTGCATTGGGAAAATTGTTTGCAACTTCTTCCCTATATGAATGCAACATGGTCTTGAAATTTTTTGACCAATCTTTAACTTCATGGAAGCTTAATTTGGATATTAAATTTAGTAATGATGAGTAGTATCTTACCAGTAAGATCTTTTTTTGGTAGTGCTTTCATCGCAAGTAGCTCCCAACTTTCATCTTCAGACAAACTCCGTCGTTGCTAAAGGTAACTGTTCGAATTGACATACTCAGCTACTTATAGATTAAGGCTTGTGAGTAATAATTTGCTCTTCACATGTCCACTCGGGAAGGAAACTCTCAAGTAATCCCAGGCTTCTTCGTCCAAATATCATCGAGAACTACTAGGCAAATCTTACTTTGTCGGACTGCCAAAATTTTCTTTATTAAATCGTCCTCACTTAATTGGAGAATCCTCTCCCTCTTCTCTGGATCTAGGACAAGTTGAACAAGGATTCTTTGCAAAACATTTGTTTTTTGCAAATTCTAGGATATAGAAATTCAAGTTAAACACTCAAAATAATTTTTGATAGCTGGGGTGTTGTATATCTTCTTAACAAGGGCGGTCTTACCCAAACCGCCCATACCACATATGGAAACAACCCGATAACATGTATCATTACTACCTTCCAAAATTTTGACCAAATCAACTAAATCCTCCTTGAACCCAACAACTTCTTCCTTGGCCACATCACTGTGAGAGTAAAAACATGTCAATTTACCCTGTCTTTTATTGGTGGAACTCGAAGATTCTCCGTGCGATATGAATATCATGTCATCTTTTTGTAAACGTGCTTTGAGCTCAGAGATCTTGTTTATGATAGCTTTGATGCCTGATCCAAATTTATGGTTGAGAATGCAGAAATGTCTCTTGAAAATGTTCTTGATACCTCCTTTCTTCATGTAGGAAAATTTGAGAACAAAACTTTCAAGAACGTCTTCAGCATCATAAGCAAGTTTTCGTATATCAGCTACCCAAACACGGACCATTTTTTCTTTTCTTGTGTCGGCATATTTTAAGAGCCCTTGAATCCACCTGAAATCTGCTAGTATTTCTTTGATTTGATCATGCACCCCATCTAAAACATTTGCTTCTTCACTCAATAAATCATCTATCATTTGCACAACCAAATCAACAACAGCCTCTACCATTTCCTTACTTGAATGGAGATGGAAAAGTGATTACAAAGTTAATTGAAAGTCTAAATAGTTGCTCATCAAGAAAAGTTGTGACTAGTTACATTAATATTGATACGAAAAGCCTAAAGAAAACACAAGTTGCTTAAATTACGGAACAAAAAAAGAAAGACAACAAAAAATACAATTGGCCATATGCTTGAGCTGCTCATAATATAATAATTAATACAACTGACCATTTGTATTAACTGCTCATAATATAATAATACAACCAGCCATATGCAAAGCACAAACATCAAAGTCTATAATCGAGAATATAGATAGATTTAGGGTTTCTTTTTATCGGCCCAAGAGGGAAAAAATAAAATAAAGGGCATTGAGAATATTATATTTGTTGATATGAAAAAGAATGCTAAACCTTTCTTTTGTTTGACATGGTGATTATTTTAATCTAAGCATAATTCCCTCTCAAACCCATTTTAACAGACATTTTATAAAGAGAAAAACACAAACATTAAAAAAAGTTAATTAATATTTTATCTAATATTTTCTCTTCCCATGTAACTAGCACTAGAATACTTGGAAAACTCATTACTTTCTGACAGAAAATTATAAGATGAATGAAGGAATATAATAGGGAATGAGAGAATTGTTTATGGTGTGTCTTGAAATGAAATAGTTAGTCTCAATTTATAGAGTGAATAAAGCATATGTAATAAATTTGATTGCACACATTATGGCAATCAAATCAATCACCCATCAATTAAGTTAATCAAATCAATCACCCATCAATATATTGGGATAGTCAAATTAATTACTCATCGATTAAAATAATCAAATCAATCACTCATCAATTTAGGATAATTAAATCAATCACCCATCAATTAAGATAATTAAATCAATCATCCAACAATTAGGAATGAACCTGGTCATAAGTGAACTTGGATACAACGAATCTAGACACAATGTATCTATGGATACAAAATTAATTTTGTTTAAAATCAAAAGAAATGGGACTTTGATATAAAATCTATCCAATATATATAGCATAATCACCAGCAGGCTTTAGTGTCCCCGCCTTCAACAAAATACGATCAATTGGATGACCTGACAAAATAAGCTCAGTTTGGTTACCAATATTCCTCTGTGCACAACTATGGCAAATGGAAGACCTTTACAATGCTTAACCATTTTCCTCCCCAAATCCTCCATTTGTTTGACAAATCTGTTGTTCTCTGCAAAACTTGTCATCTCATGTTCACATGTATATGTAAAATAAAAATAAAAAGCAATACAAGCCCACAACATGAAAAGACGAAAGTTTCAAGTACAGTTAATATATATATATATATATATATATATATATGTGTGTGTGTGTGTGTGTGTGTGTGTGTGTGTGTGTGTGTGAGAGAGAGAGAGAGAGAGAGAGAGGGCGCGCGCGCATATATATATATATGAATCATATAATCTTTTTTTAAAGTTCCTTGTTCGTAAAGACTGCAATTCATTTAATATTTCGAACAATTTATCAAGGAGCTTTATGAAACCGTCAAGTAATTAGCAAGTCATGTTCAAATTGCGGCATATTTACCATTGAAGTCGCATTATTCTTTATATAATAGTCTTGCGTTGAAATATATATACTTTCTGCAAAAAAATAATCCTTTATGATAGAAAAGAACAAAGAAGGTCATGCTAGTTTTACATAAAAAAGAATCAATAAAGAATTTAAAGATTAGAGATATTCAATTTTACTACCTTGAAATAATTTACATGTCTTTAAAAGACTAACTGGGTTGTAAGACCAAATGTAACAGCCTCGTCTAATGTCTTTCCCTTTATTGTATATGGTAATTAAGATGTTGAGTATATCCTCCAACAGAATTAGCACATGCGCTTTATAGTAAATTTATGTTTTCTCTAGGTCGTTCTCCCCTAATTCCCGTCCTGGTCCGTCCCCTTTGCCCTGTAGGACTGAAATGTAATAAATAGATTCCTAAGAAAGAAAGAAAAAAAGAATAACCAGGTTAGTCAAATAACTGAAAATCACTTGAGATTTTGCCCTCGTGATGACAAACAATTAAGATTTCAGAGTAAGCATTAGCCAATTAAATACAACTTCATTTGCCACGTAGATGGAGTTTGTATTGAAATTATTATTCAGGCAATACCGCTGTAAGGAATTAGCTGTGGCTTATAAGTTCATATTACAATTAAGTTTAAACTTTCTTTTTTATCACCTACGTACTACAATATACATAAAAAAAAAATTAAATTTTAAAATCAATTCATGAAATTCTAAATTTTAAAAACTGATGTTATTCACCCGAAAGTTATAAATTTTGTAAAATTATTACTTATTTTTTATCTAGTATATAATAATTACAACTTGAATTTTGTATAATTTGAATTTTAAGATTTTACAAATTAATTTTAAAAATGCAATATAAAGCCTTTTTATGGTGCAAAAACAGTAAATATTATAATCTTTGAGAGTTGAGACTATAAGCAGAACTATTTTTTTCCGTTGAATTATATTTATTTGGCCTGAAAAAAGTCTGAAAAAGACCAACTTGGTTATTTATGCATTACACATTTATTTTGTTTTTTTTTTTTTAATCAATGTATGCAATACATATCCTTAAACTTTTAAATAATAAATTATTAATTTATTTGAATTTTATTTTTATATTTTTCTTGTATTTTTTTAAAAATAAAATAGGAATATAACTTTATTAAATAAATTTGACAAGTAACATAATTATAACTTTTATTTATTAATATAATAATACAGATTTCTGTACAGACACTGACACTAATCTATTTCTTAACAATTAAACCCCTGCTCTTTTAACCACCTTCTTCTCTCTTAGTCTACTCTTGCAATACATTTCACTAATGAACACTCACTCCTTTACATTCACATGCAAAACAGTATGGCCTTTATCATCATCTACAAAGTGCATTTTCCAGCAACAAACTAGAAGAACCCAGTATGGCGCACCGGAATGTGTGCCTCTTTTTCAATGCCGAAACATCCTGAATCCATAAAACGATTATACATTTGGAATATCGTCCACCCGGTCAATAACATCCAAGGCTTTGATTTTGTCTTTATCAAAGTCGATGATGGGAACGGATGACAGTCGTTTGGTAGGGAAGGGCTCTTTCCAGGATTGGCGAGTCGAGAAGTGGCTGCAGCTCCGAGGGGACTCAAGACAATTTGGAGCCTAAAGCGATATTTCTAAACGAGACTTTTTATGTTTGGTAATTCCTCTATTGACTGTTATGGTCAAATTGATCATTTTTCAAATTAATATATCTTATTATTATTTAATATATATGTAAAAAGCCTATAAACATTATAAATTATATAAAATTTAGTACTAATCTCAATGGTTATTTTTTTAAAAATCTAAATATATATGTTTAATTATTAATTTTAAAAATGATCAATTTGACTATAAAAGTCAATTGAATACTTTTATTTTGGGACCGATGGAGTATTAATATTTTTTATTTAAATGAGATTTTTTTTATACTGTTAATTTTTTTTAAATATTTAATATTTGAATTGGACTATTGACCCTAAAAGATTGATTGGACTTATATTTTTATAAGATTTTTTTATATAAGTTATTTATGGTATTTAAAAATTTAGATCCTTCTTTTGAAACAGGGCCTAAAGCCCAAGCTTCTTTTTTTTTATACTATACGGTCGGCCCTGTGCTGCTCTTACTTAGCCTATGATACTTGCTTAAACTGGTTTTTGCTCTGTCGAATTCTTGACTCTTGCTTATTCCGGGCGTTAGTTTCCTCTTACATCTCGAAGCATCTCTTGATCTTCAACTGTTAATGTTGGTAATGGAGAGCTCGGTTTGTGTGTCAACTGAATTGTTTTCTGGCTAGGGGAACGAATTGGGCATATAACGGGGGACCTGATTCCACCATTACACGCCCTTGATTGGGCAACAAGATGGCGCAGCCAAACAACCAATTCGAGAATATATAATTCAGTTTTTTGTGGAGAGTTTCTATCCAGATCAACTCAGTCTGGCTAGCAGGTTTCCTTTTTCATCTCGGACCTAACATAAATAACCTGTTCTTTAGGAAATAAAATGGGGACAAAAGACTTAGGTAGTGTTTGTTTATCACTTTTTACTTCTAAAAGCTCCTCTTCTTATTCGCTAAGAGTCACTTCCTTGTTTGAAAAAAAAATTATCACGTCTGTGAGCCTCTAATTCGGTAAGACATGGAATCATGTCTAGATTAGACAGAAGCACATTTGAACTCCTTATTACAGAAGTATTCTCGCAAATTCAGAGAAATTATTTCTCATATCTTATTCTTCTCTAATTTTATACAGAGTCTTTCTTCTTCTCTCCTTTGTTCAAGGCGGCGATCGTCGGCATCGGGAGCGAAATCAGATCAGCCACCACTGGTTTGAATAAATCAATCATCTGGAGAAGTTGGTCCTGCACGGTGGCGAGAGAGTCGGAGGCTTGGGCCCAATCGAGGTCGAAGCCGTTGGAGAAGAACTTGTCGTCGACGACGGTGATTAGATCCTCTTGTTTTCTAACGTGCACATAGTGTGCTAAATTGATCTGGTGATGTGTGTAGCAAAAGATTTGTTTGGGAATATGAGAAAAAGAAAAGGATATTATTATATTATCTGTTGTATATATATAGAATAAACTTGAAGTAGAATCTATTTATAAATATTTTTCTATATATTAAAGTTGGTGTGAAATTCATTTAAATATAGATTTTCAAAATTAGATTTTAATATTTAATTATATAATTAACATTTTGTGTAAAGCTGATAATGATCGTGTATATTATAATTTTTTTATTAAAGTGTTCAAAATAATATACAAGGTTAAATTCGTAAAATACTGTTATTCAGACATTTTGAAAAATTAATTATCAAACGACATTTTTTGATTCAGATACAATTCTAAACAGGTACTCTAAATTATTCAGATCTTAATATTCAGTTTTATCAAACACAACCTTAGTCTAGGAACAAGGATCTACAGTTTGAACTCACCCTGCATTTGCCCATTCTCTCACCCAACCAAATCCATGATGAGCTCTGTTTTAAAATAATATGAATGCATAATATATGGATTAGTAATTATAAAAAAAATTAAAGAGAGAGAGAAAAGAAAAGAAAAAGCTTTTGTGACAAGTATGTTCCTGACAAGAAAATGGATTAAAATTGCATTTTTCAAAAAAAAAAACACTAGTATGGTGTGTTCGGTTCCAAAACACAGCTCCATAGCGACAAATTGAAGCTGTACATTCCGAGTGAAATGCGACTAGACTTTCCAAATAATAAGTGACTAGGACCCTTGCTGTGTATAGGGAACTGAAAAAATATAAAAATGGGGGCACCAGAGGAGATCAAGTTGTGACAAGTAGATAGCATTTGGAGAGGAAGTTTTACTTGGTAGTGTTAGTAGCGATGGGAACAAGCCACTGCAAAGTTTTTCCCATTTCAGCTTTGATTTGTGGGACAGTGACCTGCAATAACACCATAAAGGCTATTCATTACAGATAAGTTCATCAAGGCGTGAAATGAGCAGTGACAGAAATAAGGGAAAGAATTTGGTATGACCAACCAATTAACCACGATAAGGAGGAAGAGGGTAATTTTTCTCAACATGTACTGACGTGTTGGAACCAATAGAAAGAACAAGTACCTCTTCCTTAAAGTTAAAGGACTGCAATTTAGAGCGAAAGGCAGACTTGATACTAGGTGGTAATCCATGATATACAGCATCCCTTGTATTTGGAGGCACAGAGCTTGATCTGGTCACCTGAGTACATCAAGATCATCACTCAAAAAATTTAAAAATAATAATTAAAAAAAAAAAAACAAAATCAGGACTCTACCAATTTGGCTTGGCCAAATAACATTATTAAATAGTTCTTTTGTTAACAGATTGTAACTTCTCAATTGATGTAATATTTTATTCTACTGCAACATTAAACTTGCACTTCCAATCCTAACCGAAGGTTAGGAAGAATTTTTACCCTCAATGGTAGTCAAATATTCCATCTCTCTCGTAAAATTATCATATTTTATTCTACCGCAACATTAAACTTGCACTTCCAAATATCCTAACTGAAGGTTAAGAAGAATTTTTACCCTCAATGGTAGTCAAATATTCCATCTCTCTCGTAAAATTATCATATTTTATTCTATCGCAACATTAAACTTGCACTTCCAAATATCCTAACTGAAGGTTAAGAAGAATTTTTACCCCTCAATGGTAGTCAAATATTCCACTTTCTCTTGTAAAATTCTTCTTTTATTATATATATGAACACGCTCGCGCGCACACATTATGTGCAAAATACAATCTGTTTAGGAGCAAGAAAAAAAAATGCAATTTGAAATAACTGCTCACTAATGTGTCAATTTGAGTAACGATATTTGCATTAATGCAATGCAAGGCCAGCCGATCCCAATTTCTGATGGTTGTTTTTTGCTGGTCCATCCCCATCTGCGTGAGTTACAAAATTATCATAAAACATGTACCAAAAATTTATCAAATAAATATTCTCAAAAAGAGCCACACAAACAATCAACTTCATATTTTTCTAAGAACAATAAACAAAACAAAACAGGGAGTCATCAATCTTTTTTTTAAAGAAAATCTTCCATTTAGATCGTGCATAGTCAATCTAGTATAAGTGGAAAGACTTCTCTGCGACTTAACCCTCTTAAATGAAATCAGAAATCATCAAACATCTATAGACCTCTTACATTAAGGGGGCTGATAAAAATATGGCCAAAACTTACAAGGATCATCCACCTGCATTAGCAGATGTTTCTTATGCATACATTACATTTTACAATATTTTAGTAAGAATAGCTCTTGTTTCTCCATCATCTCATTCTATTGATAAGTTAATATTCATAAAATGACGTAATGAAGATGAAGATTAAGCCAGAAGAGAGTACTGATAGTTTATAGTTGCAAAACTGATAGGTGCATGTTGCTTCAAAGATCTTCTCCTAGAGCAAATACCCGGAGCTGTAATTTTTCCACCCAAAGATGTAAATTAAGATCTTTCTATTAAGCATTACAATGCACACTCAAATGTCAGATCTTAATCTCTATAAGTTGAAAAGTAGTTATGAAGTTTAATAGCAAAACAAGTAGAAAAGCCAGAATCTATTTTCTCACCCTTTACAGAACCTTAAAGCAGGAGACGAGTAACATAACCTAAAAATAAATGTTAAGGTTCTGAATGCATACCAGCACTGCCAAAAGCATCATGGATCTCCATATTTAAGAAATGAACAATGTCTACAAGTTTCTCCATTTCCTTAAAACGGAAAGAAAAAAAAAAGCTTTCTCCTTTTATTTGAAATTACAAACAATGATACTTAACTATTCAGATCTTCAAAGTGCAGATTTCTGTTAGCAAAGATGCTCTAAGAAAGTCCCATTCATAATAAGCCAAGCACCAAAACTATTGACTGCATTTTCAGTAATAGTATTTCAAAGACACTAGTCCAAGATATCTACCCTCTGCACCTAGAAGATGTAAAACAGTACTCTTCCTACCTCTTCCAAAATCTTGGACCAAAATGTAGCCCCGAAAGTGTAATTTCTATTAGATGTGTAATCAACGTTAAAAGTTTTGTAATGCCTTGAGTTACAATGATTTTATTGTGATGTGCTACTTGGATTTATACGCAACACTTGCTCCTAAACTAGCATAAAGATCACCTCAAAATGGAGCAAAATTGACCTCTTTGTGTCATTCCACCAAACAGGTAATATGCAGATCTAGTTCATTGAGAAAAAACCTTGAGAATTAAAATAAATTAAAGCAAAAAATAAAAACAATAATATGCTATTATTGCAATAGAAAATAAAGAAAACAGTCAAGCGTATTAAATCATGCTAGCTACTCCCTCCGTCTCCAAAAAGGTCGGCTTATGTGATAAAAAAAATAATTCAAAAGCATGTCTAAAGTATACAGCATGTCTAAAGTATACAAGTCACCTGGATAAAATTTTACATGAACTAATTTACGGCAAAACTAGCTTTTTAACTACTGAACTTGTCGATTTTTGTCCATTAAGTTGCCGAACTTTTAATTTATATAATTGGACCATTATACTAATTAAAATTTTTTTATCAGATCATTCTGTTAAAATTAGCTAACAGACAGACGTGACAATTACTTTTTTTAATTAAATGATATGGCAAACATATGTATCCTGAGCTGGCAAAAATGATAAATTAATAACAATTATGTGGAAAAAAAGATAAAATAAAATTAATAAAAATTTCTCTCTCTTCCCACAATCCCAAGAGCCAATTAAAGCAATTAAAATACACATCAATGCAAAAGCCAAATGAAAAATAAATTTATACTACTATCTCCTCTTATTTGACTACAAGACAACTTTAACAGCCAATTAAGTACAGACAGAAAGTCATCTGGAACCTTCCTATCATTTTTGGTTCTATCCCCAACCCATGTTGCAACTACTATTACATTTTTAGCTAGAGGTAAGAATATGCATGAAAAATAAAAAATTTCCTATGACTTGTTATGTTATAAATATATCTCTAAATTGAAAATGGCGGAATAATACTTTATTTATAAATATAATTTTTATATTATATTATTCAAACCATAATAAAAAAAAATTGTAAATTAGATGAGTGAAACGGATTATAAATTTTGTAAATTAAAGTTATGAGGTTTAAAATGAAACTCTTCATTTAATATGCCGTGAGTAGTTTTTTTTCCTCATGAGACACTAATTTTAAAGGGGACATTGCTTTTCACAAATATAATAACTTTAATATTTGAATCCTTTATGTTATGTATAGCCTCTCCAATCGTTTAAAAATATACTATCAAATTTAACTTTTTAATTAAAATTAATATGAAATATTTTTAAACTCATATTTTACGTGTTTCGTATAAATTTTTTAATTGTAATATAGTTTATATTTAGAAGTGTTTTTTAAGTAATTATAATTTTCATAATTGTAGCATCTAAAATTGAATGAATTATTACAGATTTTAAAATTATTGGATTTTAACTTTAAAGAGCGAATATAATTATAACACACACATAAAATATCCCACAAAACTTAATAACGTATACATTTTAAATTCGACTTTATCAGTAAAATGTGCCCCGTTCATTCAAAATAAAAAACCATATTTGAATTTTTAAAATTAATTTAAGATATTTTCAAATTCACAATTAATTTGCCATTTAACTTAAATCTTAGACAACATACAATATTTATAACTACATTGGCTAGGATTCAATGAATTTATATAAATAATTAAATTATAAAAAACTCATATTTACTTCAAATTTTAAATTAATTTTATATTTTTTGATGGAAAAGTATGTTTACATAAATAAAAAAAATCAATTATTTTTTCGTTCTGAATAATTAAAATTATGAAAAGAATACATACATACATACATACACACACACACACACACACACACACACATAGATATATATAATAAAAAAAACTAAAGCATGCTGCGATATATGTAATTTATTCTAATATAAATTTTTTTTTGGTAATTGAAGGTCCATATTGAAAGAATTGGTACTTTAGGGCCTCAATTATAAAACAGGTAGACTTTTGAGGGACTACAGTGCTATTAGCCATGAAATGAAATAGAGTTGGTGGAATAGGTTGGTTAATCATCAAACATACAAGATAAAGACTGCCATTTGCAGTAATCTGATATAGAATTAAAACTCATATCTTGACCGAAATGTGATGGAAGGGACATGACGAACTTTGTGAAAGTCATCTCCTTCTTTGCCATTTACCGCTCGAATCCTATCATTAAAAGCTTCCGGCATATCTGTAATTTCCATGGCCCTGAGGGCAGTGAGGAATTTTATTCCATCCGGAAGCATTTTCAATCTGCGGCATTCTTCAATTTCTAATTCAAAAAGATAGGGCATGGCTCCTTCATCCACCCTCCACCTCTTTAAGTTCCATAGATTTCTGAGCTGCAGAAATCTGAGTTTAGGGAAACTTGTAGCAGAGCAGACCAGTTTGGTCATTCGAGCCAATGCTAAGGTGAACCTACGCAGATTAGGCATCTTCCCTACTATTGCGACTAGTTCTTCAAATTTGGATGAAGATATTTCTAAAATGGTGAGGTTTGATGAGAAATTGACGTGGTCATCTGCTTGTAACTTCACTTTACATCTCCTTAGTACCAACTTATTTACTCTGGAACCCCTAGTTAGCAATAGTTGTCTTAAAAGAAATGAACCTTTATCTGACCTCAAATCGCAGCTATATATAGTAAGGGAAGAGTACCGGAGATTTGTGGAACTAATGCTCGAGTGATAATTGATGATCTCAGATAGATCTTCAATGCAATATACCAATGCTGTCAGTTCACGGAGATTGGTTAAATTGAAAATATCTTTGATCTCACACCATCTCGCATCAAAAAATTTAAGTGTCTCCAGGTTATGCAAATCATCCAATCGTAATTTCTGTTTCCCAAGGAATGCCTCAGCCGGTCCTTTTAAAGGAAGATATAGATGCATTAATCGGCCCATCCCTTTTAGCATAGATTTTATGGTGCTTGGAAGAATATCTCCAACTACCCGGAAGTCGAGGGTTTGCAAGTATTCCTTGTTCTCTAATGACAGAAACATTATAGACAAAGAACCTTTCAAGCTTACGTATCTCAGGTGTTTTAGGTACCCTAATGCTTGTGCTCTCTTGCCCTCATCAGGAGGAAATAGTCTTTCAATAGATAAAACTCTGAGTAACTTTAATTTGGCAAGATCTGATCCCAGAATTTCTGGCACACGTCCAAAGTACCGGTGGGTACTGTTGAAGATCAATGACCGTAAGTGCCGAATGGCTTCATTGTCAAGAGGAATATCTTTACTAGTAATGTCTTTACCAGAATGATTGATCACAAGCCGTCGACTATAATTGGTTGAAGTAGATGAAGAAGATGCCACAAGCTGATTGTCATGCCGATAGTCAAGGGTCTTGAAAAAGTCTTCCTCTTCTGCTTTGGATATCGATAGGTCTCTCATCAGGTCATGTGTGCGACAAGACTTTAGCTTTCTGATAGATGACTCGTCTTCTTCGATTTCTACCTCAACCATACACCTATGCGCTAATTCACCTAGATAACATTCTGCCACATCCATCATTGTCTCCCCTTCTCTTCGGTCCTTCTTGAACAACAACCCTTCAGCCATCCACATTTGATATAATTTTTCGGCCTCAATCACAGAATCTTCCAAAAATGTACCTAAATAAATAAAACATGGTTTTAATTGATATGGCAAGTTAGTGTAACTCAAAACCAATATCTCGAGTACTTCCTTTTGATGTTCTTGTCCTAGGCCTCTGCCCTTCCTTAAGGATCTCTCAACATTATCAAACACCCTCTCCCACTCTGTCAAGCTCGGTTTGGTTACCAAAATTCCTCCAAGCACAACTATAGCTAATGGAAGACCTTTACAATGCTTAACCATTTTCCTCCCCAACTCCTCCATCCGTTTGACAAATCTGCTCTCTGCAAAGCAACCACTAGTGTCAAAGAATTAAGAGGCAAAACTTGTCATCACATGTTCACACGTATATGTAAAAAAAAGCAATACATGTTCGCAACATAAAAAGAAAATTTCAAGTACAATTAATATATATGAATCATATAAAGTTCTTTTAAAGTTCCTAATCCGTAAAGCCTGCATTTCATTTAATATTTCGAACAATTTATCAAGGAGGTTTATGAAACTGTCAAGTTAGCAAGTCATGTTCAAATTGCAGCATATTTACCCGTGACCGTGAAGTCGCTTTATTCTTTAGATAGTAGTCATGTGTTGAAATATATATATATGTATACATAAAAAAAATCATCCTTTTTGATAGAAAAGAACAAGGAAGGTAATGTTAGTTTTACATAAAAAATAAAAAATAAAAAATCAATAAATCAATAAATAATTTAAAGCTTAGAGATATTCAATTTTACTACCTTGAAATAATTTACATGTTATTAAAAGTAAGACTAACTGGGTTGTAAGACCAAATATGATAGCTTAGTCTAATGCCTTTCCCTTTACTGTGTATGGTCAGATGTTTCGGTATATCCTCCAGCAGAATTAGCACAAGCGCTTTATAGCAAATTTATGTTTTCTCTAAGTTCTCCTCTAATTCCCCTTCTAGTCCGTCCCCCTTTGCCCCCTAGGCATCAAGGATTGAAATGTAATAAATAGATTCCTAGGAAGGGAAAAAAAAAGAATAACTAGGTTAGACAAATAATTGAAAATCACTTGAGATTTTGTCCTCAAGATGACGTGCAATTAAGATTTCAGCGTAAGCGTTAGTCAACTAAATATAACTTCATTTGCTATGTAGATGGAGTTTGAAATGAAATTATTGTTCAGGCAATACCGCTGTAAGAAATTAGTTGTGGCAGATAAGTTAAAACTTTCTTTTTTTGGATGGTTGTGCTACCAGTCGCTACAATCAACTCAAGGCTCGAGCAGTTATATCTTGCAAGAAAGGATACAAAGTTTCTTAAGGGGTGTGTATAGGACTACTTTTATGTTTGTAACTTGTCAGCCATCTATATACACAAAATTGGCGATAGGATGCTAGCTAAAATAATTCAATAATTGGGTACTTAAACTAAACCATATAAAGTTGTTTCAATGAAATATGTGCTAGGTGCTCTACATATGGAGGAATACACCTAAGATAATAATTCTCTATATAGGATAAGATAATAAAACTTTAGGCACATTTATCTTCCTTATTTAAGCTTTGAAAGATCTGGCATAAAGTGCATCATTTTTCATCAGTATAGAAGGACTAAATGACGTACATATTAAGTTGGATTCAGCTAGCATTGAGGGTCTATTTGGGAACGTTGATTCGGTGAATTAGAATTGGAATATGGCACCCCTAATCGTTATTAAATATTTATTGTTCAAGTATATGTGAAGACTTTTAGGAAATTAAAATTATAGCAAAGGGAAAATTGTTTGCCACTTCGGCCCATATGGATGCAACATGCGTCTTGAAATTTTTTGGACCAATCTTTAACATCAAGGAAGCTTAATTCAGATATTGAATGTAGTAATGATGAGGAGTATCTTACCTATAAGATCGGTTTTTGGTAGTGCTTTCATCGCAAGTAGCTCCCAACTTTCATCGTCAGAAAACCTCCGTGGTTGGTAAAGGAAACCTTCCGGATCTACATGCTTAGCTACTTGTAGATTACGGCTTGTCAGTAATAATTTGCTCTTCGCATGTCCACTCGGGAAGGCGGCTCTCAAGTAATCCCAAGCCTTTTTTGTCCAAATATCATCGAGAACTACTAGGCAATTCTTACTTTGTTGGACTGCCAAAATTTTCTTCACTAAATCATCCTCACTTAACTGGAGAATCTCCTCCCTCTTCTCTGGATCTGGGACAAGTTGAACAAGGATTCTTTGCAAGACATTTGTTTTTTGCAAATTTTGGGATATATAAACCCAAGCTAAACACTCAAAATGACTTTTGATAGCTGGGGTATTGTATATCTTCTTAGCAAGGGTGGTCTTACCCAAACCGCCCATACCACATATGGAAACAACCCGATAACATGTATCACTACTGCCTTCCAAAATTTTGACCAAATCATCTAAATCTTCCTTGAACCCAACAACTTCTTCCTCGGCCACATTGCTGTAAGAGTAAAAGCGTGTCAATTTACTCCGTCTTTCATTGGTAGAACTTGAGGGTTCTCCTTGCGATATGAATCTCATGTCATATTCTCCTAAACGTGCTTTGAGCTCAGAGATCTTGTTTTTGATAGCTTTGATGTCTGATCCAAAGTTATGGTTGAGATTCCAGACATGCCTCTTGAAAATGTTCTTGATACCTCCTTTCTTTATGTAGGAAAATTTGAGAATAAAACTTTCAAGAACGTCTTCAGCATCATAGACAAGTTTTCGTACATCAGCAATCCAAGCACGGACCCTTTGTTCTTTTCTTGTGTCGGCATATTTTAAGAGCCCTTGAATCCACCTGAACTCTGCTAGTATTTCTTCGATTTGATCACTCACCCCACCCAAAACATTTGCTTCTTCAATCAACAAATCGCCAATCCTTTCCACAACCAAAGCAACAACAGCCTCTACCATTTCCTTACTTGAATGGAGATGGAAAAGTGATTACAAAGTTTATTCAAAGTCTGAATAGTTGCTCATCAAGAAAATTTGTGACTAGTTACATTAATATGAAAAGCCTAAAGAAAACAAAAGTTGCTCAAATTACGGAACAAACAAAAAAAAATGAAGACAAAAGTTGCTTAGTCGCACTAAGCATAAACAAATGAATACAACTGGCAAGTTACAATATTTTATGGTTAATTATTGTTGTGTGGCTAGTTGCCTCTTATGACTATGGGTAACCAACCAGTTGTGGCTATAACCCACAAATTTAAGTGAATGCAATTGGTGGTTGGCAGTTGTCAATTGCCACTTTCCAGTGATGCAAACTGATTGTTGTCGCTTGCTGCAAGTTGCCAGTGATGCCAAGAGAAATTGAAAAGGCCACGAATAGGGTTCAAATTTTTTGTAATAAATTTTTTCTGTATTTTTATTACGAAATTTATAACGATAATTTTTAGAGTTTATGTCGATAATTTATTTCATCGTCATAGAATAAGATTACAACAACAGGACAAATCGTCGTCATAAATCTTAAAAAATATCGCTAAAAACTTTGTAATAGAAATATATGAAAATTTTATTATAGAAGATTTGATCCCCATGAATAGTGTTTTTTAGGGAATTTAGATAGCAAAATGTTGGCTGATGTTGGATATCAATAAATAATTAATAACGATGCTGAATAATTTCAATTGCTAATATATATATATATATATATATATATATGTGTGTGTGTGTGTGTGTGTATATATATTTATATAATAAAACAGAAACTATTTTGAACTTAAAAGTACAAAGACTGTTCAGATTCTTCTAACTTAATCTAATGGCTCATATTTTATCTGACAAAAAAATCCCTGCCCAAATCAAATTCACTCTTACATTATAATAAAAATAATAGTAATAGCAATTACAATAATAATAATAGTAGTAGTAGTGGTAGTGGTAGTGGTAATAGTAAGAATAAGAATAAGAATAAGAATGGCGGAAGAATAAGAATAAGAATGGCGGCCAGTAACTTGGCTTGAATAAAGAATTATTCCACTCGGGTGATATTTGAAACTTGAATTTGTTGACCTTATTTCTTCGTCTAATAAAACGCAACAAAGTAAAACCAAAAAAAAAAAAACTAGTAATGTTGAATCGACCGATTCTAATTAGTACAAATTAATAACAATATTAATTCAGTAAAGGTTGTCAAAGAATGGACTCCCAGCATGTCAAAAAAAAAAATCTTTTTTAATAAACTAAATTCTCTTTTCATTTTAAATTATAAAATTATTATAAACTTGGGAAAATTAATTTTAAATATTTTTAAATTCATAATTGAAACTATTCATTTAAAATTATGCTACAATAAATCTTGCAATGAGTAGTATATATTTTAAATAAATATTCATAATTGGGACAATAAATATTACAAATAATAATAATAATAATAAATAATCTTTATACGCGACAAGTAAATACTCTTTATACGAGAGACTTATTCCTTCATTTTTATAATTTTAATTATTATTATTATTATTATTATTATTATTATTATATGTAGTGAGATGAACATAAATATTATAAATAATACTCCTTTCGTCTTAGGATAAAAATCATGATTAATTTTTTACGTATATTAAGAAAGAGGATAAAATGATAAAATTATCTATATTTAAATTCTCATTTAATTGTATAGTTTTTTATACATGATTAGTGATGTTCCATAAATATGCATAGAGAATAGAAATATGACAATTAATATTAAAAATATTATAGATAAATTATTAGAAAAAATAAATTATTTAAAATAAGTAGATATTTAATTTAAAATTATTTAAATTAATAATAAAAAAATTATCTTAAAACGGATGAAGTAATAGTTACTTTTAATCTCTCCCAAATAATGAGATAAGGACCAGATTGAATTGATGATTTCAAATATTTATTTTACAACCCTTACACCGTCTATTTCTATATTTTGGGACCCATATTGAAAAACATTAATTATGACAATCCTATTCCTTGTAGCTGAGTGAATTGCATCTAGTCCTTTTGATTCTTTTACTTTGGCAAGTTACTAGCCGCCGCTTCGGTCGCGGTCAAGAGGGTAATTTAATAAAAAATAATTGCCCGCTTCTTCTAGTGGCGGTTGTTGGGAGAAAAAAAATTATTTTTTTTTCTTTGACAACTATTTTTAGTGATGATCAGTAAAAAGTTAATTTTAAAATATTGTCTTTTGATATTTTACAGGGAGAAAGAATAACTAGATTTTATCGCACTAAAAAACTTTCTTTTTTCACTTAAAAGCAAATGCGCAAGGTATATAAAGATATATGTTTAAAGGACTAATTAATAAGAAAATTTTACTAGTTCTCTCTCTCTCTCTCTCTCTCTCTCTCTCTCTCTCTCTCTCTCTCTCTATATATATATATATATATATATATATATATATATATATATATAAGTCTTAAATTAAATATGTAAAATAGTTTTAGACAATATTTTCTCGTCTAATTATGCAAGCTAATTCAGATATGTTGTCCCTTTCTCATTATTATCTATTTTCACGTAAACTTCTCCATTTACAAAATTATTTTTTTGTAATTTCGGTTTACGAAATTAGTTAACTATAAATAAATATATATATTATACTTGACAACCGTACACAAGACATGGGAGACAGTAGATCTAAATTCAGATTATACACATTAATTATATATATTCATGACATAAATATTAATATCATTATTTATTATGTTATTTTATTTGAAGTGTTTTATTAATATGGAAGACAACATGAGATCTCACAGTCGTAGCAAGCGGAAGATTTTGGTTTGGAAAGTTTTGCTAAGATGTTGATTGAAACAAAAAGAAATATGACTTTTACATTGGTATATCGATTGATCGAGTTGACTTTGATTTTACCAGTTGCGACTGCTACTGTTAAAAGAGTTCTCTGTTAAAAGAGTATTCTCTGCGTTGAAAATTTTTAAAACTGACTTGCGTAATAAAATGGAAGACGAGTGGATGAATGACGGTCTGGTAATTTATATTGAGAATGATATTTTTTCAACAAATGAAAACGAACAAATTTTAAGACGTTTTTAAACTATACAGACTCACAGGATACAGTTGTCTTATCTCAGTTGTAAGACCCCGAATTTTATGAATTATAAAATTTAATTTTTCTTCATATATATATTTTTTTTCTGAAACAGTAAGTGGTTAAATTAACAAAATTGAAAGTTAAGGATGTTATGTGCAAATTTTATTTTATCGGACAATATTCGTTTTGTCGGGGAATATTCGGGCCGTACGATGGCGCCGAAATAACTAATTATTGGTGGACCCCACAACGGAATATTTGTCGGATATAGAAAACGACAGAAATAACCTTTTTAAATAAAAATAGTCAACGGTGTTAACTGTTAAAATACCGGTGATAAAAGAATAGTAGCATACGGTAATTTATGGTATTTTATTGTAGCATATGGTATTCTACAGTAGCACACGGTATTGCACAGTGTCTCATATTATTGGTCTGATAATTGACACCGTAATTGTTACGCATCATTTCATCAATAATTGTCACTGCATAATATTTTATGTTATCAATTCAATAATTGTTGTTACACAGTATTTTACATTATTGATTTAATAATTGTCATTACACTGTATTTTATATCATTGAGTCAATAATTGTTGTTGCACTGTTTTTAAAATTATTGAACCTAATAATTGTCACAGTAGCAAATATACTGTAATTTAAATTATTAAATTAATAATAATCCGTAACGTGTTTATTACATTATTGTTGAATTATTGTTGTAACATTATTTTATTTTATATGTTGGACCCACAGGAAGAATAAATAAATAAATAATTTTTTTTTTAAAAAAAAAATAAATTAATTTTACTATTTGAAATAGTAACATGTGGACCCTATGTGGGGGGTCACATGAAAATTTAAAATGTGAATTGTGAAGGAAAAGCAGCCAACAGCTGCTTTCAACACTGGCATGCGCACTGCTGCCACCTACCACACGCATAGTACCCTTATTTCTTCTATAAATAGCTTGCACAGCTGAATAGAAAAATCACACCTAAAACATAAAAATTTTCTATAAGAATTTTATGAGTTTTCTCTGAGAATAGTAAGGTTATTTTGAGAGTTTGAAAGCCAAAAGGAGTGCAAAAATTTTTCAAGTAAGTCTTTTATTAAAGAGTAGTAATTTTATAAATTCTTATTTTTCACGGTATTCTCAAATCTTCCCTTAGAAGACTCTTCTTTGAGAAGATTCATTTTTAAAAGCTTTCTTTGGAAGATTTATTTTGGAATATTATTTTAAAAACTATTTTAAAGTTGTTATATTATACTACAAAAATTATGTTAAATATATATAATTTTGATAGTTCATAATATATGAATTATCATACGCTTTGAAATTTATATGTGGTAATTACTAATTATATTAAAAATATATAGGTTGATCAACCTCATTTAAATCAATATCCAGTCACGAGTTAAGGTAAGGGGTATCACTCTTTTCATCATCATAAATGGATATTATTTTCTTTCTTACTTGAAGGGATTATCATTATTTGATTCTCGAAAATAATATCGTTTCTTTCTTGTGCCATTTATTTCCATGTATTAAATTGTGGGAATAACCTTACGGCGCGGATTACCGCATGTTGGTGAATAACCTTTTGTATTCATTCCTTATTAATCTTTGAGAATAACCTTACGGTGCGGATTAACGCCTGTTTGGTGAATAACTCTTCGTATTCAAATTGATTGGAATAACCTTACGGCGCGGATTACCGCCTGTTTGGTGAATAACTCTTCGTATTTAAATTGATGGGAATAACCTTACGGCGCGGATTACCGCCTGTTGGTGAATAACCCTTTTTATTTGTCTCGTGTGGAAATAATTTGTCTACACGAATTATCACATGACACTTTTATTCCATATTCGTAAGTGATATCATTTTCCTTTATACTCATAAGGGACACCATCTTTTTCATCTTCCATTATTCAAAATTACTATGGTAAGGGATATTAATTTCCTTCACCTTTTGTTAATCAAACCTGTTACGGTAAGGGATATTATTTTCTTTCATACACCTAAATCGAAACTTATTATGGAACTATTGCTTCTATAATTCCTGAAAATATTATATGTTCCATAATAGTTGAATTTCATTATTTCAACTGAACCTTCCTATTTTCTGAACATTTCTATTGAACTGTAATCGTTATTCTGAACTGTGGATCTTGAATATCATTTTTAAATTTCACTCCACATCATGTTGGCAATTTGGACATTATTTGAATCTGCACAAAGTAAACTTCCGATACTTATTATTTATCCTGTTCTTCTGTTCATCATTTGTATCACTGTTATTTGTATTAATCATCAAGAATCAAGCTGTTGTGAATATCTGTGGCCGGGGGCACAGATGTGATATAATTGTTGAACAGATGATAGGTTAAAGGCGATATACTAGGTTAAAGGCGATACATCTGTTCGGTGTCTTTTATGGCACGTGGTGAATGTTTTCTTTGGCCCGTAGTGCAAAGATGAACTGTTGGTTGGTATGATTATGACCAAAGGCTGAATCTGGTATAATCATGACCGTTGGTGTTATATTGAATGTCTTTGGCCCGTAGTGCAAAGATGAACTGTTAATCTGCATGATTATGACCAGGAACTGTGAAGTTGTATTATCTTGACTAATGATATTTCAGATGATAAAAGTTGATGATATTTTTACTAAAAAGAGAAGCGAGTGGACATTATAGTCTGCATTATTCTTCTAATAGATTGCTCATTCCGCTACTATTATTGATCTGAACATTGTTCAAGAATTTAATTGCAATTTTTGATATAAACCTTGTAGTCTATTGTATTCTATCAAGAGCTCAACTGTTGAAGACTAATGATAATTTGTTCGTCATTATCTTAGTCATGATATTCTTTACTGGGCTATTTGAGCTCACCCTTTCTTTTGTTCCATTGTTTTTCAACAGGAGATGAAAACGTAACAGGGTCTAGCCGGGGGATGGAGTGAGAGTCCGAGGAATAGCTGTCGTAGTCTTCACGTGTTGTAAAATAGTGTGGCAATAATAGTGAAGACTTAGTTGTGTATTATTATACACTGTATTGTTGTATTTTGTGCTTTGTTGTAATAATTTTGTTGTAGTCTTTTGACGACTCAAGTTTGGGCTGTGTGGGCTCAGATTTGGGGGCGTCACATCAGTCGTACAACCGAAAGAAGCACTTCAAAGGTCAATAAATAATTTTTTTTACTGATGTATTTTGACCCCCCTCTAAAATCATTCTGGTTCCGCCACTGATTAGATAACCTTTTTAAATTGTCTAAGATCTGTTTGCTTAAAAATTGACATAGCAAATAATTATTATAGATCATTTTCATATATATATATATATATATATATATATATATATATATATATATATATATATATGTATATATGTATATATAAACAACTATTTTTAGTGATGATCAGTAAAAAGTTAATTTTAAAATTAATTATTAGATAACCTTTTTAAATTGTCTAAGTTCTGTTTGCTTAAAATTTGACATAGCAAATAATTATTATAGATCATTTTCATATATATATATATATATATATATATATATATATATATATATATATATAAATGTAATATTTTCAATACTAAAGAAGCCTATATATATGTATATTAATGTAATATTTTCAATACTAAAGAAGCCTGCCCTCGTACGTACGAACTTATAACCTAGTATTTTACACTATCAAAATTCAAATAGTTTGGAGCCACATCCAACCTCTTTGGCACATAAAAAGTTTATTTTGGCTTGTACATTGCATATGTGCACATCATGGATTAAGATGAATGAAAATTTACATAAAAACCTAGCTATGTAGGTTTTTCGGAGTAAATGAAAGAAAATATCTTTGTAGAAGGTTTTATGGCAACCAAAATTTTTTTAAGCGAAGTAGTTTTTTGTCATTGAATTTATTTATTTTAAAAAATTAGGTACTTATTTTATTATTTTATAAATTAAATTCTTATTTTAAATATTTTATAAACTAGTGGTATCATATTCTCAAAAATAGGTACAATACTAAAACTTTATAAGGCAAAATAGGGTTTTTAAAACAATTTTATGGACAATAATCCCCCTACCTATGTACCTAGCTTTTTTAGAATAGGAATAAATGTATTAATATTGTAATAAAACTATTCATCTAGCTAGATCTGTCCGGTTCATATGAAAATATTACATTTTTGTTTTAATTTTTTAAAATATATGTTACACTCGCCTAAAACCTTACTTCTTATCTTCTTAGTCTAGTTTGAATTGTGTTTTTATTTTGGATTTTATTTTAAACAAATGTTGCTAGTTAACTGTCAAATTATAGTATAATAAGGTCTAATGTATTATCTCAATAATATTTTTTTAGTTCATTTTAACTCACCACAAGTTCATCCAAAAAATCATGACTTAAAGTATTAATAATAACAATTTAAGTACTTATATTGTTGGGCTGCGTATTTTTACTAAAGTCAATGGACTGTCCACATTGGGCTCTGATCCAGTAGCCCATTATGCCTAGTGCACCAACTCAACAAGCTTGGTCAATTACATCTCATGCTCCAGATAATAAATGATATGGCTATTATTGAGTAGTTACCACTTGTCATTCAATACTGGACGTTATGGCGATTACCAAACATAGTGAGAACGTGCATTACTTCTCCAATGTAGTCGTTACATATCTACAACGATTAGAGGAGAAGAGCAACTATAAAAGAGAGAGTTAACAACTGACATAGAATCTAATACCATTTTTTGCCTACTAAGTACCTCCATTGTTAACAAACCTTGAGACTTGTACTTACTCTCACACTGAAGCTATCTGCCGACGGTCCAGCTCGTCAAGTGCTTTCGGTTGTTTAATTGTGTAAGTTCAGTGTTGTTGACGGTAGTCAAGTGTCCTAACAAATTCAAGCATTAACATTAGTGCTAAAAGGAGGGCATCTAGTGTTTAGTAGAGTTTTCCTTGACCGATCTCAATATCAACAGACCAAAAATGTCTCAAATTTCACCAATCCATAGCCGCCATGATTTTTCCCACAAAGAATCACGCTCGCAGTCTCATCATTCAACCGTTGTGGACAAGCAGCGTCACCTGTTGGAAGTCCAAGATCAAAACAAAGCTCTTTAATTCCAACGAGGAAAGCTTGAAAAACAACTCATGGATTTGAAGAGAACTGAAGACAACTTATTAAACGAGCGAAGGGTACCATCCCACACGACTCATCATACCAGTCATCAAGATCATAAAATAACTTCGACTCAGTCTTCAATATCTAGAGGCTGAAGACAAAGATCCAGAACTCCACCACACCGTAAAGGTAGAGAGCAACAACTAAAATAACACCGAGATGGCCATGTTAGAGATTCCTCCTATCCGAAGACCTTTGAGCGACACACCAAAACCACCAACATAAAACCATATTCATCTCATTTCACTAAGGAACTTGAGCAATAGCCAATTGACCGTTCTCTCAAAGTGTCGATCTTGGACTCATACAAAGGTAACGGTGATCATTATAACCACACCCATGGATTTGAGAAGGGGATACATTTTCATGGGTACGACGTAGTGGGGATATGCCACCTCCTTATCTCCACTCTGATGAAAGTTGGTTGAAGACATTTGCAAGTTGGTAAGTGCGTTGAAGCTCCCAGATGGATATGCTTTTATCATATCTTGTTGCAGTAAGGTTGAGCGGTTGGAAATTAATGGGTTCAAGAGTCACGACTACCATGTATTCATGCAAAAATTGATGTCAATTGCATTTCTTAAGATGTTACCCAGGAAAGTTGTAGGTGCTTTGACCAAACTTCTAAATTTCTTTCAGGATATGTGTTCAATGGTTATAAAGTACAGTGATGTGGAACAGATGGAGAAAAACATAGTGTTGACAATGTGAAAGCTCAAAATGATCTTCCCTCTAAGGTTTTTTAACTCGATGGAGCATTTACCTATTCATCTACCATATAAACTTAAGCTTAGAGGACCGGTGCAATATCGATAGATGTATCTTTTTGAGAGGTAAGATCATCAATATCTTCATTTTGATGATATTTATAACTCATGTTCTTAATTAATTTCGGTCAGTCGTCGTATTATAGGTATATGCGTTGATTAAAGAAGATAGTGAAAAATAAAGCTTATGTAAAGGGTTCTATTATATTGAACGTTGTACGAAGGAAGAGCTTGTCAACTTCTACTTGTTATACTTTGAGGTTGTTATTCAATGAAGAACAACTGTTTAAGTCAAAATAAGGTCGTTGGAATCCAATCTCGTGGTGATGAGTTAGTTATATTCACTTATCCGGCTAAACCATTTGGTCATGAGACGTTGACTTACTTGAGTGACAAAGATTTAAAGATTATATCTAAATACGTGATTCTTAATATGCCCCAAGTATCGTCATACATAAATGAAGTATTTGAATTTGTAAAAATTTAAGTTTTAAACGTGCATATGGTACTAAACTTATGACTTAATTTTTTAGTTCATTCGAAGACGAAGTGTATAAGAATAACCCAAGGTTAAATATTGTGACGCCCCCAAATCTGGGCCCACACAGCCCAAACTTGAGTCGTCAAAATACTACAACAAAATTATTACAACAAAGCACAACGTACAACAATACAGTGTATAATAATACACAACTAAGTCTTCACTATTATTGCCACACTATTTTACAAAACGTGAAGACTATGATAACTATTCCTCGGACCCTCACTCCATTCCCCGGCTAGACCCTGTTATGTTTTCATCTCCTGTTGAAAAACAATGGAACAAAAGAAAGGGTGAGCTCAAATAGCCCAGTAAAGAATATCATGACTAAGATAATGACGAATAAATTATCATTAGTCTTCAACAGTTGAGTTCTTGATAGAATACAATAGACTACAAGGTTATATCAAAAACTGCAGTTAAATTCTTAAACAACGTTCAGATCAATAATAGCAGCGGAATGAGTAATCTATTAGAAGAATAATGCAGACTATAATGTCCACTCGGTTCTCTTTTTAGGAAAAACATCATCAACTTTTATCATCTGAAATATCATTAGTCAAGATAATACAAATTCACAGTTCCTGATCATAATCATGCAGATCAACAGTTCATCTTTGCACTACGGGCCAAAGACATTCAATATAACACCAACGGTCATGATTATACCAGATTCAGCCTTTGGTCATAATCATACCAAACAACAGTTCATCTTTGCACTACGGGCCAAAGAGAACATTCACCACGTGCCATAAAAGACACCGAACAGATGTATCGCCTTTAACCTATTATATCGCCTTTAACCTATCATCTGTTCAACAAATATATCACATCTGTGCCCCCGGCCACAGATATTCACAACAGCTTGATTTTTTTGGATGATTAGAATGATGTAAATGATGAACAGAAGAAATAAGATAACAATAAGTATCGGAAGTTTACTTTGTACAGATTCAAATAATGTCCAAATTGTCAACATGATGTGGAGTGAAATTTAAAAATGATATTCAAGATCCACAGTTCAGAATAACGGTTACAATTCAATAGAAAGATTCACGTAAATAGGAAGGTTCAGTTGAAATAATGAAGTTCAACTATTATGGAACATATAATATTTTCAGGAATTATAGAAGCAATAGTTCCATAATAAATTTCGATTTAGGAGTATGAAAGAAAATAATATCCCTTACCGTAGCAGGTTTGATTAACAAAAGGTGAAAGAAATTAATACAAAGGGTTATTCACCAACAGGCGGCAATCCGCTCCGTAAGGTTATTCCCACAATTTAATAGAATTTGAGTACAAAGAGTTATTCACCAAACAGGCGGCAATCCGCTCCGTAAGGTTATTCTCAGAGATTAATAATGAATGAATACGAAAGGTTATTCACCAACAGGCGGCAATCCGCTCCGTAAGGTTATTCCCACAATTTAATACATGAAAATAAAAGGCACGTCTTATGAGTAAGGAAGAAACAATATTATTATCGAGAATCAAATAATGATAATCCCTTACCATAGTATGTTTGAATAATGGAAGATGAAAAAGATGGTATCCCTTACTTCAACACGTGACTGGATATTGATTTAAATGAGGTTGATTAACTTGAACAGTACACGTATACTTATAGATCTTCACAAATACTCAAGATGACTTAAGCACACTTAGAGAGAACTTTCACAAGAAGTATTTAGAGAGAGAAAGAAAGAACAAGTAAGGAAGTTTATGAAAAATCCTTAAGTTAAGGCTTCTATTTATAGCCAAAAATCTTATCATTCATTTAATCTAAACCATTCATTTAAAGATCATCTTTTAATCTACACCATCCATTTCAAATATTATATTATCTTTAATCTACACCATTCATTCCATATCACCTAATAATCACCTAACTTTATATTATAAACAAATCAATTTAATTATTCAACAATAATTCACACTTTAATCTACACCATTCATTTCATATCACCTAATAATCACCTAACTTTATATTATAAACAAATCAATTCAATTATTCAACAATAATTCACACTTTAATCTACACCATTCATTTCATATCACCTAATAATCACCTAACTTTATATTATAAACAAATAACTTTATCAATTCAATTATTATGACTAATTGTTATAAATACAGTATAGTTAGCTCTTAGATATCAAGTCAATAAATTAATGAAATACAACTGTTTAAATAACATCATAATAGAGATAACAATAATGTAAAATAAAGCATACGTTACTGTGTAATGACAATTATTGATTCAATAATGTGAATTACTGTGCATATGTTACTGTGACAATTATTAGGTTCAATAATTTTAAAAAACAGTGCAACAACAATTATTGACTCAATGATATAAAATACAGTGTAATGACAATTATTAAATCAATAATGCAAAATACTGTGTAACAACAATTATTGAATTGATAATATAAAATATTATGCAGTGACAATTATCGATGAAATGATGCGTAACAGTTACGGTGTCAATTATCAGACCAATAATATGAGACACTATGCAATACCGTGTGTTACTGTAGAGTACCGTGTGCTACAGAAAATACCATAAACTACCGTATGCTACTATTCTTTTATCACCGGTATTTTAACAGTTCCGTTGACTATTTTTATTTAAAAAGGTTACTTCTGTCGTTTTCTATATCCGACAAATATTCCGTTGTGGGGTCCACCAATAATTTATTATTTCGGCGCCGTCGTACGGCACGAATATTCCCCGACCAAACGAATATTCCCCGACAAAGCGAATATTGTCCGACAAAATAAAATTTGCACATAACATCCTTAACTTTCAATTTTGTTAATTTAACCACTTACTGTTTCAAAAAAATATATATATGAAGAAAAATTAAATTTTGTATTTCATAAAATTCGGGGTCTTACAAATATAGCACAGTTGGAAGCATTCACTATAGAAAAATTTTAACAACAATTTAAGAGAAGGGTTGAAGCAGATAATGCTTATGAGTGTTTTAAAGATGTCATTTATTGGTTATTTTCCATATGAATATATGTGTGCAAGTATACACGGTCAACAAATAATATAATGTAAATAAAGTATCGATCCCATGAGGATTTGCATTCAACAAATACAATTAAACTAACTTTGATTAAAATTAATCTTAGCTAAACTCATGATTTAAATTGAGTGAGAATTAGTTCGTAATGTAATTAGCAATAAAACTATTAATTAACAAGGATTCAAAAACTCAGGTTAAATATTTAAGACTACAATATCACCATCTTCAGTTGAACCACTCTATCCAATGGTGGTTATGATGCCTCTAAATGGATTGTAATCAAGAACTCTTCATAATGCCTATGTGCATCTGTCAATGTTCACATAAACAATTCACCCTAAATTTACCGGTTAAGAAATAGAACTAGAGGGAACGTCCTAATTAAACAAGTCATTATATTTCTATGTGAGCTAACTTAATCAGGATAATTAGCATTGGTTCTGTTTTGATTACATATGATGAATAAGAATATTTCTATCTTGTTCACAAACTATGAGTTCCATCAACGCAGAAATCATAAACACGTGCTATCATACGAAGGTCCAAACTTGGCCGGGTAATTACTCACTTAAGTGCAAATATAATAGACAATCCACAACAAGCATCCATAACCAACAAGTAGTAAATTAGTTCAATTTATGCATAAAGATCAATTGTAACCTTAAATGAAAGAAATTAGTTCATGCTTGAATTAATAAACATCATCATCCATAAGGTTTCAAACATTCCAAATTATAAAATACAAGATGAAAATAAGAGAAAAAAAACTGTGTAAATTAAGATCCTTTAGTTCCCTTCCTCCAAGCTTCTAACTTGTTCCTTCAAATTGTTGAAATCCTCCTAGAGATCTTTTTCCCTTGTGAATCCCCCTCTCTTCTCCGTGCTCCTCAAAGATTGTTTTTGTTTGGAATAAAACTGCCTTTTTTGTAACCTCCCTGGGACCCACCATGACAGCACTTGAGCAACTGGACACACGATGCAGCGCAACTGCGTCCAACTCCAGAGCAGCTGTGCTAGAAACTTCTGCTCGCTGTGAAGGGGCCCAATGCAGTTACGGTTCTACTCAATGCAGTTGCGCTCTTCATGCTAAAAAATTAATGTTTTCCCCTTGATCTCTTTTCCTACGAAATAAGACAGAAACGTAAAAATAAACTCTAACTTAATACAATAATACTCGAAAACTTGCAAATTATCAAGCTAGAAATACTAAATTTATGAGTATAAAACCCACTCAACATTATTCAAGTTATTCAAGGTCACAAACTTATTAGTTTATTTCCCGGATGCATTGTGAATGGGTATAGATTCAAGGTCGATGGCTTAAATGAACTAACATCAATCTATTCTGGCGTTGTCATGTTGGGAAATTGTTACCAAGATGCTGAGTCCAATTATTATGATCGTTTAAAGGAAGTGGTTTGCTCAATTGACCTAGGGGTAAAAAGTTAATTACATTTAAATGTCACTGGTTTGATAATGACAATGGTGTTAAAGTTAATGGTAATATAATCATCACAGTAGATATAAACTCAAAGTTAAAGTCTGATGACGTATTCGTGTTAGCCAATCAATTGACTTAAGTGTACTACGCCCCTAATGTCATCAATTGTAGAAGCCCCTGGTATACAGTTGTCACAACGAAGGCTCGAGCATTTGATCAATGGTGCTTGTCTGTTTGGGACTGATGAGCCATTATAAGAAAATGTTAGCAATCCTAGCCAGATAAAGCTAAATAATGACGATGTGATGGTATATAATGTCATTGACGTACTCGTTGAGGAGGAAACCAAAGAAGAAGTGGTCTTCAATGACTATGTCATCGTTGAAAATGATAACGACGAAGACACCAATAATGAAGAGGAAGATATAGAATTAGAGGATGACAATGATGTTGAATCTGACGATTTTGATGACATAGTTTAGAATATTTTCTTATATCAATGTAGTAAGTGTGAATATATGTATGTATTATTTAGAATTTGAACTATTAATAACACTTATTTAATTAAATTAATTATAATTAAGTAATTACTTTTGGTTATTTCAGTAGTGTATATATATGGCTAGACATAGCGGTGGTGGTCACCGTGATGGTGGCCATACAGGATCTGCTGATGGGTCAGCATTATCTAGTAAGTTTTCGTTGTGATTAATTCTTTTATATCTTATTAGTTCATTTTTATTTATATTAAGTTTAACATTTGTATAATGTATATATTATATTTACAGATACTGGTCGTCGACGTCATCGAGAGACTAACCTCGGTTCATTTGGACGTCCGCCTGCAATTCCACTTATGTGCCTTGTGGATGTCGACTCTGCACAGTATATTAATTTAATGACTAAATTTTAAAAAATTATATTTATTTAATGTCACAATGTATAACACAAGGATTTTATTTTTATTGTAGTATACTAGATCATATAGCTAAGTCCACTATCCACGCCATCTGCTTTACACACCTCCCTACTGCTGGTTGCATGTGCTACAACCAGTATGCGTAGTACGATGCCTTCTTTATGGAGAATGTGCTGCGTGAGTTTCACATAAGTTAAATTTACATAAGTTAAATCGTATACATAAGTAGTAGTTATATAATGTTCTACTTATTCTGTTATATTATTATTTTTGTATAGATTTATTATAGATATAAGGAGGGCGTAACTCAGCCGGCCAATGACTCAGTGATTACAGCTCATTTCGAGAAAAATTATGTCAGCCGGTTTTACGAGATGAGGTAGAGGGCTGCATAGGTTGTTGAGGAGTAGCACGGTATTACTATACGTGATCATTAACCCCATATTGTATATGATGCAGGACAAAAGGTCATATGTGTACATACTGGGATGCTAATGAATTCCAAAAAAAGTCCGAGTAGATGAAAAATAATCGAAGCAAACTCCAAGTAGTACATACTACTGGCTCGCAGTCATTCAAGGAGTTAAAGTTGGTACATATGCGTGTTTAGTTCTTTAATTTAATATTGTCATAAGTAGACTAAATAAATGTTATATTAATGTATTTATTAGGTCATGCGGACGGTCGACCTCCCTGTATGATCGAGTTTTTAGATAGAGCCATACTCCAAAGAACTCCACTATGTCTCTCGCAGCATTAAGTATACGGGTAATATTTGTTATTGTGACAAATAATTTTTAATATTAAGTAGTCAATACAATGATTTAATTAACTATCATATAAATAATAAATTACAAGACTGATTTCAGAATCTCAAAGACTAACATATAGCTGAGTTGTGGGCTACTAGGGGAGATTCTGAGACATCAGATTCTACTATCCCACCGCCCGAGATTCGTTTATCTTAGAATGAGGAGATAGTTATTTGGTTCGCATCCTACGATCCCCCTAATAACAGTACGAGCAGGTATCGAATGTTGAGGCTACCGAGGGTACCAGCATATACATTACCTGGAGGTAATCATCTACATTATGTTTCTCGTTATTTCATAATTTATAGCGCTTCATAAATTTGTATTAAAGTTATTTTTATTTTCGTAGGCTTTAACTAGCGTCAGCGTCCGAGAGTACCTACTGGATCATCTCATACGGGGCGCTGGCTTGGACTATTGGTTTGCAAAAATAAGGCATACATACAATCAAATTGATGTAATGTAGCTGAAGCAAGCATAAATCATATTTAAAAAATTTCTACAAACGAAATTTTAGGATCTTTCTTATGTGATACTATTAATTGAGGAAGGATAAAAGTGTTATACATTTGTAGAATCAATTCTTCAACAAGTACGAGCTCACCTCCCTTTAATCCTTCGCATTCTTCTTCAAATCCACCAATTAGAATATTTAGATCAAAGTTAACTACCCAAGCGTTCCTCTAAAGGTGATCCACCAAAAGATAATATAAATTGACAAAGTAGATTTTTATTTCTCCAAACTATGAGTAGCTAGCACTAATTCTCTCTCTCTATTTCTAACTCTTAGATGTAGAGAATTATGAAGTATTCTCCAATACTTGTGAATAGAGTATCAACCTCAATCCATAATAAGACTTCTCTTATTTATAAATATGCTCAACTCTCCTAAATTTTTTAGGAGTAGGATTTTAATTTAACTCCTAATCTAATTAGGAATTAAATTAATTTATTATAATAATTATAATTTCTAAAGAATTTAAGAACTTAATTATGTTTAATGAGAGTACTTTTTATTAATTAATTCTAAAATAATTTAGGAACTAGATAATAATAATAATAATAATAATAATAATAATAATTTACAATTAGTATTTCTATAATACATAATTATAAAATATTAACCTATTTAATTTATTCTATCACCGTAGTATAAATTAAATTTACTTAATTTATTAACCTATTAAGGGTGAGCATTTTAATTTTCCCACATGTAAGGCTCAGTTGGTGGACGATGATAACTTTTTGTCCCTTGTTTAATTCATATATAATGATATTTCTTTATTCTTTGGATATAAGCTAAGCATGAATCCTACTAGGCAACTTTTTTTGCCCTTTTCATTTCCCACATATTTATAGCAAGTTTGATTTCAAATTCAATTTTCATGTGGCTTAACCAAATACTCGGTGAATAATATGTCGATTTTGCTTTTCAAATTCATCTCTAGTCATGGTCGAATGTTGGGATGGAAATATGGACTGAATTTTTTCAAAATACTTTATAATATATGTATAGATTTAAAAGCATTTTGGAATGTTTAAAAATCATTTTGAGAATAGAGTTTTCCCTTATCTTAAAGAAATGCTACTTTATGAATATATCTCTCTAACACTTGACAATAATTTATCAAGTTCATGTGAAAGAGAAAATTCAATAGTTTTAAAAAACTTGGTCAAAATTGACTTAAAAAGTAAGTTAAATATAATAATTTATATATTAATCGTATGGAGAAGATTCCAATTTGTTTTTCTCATTTTCTTAGATTCCTAATATTTATATTGTTATCATTAAAATTAATTCTCTAACAGGTGGAGACCCAACACTTTTGACAAGATTTAGAGAACTTTAAGTTAAGGTAGACAACCAAATAGAGGTGACTTGTTGCAGTCTATTAAGGACAGTGTAGTAGCAGCACAAGTTGCATCTCAGTATCAACACCACATGCGTACCAAAGACAAGAAAGCTTTAGCTCTACTGCTATAGACATGTGATAGATTAGTCTACTCAACAATCAGTTTTTGGATAGCTTATTAGAGAAGCTAGGTAGTTAGTGGCTTATTATTTTACTGGAGACGTTAGCCTTGGGCTATATAAGAAGAGCAAAGCTCACATTGTAAAGTAGATTTTCTGGAAATAAAATGAGACTTTCTCTCTCTAATGCATCTCTGTGTTTCTAATACTTTCTCTCTCTAACGCATCTCTGGATTTCTAATACTATCGAATTGTTCCGCAAGGTGAGTGCAAAGTGTGCACGTTAGAGCTTTGGAAGACAATCTAGCGAAGGTGCTAAATGAGAAAATATTTAAAGTTGTTGAAGAGTAGCATATCACGAAAGTCGTCATATTAATAGCATTTTTGTAACACTCACTTCCCGACTAGTGGAAAGGGAGGCTATGCACAAAAAAACTCTAAGCAGAATGTCAAAACAAAAAGAAAATCTCTTCACACATGCCCTTTAATCCCCTTGCAAACCTGCTAGAAGAAAAACACAACATGAGCCAAATGTCCAGCACAGATAAAAAGTGCAGAAATAAGAACTAAAATTGAATAATAAAATCAACTAAAACAAACTGATATTAACAAAATTAACTAAACTGAATAACATACTTTTACTGAACTAAACTGAATAACATAATCTACTAAACTGAACTAATCTACTGAACTAAACTGATCTACTGAACTAAAACTGATCAACTGAACTGAACTGATTTACTGAACAACATGAAAGGCTGAATTGAATGGTTGTGTTTATTTCATACCGAGCTCAGAACAGAAATATACCTTATCGCAAAGACAAGTCAAAAAACTGTCACACAGGTAGGCACACATTGGACTGCAGATCTAAATATATGCAAAATCGAAAAGGTGTGTTTGGCACTACAAACAACACCAGATCGTAAAACAGAACAGAATGTTAGGGCCGACCCATACGCCTCTCACAACAAAACACCAAATGCCTACCGGAACACAGAATGAAAACGCCGTGGACTGATCACACCATCACGGAAAGTGTCATGTCTCAGTGCCCAAAGACATGCTTATGGTACCCCCCACAGGTGGTTATAGCTCTGTATACCCTAAAGTATAATCTAACAAAGATATCTTGTTACAACGAATGTAATACAATACCACAAAAGGGTTTCTAATACGCACATGTTAAACCGAAACAAATCGACACAAAGTCTCCTAAATATATTAACATGTACGTATCTACAAAATCAAAATAAATATTAGACATGCTTAATAAGTCTAAATAGTATAAGATAAGTTGCGAATATCTAAAATCAAACAAAACTATCATATTCATTTGACTATGAACAATATATCGAGATAATATCCAAATTCTAATGAGGAACAAAACAAACAAATTAAAATCAAATGAGTATCGCTGAAGGAGTACGAAATTCGTACCTAGAATAAGTAATGTAATACCCGAAATTATATTGTAAAACTGACTCGTTAAATTCCCTCCATCAGAACTAATAAAGGAACAAATAAATAATACATTAATCAATTGATTAAGTTTTACATATTTTCTTTCTCTTAGATGAATCTAAAATCCTTCCGTTCTAAACAAAATTCTACCTAAAGTTATACGTATATAAATATTCTGATCATGGTAACGTATATATTAATAAATAATAGTTTTCTTGTTCTTTCGAAATACATATAAGCATATTTACAAAATATTGTTTCCATTTTTAATTCTATTACAAACAACAACTACTATCAAAACTTTAAAGTTATAAAAATATTAATTTAATATTTTAAAAATGTTAATTACTAACAAAGATATACCAAAATATATTAATTAACAAACTAAATAGCATACAAAAATTAAAACTAATACAGAAAAATTAATAATTACACAAAGAAAGAAAAATGGATATACTCAAAACTATGAGGTTCGCAGTCCGTCCACGTACTCAACATCGAAAATTTTAACTAAGGAGGTCTTTAATAAAAAGATTCTCACACAAAAAGTTCCTCACAAAATAGAAAGGGTTAAGCTCATATATATAACTAAGGAAAGAGAGAGTTTTATAAAGAGGCGACGTGGGACTCTACCAAAATGACCGGGTGTTACAATTTTGGAGAGGTAAAATATAGAAAAATGTTGCCTACCGACAAGTTAGTGTATTTAAATTACAAGGTTAGGAGTTTTAAGAATTTCTTGGAGTTTGTAATGTATAGCAAATCCAGAAAAATATAGCAACTGAGAATCTTGATAACAATTGAAGCCTTAAAGCAGATCATTTGAACCAAAAAAACTGTGGAAATAGAGTAGCTCGACTCATATTAACCAATAACCAAGCAAGTTGGCTGCTTTAACAGGATGTAGGCATTATTTTTTTAACCCTGGTTGATGATTTTAGCAGAGCATGCCGGACCTTTCTCATACCCACTGAAGATCATGTTCTAAAACAAGTAAAATGTAAAACTAACTTCCATGAAGATTCGAACTCAAAACCTCAATTCTATAACTTTAAGCAACTACAAACTGAGCTACATGATATTGTTATAAATGAGATAACATAAATTTTATTTATACAAGCTTCTTCATTTAAACGAAAAAAAGAAAAGATAAATAAATGGATAAACATTTTGACTTTTTATAAGATCAATAATACTATTTGTTAGTTTAGTAATACAATATAGTAATAAAATTATGATGATAAATTGAAAAAAAAAATTGTATTATTCTATATTATTAGTATATAAAATTAATATTTTTACAAAAAGATTTTGATAAAACGTAATTCATTAGAGATGAACATACTCTCTAATACGTTGATGTAATACATTAGAGATTTTAATTATAATATTTTTAGAGATGAAACGTAATACATTAAAATTAGTGCGGTACATTAAAATTGATTTGATGATACGAATGTAAATTAGAGTTCAATTCAATTCAATAGAGAAAAAATGATTTAACCCCATTTGATTGTAACCTACCGATGTTGTTAATAAGAAATTAAACTTTTAATAACCAATGTATCTAGAAATTGATATGTTAATAATGTTGACTTAATATCTTCAATAAATTGTGTTCTCTTAAATAAAAGGTGCAATAACTGTATTTGTGTTTAATTTAATTTTGAAGTTTTCATTTTAGCCTTGGTTTTATGAAAACTATTAAATCCATTCTAACGGAAGAAGGAACAATTAATCCATGTTAAGTTGTTCTCAAAAAATTAAATTCACGAGTCTCGAAATAAGTTTTTATGGCATAGTTTGAAGTTATTTTTTTTTTCTTTCTAGAGTTGGGGTGCAGGGTTGTCCCTAATGTTGTTATCCCAGTTCAGTCTGTTAATTCTTGGTGCTTACATCAAAATTAAGTGTGATGCTTCATGATTCTTTGGGTAATGTAAGGTTGTTATCCCTAATAGTTTTGTTGGAATTGGTTTTATACTTCATGATTCTTTGGGTAATGTAATTGGCGCGGATGGTAATTGGATGCTTAGATTTTTCCACTTTCTGATTTGTAGTATCTATCCTAGTTTATTTCATCTAATTCTCTCTTAATAAAGATGAGAATCACTTTATTTTCATATAAGAGATAATCGTATAAAAATATCAAAAAAACGTATGAAAATATCAGTTCTCTTATAAGGGATACTTTTTATAATGAATAAAATTTTTGCCTTAGGCTTTTTGTCACCAAAAAAATAATTGAAATAAGTGTCATTTTGACCAAGTCATATTTGTGTAGTGTTGTGATATAAAACACTTTTAAATATAGAACTTTTGACAAAATGTTTTCATTAAAAAATTAAAATAATGTTTTCATTAAAAAGCTAGCACTCTTTAGATTTTCCTAGCTTTTGTCTTGGTAATATTTATCCTTGTTTATCTCATTTAATTGTAAGGGATGCTTCTTAATAATAAATATAAAAAATTCCTTTGAGAGGTTTTTTATCACAAAAATAAAAATAAAAATAAGTGTCAGTTTGGCAAAACCATATTTGTCTGGTGTTGGGATATAAAACACTTTTAAGTATAGAGTTTTTGACAAAAATATTTTCATTAAATAATTAAAATAATGTTTGAGTACATTATTGTAAAAGTGTTTTTCAAAAAATAAAGACTAAATTATATAAAAGTGTAGAGTGTGTGTATGAGATTTTAATTTATTTATTTTTGACAATTATAAGGATAAATTTATAAATTGTATTCCAGATAAAAGTATTTCTGCCAAAAATATTAATTTTATGCTTTTTAAAAATACCAACTGATTGGAGAAAAAGGTTTTCACTTAGGTATAGCAGTTTCAACTTGATTCGCTAAGTCCATCCCAACCCATTCATATAATGGGGTGAAGTTTTTAAGTGTTGTCATCCTTGTTACCACTTTTGTTCATTACTTGTAAATTTTACAAATGTTCATATGCTGCTGACACCTCATCCACGTGCATGTGATTGTTGTGACATAGTTATTTGGGCCTACGATGCAGCCTATTTTATTTTAGGAACATTTATATTTATTAGTATCATTTAATAAAATATTTTTTAAAAAGTGCATAAAAATATTTTTTATAAAATTAGTACATATGTACTTTTTAATTTACAAAATAGTGTGCTTTTATTCATTTTATTTAGTTAACTGATTTAATAAATTATTGATATGGCCCACGTTTTTAGGTGGTTATTTACTTTGAAAATTGATAACTGCTATGCGTGATGTTATCTGGGAAAATTATGCCGCTGGAAACCCTTATTTTGGTATTTGGGAACTTAGAAACCACTTGTTGCTCCTTATCTTTTTCATTTTTGCAAGAGATATTTTCACTTTTTCCGGCGTATTCATCTCCCTCGTTCAGGCTCTCACGCTCTTTTATCATCATCTCAACCTTCCTTTTTTACTTTGTTGCTTATCTTCCCCAACATCTCTGTTAAGAGACTAGTTGGTTTCTTCCTTTCGACAAGTTAATTCGTATCTATTGAGTAAGTGTAAATCAATACTCATATAAATTTGTTGCATTTTGTTTGCGACAGTTGAGTTAGAAATTTCAAAGTTGTTGTTATATGTATAATGAAATATATTTTCAGTGATTTGGGGATTATGTAGGATTCGAACGATATAAAGAAGAGTAGGAAATGGTATTATGTTTCTGTGTGTATACCCTTTTTTTAAGTTTTTACAAGATGCCCGTAACATGTTTGTTAAAAGTCCCAAGTATTGATTGCTTTAAGTTCTTGATTCTAAGATACACTATACCTTAATCACTAGTACTATTTTTGATTTTCTTGTTCAATTGTTTTTTCTGTTATTTTACTTCAAGTTTCTTTATTTATGTGGTAGAACTTTTTGATGGGCACTTTCCTTCTCAAGCAATTGATTATGCATATGTCATTCCAAGGCATCTAGGTCCTTTGAGGCTACTTTCTGTATTTATGATCATAAAAAGGAGTAAACTGTACCTCTGTATCCACTTCTATAGCTACCTGATCCTTGCTTTATTTCTCTCTCCTCTTAATTTTCTCCCCCTAAGATTCTTACAATCTTTTTAAATTTCCTAGTTTATTTTGTTTTTCTAGTTTTTGATCTTAGTTCTGATTTAGGTTTTTGAATCTGATAAATATTTGCAAAACCCTTGATTTCTTTCCTTTTTGATTTTGAAAATATCAGGTTATTATGTGTAAATATGGTATACAGAAGTAGAAAGAGAGGCCTAGCAGTTACAAATGTAGAATCTTTTATTCATTCCTTATAATCAATACACCAGCAAGAAAGATGTACATGCAAATGATGGGATCTGTTGGCTTTTACATATTGTTGTTCTACTTATTCTGTTGTTTATATTGTGGGGCAAGAAAGAAAATTAGCATCCCAACCCAAAAGCTATGACATTATATGTTTTCTTTTCAATGTGTTTATCCTGCTGTGTTTTAATGTTCTTGTGGTTTTGTATAGGATGGTTAATACGAGGAACAACGTTGGGGGGATTGTTAAAAATGATGAGAAGAGGAAAAGAAGCTGGGAGGATGATTCTAGTAGTGATGGGAAGAAAAATGTGGAGGGGGGGTGTGGTCAAGTCCCCTAACCAGGGGAATAAGGTAGTTTCTAAATCGTTTTTGAAGGAAAAAAAATCAGGGAAACGTGTTTTAAAAGAGCGTAAGGAATTGCTAGATTCTGATTTTGAAGCTCCGGCACGCAAAGATGGTAATGAAGCCGAAGTCACGGAAAAATTTCCCAGCGCGAATATTATCCTTCGGCAAAAGCTTCTCAAGATGTGCTATTTAAATTGTTTTTAAAAACTTTGAATACTTAGTTGTTTTTGTGAACTTGGGAATCTGTTTGGGAAAATGGTTATGTTATATTGGGTTACTGATGAATGAAATTTTGTTAAAATGGTTATATACTCTCCAATATCAGTTTTAGTTACTGTTATATTATGATTTGGTTACTATGTTTTTTGTGTACACTTTTGGGGTTGTTTAAATTGTATTTGGATACCTGATGATTTTGTTTTGGTTACTATCTCTTATATACATGGATAATGTTGTAAGCCTTCTTTCTTTCTTTTTGTAATGTATTGTATATACAGTTTTGGGATCTATATTACAAGGAGCGCCAACGCAATTTCACTGCAAAAATCATTTATTGGTGTGATATGGAAGTTCCTAGTGTCTGTTAGAGTTTATGCCCTAGAGGCCAATTATTTAATGTAATTGCTTAACTTTTCTCGATATTATATTTGATTGAATAAATGATATTATTTTATTATGTTTTTATTTACTGCGTTATATAAATGTTAACATAATAAAAGTCCTTAGAATAGTGATACAAATTATAGAGCTTCAAGTATGTGACTTGAACATGAGATCATATAATTACAGTTAGTATCATTACTCTTAAATGTCCCTAGTTGAGTATCATTGTTAATGGGACAACAATGATGCATTGAGACTAGTATGTGGATTGACTGATGGCCAAATCTCATTGGTCATAAATACATGAGATATTTGAGTCAATGCATAGGTACATGTTAGAGAACAATGTACTGGACTGACCCACCATGAGAATTCTACATGGAGCATTATGCAAAGTGTCATAAGAAATTCTTATAGTGACAATGATGTAATGATCCTCCGACCTGAAGTCACTATATTATTACACGAGAATTTGTGTACTTTGATATCATCAAATGTCACCTTTAATAGGGTGGACAATAAAGGTGATTATTGGGTACATCATGAATCGTGTGAGGAATATGAGTGATCTAGATGGAATTTAACCTTCCTATATATTAGGGGTGATATTCATAGGCCTCTCGATTGAGTAGGACTATGAAATGCATGGCCATACTCAAATATTGATTTGTTTCATATAGTCTACTCATTGATCAAGAAAACTCAGATTAAATTATGAAGAGTATGACACATTCCATGCCTCGAGTTTAATCAGGATATAAGGTTAAAAGGATTAAATTACATTGAAACATTGGTCACGGAAAGGTTGTATCGAATCACCGATCTTATTATTATTTGGGTAGCAGTGATGCATTACTAGATGCCGCTCACTGTTTATAATTTTATAATATGATTTTAAAATTATTGCCAACATAATAATAACCTATAGGGTCACACACGTAGAACGTATTTAAAAAGGAATTAATTTAAATTGCAAGTATTTAAATATGTCAATATGATTGATAGTATTTAAAATTACGAATTTAAATTAATAGGATAATTTATATATATGTATATTAATTAAGTTAGACTTAATTAAGATACAATATATATAAATTTGGATTTTATTTTTCTAATTAAATTAGGTTTTGGTTAATTCCTATTAACTACTATATATATGATATATCAGTAGTCTTAATCACGTAAGGAAAAAAAACCAAAAATCCTAGTCGCTTTCAGAAAGAGGCTAGAGAGAAAAATAATTGGAAAATCCTGATCTTGGTGGCTAGTACTGCAGTTCCTTTTGCTGCAGATCGTGGGACAATTCGCGGAGCGTTCGTGTGGATACCGTAGAGACGTAATCGCTGGATTGCGTTGAAGATTCGAAGTCGTTCCAGAATTCCATCGTCTCCTGTCCATCTCGAATAATTGGTAAATAATCTAAACCTCTGATTAATCTGGTTTCGCATGGATCCTGTTTTAGGGTTTCGGAAAAAATTTCGAATTTAAATTCCGCTGCTTTCACTGTGTTGAAACCCTAACAGTGTCATCACGAAGAAACTGACTGTAAATCAATTGGAACAGCTTGAGTTGACGTGTTTTGGAAAATTTATAAATGTTGGTGAGAGACAAATGTTTTCACAGTTAATCCATCAGGCTTTGGTTAGAGAAGTTTATCAGAGGGAGAAGGGGGAGATGTCGTTTTTGTTTGGTGAGAATAGGGTATGGTTTGGGTTGCCCGGATTTTGTTTAATTTCTGGTTTGCATTGGCAAGGAGATGATGACATTTCTGCATTCAATGGAAGAGAAAATCAGTTAGTGGCGAAGTTTTTTGGAGACGAGGTTGTTACTCGTTCTAGTATCGGAAAGATATATCGTGGGGTTGTAGTCGATAATGATGAGGAGGCTCTAAGGATGTCTGTTATATTCTTGGTATTCAATTTTATACTAGCGACTGTTTCAGAAAATCATGTGGATGAGGTATTGCTTATTTTTTTATCTTATGGCGACTTTGATCATTATCCTTGAGGGAAATTTGCCTTCGAACAGACGAAAATGTTAGTTATCTGTTGCTGTGAATGGACAGTTAAAGAAGGCCAGGAATGGGTGTCTTATTTACAATTTTTATAAGGACAATTATTGTAGATATTATAAGTTAAATGGATTGCCCTATGTTTTTCAAGTATTCTTATTTGAAACAATTCTTACTCTTAAGGACCATTTTTTATGCATCGATGATCTTCAGTCAGAAATTATATTATTTAGGTGGAAGGAATTAGGGAAGGCTCTTACATTTGACAAGTTGAATGATCTAGTTTTTGGTTCTGGATAGGCATGTGTTACCATTTGTTGAACATTGAATGATTAAATTTGATGATTAGAAATAATGTACAAGGGCTGTATTAGATAAGATCAAAACTGTTAGGTTGATCTAGTGTTTATTGTATAAAAGTCTTGTGTGTTGTACTAAGACTTAGTTAGATCAAAACTGTTAGGTTGATCTGTTGGTGCAATAAAAAGTCGTAGAAAGAACTCTACGATTTGTGTCAAGGAAACTCTACGATTTGAATTAACTCTACGATCAAGGCAACCAATCGTAGAATGGACTCTACGATTGTGATTCTGAAGACTCTACGATCAAGGCAACCAATCGTAGAATGGACTCTACGATTGTGGTCCAGAAGACTCAACGACCAAACAGACTGTTCTTTACGAGAAGCCTTAAACTGAACTCTACGATGATCAATAAGAGATGATCCTTTACAGATCAATCACGTCAGCAAGGATATTCGTAGAGTTGATCACATAAGGTCGTTGAGCAAAAAGGCAAGAGACATCACGATTATCAGATCAGGAGCTATCCTATTCAAGCATTCAATCTTCATCAAAGTAATCAAAAAGGAAGCCTCTGCAAATCTATCAAGTCAGAAAAGTCAGGAGTCTGACCTAAGCGCACTATGGAAAAAGAAAGAAGACTTTCAAGGCAGAAAAGTCAGAGGATTGTGTCATATCAGTCCTATAGTTTGGAAGGCCCAAACGACTCTATAAAAGTTGGTGGGAACCTACGACTGACATATCTGTCCCAAAGGATAAAGGAAACAACCTTCCATGGACTAACAGGTCAGATCAAATAAAATCTCATCAGAGCTTTAATGAGCTATATTAATATAATATACAGCAGCTCTCCTCTGTGAGGTAACGGAAAGAAATACAAGTTCAAGCAGATGATCTAACGGGAAGAAAATCTGGAGCCCTAACTTTTTAAATAACTAAGATCAGCAAAAGAGAAAAGCAGCACTGCACAAAAAGAAAAACACAAGAAGTGAAAAAGATTGAACTGATAAGAAAGCCTGCATTGCTACTAAGCCCTTCAAACACTCAAGCTAATAAGCAACTTAGTAGCACATCCAAATATACATCAATCCAAAAGAGTTCTTTGTGAACTGGTGTAAGCAAGTCTGTTAGACTTGGAGAGTTCTTTGTGAACTAGTGTAAGCAAGTCTGTTAGACTTGTAAAGTTCTTTGTGAACTAAAATTCTAAGACTGTGGGTCTTGCAAGAATCTTAGTGATTCAAATATTGTAAAAGTATCCTTAGTGGATTTGCTGCTGGAAGAGCAGAACAGTGGAGTAGGAGTATTGTGTGCTCTGAACCACTTAAAACCCAGAGTCTCTCTCATTCTATCTTTCATTTGCTATATCTGCCATATAATTGTTTGTTGAATTATTACTTTAACATTTAAAGAGAAGAATAACTAAATCATATTCCGCTGTGTTAAACTTCTGTTTAAGAATTAATTAAGTGAGATCTTTTCAAATAGAAGAAATTTTAAAAAGAATCTATTCAACCCCCCCCCCCCCTTCTAGATTTCTATCGTGTCATTGGGAACTAACAATTGGTATCAGAGCAGGTTCTCACATCTAAAGCCTTACAAGCTTGAGTAGATCAAATGGCACTCAACAAGAATGGATCGGAACTCGGTGGAGGTAACAGACCACCTATGTGTAATAAAGATAAATTTGCTAACTGGAAAGTTCGTATGCAGGCTTACATGGATGCTATAGATGATGAACTGTTCGAGATAGTGATGAATGGGCCATTCATACCAATGAAGCTTGCACTATAAACTGAAGATCCAAGCAAGCTAGTAGCAAAGAAAAGAGACGAATGGACAGATAATGAAAAGAAGGATGTTCAAAGAGACAAAAGGGCTAAGAACATCTTGTTTCAATCTCTGGATGATGATCTATTTGAGAACGTTGTCAACTGCAAGACAGCTCAAGAAGTATGGCAAACTCTGTTGATCATGCATGAAGGAACAGAAGAAGTCAGAGAAAATAAGCAATCACTGCTTGTTCAACAGTATGAGATGTTCACCCACATCTCTGGTGAAAACATTACAACCACCTACGAGAGATTTAACTTGCTACTAAACTCTCTCAGATCTTATGGAAAAATCTATCCAAACAGAGATCTTATCATTAAATTCATGAGATCTCTGTCAAGCAAATGGGATGCCAAAACCACAGTCATCCGAGAGTCAAAGAACTTGCACGAGATGACTGTACAACAGTTATATGAAAATCTTCTCACCTATGAGCTGGAGCTAAATCAAAGAGCAAAAAATCTATCTGGTGAAAGAAAGAAGGAGAAAAACATTGCTCTTAAAGCCTCAACCTCAACTCACAGAAGCAATCACAAGGATATCTCTGACTCTGACAAAGATGAATCAAATGATGATGAAGGAGCTGCCATGCTAGCCAGACATTTTAAAAGATTCATCAACAGAAATAGACCTCAGAAGTTCAGAAGCAACAGCAGCAAAGAACAAGCAAATGACCTTTGCTACAATTGCAAAAAGCCAGGTCATTTCATTACTAAATGTCCAAAACCCTTAAGAGAATAGGTGAAAAGGGACAAATCAAGAGCAAATCCAAAAAGAGAATTCAAAAGCTTCCACAAACAAAAGAAGAAGGACAAAAGCTTCATAGCTGAAGGCTCCTGGAGTGACTCAGAAGAAGAACTAAATTCTGAGTCAAGTGATGATGAAGAGCCACAGAAGGCCAACCTGTGCTTAATGGCAAATGAAGAAGGAAGCAGCAAAAAGGAATTCATCATAGATGAGGTATTTGATTTCTATTCTCCTGATTTAAGCATTGATGATCTTAGAGAAGGCATGCATGACTTAATGACAGAATTGCACAAATATATAAAATTGTTTGGAAGGTTATCTAAAGATTACTCTCATCTAAAAGAGGATAAAGAAAAAATAAGCATGGAATTAGAAGCCTCAGTTCAAACTGCAAAACTTTACTCTAATCTTGAAACTGAGAATAAAAGACTAAAAGAGATAAATGAGTTGAGCACTTATAAAGAATCCTCACTAGTCTCCAAGATTCAGGAACTATAAAATACTATTTCTATGTGGAACAAGTCTAGTTCGTCTATGGACACCCTGATCTCAAGTCAAAGAGATGTGACTGATAGATCAGGATTAGGATTTGAGAATTTATTCTCAGAACCCAATATGGAGAAGTCAATGGAAATAAATGAAGGCAAATCCTTTAATTTTAATAAAGGAATTGTGTTCATCAAATCCTCAGATTCGATATCTACCACCCATCCACATTCTGCTAAACCTACAATCAGTTTTAACAAAACTCACACAGGTCTTGGATTCAGAAAATTGAAAAATAAGTCAAGCAAAACTCACTCTACGAATCATGAGAATCGTAGAGTAGTATGGAAGCAGAATGTAGATCAGCAAAAGACTATGAGAAATCATAATCCATACAAGTCCTGGACGAACAAAAAGTCACAAATACACACATATCATTATCAATATCATATTAATCATAGGCACCCTCATAAAAATGATAAATATTTGTTGAGATATCATAGAATGCAAGGATCTAAAATCAAACAGATTTGGGTCCCAAAGGGTACTAACAAAGCAGGACCCAAACAGATATGAGTACCAAAATGAAGATTGATTTGTTATGCAGGTAAAGAGATCCATCTGGTATCTTGACAGTGGATGCTCACGGCACATGACAGGAGATAAGGCTCTTCTATCAGAGTTTAAAGAAAAAGATGGACCTGCTGTTATTTTTGGAGACAACAACTCAGGGAAAACAAGGGATTATGGCTCAACTAGAAATGGTGCAATATCTTTCAGTAAAGTGGCATATGTTGAGGGACTGAAGCACAACTTGCTAAGTATAAGTCAGCTCTGTGACAAAGGACATCAAGTCACCTTCCTCAACAACCAATGCCAAGTTAGAGACTTGAAAACTAATTCTCTAAAGCTAGAAGGAGTTCGAGAAGGAAATGTCTATGTGATCAATCTTGCTAAATTAAGCTCAGAACAAACTGTCTGTTTTCTTGCTAAAGCCTCTGAAAAAATGTGTTGGCTCTGGCATAGGAGGTTATCTCATCTTAATTTCAAGAGCATTTCAAAGCTTGCCTCCAAAGATCTAGTAAAAGGATTGCCAAAGTTAAACTTCATTAAAGAAAAGCCCTGCAAAGCTTGTCAGTTTGGAAAGCAAACAAAGACGTCATTCCAAAGCAAATCAGCAAACTCAAATGATAGAGCTCTTCAACTACTTCACATGGATTTATTCGGACCAGTATCTACGACCAGCCTCGGAGGAAAGAGATACTCTCTAGTTGTAGTTGATGACTACACCAGATATACATGGGTATTCTTTCTAAGCTCTAAAGATGAAACTATTTCACATCTCATCAAGCTCTTCAGACTGATCATGAATGAAAAGGGAGAAAAGATCAAGGCCATCAAAAGTGATCATGGACGAGAATTTGATTTCTCAGAAATGGACCTGTTCTGTGAAGAAAATGGAATAAATCACAACTTCTCAGCCCCAAGAACGCCTCAGCAAAATGGAGTAGCAGAAAGGAAGAATAGGACTCTTATTGAAGCAGGAAGAACCCTCTTAGCAGCAGCTTCTCTCCCTGAATATTTCTGGGTTGAAGCCATCAGTACTGCATGTTACACTCAAAACAGGTCACTCATACACTCAACATTGAAGAAAACTCCACACGAATTATGGAAAGGAAGAAAACCAAATATAAATTATTTTCATGCATTTGGTTGCCTGTGCTACGTACTCAACAATGGCAAGAAGCATCTTACCAAATTCCAGCCAAAATTAGATGAAGGAATCTTTCTTGGTTATGCAACAGATAGCAGAGCATTTAGAGTGTTCAACAAGGAGTCACTAACTGTTGAAATCTCCATCCACGTCATATTCGATGAATCAGATCCTGAAAAGAAAAGATCACCATTCAACGAGTCAACAGACACAAGCTCAACGATCGAAGAACTCAAAATCGTAGAGTCCGACTCTACGACCATGGAACCAGCAACAGAAATCGTTGAGCTAGGAGAGGGAATCGTAGAGCTCACCACATCAGACATTGGAACTCTACGATCAGAACCAGAAGCTGATTTAGAGGAACTCAGACAAGAAGGCACCAGAACAGACGTTCCTAGCAGAATAAAATGGACCAAAGATCACACTCAAGATCTTATTATTAGAGATCCAAACACCGGAATCAAGACTAGAGCTGCAACCTCTAATGAATGCTTTTACCTAAGCTTTCTCTCTCAAGAGGAACCCAAGAAGATTGAAGAGACCTTAGGAGATTCAAGTTGGATAGAGGCCATGCAAGAGGAGCTAAATCAATTTGAAAGAAGCAAGGTTTGGAGATTAGTAGCCAGGCCTCAGCATAAACTTGTCATTGGCACCAAATGGGTTTTCAGAAACAAGATGGATGAAAATGGTGCGATAACAAGGAACAAAGCAATACTAGTGGCCAAAGGTTACTCTCAAGAAGAAGGAATTGACTACGATGAAACATATGCTCCAGTTGCCAGGTTGGAAGCCATAAGGATCTTCCTTGCCCACGCTGCTCACATGAAATTCAAAGTCTTCCAAATGGATGTCAAGAGTGCTTTTCTAAATGGGGAACTACAAGAAGAAGTTTACGTGGAACAACCTCCAGGTTTCATCAATCCAACTTTTTCAAATTATGTTTATAAATTAGATAAAGCACTATATGGTCTAAAACAAGCACCTAGAGCATGGTATGAAACCTTGACTAACTTTCTCATTGAAAAGGGATTTACTAGAGGAAGAATTGATACTACCTTATTTTTGAGAAAACATAAGGATAAGACACTGTTAGTTCAAATTTATGTAGATGATATCATATTTGGTTCCTCTGATGAAAAATTATGTGAAAGATTTGCCAAGCTTATGCAGAGCAAATTTGAAATGAGCATGATGGGAGAACTCAACTTCTTCCTTGGACTACAAGTGAAGCAGACTGATGAAGGCATATTCATTAATCAAGTCAAATACATCAAAGACTTATTAAAGAAATATGGCATAGAATCTGCATCTATCATGAAGACTCCTATGCCACATGCCACCAAGCTTGACAAAGATGAAAATGGTAAATCCACTGAAATCACTCAGTACAGAGGTATGATAGGTTCACTATTATATCTTACTGCGAGTCGACCAGATATAATGTTTGCTACATGTATATGTGCTAGATTTCAGGCTAACCCCAAAGAGTCTCATCTATTAGCTGTGAAAAGAATTTTCAAGTATCTTAAAGGAACTCCAAATTTAGGATTATGGTATCCCAAGGAGTCCTCCTTTGATCTTGTGGGATACTCAGATGCTGACTATGCAGGATGCAAAATAGACAGAAAAAGCACAAGTGGAACCTGCCAGATACTTGGCAACAGACTTGTTTCTTGGTTTAGTAAAAAGCAGAACTCAGTATCGACATCTACTGCAGAAGCTGAATATATAGCCGCAGGCAGTTGCTGTGCACAAATTCTATGGATGAAGACCCAACTTGTAGACTATGGGTTTGAGCTAAATTCTATTCCTATATACTGTGATAATACTAGTGCAATTGCTATAACACATAATCCTGTTATGCACTCAAGAACTAAGCACATAGATATAAGATATCATTTCATCAGGGATCATGTACAAAATGGAAATATATCACTTCACTACATCCCAACTGAAGATCAACTAGCAGATGTCTTTACAAAGCCTTTAGATGAATCAAGATTTAATAAACTAATAAGTGAGTTAGGAATGCTAAATCTAGACCCTTAATATATATATCATGTTTTTTTTATATACTAACTCTGCAGAAATAAAAGTGAGCGAGGAAAATTAGTAAAAGTCAAAATCGTGAAATACACTAAACGATCATCAGGCAAAAGATCGTAGAGTTTACTCAACGATTGTCAGGCCAAGATCGTAGAGTACACTTCAAATCGTAGAGCTCACTTAACGATTGGCAAGCCAAGGGTCGCAGAGTTTTCCTTATCGTAAAGCTAACTCAACGAACATCAACAAAAGATTTGAAGTGACGAGGGATCGCAAATCTCTAGGGGCAAAAAGGTCATCAACCAAATGAGATGCTCCTATCAGAATATGACACGTGTCTCAGCAAACTTAGAGGGAAGTTTTAAATACTTTGAAAACTGCACGTCGTTTATTTCTTCAAATCAAAGATCTAACATTTCTATCCATCTCTCTCAATCCAAAACCCTAAGTTTTCAATACTCAGATAAATCGTTCCTACTATTTCAGGAAAAACTACCAAATGGCACCTGCACAAGTCATTTCTGGAAACGAGCTCAACTTCGAAGCTTTCATATCGGCAGATAAGGATTTCAAAAGGATAATCCAGTTGCTCGAAAAGGCGGGTCTACGAGAAGCTCTGGGAACTAATACGAGGATTCTGTCAAAGCTTATCCGAGAATTCTACTTAAATGGATCCTATGCAAATGGAACTCTAACCACCACTGTAAAAGGAGTACAGCTCAACCTCACTGCTGAAGAATTTAATCTTGCCCTAGGATTCAAGCAAAGAGGCCTCACATCACTAACTATGGTGAATACCGAAGAAGGCCTGAGAAGAATGCACCATCAAAAGAATCATGAGCTGAAAGGTTTAAAGAAGAAAGAATTTCCTCAGAAATATGAGTTCCTGGCAGATGTGGTTGGTAAATGCCTGCTATGCAAAGACTCGGCTCATGACTCAGTCAGTGAGGTGCAGCTGAAATTGATGACAGCTATAGTCAAAAAGACAAATATCAACTATGGCTCTTTACTGATGGAATGGATAGGGAACTGGATCCAGAATACGGAAAAAGCAAAGGGGACAAGAAAAATGTTCTATGGAAGATTCATCAGCATTCTTCTTAGATCATCTTTGGGGGATCTGATTGAGCCTGACGAAGGAGAAGCCCTAAACACAAACAAAAGAATCACCCAGAGAATCTTCGACAACTGGAGGAGGAATCCAGTTGAAAACAGGAAACTATCCCGGTCAGGGGATAGTGAAGGAACGCAGAGTGGGGCAGGGCCATCTCTATTAAAGGACACTCCTGCAGAAGAGGAATCTCAGGATGTTAGCATTCAGTCTCAGGGTCTCATCAGAAAGAGAAAAGGAAAGAAAGCCCTTGAGATTGAAGAACCTCAGGGCTCATATAATGAGGCTCCTATTGCTGCTCCTGAAGAGAAGGCTGCATCAGAGGATGAAGATTCTGATCTACGAAGGGAAACTCGCAGCAAGTATGAAGCTGAAGAGGCAACCCCAAAAGAGCCAAAAAGAAAGAGAAGAAGGCTAGTTAAATTAGCTGACAAAGACTCAGTAGCTAAGGTGGGGCTACTTGAAAAAGCTATCATATCTCCAGTTGAGAAGGAGTCTTCTATGACAGCTGAGCCTATGGATGCTCGGGCTGAGGGGGAGCCTATGGATGCTCGAGCTGATGAAGAGGATGACATCGAGATAGTGGCCGTTGGAAGAGATGAGCAAAGGCATCTGAACTACAACTGCTTGCTGAAATTTTTGCCACTGATGCCATTCCACCGAGCTCTGGTTCACAATGCATGGGATCAAGTTTTCTGGACGTTCAAAGCTTACCCAAATGTGGTGATTATAGCTCAAGGCTATCCTCAGAATCTGTTTTATGCCCAGAAGCTTATTTCTTGCAACCCCTTTTCACGTTCTTTAGGGCAAAAGGTACAAGTTATTCCTCTAGCCCTCATTCATATTCATTCACCCTCATCTATGTTCAATAAATTTGAGGAGTCCCCAAATACCAACTCTGCTTCAAACTCTACGATAAACACATCCCCGATCGTAGAGTCACCACCCTCTACGACTGATACTCAAGACAACCTATCTAATCAAAACGTAGAGTGCCCTCCAGACTCTCCTGAAATTCTGCCTACTCAACAAACAATCCCTCCGGCTCCATCTTCAAGACTCCTGTTAACTCACGAGGATATTCCCTCCACCTCTGGTCACGAATACTTTCATATTCCAAGCCCTATGGCTGACCAGGGACAATCATCTCAACTTCTCCAGGAAATTTTAGACAATGTATCTCGGCTTCCTACATCTGAGGGCTTAACTGACTTGACAAGCCATATCCATACAGAGATACAAAACGACCTGGCATCGAAATCCCACAACCTTCAACGTAGAATGGACGATATCATTGATGCTGCCAATGGTCTCTCTACCAGTCTGAATAGACAATTTTCCACAAGATTAAAGCAGCTAACGGCAGCAGTCTCTGAAAATCTCCAAGAAAGGGATAAAATTCTTCTGGAAGCCTTGAACTCACATCAGCAGGCCATTGTTATTCTTCAAGAAACCAATGATAAATCTATCACCTTCCTCAGTAATGAAATCATTGCCTTGAAGGTCTCTCTCACAGAACAAAAACATCGGTCGAATGACACTTTGTCATTGGTGGAGCAAAAACAAATCATGGCTAACGAAAGACTCCAAGCCCACCAAGATGATGTAGCTGCCACTAAGACCCAACTTCAAGAAATTATTCAGGGCATTCAGCAGCTTTCAGAACAGGTAGCAACAATTAATGATGCCAACAAGGGGGAGAAGAAACTGAGCACAGCAGAGCAAACAAGAACTAGCTCAGACTACAGCAGAAGAGGAAGAGCACCTCGAGCACCTCAAGGGATGAGGATGGTTCAAACTTTAATATATCCTCCTAGATTCGAAGCAGTACCATCTCATCCCAGACAGGAAGTGACAGCAAGATCTTCTTCCTCAACTATGAGGCCTTCTAGCTCACAACAGGAGGTGGTGACAGCAAGACCTTCTTCCTCATCAATGAGGCCTTCTAGCTCACAGGAATGGTTTCAAATTAAAGAAGAAGAAGTTGTGTTGAGGGAAGAAGAACTGAGAAAAGCTGAAGAAGAAAGAAGAGCATTCTTCAGGCAGAGGGAAGAAGAAGGCAGAAGACCTCCTAGCAGAAGGAGATAAGTTTTTTTTCTTCTTTTTCTGTTGTTTTCTCAATTGTATCATCTGACTAAAACATCAATAAAATTCATATTTTTCTCTAGAAAATACAGCTGCTCACTGTATGATTAGGCATTCAATTACTCTTGCATTTTGCCTATTTTAATATGTTCAAATCACTATCTGTTAATAATGTTGTCATCATCAAATTGGGGGAGATTGTTGAACATTGAATGATTAAATTTGATGATTAAAAATAATGTACAAGGGCTGTATTAGATAAGATCAAAACTGTTAGGTTGATCTAGTGTTTATTGTATAAAAGTCTTGTGTGTTGTACTAAGACCTAGTTAGATCAAAACTATTAGGTTGATCTGTTGGTGCAATAAAAATTCGTAGAAAGAACTCTACGATTTGTGTCAAGGAAACTCTACGATTTGAATTAACTCTACGATCAAGGCAACCAATCGTAGAATGGACTCTACGATTGTGATTCTGAAGACTCTACGATCAAGGCAACCAATCGTAGAATGGACTCTATAAAAGTTGGTGGGAACCTACGACTGACATATCTGTCCCAAAGGATAAAGGAAACAACCTTCCATGGACTAACAGGTCAGATCAAATAAAATCTCATCAGAGCTTTAATGAGCTATATTAATATAATATACAGCAGCTCTCCTCTATGAGGTAACGGAAAGAAATACAAGTTCAAGCAGATGATCTAACGGGAAGAAAATCTGGAGCCCTAACTTCTTAAATAACTAAGATCAGCAAAAGAGAAAAGCAGCACTGCACAAAAAGAAAAACACAAGAAGTGAAAAAGATTGAACTGATAAGAAAGCCTGCATTGCTACTAAGCCCTTCAAACACTCAAGCTAATAAGCAACTTAGTAGCACATCCAAATATACATCAATCCAAAAGAGTTCATTGTGAACTGGTGTAAGCAAGTCTGTTAGACTTGGAGAGTTCTTTGTGAACTAGTGTAAGCAAGTCTGTTAGACTTGTAAAGTTCTTTGTGAACTAAAATTCTAAGACTGTGGGTCTTGCAGGAATCTTAGTGCTTCAAATATTGTAAAAGTATTCTTAGTGGATTTGCTGCTGGAAGAGCAGAACAGTGGAGTAGGAGTATTGTGTGCTCTGAACCACTTAAAACCCAGAGTCTCTCTCATTATATCTTTCATTTGCTATATCTGCCATATAATTGTTTGTTGAATTATTACTTTAACATTTAAAGAGAAGAATAACTAAATCATATTCCGCTGTGTTAAACTTCTGTTTAAGAATTAATTAAGTGAAATCTTTTCAAATAGAAGAAATTTTAAAAAGAATCTATTCAACCCCCCCCCCCTTCTAGATTTCTATCGTGTCATTGGGAACTAACACCATTCATATTATATTTGGTTACCTTTATGTCTACAGTTGGTTACTAATGTAAAGTTTTTGTTTTTTGCTGTACTGTTTTGTTTCTTTTAATTGTTCAATATTTTAAAGGTTATATATTTACTGTGCACACTTTGTTTCAGCTGAAGATTAAATTGCTCATTCATACGGCTGATGAGAATGATCGGTTGGATTTGGGTGATTTTCAGTTTTCACATGGACACGATGGTGGGTCCAATGTTGATTATATAAAAAAGGATAAAAACACAAAGGGTGGAGATATGGGTTTTTCACTGTCTGATGTAAAAAATATTATCGATGCACGTGTTAACCCTTTGGAGAAGAAGTTGGTTGAAGTTAAAAAAGGCATTGAGGAGTTGGGGGCTGATTTGAAGGAAGAATTACGTGTTTTCCGTATAGAGATTTGCAGTGATATTAGTCAGATGTTGAGAAAGCAGTTTGGTGGTCGCCCTGATGTTAGTTATGGTGGGTATGATGGTGGCGATGATGATGCTAAATCTGATGAGACTGCTGAAGTAGGTAATGGTTCGGACAATGCAAAACAATTTCATTTAAAAACAGATGATGATGTTGGTGACACGAGTGGCGATAACAGTGGCGGAGATTATGATAAGGTTAAACATATTTTTTTTTTTTTATATTTGTTATACGATTTTGTTTTATCGATTATTTATTATTTTATTTTTTTAAGAGGTTGGCATGAAGCATGACAACCTAACTTCTGATATTTTAAACCCGTCTTTTGGGAAAGAGATCGTTGTTTACAACCCTATTGAGGTTTGTATTTTTTTCAAACTTAGTTACCTTTATAGATTTGATTGGTTACTTTTTTATAGTATTTCCGTTAATGCTCAGTCAATTTGTAATTTGTAGTTGAAATTTTAATTGTATTTTTGGCCTTTTTCTAAACTTATAAAGGTGGTTAAAATTGAGGAACAAAACAGTTCAGTGCTCAATGAAATGATTTTAACTACTCAGGATATAATTCATTGTGCTGAAGTGGAGAGAATTGCGTCCAAACCTTGTGCGAGACCGCATCGTGCTTCTTCGAAGAGTGTGGCTTTGAGGAGTCCATATACAACGAGGCTTGGTTCTGCTACTTCATCTGGTTCTGATGTGGTTCCTTCCAAAATACGAACTGGTGTTTTTGCTTTTCCCGATGTTTGCATGGGTATGCCATCCCAATTTGAAGATGTATTGTTTGATCAATGGTACAAGATTGGGTTAAATAACAGGAAAAGGTATGTTATTTCACGTTACGCAATAATATATATGTTTTTTTTAAAAAAAAAAAATTGGTTTTTAACTTATATTCTTTTATATTGAAGGACTGAAAAATTCTCTGGACGTCATAATAAGATTGAACCTGCATTCAGTTTTGGGTCTGTTATAATATCTTCTAAAATGTGGTTCTACAATTTAAAGACTCCTGGACAGTGGTTTGACCATGATGTAAGTATCTTGTTTTGTGAAACTCTGTTGTGTTACTCTTCATTTCATTTTGTTGTTTTTATAAACTGTTTTTCTAATGTGATATGTCATTAAATTATTTTTGGTTACCTTATATATGTGATTTGGTCATTAGGTTAGACAATATTGGTTACCTGTATTAATGTTTTTTTTCATAGGTTAAGAATTTTTATTTCTTTTTTTGTCCAGTATATCAACATTTCTTTGTACTACTTTAGGAAATTGGCTAGACAGTGTGATATTTCAATAAATTATGGTTGATTACCTTATATATGTGCTTTGGTCACTAGGTTAGACAATATTAGTTACCTGTATTAATTTTTTTTTTTTTAAAGCTTAAGAATTTTTGTTTATTTTTTGGTCCAGTATATCAATATTTCCTTGTACTACTTCAGGAAATTGGCTACACAGTCTGATATTTCAATAAATTATAGTTGGGTACCTTATATATGTGTTTTGGTCACTAGGTTAGACAATATTGGTTACCTGTATCAATTTTTATTTTTTTTATAACTAAAGATTTTTTGTTTGTTTTTTTGTCCAGTATATTAACATTTCCTTGTACTACTTCAGGAAATTGGCTAGACAGTATGATATTTAAATAAATTATAGTTTGTTACCTTATATATGTGTTTTGGTCACTAGGTTAGATTATATTGGTTACCTGTATCAATTTATTTATTTATTTAGCTTACGATTTTTTGTTTATTTGTTGGTCCAGCATATTAACATTTTCTTGTATTACTTCTGCAAATTGGCTAGACAGTCTGATATTTCGTTAAATTATATTTTGGTTACCTGATATATGTGCTTTGGTCACTAGGTTAGACAGTTTTGGTTACCTATAGCAGAAAGTTTTATTTTATAGCTTACGGATTTTTGTTTGTTTGTTGGTCCAGCATATCAACATTGCTTTCTACTACTTCAGGAAATTGGCTAGACACTCTGCCAATATTAAGATCAGGGTTACTACTACAGACTGTTGGTTTCATGCCAAGTTGTCTGCTTTATATGGTCAATATTGTGTTCAAAATGCAAATACCACTCTACTGTCGGGGGACGGTGATGTTGCTCAATACATTCGCTGATATTTGATGGATATAAACACACTGTGGGTTGATGTTGATTTTATTATGTTTCCTATTCACATGACAGCTCCAGATCATTGGTTTTTATTAATCTTTGATGTGCATCGTAGAGCTCTAGTAGTTTATAATTCTTTACGACCTACCAAGACAGTAATGCGAACAAACATAATAGATGTTTGTGAGGCTTACATTTTCATTCTACCCATAATATTGTCTAAGTGTGGGCTTTGGAAGGGTAGGTAAGATATTGATTTTGATAGTGAACCAAATCTTCACAAGGAGGAGCATGATTTAATTGAACTTGAGTTTACAGAAGGGGTGCCTGAACAAATTGAGGGGTAAGTTTTCTATTTTTTCATTTATTATAGTATTCAACCTAGTATGATGTTTGGTTTGATTTATTTTACATTTTGTTTGTTTTTACAATGATTGCGGGATGTTCACGGTTTATTTTGCTGAACATTTTCTTCATCAAAAATTTGATGAAATTCCTAAACCATTTCCCATCATCCAGTACAAGAACAAATTATGTATTAACCTATTCATGCATGCTAGGAACAAGCAAATAAAGGGATATGATTCTGGTAGAGAATATCCAGGCATATTTGTTCCAGAATAGTGGTTTGGTTATATATATATATATTTTTTTTAACGAGGTTGTATTTGGAAATTCATAAACATTTGTAATGGTTACCAACTTGTTATTGTTTACTGAATTCTTATGTTAATGTAATTACGTATTTGACTCTATTACCAATTGATTGACTCATATTGTGTTTTTTGGACTATTTTGTTTAGAGGTTACCAGAATATATGTAATTTGTAACCGGTATAATATGACAATATATATATGATTGGTAACCAAATATATCTAATTGGTAACCATTTAAGTATTTAACAAGTAAACATAAGTAACCAAATACTTTTATGGCAGTAACCAATATATATGCAATTGGTAACCATTCTTGTGTAACACATTTTCTGCATTTAGCTGATAATCAAATCGATACTTCTAATGCTATGGTTGCAAATTAAATACTGAACAAGTACACCTAGGTAACCAAACACTTATATGAAGGTAACCAATTATGGAACAATATAATGAGATGTGATTTTATGGTGGTGTTTCAGTTACACTATGGTAATTGTGCATCGTTGTAGGCAAACATAAGTAACCAAATATTTATATGTAAGTAACTAGAATATTTATATGTGTTTTGGTCACTAGGTTAGATTATATTGGTTACCTGTATCAATTTATTTATTTATTTAGCTTACGATTTTTTGTTTATTTGTTGGTCCAGCATATTAACATTTTCTTGTATTACTTCTGCAAATTGGCTAGACAGTCTGATATTTCGTTAAATTATATTTTGGTTACCTGATATATGTGCTTTGGTCACTAGGTTAGACAGTTTTGGTTGCCTATAGCAGAAAGTTTTATTTTATAGCTTACGGATTTTTGTTTGTTTGTTGGTCCAGCATATCAACATTGCTTTCTACTACTTCAGGAAATTGGCTAGACACTCTGCCAATATTAAGATCAGAGTTACTACTACAGACTGTTGGTTTCATGCCAAGTTGTCTGCTTTATATGGTCAATATTGTGTTCAAAATGCAAATACCACTCTACTGTCGGGGGACGGTGATGTTGCTCAATACATTCGCTGATATTTGATGGATATAAACACACTGTGGGTTGATGTTGATTTTATTATGTTTCCTATTCACATGACAGCTCCAGATCATTGGTTTTTATTAATCTTTGATGTGCATCGTAGAGCTCTAGTAGTTTATAATTCTTTACGACCTACCAAGACAGTAATGCGAACAAACATAATAGATGTTTGTGAGGCTTACATTTTCATTCTACCCATAATATTGTCTAAGTGTGGGCTTTGGAAGGGTAGGTAAGATATTGATTTTGATAGTGAACCAAATCTTCACAAGGAGGAGCATGATTTAATTGAACTTGAGTTTACAGAAGGGGTGCCTGAACAAATTGAGGGGTAAGTTTTCTATTTTTTCATTTATTATAGTATTCAACCTAGTATGATGTTTGGTTTGATTTATTTTATATTTTGTTTATTTTTACAATGATTGCGGGATGTTCACGGTTTATTTTGCTGAACATTTTCTTCATCAAAAATTTGATGAAATTCCTAAACCATTTCCCATCATCCAGTACAAGAACAAATTATGTATTAACCTATTCATGCATGCTAGGAACAAGCAAATAAAGGGATATGATTCTGGTAGAGAATATCCAGGCATATTTGTTCCAGAATAGTGGTTTGGTTATATATATATATTTTTTTTTAACGAGGTTGTATTTGGAAATTCATAAACATTTGTAATGGTTACCAACTTGTTATTGTTTACTGAATTCTTATGTTAATGTAATTACGTATTTGACTCTATTACCAATTGATTGACTCATATTGTGTTTTTTGGACTATTTTGTTTAGAGGTTACCAGAATATATGTAATTTGTAACCGGTATAATATGACAATATATATATGATTGGTAACCAAATATATCTAATTGGTAACCATTTAAGTATTTAACAAGTAAACATAAGTAACCAAATACTTTTATGGCAGTAACCAATATATATGCAATTGGTAACCATTCTTGTGTAACACATTTTCTGCATTTAGCTGATAATCAAATCGATACTTCTAATGCTATGGTTGCAAATTAAATACTGAACAAGTACACCTAGGTAACCAAACACTTATATGAAGGTAACCAATTATGGAACAATATAATGAGATGTGATTTTATGGTGGTGTTTCAGTTACACTATGGTAATTGTGCATCGTTGTAGGCAAACATAAGTAACCAAATATTTATATGTAAGTAACTAGAATATATCTAATTTGTCACCATTATAATTTGACGATATATATATATATATATGATTGGTAACCAAATATATCTAATTGGTAACCATTTAAATATTTAACATGTAAGCATAAGTTACCAAATACTTATATCACAGTAACCAATATACATACAATTGGTAACCATTCTTGTGTAACACATTTTCTGCATTCAACTGATAATCATATCGATACTTTTAATGATCTGGTTGCAAATTAAATACCGAACAAGTACACATAGGTAACCAAACACTTATATTAAGGTAACCAATTATGGAACAGTATAATGGTATGCGATTTTCTGGTAGTGTTTCAGTTACCCTATGGTAATTGTGTATCGTTGTAGGAAACTTAAGTAACCAAATACTTATATGTAAGTAACCAGAATATTTCTAATTTATAACCATTATAATTTGACAATATATATATATATATATATATATATGATTGGTAACCTAATATATCTAATTGGTAACCATTTAAAAGACAGTAGAAATATTATCATTAATTGATTATTCCAATAAATATATTTATTCAATATTATCACTCCTATATTCTGGAATAATATTGTAATAAGTTATTCATTTGTGGGAATTTGAAAAAAATGCAAAATTTTTTATTCAATATTGTGTACAACAATATTGGTTACCTAACATCAGTTAAAAGGTTGCCATATGACTGTTAATTGGTTACTCACAGTAAACAAACAACTGTTTTTTACTAAAAAATTTCTTTACTTATGTACTATATCAAACATTCTTTGATCGTAAAATTGGTGGATTTGTGCATGTTTTCTTGTTGTGTCATTTTTCTTGGCATCTGCTGCATTTGTTTTGGATTTTGTTTTCAGATCCATGCTTATACCTCCCTATCTTTAGTCTTCCCGCTGGTCTTCTTGTATTTGGTGGTTTTACACATATGTTTCTGATTTCTTTTGGCACATCTCAATTCTCTTTATTGTCTAATGGCAGGATGAAAGCTAAATAAGTGTTTACCAAAGTTGTTTTTGAGTACTTTTTCGAGCAAAATTCATAACAGCTCAAATTCCTTTTGCTGATAACAGCAGCCGCGTGTGGACAAGGCATCTCGTGGTACTAAAATTTATGGCATGTGCATGTCCTTTGTTCTATGTCCACAATAAAGTGTTTGTTGACATCGTAAACAGTAAAAATCACTAAGTTTGATGTCTCAACCTGGCACACAATTTAAAGATGTAATTAGTATGTATAATCATCTTTTTCTTTAATTCTGAATAACTGAAGTAAAATTTCAAATGTTGGTTACTTTTTCAGCATCTACATGTAACAAGAAATTTGACTGTAGAGGATTCCATAAAATGCAAATGCAACTTATGGCATACATTTATTTAATAATTTAAAAGGTACATTATTGACCTTAAGCTTCTTTGATTCAATAATATTAAATTGCAGTGTTCTCTCAGCTGTTGTGGAAAGGGTAGTGAATGTTGATATAGCTGCTTGTTGGTTTGTGAAATACCATATTTGAACCATACAACGGAGGCATTCAACCATTGCTGTAACTGGAAGTTCCCTGATTCCTTTGATTGAATTGTTGATAGATTCGGCTATGTTTGAAGTCATGGTTGAGTACCTGCTTATAGTGTCATAGAGTCTTGTGCACTTCTCTAACTTAACCTTTTCCTCCAAATATGTCCTTATTCGAGCATCAATTGCATCAAGTACAGCCATGTGTCTGTCGAATTCTCAATAGTATAAGCTCTACAAGCCCCGTTGTATGCTTTTTTGACTTTTTCTCCTTTCTTTTTGAATCTGTTTTTTATGTTTTTCAAAAAATGATATGTACATGAACCATGCATGACTTCAGGGAATACAAAGTTCAGTCCCTGTACAATGGCTTCATGTCTATCTGAAACAATGCATTGTCCTTCTCTTACTCCACAAGCCTTTCTCAAATTGACGAAAAACCATCTCCAAGATAGTTCATTTTCACTGTCAACCACTGCAAATGCAATTGGAACAATGTTTTTGTTTGCGTCCTAGGTGCTTGCTATTAGGAGTGTCCCCCCCCCCCCCCCCCCGCGCGCGCGCGCGCGTACGTTGATTGTATGAATGTGCCATCAATTACAATGATTGGGAAACAATGATGTCATGCTTCAATTGAGGCTCCTATTGCAAAGAATAGATACTTGAAACGTCCATTTGTTTCTAACTCCAGGGCAGTTATTTGTACCTGATATGAAATTTTAGTAATGTCAATATAATTATATGGAGTAGTTGTTATTCACACTTATATATTAGGGTAACAACTTATATGGTTATTGGTAGTCAATTAATTAGCATTGAATATTTATATATGTTGCGTATGATGTCCAGATTGCCATTTAAGAGTAAGTTGTTATGTATATATTGACCACCAATAAAAAATCATTGTGTAGTATATTTTGTTTAATAATCCAGTTGGTAGCCAAACCTTCACACACAAGTAACTAGTATTAGTAAATTAGGTTACCAATTATTTATTAGAACTTTAAGGACAGTTTGCAACTGTTATCTGGATTTGTTTTCTTCAACACGTGCAACCATTAAGGGATCAGCAAGTAATCATGTGGATTTCCTCTTACTTTTTCCAATATTTTCTGCTTTGATCTCCACGCTTTTTGGTAAGAGATATACACATTATACTCTGTCGTCATGTCCTCCACAATATCTGTTGGTGTGTTTATTTTCTTTAGATTTGTTAATCTATGCATTATGCATTCACTAACCAACTCATTATTTGCTTGTCTGTGATCTCCCAGCATTATGTCCGATAAACAAGTGTGAATATTATTGAATTCTCTCACCTTGAACATACTGGTTTTTCGAAATTTTGATGCTCTCAATTTCCAATTGCACTTTTCATCCTCTAAGCATACTAGCACAAAGTCTCTACCACTTGTTCTTTGAACCTTGTGTCGTCCTTGATGCCTGATTGAATGTAGTCTTATTGCTTGTGTTAAGATTTTTTTGTCTTTGTAAGTTTGATGTACTTTTACTTCATATTCATTTGGATTTGATATGACATCATCATGTTGTCCTTTCGTGTATGCTTTGTCTTGTTGTTTGTCTTTTTCTTGTTCAATAGCTTCAATGGCAAGCTGCTCAGCATATTGTGTTCCAATGTGATAATCTTGTGCTGCCAGTGGCATAAGATCTGAAATCCATTGCGTCAAACTGATTGGCCTTACATTTTTTTCTACACTTCTCAAGTTTTGTAAGATTGTATTGCCTTCATTGTTGTATATCTCCTCTATAATTAGTGGATACTTGCCTTGTTCATCTGATTTTCTACTCATTTCCATATAGAATCTGAAGGTTGCTTTATTTGAGATACTGATTGGGGGAATGCCATTTTTCATCTGAAATTTGAATGACAATTTTGTTGTGTTGGTGTCTACCATTATTGAAATGCATACCAAGTTCTTCATTTCTAAAAATGAACAAGTTGATAGGACTATTAGGCCCGTAACTTCAAATTTGTTGTATTGGTTACTGTCAAACCACGTTCCGTTGAAATAAAGTACAACTGAAATCATCTTCATCATCTGGTAACTGAGTTTTTCATCAAAACACACTAATGTGAATGGTAACCAAACCAGTAAAATATAGTAACCAAAATATATCTATTTAGTAAACATAAATATGAAACACATAACTAGTAAACAATGTAACCAAATATTTGAATTCAGCTTATATTCAGAACAATGTGTATCATGACATGGAGACTAGTTGAATACATAACTAGTAAACATAAGTAACCAAATATTTATACAACAGTAACCAAAATATATTTTAGGAAAAAAAATAAAATTGATGCATTACGAAAAACACACTATTGTGAATGGTAACCATATCAATAGTATGTGGTAACTAAAATATAGCTACTTTGGTAACCACAAAAATGAACCACATTGTTTGCATTCAACTCATAATCAAATGAATATGTATCTTGACATGTGGACCATATAAATATTAAACAAGTAAAACTAAGTAACTAAGTACTTATACGACAATAACCAAAATATATGTATTAAAACAAAAAAAAATGTAGCAGAATCGAAAACACATTATTGTGGATGGTAACCATATCAACAGTATGTTGTATCTAAAATATAGATAATTAGTAACCACAAATACGATACACATTGTTTTCAGTAACCTTATAATCAAATCAAATATGAAACATGGACTGGAGACCATTTAAATACTTAACAAGTAAACTAAAGTAACCAAATACTTATATAACAGTAACCAAAATGTATATAATTGGTTACCAGTAAATTGAATCACATTGTATACATTAATCTCATAATCAAATCCATGCGTCTCGTGATGTGGTTACCAATTAAGTACTGAACAATTACAACTAGGTAACCAAACACTTATATGAAGGTAACTAGATTATTTTCCTTTATTTACTAATTGTTATTATTAGTTAGCAATTATTAGAATGGTGATGTTTCTATGAAGGTAACCGGATTAAACAAATTTAACTGAACCAATTGAAACAAATTGTATGCATTCTGCTTATAACCAAATCAATGCGTATTATGACATGTGGCAGATCTATGCAGCAAAAATATGAAAATCAAACTTCAAAACGAATTCAATTAACAAAAAAGGGGAAAAAGAAACATACGGCTCCTTATTTCGAGCATTTGAGACATTAAAATGCAACGGCGGTAATGAATTATATGGAGGACGGATGACCACCAGTCCACCACCACCACCAGTCCACCACCACTCTCGTTAATGTATGGTCGGCGAGGGGGGAGCACCAGGAGGGGCAGGCGGGGGAGTGGGGAGGAGAGAGAAAGCTGGCGGGGGAGGAGGTTCGATGTGCAGGTTTCGAAAAAATATTTTTTTGTTTTTCATCTATTTGATTTGAATTTTGAATTATGGCAGCCTTGATTTTAGGTTCCTTATTAATGTGAAATTAAATGGTTTGAATTTATTGTGTTATTTTTGTAATTATTTTGTGTGTGTTTTATTCTTGTAATTACTTTCTAAGTGTTGTATATTAGTGTTAAGGACCCTATAAATTTATACTAATTGATGGCTGCATATGTACAAAACACATAGTCAAATGAAATGCCAAAAAAATAACTAATTTCTTTTCTATAGACAACTGCTACAAAAATTATTTGAGAAAAGTGTATTCAAATGCTCTTCCATTGAAAGGTTTAGACAAATAGAAAAATACAAACATAATACATTACATATGACTCCATTATTTATATTGCAAATGGATAATTTTAACAAGTGGATAATTTTAAATTTTTAATGCTAAACAGGTTACTCAAGCATTGTGGAGGAACAATGTTTATGGAATAACAATGTTTACAGCTAAACAGGTTACTCAATATGTCTTCACTCTTCAAGAAATCTGTCTTCAGGTTCAGGAACTACATTTTGGATGCCTTGTAATCCATGTTATTTGTACACCCTCAAGAAAAAGATATTTGTATTTCTAACAGAAACACAAATGTTGATTGCTGAATATTAAAATTGAAAGGAATGTATGAACTGCATTTTGGATGCCTTGTAAATTGTAATCCATGTAACCTGTTTTTTTATGCATATGATTTACTGATTTAGGCATTTTTCAAATTTATCTTCTATTAATAACTTGCGGAACCCAGAATTTGGAATGGATTTTCCCATAATTTGTGTCCTGTGATTACTGATTATCACTTCATTCAAAACATAATTTCATTCTTCTTCCTTTTAAATAGCTAAATCTTATTTTTAAAGAAGATATTTAGTCCAACTAACTTTTTCAAAAAGGAAAAAGGTTTTACAAGATACAAGCCACTAAGCCAGAAACGTGTTGTCTTAAGTAATGACTAATGAGACTAAAATGCAATAAATGAGCTATGCTATTGGTACTGTGCAAATACTACTGTGGTACAACTTACAAGATACAAATACTCGAGTGCATCTATGCATGAATGAGCTATGCTGGGTGCATCAGTTGAAGTCTTGAAGAATGAAGATGGACAAACTAAAGCCAATAAAAAGAATAAACTATTACTGGCTATAAAAATGTTACACTAAATATAAAATTATTAGTATTAGTTACATTATAATATATATGAGTACAAAATGTTTCAAATTATTTGTTACATAATTGTATAAAAAAATATATAAATTGGCCGGCGAGCCGGGCCGGCCCGAGCGGGCCACGGGCTCGCATATCCCAACCCGCAAAAATCTGGGCCATTTTTAGCCTGGCCCGTTTGCCAGGTCTATATATGTGTGTGTGCGTGTGTGTGTGTGTGACTTAGTGATGGACTAATATGATCTAAAATATTATTAAAACAATACATTAGATTTCAGTACTTTATAATTTGAATTATACGAAAATCGGAATTTAACCTAAATTGTTATATACGGTATAAAAGATTTTGGGCAAAATATTTAGACTTGACAAGGACATCGAGACTTTAAGTGTGGGAGTTTGTAATATTTCAACCCCACACCGAAACATGTAAAGAATACTTTAATATCTATATAAGGACTAAAGTTATTATTAATAGTATTTTCAGTTATGAACTTTTTGAGTGAACATGCGATGATGTACAATAACCCTATAAGTTATTATTCTAACGATAACTCAAATAAGATATTAGTGAGACAGTGCATTGCGTCTTAAAATATTATAATTTTATTCCAGCTCAAGATTTGACCCATTATATATTCCAATTTGAAATTTGACATAAACTGTTACATATGGTACTGAAACCAACTCTCAAGAATTCGAGTCATCTAACCAAATTGCCAAAGATGGGATGGGAACTCGAATGCGACTATTATTCTCTCACAATAGTTAGAGAATGATTGTGTGACTGATTTTAAACCTAAAAAGGACATCAAGGTTAAATAACCTAAAAAATATTATTGAAAATGCAAATTGAGTTTTCATACGTAAAATAATTTGATTCACATTCAAAATTTGACTCGAGTTTTTACATCATCACCACAAATGAAAGTTCTTTTATCAAGAGAATAAAATGTTCCAACTAATATTAGATTTATGTATTGTTTTGTTGAAGATCCTTGTAGGAAGGCAAACAAAAAGGCCAGTCAATTTTCCAAAATGAAAATAGTCCATTAACAACACACGTAAAAACGAAAATAGCTATTTTTTCTAATTATTTTGATAGTTTGAATGTGAAACCCAACAGTATCCTCTCTACCTAAACAGGTATATTAAATAAGGTCATATTTGATACTCCCCACTAGAAAAAAGTTGCTCTTTTTTATTTATCATTTGCAAATCTCAAAAAAGAATTGGTAATTGTTTCTATATTATCTCTAAATATTAAACGCTAATTTATTTTTTATTTATCTTTTTAATGAATTTTTAGAAGGATAATACTCCCCACTAGAAAAAAGTTGCTCTTTTTTATTTATCTTTTGTAAATCTCAAAAAAAGAATTGGTGATTGTTTCCATATTATCCCTAAATATTAAACGTTAATTTTTTTTATTCATCTTTTTAATGAGTTTTTAGAAGGAAAATATTAAAATTTTATACCCAATTTAATTAATTAGACAAAATATTCATTTCTTATCTATGAGATTTCTTCTAAGACGTCAATTAAAAAGGATGGAGGGATTATTTTCTAAACACTATTTACATTGCCTAAGCCAAACAAATTAAAGCATGTCATTTTCAAAAGTTCAGAACAACAAACATAAATTTATTAGATAAGCAAGATGCTAATCATAGCAGATGCTAATGTACAAGAAACCAAATCAAACCTAATAGGACAGAAATTGCCAACAAATACTGCTTTTCGCAATAAAACAAAAAGATATCTAACCTTCTTTTTATCTCTATTCTTTTTGTTGCCATGTCTTTTTGGCTCTTCAGCAAGTCCACGAGGAGGATCTCTTAATCATAGGCTTCATTTGCCTATCCTCCTCAAGGGAAATCATCCCCAAGTGAGAAGGATCCTCCAACATCATCTTCGCTACCAAATATCCTGCAATTGACCATGTTTGGAACTTCCTTGCCTGTTTGCCGACATATCTTCCAAGTTTTCCATCATAATATTCCGGCCAGCTATCTTTGAGCATACGACTCTCGGCAAGTTCGATTGCTCGTCTTGCAATTTGCGGCCGTCCCGTTTTGATGCAGGCAGCCGTTAACATCCACAAAAGCACTGCATCAAAAATAGAGAAGAATTGTTGCACCAGAGAAAGCAAACGATACTTTTCCTTTGTACAAAGCTAGGTTTATTTGTATTATAACAGAAGTATAATACTGATTGAGTGATTGTAGAGAAAGCAGATGCTCACTATCATTAAATGGATAAATTTTGCTACATTTTTAAGAGATATATCAAGTCTAAGTTCGAAATGAAGAAAAAAGAGGAAGGAATTGTCTAACTGAGTTCAAATGATAACATTAACGAACAGCTTTAGGAAAGAAACGTGTAGTTCTTGATAGACGGTAAGTTAAATTGTCTTGTAACTCGCATAAGTTTCCAGCAGTATAAATATTATCGATCATTTACCAGTTATCTCTATTTCATGACTCTTCAAAATGCGCCCAACACTTGACATTTGGGCGATGGTGTGAGACTGTGCCCAGCATTCTCCTTAGATATGTCACTAGCAAGTGTATCTAACAATGCTAGCAGCACTCTCAAATATGTTCTTTCTATGCATGATTTACATTGAATCAAGTGTTTATTTTGAACGTTAAATTTTACAATTAACAACAGTAACCTTATAAAATTAAAAAATGACAAGATTCAGAGATTAATTAGATGAATCCAAAATTTAGAAAACATATCCACCCACAGACAATGAATTTAACTTGATCTAATATGATTTTAAAGTTGACCAAAATTCAGTAAGTAAAAGTAAAAAGTCAGTCACTAATACCTTCGCCTTTTTAAGAGAAACTCTGGCTCTTTGAACAGTTAGCAACCCCCCAGATCTTTTACCTTGTTTATTTGATTTTTCTTACTGGATAATGATAGATCTTTTGTGGATTAAAATGGTGACACAGTTGCATCCTGATAAACAAAATTTTCACAAGACCCACCACTTAAGCTACACGACCTTGCTTATCGTATAAAATAGGTCAGGCCTATGCTTTAATGCCCTGTGATAGGTAGTGATGCTGTTAATGATATACAACCATGAGTAAAGATAAGCAGGTTACCATCAGCTAATCTCAATGAGGATGTTCTCGATGATAAAAGGCAGAAGAAGTTAAACCCACAAAAAAATTGATTTATAGAGAAGTTCCATGACAATAAAGGGCAGAGGAAAAGGAAAAGAGTGCTGAATTCTAAATAAGTTCCAAAACTACAATCGAACAGCAAGTGATGGATAGATTTGAGAATTTCTAGCTGTTGGGCTTTAAGGAATAGTGCCAACCACCAGTATGCTGATTCATGACAAGGGAAAACCTAAATAATACAAACTGTACACAATAAGATCAATTCAGTTAACCGCTAACATCTAGGTATTACGTTCCAGTTTCTAGAGTTTAGTAATTCTGCTCTTAGCATCAAATTGCTTAACCTCATATTTCAGAATAGCTGAGCATATTATGTTTATTAATGCACTAGCACTAATATGGCTTTCTGGGCACCTTTAGCAAACCTTGAAAAGAAGTTGCTATCATGATTATAGTTGGAATTTTCCTGTTTTACCCTAGTGACTTGAAAGCTCAGCAAAACTAAGATAAAGTCAACCATGTACGGGGCCTATGGGCAATAAGCTTTAGTGAAGAAAATGCTAGTCAGACAAAGAACATGTATAGTTTGAAAAGAGTCGGAAACATGCTGCGGTAGTAAAAGCTTTTAGATTCTATTATTGAACATAAGCCTAAAAAATAAATCTGTAAAATGTGCACCAACTTCCCTTGTACCATCACTGACTAGATAAAGTGTTTAGGATTATGTTGGATGATTCCTTGTCATCCATCCTTGAACCTCTCTTCTATATGAGATAATATCTTCTTTTACGTAAAAGTTAAAAAAAAAATCAGGACTATGACTAGTCGGAAAAAAAATAGCAGGATATTTAATGCACTTCGACCTTGGCCAAACAAAGTCTGCTAGACAAAAGGAGGAAGTGGAAAATTCTGAAATAAATCCTTTTAACAATTATTTTTCAATACAAAATTTGTTGTGTGCCTCGTGGTCCATCTAAAAACACCAAAATCTGGTTCATGTTAGTGCCAAAGCAGCAAATGTTGTCCTCATCAATCATAGCAACCATGTCATAATGGTAATGAAATAGAATAGAAAAAAGAATCACAGAATAAGTAATGAGAGACAATGGAAGAACCTGGCCAAGATCCTCCATTGTGGTAACTCCATCTGGTATTCTTCGGATCACAACCGGTTACAATTCGCCATTCATGACTTTCTATTGCAGGATAACAAATTTTTAGAGGCATTTCTCCAACCAGCTCCTCCCAGCGTGCCTCAATAAGATCCATAATAGCAGCAGATTGCTCAGGAGTGGCAAGAGAAGATAAGATAGCAATGCAGTTACCCAAAGCAAACCATCGAAAATCCATCCTTGCAGGACTGACGTTGCCAATAAAGTAGCCACCACGTGTTGGCATAAATTCAAATACCCAGTCTGGGATTGAATCGGGAATAACATTAAACTTATTTACAGCGGTGTGAGAATATTCTTCCGTTTTATATCGGTAGATGTCATTTAATTGTTGAAAGTCAAGCCAGAAATAATTTCTCATATGATAATTTAAGGCATGCAAGCGCTTAACTATTCTTTCCATAAACTCTTTCCCTTCTGTATCATGTTTGAGCATTGCCAAAGAACATTTCAAGGCCATAAAGAAAAGTGCCTGGATTTCAATAGGGTAACCATATATTCCCTGAAAAATAAACCAGAACACCAAAATTAGGCCAATACATATGATCCTAGACGACAACATAACAAGAGCACATGTTGGGAGATGACCCATGCAATGATGAATATAAGAAAACTATTACGTTTACATGTATAATATATATGTGATACAGAAGCCAATAAAAACTAATACTTCAATCAGAGTGAACGGCAACAATATACTGGGATGCAAGGTAAATTCATGGTAGCAATGTAGCACATTATCTTCAATTTCATTCGCAAGTTAATTATAAACCAGAACCACAGTTAACATGAGATATATGTTTCCATCAGTACTCCAAAGCATGGATAACCACTAGGCCATTACAAGTTCTCACAGATATTAAATTTAATATTATTCATGAGCCAAATTACTCTATCTTGGTTCAAAAAAGACTTGGGGAAACCAAGTCTACCCCAAGTCTAGACAGAAATTAGCAGACGGTTTGCTTAACTAATTAGTATGAGTAGGATGCATATTGCCTAAGAAGCAGGAACGCCTCTGCAACGAACATGATTCTGAAAATCTAAGAGCCTATTTGCTAATAGTGTAGGAATAAAGAACTTTTAGTAAATCATTTCATCAGTTCCACTAGCATCAGGTAATGAGCACGAAACTCATCAAGTTTGGTTTGCATTGGATAGTAGACCAACTTGTCATCACGAGGCAAAACGAAAATATGATGATTTTATATAGTAATAACTTATAAGACCTGACAAAGTTTATATATCAAAAACAAAGTTTTTATTATACAAGGGGCATACACAAAGAAAAATGCAGAGTTATTTATATGCATTTTCAAAAGATCTTAAATAGGAACTATAATTATTACGTGAGCATTATTAGGGGTCCCAAATTAGTTTCCAAGTTTTGGATCTCAAATGCACGTCTCATTTTTACATTAGTTACTTAACATGACACGTGTTTGAGACACAAAATTTGAGCAGTTATTTGGGACTCCTAGCATTACTCTCTTCATCTTCTATATAATAGCATCGCCTCATCCGAATGAACCAAGGATCTAGATTCTAGATGAATATATCAAGCTACTCTAAAACCACAATCACCTTATGTGTATGACGGAGGTAAGATTCATGTAATGAAAATGACCCTCAACATTTGTTAATCTGAAATGGAAAATTTACATGTCAACTCAGGGAAAACAGATGAGATAAAACCCATCAAATAAAATAAGAGACAGAACAGTTGTGCTTTTACATTTATATTTAACACAAGTATACCAAGAAAACAAGTAAAACAGAGAGAAGAAAGTGGAATGAACTTGTCAATAAATAATAATACAAAACAAAAACAATAGAACAGGAGAGCGATGTTCTCCTGAGTTATTAAAAATATGAAAGTGAGCAAGTGAAAAAGCCCAGATGCAAGAGGAGTTATGGCACTTATGTTGGTTAAGTAGTTTTAAATGATGAGGTATATTATTTCCACAAGTGTTTCTAATAGTTTCACAAGCGCCCCTCTTACAAGGTGGGACATAGCCCAATCTCATGTAAGAGGGGTGTACCATAAAGAAATGGTCATGGATATATGGGGGTGCAGGGTGCGGATCTAGCAATTAACTATTATTAGGAAACATCAAAAAAGTATGTAACATAAATAAGCAAAAAAAATCTAACATATTGAAAGCTGCAGCAGTGACAAAATCTGTAAAATACTTCCTCACTCCAGGGAGAAAAAAAAAGTTGACTTCTTTTTTATAAGAATACTTAGGTTTGTATAAGAAACATTTAGACAACAAAAAAATTATGATTTTTACTTTCAATATTAAACTTGCACAGATACAGGTTATTATTATGAAAAAATTATAGAAAGAATTGTCTAACTGTGACCAATGCAAACTTTAATTATTTGGGATTAAAAAAAAAAGTAGGAATCGTTTTCCGGATGAAGATAGTCCTAATAATGGCAATTGTGAACACCCATGCTTACAATTAAAAGATAAATGCACTATCTCCAAAGCAACTCAAATATGGAATTAACTCTTGGTTGCTGTCACTAAAAATCATAAACACAAATTCACACGCACAATGAAAATTTTGTCCCGAAATCAAATAAGGAATGGTTATCAACTTATATATATATATATTCTACATCAGATTTTCAGCCCCTGTTAGTATATAGGTTCCTTCAGTCCATTCCCGATAATGATTATAAATTAAAGCAAACAATTATCAACTCAACATTAGTCAACTGCTATAGGTACAATCACAAGACTGGGCTTTCTTCAGCTAATTAGAATTACAAATGAAAAGTCTAGAAGATAGTGTTTGGAGCAAAACCACTACCTTCAGCCTACAATATTAAAAGCAGGCTCTAGGTACTGCTTCCTAAGATTTAGGTTGTTTATCCGCTCAAGTTTAAATATCAAAATTGATTCATTTCCACATCATGCCTATGAAGAATAACAATAGCATTTTGATCATTGTATTATCAAACAATTACTTTTTTTTTCATCCCAAAAAAGCAGCATATGGTAATTTAGGAAAAGTGCCTGGTGCCAAACATATAGTTTTATTAACATATTACGTTTAAGTAATATTCAATACTGAGCATCTCTAACATTAGATTTGAAAAGGCAAAGTATCATACTGTACAAATTATAAAAGGATAATTCATAAATGATGATATATAAGCTCAGAAGGTTTCTTACCATTCTTCGATCAATCATTGAGCATCCATCTGCACATAAAAGAGTTGGAAATGTATCAAATCCCTCGGACAAACAGAGACTCAGTATGAGTTTCATCCCCTTTTGGCACTCTGGTGTTTCAGCTAAAGTTAGATCTCCAGTAGACTTTGTATATGCACGAAGCAAAATAATCCACCAGAAGCCAGAATCAACTGGAGCAACTCTTCCAATTGCACTCTCACCAAAATCCGCCACTATACTATCTGTTTTACGATCTGGATTATGAAGAACTTTGAAACTAGCTGGCATCGCCCCTTCCCCCAGCTTGAATCTGTCTATTCTTTTTTCCCACCCTTGAAGCTGAAGTGTCTTCAATAGGAAGTTTTTAACTATGTCAGGCTCACCATTCATCAGAAAAGCCAGTGCACTAGGTACAAAATCTCGAACAAAAACCTACATATCAAACAAAGTTTTGGTCAACCTTTCCACATCTGTACATAATTAACATCATAATCACCGTATGTAGTAGCTTTCAACACTGGGTAAGAACTTTACCCTTCGTTATTTTTTGCTACAAATTTAGCGGGTAAGAACTTTATCCTTCGTTATTTTTTGCTACAAATTTAGCAACTTTCAGCATCACTATTTTTCCAATATATTGGTTTTCAGTTTTTTTGGTAATAATATATCTTATTAAAGCGTAAATCAAACATTTTAAGGAATCTAATATCAGTATCTATAAATAGTTCAAATTATTTAAGTGCAAGTTTCACCTGATCATAATTTAGAACTTCCTCCGAAGCATGGTCATATGCAGCGATGGTGCCAACTGGTTGGCCCCGAAAGAAAACCAAAGATCGCCGTAGAGCTTCCCAAGCTTCAGCAACCATTGGATGTGGCTCGAAAGAGTTTCGAGCTGATGAAGCCGGGGTATCATATCCCGACCGTCCACCTGGTGAGTAAGAGCTCTCAAAATTATCGAGCGCTCTTGTTAAACCAATAGACAACTCACTAAGTGACCTCTCATCGAAAGATTTTTCCCTTTTAATGCATAGCCTTGGCTTGTCGAGAAGCTTTGTGAGATCGTAATCATCCATCTCAGCGATGGAGCAAATGGAACTGACATTCCTAAGTCCATATTCTTTGGTAACCTCCATACCTAACTCTCCTATTCAACACTACTCTGTACCGCCAAAGGAAACAAGACATTCATTAATTAGTACCTATAAGGGAAACCGTATTAATTAAATAATATATGAGTACGCCTTGAAATAGAGTTGAAACAATCTTAGAACTTAAACTACATTGTAAAATCTGCCACTTACCCGAATCATATTAACTTACCACAGGAATTAAGAAGCCAAAAAAGAAAATAAAAAAAATTCAGCTCTATGCCTTGTCCGAATTTAAAAACAACAAAAGAAAGGCAAACTTTAACTAAAAGTCCCAAAAATTGAAATAACCATTTCATTCAAACCAATTAGCAAGACAAAACCAGGCCAGTTTTACCATAGCTGAAATGTCTTTATCCACAACCATAATTAATAAATCAATTATACAATCCTCAAAATTTATTTCTATCTTTATTAAAATAATTACCTAATGTTCATCATCACAAAAACAAAGGAAAAACCCTCTAAAACTGAAGCAATAAAAATAAACAATCTTTAAATCTACATTTCTGAATCTACACATAAATGCAAAAGATATCACAAATTCAAGATCCATAAATAAAACCCTAATTTATTGCAAAATAAAACCATATGAACAATAATTGACACGAAATGTTGATTGGGAAGCTAAAAAAAGGGAGGTTTGACCGAAATGTAACGGACAAAACAGATCTAAAGCTAAATTTTTTACAAAAAAAGAGGAGAGAGAAAGCGAGCAGACCTTGCAGAGATCAAACGGAAGGAGATAAATTATTCCGACAACGAACAGCGGCGGCGACTGGCCGGCGAAATTGGTCGGAGAGAAGAACAGTGAGAGATTTAGAAGGAAAAGAAAGGAAAAAAGATAACATTTACGCATGAGCTGGTTTATATAGTGAAAGAAGATGAGAGAGAAACGAGAGAGAGTGGAACGGACCGTGACTATCGAATTTTCTAATCTAATAACCTTGTAAGAAAGTTACCGGTATAGCCGGTTAGAGAGAGAAAAATATTTACTTTTTAGAGAGAGAATATTTTTTATAATGGATTTTCTTAATCTGTGCCCTTAGGGCACACACTAAGCGCGAAAAATAACGTATAATATTATTTATTTATGTAGGCGTACTGAATTAAATGTATAAAAAAATACGTAATATACTAGTGGACCCTATGTATTAAATCAAGTACAACTATATAAAGAAATAATTTTTAGCGGGTCTCATCTTTTATTTTTCGCGCTTAGTGTGTGTCTTTAGGACACACATTAAACGGACCCTTTTTATAATAGTTTAAAGAGGGAAAGTTCAAAATATAATGTACATAAGAAGGGTTGTGAATATTGGAAGTAGAGTTTTTTTTTTTTTTACAAAAAAAATATATTTTTGTTTTTGAAAACCTCTTATAAAGAGATTATTTATGTATTATAATATATATATGCGTTACATCATCCCTATTAAAAGTATAGAGTTTGTAAAATGACATGTGCAAAAGGGGGTCACAAATCCTGACAAAAAAGAAAAATCTCACTTGCAAAATCTATAAATATTAGAAAAGGAACTTTTAATACACTTCTATTCTATATTTATTTCTAAAAAAATAATAATTTATTAATTTAATATTGATAGAATAATGATAAAATTATTATGAAAATTTTATAAAATAAAGCTCAGTGAGACTTCTGAATATTCTTTTTAACAAAATTATTGAAATTCGACAATAAATTAACTTTCTTGATTTAAATTCTAAGACAAAGGAAGGTATCATTGACAAACCAAAATGATGACTAAAAGAGATGCACATTGTGGGTAAGGTTTTCGTTCTTATTATTCTAAATTTTAACTAATGTGAAATCGTAATAATTTAGTCATAGAAGAACCTCTGGCTGAATTGAATTCCCCTCATCCCAGGGAAGTGCACTCATCGCCAAAATCTACATCACTAAAATATATAAAATGAATAGGTAAGTGTATTTATTTTCATCTAATTATTTTGATAATCTAATAACCTTGTAATAAAATTTAGAGAGAGAAAGTTCAAAATGAAATATACATAAGAGGGGTTGTGAATATTGGAAGTAGAGTTTTTTTTTTTTTTTTTTTTACAAAAAAAATATTTTTTTTTGTTTTTGAAAACCTCTTATAAAGCGATTATTTTTGCATATAATATATATACGTTACATCATCCCTATTAAAAGTATAAAGTTTGTAAAATGACATGTGCGAAAGGGGGTCACAAATCCTAACAAAAAAGAAAAATCTCACTTGCATAATCTATAAATATTAGAAAAGGAACTTTTAATACACTTCTATTCTATATTTATTTCTAAAAAAAAATAATAACTTATTAATTTAGTTTTGATAGAATAATGATAAAATTATTATGAAAATTTCATAAAATAAAGTTCGTTGAACGATACTTCTAAATATTCTTTTTAACAAAATTATTGAAATTCGACAATAAATTAATTTTCTTGATTTCAATTCAAAGACAAAGGAATGTGTCATTGACGAATCAAAAGGATGCGCATCAGAGCTGAGGGAATAAAGAAGTTAAAAACCGAGAAAAGAGGATAGGTGAAGTCGACAAATAAAAGGGATGCACGTTGTGGGTTGGGTTTTCATTCTTATCATTCTAAATTTCTGATGACTAATGTGAAATCGTAATAATATAACCATAGGAGAACCTGTGGCTTAATTGAATTCCCCTCATCATGGACTTGCACCCATCATCAAAATCTCCATCACTAAAATATATAAAATGAATTGGTAAGTGTATTTATTTTTATCTAACTATCTTGATAGTCAATTGTGATTAAGGGTGCAAACGAGTCGAATCAATCCGAATTTTAAATTGTTCGGATTTGACTCATAAAGTTATATTCGTACTCGAATTCGAATTATATTTGAAAAAATTTACTCAGATTCGATTCAACTCGAATTTTTATTATTCGAATTCGATTCAACTCAGATCGAATTATATTCAAACTACTCGCGAATTTCAAATTCAAACTCAAATTCGAGTCTACACATAGTAACTATTTTTATAATATATATAATTATTAATTGAATTTATTATTTTACTTAGAAATAAAAAAATATAATTATAATTACACTTTAAATATATAAAATTATAAATAAAAAATAATAATAATAACTAATTATTTAAATTTTGTTTAATTGTGTATATATTATAAGAAAATGTATCGAGTATCTATTTGAATATATATCAATCGGTTATGTATCGGATCATGATTAAAATTTCGAGTAGTTTGAATGCTAAACGAGTCGAGTATAACTTTATTCAGATTTTACTCGTATTTTTATTCGAACTATTTTTTTTTGCTTAGATTTAGATCATATTATTAACGAATTCGAGTCTCACTCATATTTTTTCGAGTCGAGCCCGAACTATTTGGTTCAATTTGCAGCCTTAATTGTGATACATATACACTAAAGTATTTTTTATGACCAACCCTGGATATTAAATAAAGGATTTTGGGGAAAGGTTGTGATTTAATGATGATCATGTAATCAATAAAACTTTTTTGCTAATTTTTTTAGTAAAATTTAAGTTTTTAAAGAGAAAATAGGGGCTCAATAGAAATTCTAGATAGAATCTTTCTTACAAAAATCTAAAGAAAACAACACAAACCAATCATAAAGTCTTCCATTAACTTAAAGCAATATAATATAATTAAATAACAAATCCCATCATTGGCCAACTCGTAGTCTTTTTCCAAAAGTTTGTTCTTAATTTTTATTAAAAATAAAATAAAAATTATTAAATTCAGCTGCCACTACTGTTTTTTAGTGCACATTGAAAACTTCATGTCCCCAGTAATAACAATAAAAATATATTCAGAGGTGAAATTTTAAATATATTTACATAGTTTTAAAATAAAATAAGTTGAGTAAATGTGAGAGACAATTAGTACACTTATTAACAATACTCATTCCGTTTTAAATTATAAAATTATTATTATCTTTAAAAAGTCAATTTAAAATATTTTCGAACTCAAAATTAACCTGATTTATTTAAGTTTTTAAAATAATAAATCTTATGGCTAGTAATATTTTTAGGCAATTCATAGTATTTATAATTGTATTGGTATAAACTAATTAAACTCATGTTAATTTTGAGTTTAAAAATATTTTAAATTGACTTTTTAAAAATTGATATTGATATTATAAGTTTGAAAATAAAAAATAATTATTCTATTCAACAAAATTATAATAAAGTAGTAACAATAATATAATAATTATACAACTAGAGCCTTGCTTGGAGTAATGAGTTTGTTTATTTATATATAATTAAAGAAAACACTTGATTAATCTTTCATTTATAATTAAAAATATATTACATAGGATTTAAAACGTCCCTAATCAATCTCAATCAATCTTTTTATTATCACTAGAATTTACAAGTTAAACTATCATGTTCTCTTATAATTTAAAACTCTGTAATTCTTATACTTGCATTAATAAAAATCTAAGAATTATCTTCTTTGAGTTTTAATATCTTAACAATCAATCCAAAAATAATATACATGCGGTAGATGAAAATGATTCAAACTTAAAATTTGGATGTTTTATTAAAAATTATTAAAAAAATATTATAATGAGTAATATTTTTGATATGGTTTATAATATTTATTATTGCGTTAATTAAAATTAATGAAATCATATCAATTTAAAACTTAAAAATATTTTAAGTCGATTTTAAAAAATCAATAATAATCTTATATATTAGAACGGAAAAAGTACCATTTAATGCATCATATCTTTCAAATTAGTAAAACTAGAGTAATACTATGGACATAAACTATACACAAAAAATTGTACACGCACAGTATAAAAAATGAGAGAAAATAAAAAGTGAGACTTATAATTGAATGTTTTATACATTTTTATTAGTAAACAATATATGAATGTTACTCCCTCATTTTCATTATATAGGTCGTTTTATAATATATATTTTTTCATAATATAAAACGCTTTACATGTATCTAGGAGATCTAATCATTTTCTGTTTTATCCATAAAGATGGAGTAATTGAGAGAGAGAGAGGATGAAGAGTAATTAATTAGTGTATAGGTAGTAATGAAATTTCAAACCAATATTAATTACTTAATATTAGTATTAATGAAATTTCTTGATATGTGTGATTACGTATTAAACGACCTATATAATAAAAAAGAGAGAGTCTTTTTTGTGCACAATTTATGCACATAATATTATTCATAAAACTATTTATACTAGATTTTTTTTTGGCTGAATTCCAAAATTTACCAAATCTACTTAATATTTTATCAATTTCATTATCATGCTTCATGTATTTTTTTAAAAAATTGCGTCACCATGCTTGAAAGTAGGTGGATTTAAAAGTCAACCCTCAATCAAACTTGAGAATAAATCGGATCCGGGAGTAACCGGTGATAGACAGTAAACTTTTGAAACGAGAGGAGAGAGAAAGTTACGGGGCTTGGTGGGAAAAAAGGAGAAGAGTGCACGAGGAAATTGCGGGGAATCCAGGTGGACAAAACGACGTGGCTCTGACGATGTCTTCTGAATCTTGTAAGTAGCTAGCTGTCGCCGGTTGAGTTTGGTGTTGGAGTAGTTTAAAAGACTTGTTGTTGCCTGTTTTTAGAATAAATTTTATAAACACGGTTTGTAAATTAGTACATCTACGCTGTTCAATAAGAATCTCACAACCCTAAATTAAAGAGTTTTAATTATATTATAATTAATAATAAAATTTATCATAATAAATAATATTATATTATTTAATTTTTTCCAAAAATACATAATTATTGTATTAAATATTATAAAAACATTAGTTTACAGATAATTTGTATAAATTTATTCTTTTTTTTTTGTATGTATAGGATTTTCCCCAATACTTGTCCCAATATAAAAGTTCCATAATTTTTATCCAATCAAGTAATTTGTAATTTTTAATATAAATAAATTATTGTAATTTTAATATCCATAAAAAAAACAATTATCCTTCTAAAAATATTAATCTATTATATAAAGTGAGAGAAGGAAGCAGTCATTTCAGTGATTCTAATGCACGGCTCTAGAGAATATTTTGCACCAAAAAATAATAATAATAAAAAGGCTATAGGAATATTTATCAATTAAAGGTTACAACTACAATAATAAAGTCATACGTTACCATTGGAATGAAACTTGAATGAGATATTTAGATTCCCAACTGCACGATGTTGCTATCCTATATAAATATTGATTTGGTCACACTCCTTTATTCATTTCATTGACGTCGATATGAACTCATTAGGCACCTAATCTTGAACTCCATGCAGGCTCAATTATGCCTGTAATTACGTAAGGGTAAAGTTTTTCTACATATTTTAAAAATCCATATAATAAAACATTATTATTATTGTTCGATCTTTCTGACTCTCACTTGTAGATAGATGATTCATAAATAGATATTATTATCTTTACGTTTTAAATATATTTAAAGTTGGTTAATATTTAACGTCATTTATCTTAGAGATTTAGATAACACTATTTTAGATTTGAGTATGCTGTTATCTAAAAAAGGCAAAAAAAATAATAATTAAAAAATCTACTTGAAATAATAATATTTTTTTTTTTGCTTAGGGTGTTATTCGGTATCATATTTTAAAACTAATACAATTTTTTCCTAAAAATTATGAGGTCAAAGCTATAGATATTTGTACATTTTCTATACTTCGATTTTAAAAAATATATATATATATATTGACCACTAAATAAATATAGTTGTGTGTGTGAATTAGCATCATTCGATTATACTTTATTGGATACCGAAAAATGTATACTTTTTTTATATGAAAGTATGTAAAACAATGAATGAAAATAAATTTATAATGGTAATTGAAAAAAGAGGTGGGATTTATTTAGACAATTAATATTTCTATATGTGAAAATTGGAGGATTATGTATAATTTTAGTAACATCAATAATTAATTAAATTAATTGAGTGGCTTAATTAAGGATGAGATATCTCCACGTAAGTATATGATATAATCCATCTAATTGTTAGAAAATCAAAATTTATATTATTATATTTTGAACAAGTTATGTTTATATGAATAATATTTTTTTGGTACATATTAAGAGCTTAAAAACTCTAAGCTAAACACACAGTAACTCGTTTTATCCTTTTAATTTTTAACTATATAAATAGCAGATAAATTTATTAACCAAATTAATATCTTCCCAAAAATGTCATTAATAATTATTTTGAACGGCAGGATAAATTGGAAATCTTATCATTTGAATATCCAATCCCTAATTATGGAATTTTTGTCTACATATATATACACGTGACGAGAGAGAGGTTTGACTTTTGGAAAAGGAGACAGATACGATACTTGAAAAGGGACCCCTTTTAGGTAGTACTGAGTGTACATTATTGTTTACAAAAATATTGAATTATATTCTATTATTCATTTAACAAAATAAAATAGATGATTATATTATTATATTTGGTCACGCATTACATATGCTATTATTCTGATTTGTCTCGTGCAACTACTCACTGGCCTTTTGCCCTTTAGGAGGACGTATATATAGAGGCGGATTTAGTCCAATGGTTTAGTAGTCATTTTTTTAGAAAATTAATATTTTTATAAATTAATTTAATATTTTATAAAATTAAATAGAATTCTATTTATGAAAATATTAATATTTTTGATTAAAAAATATATAAAAAAGTAAAATATAATAAAATGTAAAATTAAATAACACTGTTTAAATATTATTTATAATAATATTTTTTAAGACTTCATTGTTTGAAATTATTATAATAATAATAATTATAAAAATATTACGTTCAATATAAGTTACTAAATAATAAGAAAGAATAGATTGATACTGTGACTATAAATTTGAGACATTTAAGAGTAATTTTTTTTTAAATTTTATTATGAGTAATAATTCATGTAATAATGGACATAATAACTTAATATAAAAATAGTAAAATTTATAATATAAAAATAATAAATCTCATCATTTTTATATTAAATTATTATTTTAATTATTTTATAAATTATTATATATAACAAAACTCGATTTTTTTCCTTTGAATAATGGATGGTGCTGAAAGAAAGTTTGTATTGAATGATGGTCCACTCACGCTCAACCGATTATTAATGTCGTTTCAATAAAAACTTCTCCCTACTCTACTGCTATACTACCTAAATATCTCAAATTTCATATTTACATTAAATATCATATTAAAAAAATTAAAACTCCGTGGGGTCAATTCCCCAACCCCTTCTCCCCTCTCCCTCCCCAAAGGTTGGATCCGCCCAGGTATAAGCAGAAAATAAAAATAAAATAAAGTTTATACAGAGTGTCACGTTCTTGTAATTTTATAATATTTTTATTATTCACAAAAAAGTAATATTTATTAAAAATAAATTTTAAAATATTGAATCTCATTTTTACAAAAAAATTAAATGACACAGTACTCTCAAATTTATTACTATAATTTTATTATTATATTATGATTACTAAATTGAAAACTTTAAAGGGTAAATAAAAATTAAAAATATTTTTATAATATGTAAATTTTTTATATGGAATTCTTTTTGTAATTGAGAAAAAGTATCAAATAAAATAAGTGTTTTCCTGAATTATAGCTCTACTGTCATGAGGTAATCTTAATTGGTCACTTCAACGTGGTATCAGGCAACCTTGAATGGGCCATGGGAATATAACCTAAAGCATACGTACTTGGGCTTTTCCCTCCACAGCATACAAAGAAAGGAATTGTTTTCCATTAAATGGTCACTTCGTATGTGATTTTACGTGTCCCGTCACCCATAGCCGAAGTATAATTATAATGTATATTAATATATGAATTTAGATAAGATTTAAGATTAGTCCATTATATTATATATTTAATTAAAAGAGTTATTATCAATAATTAGTCATTTAAATAGTAATAAAAAATCAACACATAACGCGCAACTCACAAGATATATTGTTACTATTTGAAAAATGTTATATCGTATGATTTTATATATTAATTTTTTGTTACCAATTATGTGGATAATTATTATTATTAATATTTTAACAATATAAATAATATAGTGGATTAATTTTATAATTCTACCTAATCTTATATATTACTGTACATAGCAATCATAAGAATTTTTTATAATACTTGTCATGGATCGATTAAAAGAAAGTCTTTCAAATCAAAAGTAGAAAAAGAAAAAAAGAAAAAAAAGAACGAGACAACATAGAACTTGACATTCATTGAGCTTTTCGGCCTAAAGATCTTTGACTCGTGAGTTATTGATCAAATTATAGGTCGTGTGCGGGGGATATGTAGGGTAAACGAACCGTGTAGTTCGCATGCTACTTGATATTTTCATATTTTTCTTTTAAGTCGCATGCTAATTGAATTGTCCTAAAATTACCTAATTGGACTCAAGTGCATTTGTGAACAAATTTTGACATCAATAAGTAGTTCGACTCAATTGTATTTATTTCAATAATGTTTTAGTTTGATGGTTGTAATTGAAATGCTGCAACTAATAAATTGTATGTTTAATTCTTGTTAGTTACATTTTTGTTGTTGTTGTGGGATTGTGTTTTTTTCTTTATTGTGAGATTTGTATTCTTATTCATATATTGTGAGATGTTAAGAGATTCATAAGTTGTGCTATGAAAATTGACTTGCAAAAAACTTTTGATTCTGTCTCCTGGGAATTCTTGTTGAGAACTCTTGCACTCTTCAAATTTCCTCCTAAATTCAAATACTAGATACGAGCATGCATTTCTACAGCTTAATTCTCAGTAAAAATTAATGGTACTTTATGTGGTTACTTCAATGGAGCGAAATGGCTTAGGCAAGGGGATCCTCTATCCCCCTACCTATTTGTTATAGCCATGGAAGTTTTGTCCATCATCATCTCTCGAAATACAAAGTCTGTAGATTTCAAGCATCATTGGAAAACCAAGCAACTTAACTTAACTCACTTATGCTTCATTGATGATCTCCTCCTTTTCTGCCATGGAGATAGTAAGTCTGCAGGTATCCTTAAAATCTGCATTAAGCAATTTGCCTCCATCTCTGGTTTGCATCTTAATGCCTCCAAAAGCATGTGTTACCTCTCTAATGTTCCTGCTGATGTTACTGAGGATATTATCTCTATTTTGGGATTTCAAGTGGGAACATTTCCAATTAAATTTTTAGGAGTGCCTCTTATCACTACAAAGCTTTCCTTGTTTGACTGCCAACCTCTTCTGGAAAGAATTAAGAACCGACTGGGCTCCTGGACTAATAACTTTATGTCCTATGCCGATAGGCTACAACTTATCAAGACTGTAAGTTTTGCAATTCAGGCATATTGGTCAGCTTATTTCATTATTCCAGCAACTGTTTTAAATGATATGCAGAGCTTAATGACAAGATTCTTATGGAAATGTGGTTCTCTTCAGAAATCTGGGGCTAAGGTTAGTTGGTCTAAAATTACGTTCCCTTTTGAGGAAAGGGGACTGGCGATTAAACAGCTTCATGAATGGAACAAATCCCTTCTACTTCTTCATTTGCCGAAAGTGGTCAACCCCAGTGCTCCTTCTCTGTGGGCTACTTGGGTTCGTAAATTCCTGCTGAAGGATAAGCCTTTCTAGTGCATTCCTATCCCAATAGACTGCTCATGGACCTGGAGAAAGGTTCTGAACTTAAGACCTCTTGCCCTGCAGCATATACATTATAAGATTGGTAATGGTGAAGATACAAGCTTGTGGTTTGATCCCTGGATGAACAAATAACTTATTGTGCAAAATATTCATCATCCCTTTATTAGGAACTCTAGTTTGGGAGTTTCTGCCAAGGTTAATAGGCTTATATACAATACAACATGGAACGTGCCCACATCTAGACACTGGAGTCATTTTCGGCAGACATTTAATTTTTCTACACATTGTGATCCCACAACTCAGGACCAAATTCTTTGGGAGAATTGCAAGGTAAATGATGTTAAGGCTATTACCATCTGGAACTCTATCAGATAGAGGGTGCCTAGTGTGAACTGGAGCAAAATGGTTTGGCACAGTAACCTTCCTCCCAGGTATTCGTTTATGCTCTGGCTTGCCTTTCACAAGGGTATGCAAACTAAGGATAAACCTTATTAATTATGGGCTTATCCTTGATCCCACATGTAACTTCTGTCATGCTGCTACTGAAACCTTTACCCATCTTTTCTTTAACTGCCCATTTTTTTTTCCAAATTCTGATCTCTGTGCTTCGCCAGTGTGGTTGGAGGGGTATGAGCCGAAATTGCCACTGTGTACATACACTGTTTGGCAGGAGTGGAATGCAAGGTCCCATGCTAATGAGCCTTCCCCTATTAGGACTATTGTTCAAAATGTTTTGCATTTGGTTAAGTGAAAACTTTATACTAACTATAAATTTTAAAAAGTCATTGCTAAATACTGTCATTTAGCCCTCTAGGCTTTGGAGGATTTTGTGATTGTCTAGCATTGGTTGGCGAGGTCTTGCTCCTGTTTGTTGTGCCTCGTTTGATCTGGGGTATGCCCTTCTGCCTTTGTATTCCTTTTTTTTAATGCAAATTTTAATTTAGCAAAAAAAAAAAAGTGGTGTTAATGACATCATCAGAATATAGATAATTTTGCACAAAATAAATACTTCATTACGTTTCATGATCTTAATCTCACTGTATATACACTAATAGTGTACCAAATTTTAATTTTAAAAATAATTTCTAATATATTCATTGAAGTTTTATGCAAACAAATTTAACATAATCTGTGTATATGACATGATCTTAATCTCATTGTCAACGAGGATTCGCTGTAAATCTATGGTGCCCACCTGCGCAGTTATAACAAGAGAATCATCATGAGGTGTAACCACACTTGGGCGATAATTCTCATCTGTGAATGTAATGAGATCAGTCTTGATATCCCTGGGTTGTCCAGACATATTGGGAACAACTCTGGTGAAGGCTTTCCTCTTTTGGTCAGACACAACTGATGCTGATCCGCCAAATATAACATCCACTACTCCCATTGGAGCTGAGGCTGATTGCCTATATCTCTCAGCAATGTAACAATTTAGGTTGCCATTCTTTCCCTAATTTTATAAAAAGTTCTTTAGCTAGTAACAATTATTAGTGTCATGACCATCCGCCTCATGATAAGTGCAGTACTTATCGCTATTCTTCTCTCTGACAAAGACTCTAATTTTTTAAGGCTTTTTTTTATAGAATGGCTCATTCTTTATTTAATTAACAATGTTAGCTCTTCTTGTGATTAGGGGGTGCAATCTTTGTCTCAGTTTCTACTTTCCTTATCTCTGGAGCTATCAATCTTCAATTGGCGATCTCCCCTGTAATCCTTTTTGTCGTTGCCTTTCTTGTTATTATCTCTTTTATCGGCTTCATCGCCTCTGGGATCTCTCTGGTGAGAATCACTATTATATCTCAAAGAATCCCAAAGGTTAGCGAGGGCCTCTTTTAACTCTATGAACTTATCGACCTTTTCATAGGCCTCTGCTAGAATTTGAGGAGTTTTAGAGATGATTTCTTCAATTAAGCGGCTAGATTTGTCTACATTAAAGCCCATAGTGAGAAACTGTATTACCTGGGCTGAGTCTATAGTGGGAATCTCGAATATTGCTTCTCAGAATCTCTTCATGTGTTGCTGAAGAGTTTTGTTTGTCCTCTGTTTCACTTGAACTAGCAAAGTCATCATCTTCGCACACCTTTTATTGCCGCCGAAGTGTGTATGGAGTTGCTCCTGTAGCTTTTCCCATAAATCAATGGAGTGTGGAGGAAGATAGATTATCCATTCTCTTGCAGTCTTCTTCAGGGTAGAGATGAATAGGTGACACATCGCTACTGTATTATAATTGTAAAAATGCATTGCACATTCATAAGAAAAAATGTGGTCATGTGGGTCACTTGTTCCGTCACATATCTCCAAGATCGGGATTTTGAGAGTTTTGTCGATCTTAACTTCATCAAGTTTCTTTGTGAAGGGCGATAAATAGGATTTCTTCCGTTTAGATCTAGCATGCTTCTCAAAGGACCTTTGGGGAGACGATTATGCGATGTGACTGCCACCATGTTGTTTTCGGGTTTGATCAGCCTTATTGCGTTGTGAGGGAGATCTCGATAGTTTTCTTTGGTCTTTTAAAGTCGATGATCGGGGCACTAGTTGTCTTATGGTCATGATGACGGTCATTGTAATGTTCGAGATCTTTCTGAGGCTATTAAATACGATCTTGAAGGATTAAATTAAAGGTTAAGAATTAAAACTTGATTTTTGTGAAAATCTAAGAATGTTATTTCTCAGGTATACATTAAAGACCTAAAACGACTTATAGATACGATCGTATATAACTAGAGGTTAAACTTTTAACGTAAACTATATATTATATGATTAATAAATATTGAATTATGTTTTAAGAATGTGTTATGTGATTTTCATATATGTTTGATTTTGTATTTTGGTTAAAGTATTCATCCTTAACATTTATTAAAATCAAAAAGATTATTTTAGGGTTAAAACCTAAATAGGAAAAAATGTTATAACTTAGACCCTAACCCCAAGTGTTATAACCTAAACCCTAGAAATGCTATTATTCACAAATATGCGCATAATACGAAAATTATACGGATAGAATACAGAAATAATATGAAAAATTATATGGTATAAATTTGAAAAATCAACCGATGAATAGTAAAAGTCAACTTTAACAACTAACTAGTTTAGTTAGAAATGAACTAAATTAGTTGAAAATGAATTAACTTAGTTGAAAATAAACTAGAAGACTAACTAACTTAGTTAGACTGTATAAGTACGAGAATTATACGAAAATAATATGAGAATTATATAAAGAAAATACGAGTGATGTAAGCGATGATTTCACAATGGATGATGATATAAGCGATGATGTCACGGTGGATGATGATGTAAGCGATGATGTCATGGTGGATGATGATGTAAGCGATGATGTCACCAGGCGGAAGATATTTAAACAAATGTCTAAACTACCCCAACTCTTGTAAGCCTATAAATAGAGGTCTTTGCTTTCGTTAAATTTCACAAATTCACCAAGTAATCTAGAGCTTGAGAAGCTAGTATAGTCATATAGAAATTGTTAGTTGAGAGCTTGAAGGATGAAAAGTAATAAAGCTTGCTCTTCAAGAGGTAATCACAATTATGCTTTTATAATTTTAGTTTATGTTTTTCGTGTTCTTCATGTTCTTGAGTAAAAGTCATAATTTCTTATATAAGTAGGTTTATGATTTCGTAATTTAGTGTTATGAGGCGATAAAATATGAATATGATGGCCTTACTATACAATGCTTGCGACATCTAGTTTTAAATAATCGAAACGAAGAACGATGAAACTTAGTTTTCATATGTTCTTCGTGTTTTTAAGTAAAAGTCATAATTTCTTATATAAGTAGGTTTATGATTTTGTAATTTAGTGTTATAGAGTTGTAGAACAAGATGACCTAGTTTTACAATGCTAGTGGCATCAAGTTTTAACAAGCTAAAACAAGTACGTATGAAACTAGTTTTCATTTTGTTCTTTATTCTTCGTGTTCTCGAGTAAAAGTAATTTTTTTTTACATACTTAGGTTTATGATTTTGTTATTACATGTTATGGAGTGATAAAACATGATGGCTTGACAAAATAATGCTTGTGGCTTCATGTTTTACAAATCGGATCATGGATATATGAACCAAGTTTTCATATTGTCCTTGTGAGTCATTTTACGACCCCTTGTGTTTGGAATCTCGTTTTGAAACCTAAAGGAAAGTTGTAGAGGGGGGAATTTTGATGAGAACGGACTAAAGAATTACCCAAAAATATTTTAAAATAAAAGAGTTATGCATATTTTAGTGAGAAAGGTTTTGGCAGCCAAAATTAGGGTTTTTATTTTTTGGCCTTGGAAATTGTACTAATTGGGCGTCTATACGCAATGACTCTTTTAGAAGTCTTTCCATGGGAGTATATACGCCTCAGAATGGCCTTGAGAGGGCTTTTATATGCCCAAACTTATCCAAAACTAGGGTTTTTGTCTGGACTTATTCGAAACTTAAAGTTTCGCTAGTCAGACATTGTAAAACCTAAAGAAACGTAATTAGATACTTGAATTAAAGATAAATTATTTTAAAAGAGTCTTGATTATGATTAATGATTATGTCAAACTCATATACCTTGTAGGCCATCTGAATAGTCGCAAAACTTAGCGTAAACGTTAAAGCAAATCAAGTAAGTTCTAACCTTGTTCAAACTGGGTTATGTGCAAGAATTGTATTATATTTGTTATGTGTAAAGACATGTTCATGAATTGTGAAATGTTAATTGAGCTATAAAATGAGATGTGATTATATATGAAATATGTTTTGTTTATTTACAATAAGATTAAATGATTATTAAAATGTTACCTGTTGAGTAAACACATGATAAAGTATATGTGAAGCATAAATTGTGTAATGTGTTACTTGTTAAATTTGTTGAGTCGTCGTGTTCATTCTTGCGAATAAACCTTTATTTGCAGTTGTCGACACCGGGATTTCGTCGTTTCGTTTTTTTAATTTTAAAAAGCCCTTTTCAATTTTAGCCTTTGGATTTAAGATGTGATTTTTTTGAAAATGGTCGGCTTAAGTGTCGACGGGGTTTCGAAAGGTCGATTTTATAATGAGCCAATTGACCAGAGTCGTCAGTTGGTATATTTAAAATGGATGTACCAACTCATCCGAATTTTGTTTTCGTAATCGCTGGCTCATGTGTGACTCCGAGTTAATTGGTCCGTGAACCGAGATTCATAGAGTTCGGGGGCTTGCTTAAGCGAGGGGAAGGTGTTAGGCACCCCCCGACTTCCGTGAAACACGGTTACCACAATCTCGATGTTTTCCTATCCTTTTAAATCCTAAAACGTGTGTGTGTGTGTGCGCGCGTGTACGTGTGTGCCTAAATGAATGTTGTTGGAATACTTTATTTTGAAAGTGCTTCAGAAATCTCGTTGACCCTATGCACGAAGGATTTGATTTAATTGAAGAGTTCATTTTTATTGTTTTTGTTTCGATAATAAAACCGATGATATTTTGTAAAACCGATGATATTTTGTAAAACATATTTTTTCAAATCCTTCGCCAAATAGGAATAGAGCTCATCCGACACTTACAATTTTATTTTAGCCTACAGATGATCTAATATCCTAGTTTGATTGATTTTATGAAAATCTCCATCTTTTCATTCCAAAATTCTTTTTCCGTGTCGAAAGGGAAAATCAAGCATTAAAATGACGTTGAGGCTATTCATGGGCATGTGAGCCATCCAAATAACCCCAAACGCCCACAATCACGTACTTCACTATTACAGGGCCTTAACCCAACTTCAATTCGACATCGTTTTAAGGCCCTAAAGTTACATATTTACAATACAAATGCATCGCCATGACTACATAAGCTCAAAATCGTCCATCTTCGAAATTTGATCGAAATGATCTGTCTCCTAGGCTCACAACAAGAAAACGTCACAAGGCAAGCAATAACAATAAATCTAACGGAAAAACATAATAAACTAGTTCAACACCCAAAATGATAATAAATGATAATGGAAATCTAAACTAACAATAGATCCCAAATAACGCAAAATGGACATCATCGGGTGATTATGAGGGAACATCGTTCATTAGGAACCCTCGCTAATCACCCTAATCCAAGGATCTATGCAAACCCGCTAAGAGAACTACATTTAATCTATCTAATATCAACAAAATCAATATTAAGAAAAACACAATAAAATGCTACAAAGATGGGATTTCAACCTTGCAAGCTCTCAAGAACTCTTTGATATTTCAATAACAAGGCAATACACAAGATATGTGAGAGATTAGAGTAAAAGGAAGACAAAATCAAGCCATTATATGCCTAACCCGAAGCTTTCTCTCTCTAAAAACCTCATTTTCTCTCTCTCTTTTCTATTTTCTTTTCTCTTTTTGAGCTCTCGGGTGGAAATGACAACGTATAGCCTTCCGCAGGCAGCCGCAGGTGCAACTGCGGCTGGCCGCAGGTGCATCTGCGGCTGGGTTCGCTAGCCGCCCATGCCGAATCCTCGGCTGCCGGGTTGTCTCCTCGAGCCGTGCAAAGTCACACTTGTCGGTGGCCGCAGGTACACCTGCGGCTGCCCAGCTTGCTTTTCTTGATTTCCGTGCCACGCGGTTTTGAATCATCATTTTTTGTTGTATTATTTCGGAAGGTTGTTACTTGAGGTAGGAATTGCTATTTGTGCTTGGCTTCCAGGGGGCGCTGCCCCCTTCCACCCACGCTAGCTCACCGGTGAGCGAGACCCCCGAACATCGTAAGCGTAGTGATCATTAGTCGTCTTTTGTGATCAAATCAGGTTCTTCTGGATCAATTGTTTGTCTTGCCTCAAGTAACCTGATGCTCGTTGTTCGTTGTGGCGGCTTTGACCGTAAGTCGTTGGGGTGGCTTCGTGTTGGGGTCCACCTTCCTTTTCGCATGTCGGGTTAAGTGACGACTTTGCCCTCCTGCCAGGGTTAGTAGAGAAGTGCAAAATTTGGGTGTCTACAGCAGTTAAAAAAGAACTATCAAAAGAATATGGCAGTAAAAGAAATGAAGTTAGATTAGGAGCCATGTATTTAATTGTTTTGTGTATGAATTAAGTCTCGATAATTTTTGTATTATGAACAAGTAAATCATGTAACCTAATATTATTCAATAATATTATTTATTATCATTCAAATGATGTTATGTATTTAATTTGATATAACTTAGAATTGTTAAAATATTAAAACAATATTGATAAAGAACTATACATCTGAACGAGGGTATTGAATAACATTGTGAGTTTTGTAAGCACATAGATTTAACACCGATAAAGAGAAATCTTTATCGCAAGGTTCCTCAGTTCCTCTGTTCCAATAACAACCTTGTTATTAATATTGTGAATTTTAGATAGATAGAAAATATTAATATGAAGAGATATCTCTATAAAAATAGGTATCTAAGTGATGGTATTGAATAATATGGGGGGTTCTATAAGAAAAGGAATCTTGCCTCAGATAAAGAAGTAATATTTATTGCAAGATTTTTCTGTTCTGAGAATAATCTTATTATTAATGTTGTGAACCTTGGATATATAGAAGTATAGAATGTCAAAATCTTATGGTTAAAAGAAAGTGCTATCTGTAACATCAAATATGAGTTACAGTCGGTATTGTAACAAGAGGTTGAGGCCAATATTATAAATGATAAGTTTTTAGAAAATTCAAAAGGAAGCAAAACTCGAATAATAAGATGCTATATTTAGTAATGGATGTAAGTCACCAACAATGATCAAAGTTACGATTTAGGGAATAGAAGTAAAGTAATTAATGAAATGTTTATAATAGACTAGTTAAACCAATAGAATTATTAGTAAATTATAAAGAAAGGAAGTACATGTCAGCTATAGGTCCAGGCGACAAGCGCTCGAATTTGGGGGCGTGACAGTCATGGTGACGGTCATGATGTGAGCCATGATGACCTGATCGGGAGAGCTGTCCCTCGTTTGTTCAGTAGGCTATTTTCAGCCTTAGCCAGATTTGCATATTGTCTATCAAGCTCTTCTTATTGGAGGCGACGCTGCTTGTCAATATATGTTGTATGATGTGACTGCGAGCATATATCTTCCTCGTGAGTTGCTCTGGCTCTTTGAGGGTGGTGATGTCGCCATGCTTAGGGGTATTGATTCGGTCCGAATCGGTACCGAACCAAATCGAACCGGTACCAAACCGAACAAAACCGGTACCGAAAGTATCCAAATTTCTATACCGGAATCAGTTGGACATGTTCGGTATACCGCTAAATCGGTTCGGTTTCAGTTTTACCGAAAATAATAATTATTATTAATAATGATTTATTATCAATAATAATATTAAAATAAAAAAATCGGTATGTACCGAACCTTAAAATCATGAATCGGTACCAGAACCAGTATGAAACCTATATAGAACCGGTCCATTTTATACCGAACCGACCGTTCAGACCAATCCGGTTAACTAAAAAACAAAAAAAATCAAAAGACTTGGTCACCCCTGGCCCATGCTAACTCTTTTGGTTGAAAAAAGATCTGTTCTAAATACTAGAAGGCCATTCTTCCAACGCCAATGCTAACGCTAGAATTTGGCCACACGTTTAACTACTACCTTGGACATGAACTTACACAGGATGAACGACCAAAAAGTATTTGACAGCTTAGGTCGTTGGGGGATACTTCCGATGTGAGAGTAAATATATGCTTCAAGATATATTAACAATGGAGGTGACAAATATTTAATAAGCTAGAATATTGTATATGTATCTCTATTGTTCATCTTGTATTTATAGTATCCGCTCTGCTCAACAGAATCATGGTTCATAATAAAAATCATATAATATAAACTATGTTGGAGAATGTAACTGTCACGCTAATTACTGCTGGATATGATAATTACCATACCATTTAGTATTAGATATGGTAATTAGTTAGTATCCGAAATTATAAAACAGCGATCTCAAGCCTATTGGATTTAAGACTCCTCTTATGCGCACATTAAATCTAATGGATTGTAAAAGTAAGGCCCGTTTTGGGCAGCTCATTTGCGCTAATTAATATAGAGTCTAAGATTAGAGAATTAATATTTTTACAGGTGAAAATTAGAGGATTAGATGTAATTTTAATAACATTAATAATTAATTAAATTAATTTGTTGGCTTGAGATATCCATGCCATTGCTACGTACCTTCGGTACCTATATGATATAATCCTTAGAAAATCAAAATTTGGGTGGGAGCGTGTTTACGTGAAAGGAAGCATTCCGAGTTAATTTCTTTATTTTAATAATTGATACTAAATCAGACCTGACTTGGATTTTTTAATTTTGTTTTCTTTAAATCTTATCAGCCAAACATCTGATTAAATGTGGTTTACCCCACAACCGATGTTGTTGTGATTTTTTCTCCAAGTTGAGCTTTAATATAAAAAATAAAATAAAAAAATAACTTGTAAAAAAGTAATAATTTATTTCGTTTTTTCGGTTAATTCAACTGACAATGATTTGATGAAAAATTTAAGAAAATAATTATTGAAAATTTCTTGAGTAGATATATAGTTTTGATAATTGAGTTAATGTATTTAATAACAATTAAATTTAGTGAACAAAATTAAGGGTTTATTTATTTTGATATATTTAAATTATTTACAAATATGTTTGGATGACAAATTTTAAGTCCCGAACGCATTTAAAAGTTAAACATTGCATTAGAGAGTTAAAAGAGTCGTAGTTTGAATAAGTTATGTTTAGATGAATAAGTTATGTTTAAAAACTCTAAAAATTATAAACTAAACACACATTAACTTATTTTATCCTTTTAAATTTTAACTATATAAATAGCAGAAAAATTTATTAACCAAATTAATATCTTCCCAACTTTGTCATTAATAATTATTTTGAACGGCATGATAAATTGGAAATCTTATTCATTTGGATATCCAAATATGCAATCCCTAATTAATATCTTTTGAGATTTCATTGTTTTGAAACTATTGCAATAATAGTCTCATTGTCAATAATTATAAAAATATTATATTTAATATAAAAGTTACTATATAACGAGCCCCCCCGGCGACTAATGGATGGTGGTAGAAGAAATTTTGCATTGAATGATGGGCTCACTCACGCGCAACCAATTATTAACGTCGCTTCAATAGAAACTTTCCCCTACTCCACTGTCTAAATATCTCAAATTTCATGTTTTACCAAGTACCATATAAAAAAAATTAAAAAATCAAGGCCCTCAAAATTTAGTGGGGTCAATTTCCCTCCCCCGAAGGTTGGATCCGTCCAGGCATATATAGAAAAATGTTATCAATATGTACTTTAATTACAAAAATAAAAATAAAATAAAATCTACGCAAAGTGTCACGTTCTTGTAATTTTATAATATTTTCACTGTCTACAAAAAAATAGTATTTATTAAAATTAACTTTCAAAAAATTGAATCTCATTTTTAATATAAAATAAAATGACACAATGCTCTCAAATTTATTACTATGATTTCACTATTATGTTATGATTACTAAATTGAACACTTAAAAGGGTAAATAAAAATTAAAAATATTTTTATAATTTGTAAATAAAATTCATAGAGCGACATCGTAGAGTAGATCGTAGAGCCTGCACATCGTAGAGTAGAACGTAAAGCTGAAGGATCGTAGATCCTGCAGATCGTAAAGCTCATAAATCGTAGAGTCAACCAAGCCAGAAACTCTATAATCACCATGGAACTCTATGATCAAGAAAATCATAGAGTATGACAAGTCTGACAGATGACTAACAATGAGATGATCTGAAGGGTGAAGTTCCCAAGATGTTTGCTGATCATCCTAAGTTCAAAATGAAGGTTACCTTATTTATTAATTTGATGTGAAACCAGATCTGAAAGCAAGCTGACACACTTCCTAGATGTCAACATCAGAGATTTTCAAGGATCAGTGCATTAAATGAGCAAGGACTACATATCAACAGGAAAATCTCAAGGTCTTCTATAAAAGGACACAAAGATTCAATCCAAAACAAGAAGTAACAAACATCAAACCGAATTGCGGTCGAAATCTCAAGAATTCTACTCTACGATCAATAACAACTTGTTCTACAACTTTGGAATTAATGTCACTTAACAACACCTTTTAAATCATTTATTCTTTTTGTGATTCTTAGGTTTTAGTGACCTTGTTGTAACCAAGTATAAGTGACTTGAAGAGTTCTTTATGAAGTAGTCTTAGTGACATCTGGCGAGTTTCAACGACTTGAAGGAATCTTAGTGATTCAGCTGATTGTAATAGTTCTGTGTGAACTAATCTTAGTGATCACCCTATCCTTAATGGATTCCCCACTCGAGGAGTAGAAGAGTGGATTAGGACATCTTTGTACTCCGAATCACTTAAAGTTTTTGTGTCTCATTTACTTTTCGCAATTTACTTTATGCATTACATTCATATATGTTTGTGTCTGGCTACCATAAGTTAACTAAATTCATAACCAAGATTTCATTAAATCTTTGAAAGGAATTTTCAAACTAATATTCTGCTATGCTTAAATAAATTAACTTGCTTAATTTATAATCTGATAATCCTTATTTAAAACAAAAAGTTTTAAAAGATTTATTCAACCCCCCTTCTAGATCTCTTAGTGCATTTGGAAAGCTACAAGAGCATTATAGTTACTTTCAATAGTGACAACATAAAATTTTATCACTAGGGAAGACTACTTTATGGCAGTGCCGAAGATTACCGGCAACTCAATTGTTCCTGCAATGAGGACTTAAGCATTGCCGAAGCTGTAAAGGGGTGACTTATTTCAAATCTCTAATTTCCTTCCCCCTCAAGTCTAGTCGATTGTATGCATGGCTCTAAAATACATCGACTGAACTTCTATTATCGATGAGGATTTATCATAAATCCATAGTGCCCACCAGCGCAGTTATAATAAGAGAATCATCATGAGGTGTAACCATACTTGGGCGATAATCCTTGTTTATGAATGTAATGAGATCTTTCTTGATATCTCTAGGTTATCCAGATGCATGGTGTACAGCTTTGGCGAAGGCTTTCCTTTTTTTGTTAGACACAACTAATGCTGATCCGCCAGATGTAACATCCACCACTCCCCTTGGAGCTGAGGAAGGGAGCGATCGTGTAATTCGGTCAAAGCCATCATGCTTATATAAATTCAGGTTGCCATTCTTCACTTAATTTTCTAGGAAGTCCTTCAACTAGTAACAATCAATAGTGTCATGACCCTTCGCCTCATGATACGTGCAGTACTTGTTACACCCCCAAATCACTATATTCACTGTAGCTGATTTGGTGCTCATTATAAATGCTAAATCGTTAAGTTTATAGATGATTTCCTTATTCATAAACCTTATCTAATTGAAATTCAGAGTATCAACAATAACATGATCAATCCATATTATCAATACCTTCATTCAGTCTAACAGTTTCATAAACAAAGTTTTCATTTTAATTTTTAAATATCTTTCATTAATTTATACCAAATCCTTGTACTTGATACAATGAACTTAGTAATCACTTTTTATATTTTAACCTTAAGATTTAGATATTCCATTACTTTATATATTCAAAATTTACAGTATTAATAATAGTATGGTTATTGGAACAAAAGAATCTTGCGATAAATGTTTGCATATTTATCCGTAACAAGTTTTCTTTTCTTACAGAACTCCCTATATCATTTAATACACTCACTTAGACACATAAGTTTATAAGAGATATCTCTTCATATTGATATTTTCTATCTATCTGAAGCTCACAATATTAATAACAAGTTTGTTCTTGAAACAGAGGAACTTTGTGATGATTTTGGTTTCTTCATCGGTGCTAAATCTCTGTGCTTACAGAACTCTTAATGTTATTCAATATCATCATTCAGATGTATAGTTCTTTATCAATACTATGTTACTATTTAACAATTTTAAGTTTTATAAAAGTAAAGACATAACATGAAGATGTAATAAAATATGATAATATTGATATAAGATTAGGTTACATGGATGCTTGTTCGTATTACAAAAGCCATTATGACTGCAACAAAATGACAAACAATTTATAAAGCATATAAACTAGTCTACGCATTTTTTTCTTAGAGCCAGAGCTCTCAGGTTTATCTGTAAATAAAGTTTTATTCACAAGGGTGAGCATACAAAAGCTCAACAAGTCTAAACACATAGCATATAATTGATCTCACACCGATATGGATTTAAATGATTCATAACTCAATAAAAGTATTATAATTTTTTTAACATAGCAAAATTGAGTGCTAATTAAATCAAGAACTAACGTTCATCCGTTTTATGACTCGGAACTTCCGTGGACATCTATAGGGGAGCAACTTAACGACATCCTATGTTATGCATAACATACACTACATTGGACTACTCATGAACAGTGTTTAAAATTTCGTTCATTTTAGTTTGCTTCACATGTAGAGGGTTGCCACAAAACAGTTTGGTTTGACTAAAAACTCAATAAAGAATCACAGTTCAATATTTCGCGAATAAGCATTCATTTATCAAGTTATGCCGAAACTAATAGCAATAACTTTTATTTCAAAGATTTATAACACGTTGTTGGACAAAGTGTATAAATCAAGTAAAAAGCTTGTAAACATAGGTTTAGGGTAGAAAACTTCCCTTGGTGTGTAATTAGTATTAATACTAAGCTCAAATTTGCTTCGTAAACCCTACATAAATGGGCTATGAGCGTACGATGGTTAGTTTATCGTGTAATACATCTTCATAAGTCTTATATTAACTATTTCCATAGGTGTTAAGAGTTACAAAATTCATATGCACAAAAGCTCCATTTTAAGCCTCAAGAAAAACTCAAATTAGCTTGTTTTTGAAGGATTTGGAAATTTGACATTCCTATACTAAATTATGCATAACAAAATATTTTGGGGTGATTTTTGAGTCCATTCTTATTAGAATTTTCCCCTCTATAATTTTGTCGAATTAAATTTTTAAGATTCCAAACATAAAAAATCAGAATATGACTTATAAGGTCAATATAACAACTAGGTTCATACTTTCTTGATTAGCCAAGTGAAACATAATGCCATAAGTATTGAAAAGCTAAGCCATCATGTTTTACCATTCCATAACATTAAATAACAAAATCATAAATCTACCTATATAAAAAGTTATGACTTGTACTCAAGAACACGAAGAATAAATCGAACATGATAACAACTAGTGTTTATCATATTTTTTACTCAATTCTTGAAATAAAATGGAAATTATAACTCTTTGTGATTATGATTTCACTAATCTAAACATAACAAAATTTGAGCATTATAACTACTTGTATTTGCTCGATTTAGCTATAATTATGAATTGAAATTGAACATAATAACAACTAAGATGATACATTTTGAAGTTGTAAGTTTTAACTATTTCTTTGCAAGACTTTATTACTAGATTATAACACTAACTCACAAGAACTCTCTTTAACTTTGATAATAACTTTGATTGCTCTAATTTAGCTTGTAAATGGTGAGGAAAATATGAAGAGCTTAAACTTCTATTTATAGGTCAAGCAAACCTAGGGTAAAAGAGTCTTTAATACATAAAATATCTTAACAAAGAAGTGCACAACTTGACCTTCTCTTCCTCCAAAGTGGCCGACCATTCTAAAACCTTCTTAGGGCTTACATGATGCTTACATCATGCTTATATCATCCTCTTAAATGATATCATTATTTGCATCACCTTTGCTTTGATTGGTTGATTTAAATTTCACTAATTCATCAGTTAATCTTACTTAGTCTAAACTTAATCTTAGGTTAACTTTAATCTTAATTAACTTTAATTTTATTTAAGTATACTTGTAGTATAGTTGAATTTTACTATTCACAGTTGACTTTTTTCGCATTTCTACCGTATAATTTTTATATTATTCTCGTATTATTTTTATATTTATGAATAGTAATTAGGGTTTATGTTATAACCCTTAGGGTTAGAGTTTAGTTTTTTTTTTCTTTTCAATTTTAGGTTTTAGCCCGAAACTAACTTCTTGATTTTATTAAGTGTTAAGGTTGAATACTTGAACCAAATACAAAATTAAACACATAGAAAAATCACATAACATATTATAAACATAAATCAATCTTTATTTATTCATATAAAGTCGTATTACAAGATTCTTAGAAGTTCAGAACATTACATTCATCCTTACTTATATGAATTTTGTCCTCAAAATTACAGTACAAAATTAAGAAAATAAATGTGAATAATCTATCTTAATTTTTTCTTCTAACTCTCACGTGACTTCTTCCATGGACTAATTTTTTCATATTACCTTTACTGAAGGTATTACTTTATTCCTTAATACTTGTTCTTTCCTATCGATGATTTAAATAGGAATCTCCCTATAACTTAGATCCTTCTCGATTTGGATTGATTCGTAACTAATAACGTGTTTGTAGTCAAATTTATTGGGATGCAATACTGAAATATGAAACACATTATGAATATGTTCCAGTTCTGGAGTTAAGACTACTTCATAAGTTACCTCACTTATTCTCCTTAAAATTTTGAATGGTTTTAAAAACCTCGAACTAAATTTTTCTTTCTTCCCAAAGCGAATTTTCTCTTTCCAGGGAGACACTTTTAAGAAGACATGACTTCTGACTTCAAAGTCTCTTTTCTGCTTATGCTGATTTACATATCTCTTTTGTCGCTCATGAACAACTCGTAATCTTCCTTGGATAACTTGAACTACTTCTGCAGTTTATCGAACTAATTCCAACCTAAGCATTTGTCGTTCGCTGACTTTGTCCCAACACATAGGTGTTCTACACTTCATCCCGTATAACGCTTCGTAAGGTGGAATTCCAATATTAGTGTGACAACTATTGTTATACACAAATTCCACCAGAATTAAGTGGTCTTCCCAACTTCTTTTAAAATCCATCATGCATGCTCTTAGTATATCTTCCAGCGTCTGAATTGTCCTTTCCATTTTTTCATTGGGTTGTGGATGATAAGCTGTACTTAATTTCAATCGTGTCCCAAAATATTCTTGTAAACTTTTTCAAAAGTTCGAGGTGAACCTTGAATCTCTACCAGACAATTGAAATTGGAACCTCATGCCTAGATATAACCTCATTAATATATAATTTGACTAATCTATCTAGGGTGAACTTGACCTTAATTGGTAAAAAGTGAGCAGACTTGGTTAATCAGTACACTATCACCCAAATGACATCATGACCCTTTTGTATCGGTGGAAGTCCTATTACAAAATACATTTTAATATGCTCCAACTTTCACTCTGAAATTTCTAATGGTTGCAACAACCCAGTTAGTCTTTGATGCTCTGATCCATTGACATGTCAAACACCTACTAACGAATTCAGCCACTTCCCTCTTCATGTTTGGCCACCAAAAATGTTGACTTATATGTCTTTATACATTTTGGTGATGCTTGGATGGAATGAAAACCTAGTAATATGTGCTTCTGACATAATCTCCTCTTTTAACTCTTGTACCGAAGATACCCATATCCTTGACTTGAATCTTATGATTCCGTCCTTGTCCAATTTGAACTTATTGGTCACATTCTTGGTTATCTTATCTTTCATTTCCTCATACTCCTTATCATTCTCTTGTATTTTCTTCATTTTACCCAACAAGGCTGAATGATCTTCCATTGCAAATAATTTTCTCATTGAGATGGAAGGAATCCTCACTTTAATGTCGAGTTTAGCAAATTCTTTAAATAACTCATCCCGAGTTATTAGTACCAACAGTTTCTCTTGATTCTTCCTACTTAATGCGTCTGCAACTACGTTGGCTTTCTATGGATGATATAAGATTTCGTAATCATAATCTTTTATTAATTTCAGCCATTGTCATTGTCTCATATTTAGCTCTCGTTATGTGAAAATATACTTTAAACTCTTGTGATCGGTACAAATTTTACACTTCTTTATATAAAAGTAATACCTTTATATTTTTAAAGCAAATACTAACGCTGCTAATTCTAAATCATGAGTAGGATACCTTATCTCATAATCCTTCAATTGTCACGAAGTATAAGCAATAAGCTTCCCATGTTGCATCAAAATGTAACCTAATCCTTTATGTGAAGTATCATTATAGACTACAAGACCTACACTATTATTTGATAAAGATAATACTAGCACCTCACTTAGTATCTTCTTTGGTTCTTTGAAGCATTCCTCATATTTGTCTGTCCAGACATATTTCACAGTCTTTCTTGATAAGTTGGTTAACGGGGTTGCTAGTTTTGAAAAGTCTTTAATAAACCTCCTATAGTACCCCCGCTAAACTTAATAAACTTCTTACTTTAGTGGGTGTCTTCAGTTGCTCCCAATTTACCACCGCTTCAATCTTTGACGGGTCTACTGTTCTTCCATTCTTATCAATTACATAACCCAAGAGCTAAACTTTCTCTAGCCAGAACTCACATTTTAAAATTTTGGCATAGAGTTGTTCCTTCCGTAGGGTTTTGAGTACACTTCTCAAGTGTTTAGTATGTTCTTCCAGTGTTTTCGAGCATATCAAGATATTATCGATGAAAACCATTACATACTTGCCTAGACATGTCCTAAAAATTCTATTCATTAAATCCATGAATACTGCCGGCGCATTCGTTAATCCAAAGGACATTACCAAGAACTCGTAATGTCCATAGCGTGTTCAAAATGCTGTCTTCGGTACATCTTCACCTCTAACCTTCAGTTGATGGTAACTTGACCGTAGATCAATCTTGGAGAAATGTTCGGCTTCTTTGAATTGATCAAACATGTCGTCTATTCTAGGTAATGGATACTTATTCTTTATGGTTAACTTATTCAGTTCATGATAGTCGACGAATAATTTCAAAGTTTCATCCTTCTTATTGACAAATAACATAGGTGTTCCCTATGAAGAAATACTAGGTTGAATGTACTTCTTTTTCAGTAATTCTTGTAGTTTAACCATCAACTCCTTCATTTGCATAGGTGCTATCCTATATGGAGCCTTCGAAACTGGTGCAATTTTAGGTGTTAAGTTAATGACAAACTCGATCTCTCTATCAGGTGGGAGACCAGGTAAGTCATTGAGAAACACATCCGTGAATTCCCTTACGATCGATATTTGATCTATATCTAACTCTTTCCTTTGAATAGCTACGATATAGGCAAAATATCTTGACATCCTTTCTTAGTAATCCATTTGCTTGCATTGCTGACAAACAACGAGATTTTCTTAAAAACTGATTCTCGTTAAAAACGGCTTTTGACTTTGACGTTGTCAAAAGGTTTACGCACTTTCGTTGGTAATAAATCACCGCTTTATAATTGGTTAATCAATTCATGCCTAAGATTATTTCGAATTCCCCCAATTGAATGGGAATAAGATTTACTCTCAACTCGTGACCTTTAATTGCCATGCAACATCTCTTAAGTACGTGTTTAACACGTATTATTTCCCTATTAGCAATTTTTATGTTCGAGGGAAAGTCTAAGTTCTCATTAAGTATATTTAACTTTTTTAACAAATTCATGTGAAACAAATGACCAAGTAGCATCTGAATTAAATAACACATAAGCATTTATAGAGTTGATCGGAATAATACCTAACATTACATCTTGAGATTCAACTGCATCTCTCACTAACATGTTAAAGGTCCTTGCCGTTGGACAGCCTAGGCCTCTTTGTGTAGTTGTTGGGGCGGAGTTACTCGTCTTGTTCCCTCTAGCTTCTCATTTCTTTGGGCACATCTTGGCTTGATGTCCAGTTGCTCCACAGTTGAAGAAGGCGTCTTTCTTTAAATTTGGGCAATTGGTTGCTAAGTGCCCTACTTGTCTACAATTGTAACAGACATTCTTACCTTTAAGACATACCCCCATATGGCCCTTGCCACATGTCTTGTAGGATTCAATTTTCTTTTTGTTCTCTCCCTTTTTTGATTTGTTTCATCCAGTATTATTTCATTTTTTTTTGTTTCCCCAGTATTCCCTTTCCCTTTACTTGATCCTCCATCATTATTCTTTTTATATTTATTAAAGGCATCACTGCTACCTTCGACAATGTGGCTTTTTCGAGAATCTGTAAAACATTCTCTAGTTGTAGTATAGTTAATTTACAACAAAATCCAGGGTTTCAACCCTTCATCAAACCTTTTCGTTTTACGTTCCCCTGTATCTACTTGATGCAAAGCGAAATGTACGAGTTCAATAAACTTGGATGCATATTGGGGAACAATCATGTCCCTTTATGTTATTTCAAAAATTGGACTTTCATCCGATTTTGCATATTACGTGGAAAATAGTTCTTGAAAAAGATTTTCTTGAACCTTTCCTAAGAAATTATACCCTATCCTGCCCTAGTTTTATTGGCTCCCTACCAAAAGTTCACTTCACCCTTCATCAGATAGGCGATGAATTTCGTCTTTTGGTCTTCACCAACATTAACTATGTCAAAAGCCTTTTCTATTTTATTAATCCAATTTTGAGCATCTATTGGCTGGGTAGTCCCTTGAAATTCGGGAGGTCCCACATTTTTAAAATCTTTAAAAGTGACTAAGTGTGTTTGAGGTAGGTTATTTATAGGTCAATTTTTTAGGGCACTTATTAACATGTCCACAAACTGTTGCATAGGATTGTTAGGATTCTGACCCTCACTTGGTGTTTGCTCTATACTCTCATTACTTGAAGATACTGTTGCTCTTCTTCTCGGTGGTGCCATTTCTCTACAATTAAAATAAAATCAAGTATAAATACAAAAGCGAGGAAAAAAATTCAATATATTTCATAAACAAACTTTGTATTAATAAATGTTCACACATTACACACTATTATCCGAGTGATACATCACTTTACTACTATTAATATCCCTTATAAAAATGGGAGTGTTAATACTACACACATAAAATATACTTTAAATATTAAAAGTTTATTCTTCCTTAATGGTTCTTAGCCTTCTTGAAGGCCTTATTCAACATGCTTGATATTAAGGACCGGTAGATCTCATAGTCTGACTCATTCCTTGCCACAGGAAAATCTTCAGCCTTTTTGTGAAGCTCCCAATATGACAAGCAACGTTCCTTCTTCTCATTGTCAATATCCTCTTGTAGTCGGACCTTTTTTGCCTCCTTAATAACTAAAAAGGTCTCCAGATGTAAACTTTTGTCTGCCTTCTCAATCCACATCCTTTCAAGGACATCAATTCTATCAGTGGCAATTTGCATCAACTCTACTTCCTCCGCCTCTTCTTCTTCCATTCCTACAATAATTTCATCCAACTCAGATTTTACATTGTCATCCTCGGCTTCTAGAATATCCATATCATGCTGATATTCGTCTAGATTGTCGTTATCGGATATCTCTTCAAAGTTTATCCTTGGGTGGTAACCCGTAAGGTCTACCACTGGATCTTCAATGGGATCCTTTTCAGGATCACTCTCGAGAACTACGGGATGAACATTTGCTTCCATTATTTCTATCCAGCTTGGTATTTCCGCCATCCTACAAAAGAGTTTAGCTTTACTTAGTATATTTCTTTCACATAACATTTTATGTTTAAAAGATTTTAAGATTTATGTATTATTTTTTTTAATTGTCTAAGGACTCTTCACAAGTCCATTTATCCTTACTTCTCTCCGATTATATCCTAAGGTACTTATTACCTTAGAGCTATAATCAACAACTTTGATACTTACTCGTGATGCCCCTAAATCATTATATTCACTATAGCTGATTTGGTGCTCACTATAAATGATAAATCGTTAAGTTTATAGATAATTTTCTTATTCATAAACCTTATCTAACTGAAACTCAGAGTATCAACAATAACATGATCATTCCATATTATCAATACCCTCATTCAGTCTAACAATTTCATAAACAAAGTTCTCATCTTAATTTTCAAAGATCTTTCATTAATTCATACTAAATCCTTGTGCTTGATACAAGGAACTTAATAATCACTTCTTCTATTTTAATCTTAAGATTTAGAAATTCTATAACTTTATATATCAAAGATTCACAGTATTAATAATAGGATTATTCTTGGAAAAAAAGAATCTTGCGATAAATATTTGCATATTTATCCGTGACAAGTTTTATTTTCTTACAAAACCCCCATATCATTCAATACCCTTACTTAGAAACATAACTTTATAAAGATATATTTTCATATTGATATTTTTTCTATCTATCTAAAGTTCATAATATTAATAACAAGCTTGTTGTGATGCCCCCAAATTCGGGTACTCTTACATTGAATTCAGTGCTCAAGATATGAACTTAACATCATATATATAACTACCCATTCGACATGTAATAACATGAATATAAATAATGCATCACATAAGACTTATATGAGTTCCCAGGTTCTAATGACCTATACATTACATCATAAGTCTGAATAACGAAAGGCTAACATCATCCGATTTGGAATCATAAGTACAATTACATAACCAGATCTTAGACTACTCAATAACCTTAGCTTTGCCTTTGTACTTTTCATAACTGTCGGCCTTTTCCGTTTTAACTGTATATAGGGTTATTATAACGCAAGAGTGAGTAACAAGTTTGCTCAACAAGTAATAACAAACAGTAATTAAGAATTAAGTTTACGTTTCATAGCTCAAGGTTTTGGTAGCTTCAAATAGGTTATGACGTGAATCAATGAATCATACATGATTGATATATTACGGTCTCAAATTTGGAAGAAATAATCAAAGCAATTTGAGAATAACCAATCATTGTGTATCTTGCAAATAGAAATTTGGAATTATCAAAACATGAGTGTTATTGATTACTAAGTGGTCACTAAGGACTCTTGAACTATAAAACATTCAGAACGAGTACATGAGGTGATCAGCCTTATGGTATCCTACATTATGCATAACGTTCAGTCTCCGTGTGCGCGCATGTCGGACCCATTGACACAAAATAAATCCCCCTTTTTATCAGGGTCGTTCATCTCAGTATGATAGAGTACGCACTAAAGTAATTGGTTTGAATAACTTTCTTAAATAAGTAAGATTGATAATTCATGTCCTTATCTGTCTAGTCGAATCAAGTGGTATAGACTCATCTTTCAAACAACTTGTATGTATTTAGAATTCTCATCCTTTATAAGTTAATATTTGAGAAATCTTCCTAAGTGTATATATATGAATGGGTGTATTCAATTTATGACAGTCAAGTTAAACATTTAATTCATCTATAGAACTTGTAAGAAATAATTAAAGTGTACAAGTAAGATGTAGTTACCTGTTATGTTCGTCTTCTTTTCCTCTAGCTTATCGGTCTACGGTTGACCTACATGAATGATCTATCGATTAGTTTTCATTAGACTACTATTGAAATCCACATCAATCTAATCTAACTCGTAAGCCTCCATCTCTAACTCCTTTACACCTCTCAATATCTTGTTATTTATCTCCTTCACCACTGTCTTTAACTTGTCTTATTACTATTCCTTTATATCCATAATCCTTCTTTGTAAATAAAATAACATTCCTTAGTATTTTGTTTGATTAATCATTACCTTTATATTCACAATTGTCTTTAATCTTTATCATTAACAGTTCATTTATCCTTACGTGTCACAAGTAAAAATAATCTTTATTATTATTTTATTTTTCATAATCAAGTGGTATTAATTACTATTGAATGTCCTTTATTCTTCACTTACTTTGGTTTATCTATAAATAAAATAACTTTTCTTATTTTATTTGTCTGATGTTCCATTTAATTTTTCACTTAATTATTTATAAATAAAATAAGATTGATCATTTTTTATTTGTTTACATTATATTTTATTTAATTCATCTTTACAATCCACAAATAAGATAATCTTTATCATATTATTTGTTTAAGTCTTATTTATTTCACAAATAAAATAATTTTTTTCATTATTTTATTTTTTTAGGCTTTATTTATTTTAATTCTTCTTTATAATTTACAATAAAATAATCTTCAGTATCATTTTATTTGTTTATACTTTACTCACTTATTCTACAAATAAAATAATTCAATTATTAGTTTATTTGTCTAAATTTTATTTATTTAATCTACAAATAAAATAATTTAATTAATATTTTATTTGTTTAAACTTTATCTATTTAATTTCCTCTTCATAATTTATAAATAAAATAATTTAATTGTTATTTTATTTGTTTATTCTTTATTGATAAAGAAAATAATTGAATATTATTTTATTTGTTCTCTCTTTATTTATTTGTTATTATTATTTTTTCTTTAAAAATTTCTATTTTGACTCGATTGGACTCGGTTTGTTCCGATTAACAAACCGGTCAATTGGGTTTCTAGGACAGCGCCCCGGCGCTCATAAATACACTAGGGACATCCCACCGACGTTGTCCTTCGATTTAAAAAAAAATAAAAGGCATTAGCACCCCGACGCTTCCAAATGAACTACAAATAGCACCCTGACGTTGCTTAACAGAATGGTTAGCAACATTTTTTCAACTTTGTGATTTTTACCTCTTTTGATTTCAATCTTCATATCTTGCTTATTTTGCATCCAAATGAACTCAAACTTGGTTCATTGGTTAGTAAACTCATATTTGTACAATATTTAATTTTTTGATCATTTTCCCAAAATTATTTATTAGCCAAATTATTGATCTAACCATACTAGGTTTTACAAAAGACATGTTTTATTAGAAATTCCACCATAAATCCATTTTAACTCCGATTTTGCTCATTCTGCTTGGGTTAGCTTCATAACTATAGATGTATCATGTTCTAGTTTTAGATCTCAAGATTTACATAAATTGTTTTCATCAAATTCATGCTCATCCTTTGGGGGTTTTGTACATGTTCATTATACATACATTTTTACACATCATAGCATAATTGAAATAGATATACTCCTTCCAAAATCACCTTATATCTTCAAAATCCATCATGATTCCCACATCACATAATCTGCCACAACCAAGCATGATATTCAAACTATATGACTATATATATCATTAAAACTATAATGTTTTAGTAAGAAAAATGTTATACATTCTTTGTGCTCTTTTTCTTTTTGCTAAAAAGTTGGTAAGGCTAGGATGTTCCATTATGACCTCCTCCTCCTTCTTCTCCTCCTTTGGTCCTTTGAACCCTCAAGAGTTTCTCTATTTCCTCTCTTTGTCTTTCTCTCTTCTTTCTTGCTCTTACTTGGATTTACCAACACTTAGCTAAAATGTGTAATCTTCTAAATGCTTGGGAGGAGAATCTATTTATAGAGCCATCCTTAATCTTGCTTAGGTCTCACTAATAATCCAACACTTGCTAATTAAAATTAATTAAGTCATCTCCCAACATGCTTCCCTAAATTAAGGAAAAAGTGATGCATTGGGAGTATTTTAAGGCCCCTTTTTTGCAATGCTAAAAAAATAATACAAAATTCAAGGAATTTAAAATGACACAAGACTCCAAGTTTTGACCAACATAAAGCTCAAAGTTCCACTCCTAATGGGGTGTCCAGATTTTTACTCCATTTTGTTTTTCATTTGGAGCATTATAGGATTTGGGCTAACAATTTGGGTCAATCATTTGGGCTTTGACTTGGACTATGCATTGGACTTCTATAAACTCCAACATAGGCTAAGCCTTGGGCCAATTCCAATACATCATAAGTTTCATCATTATAAATAAGTGTTGGGCCAATTAATTCCCTATTCCATGCTCTCCCATATTGGATATTATCCCATATTAATCTATATTGGACTTATACACCTAGTCACTTGGACTTAATTAATCTTCATCATAAATTTAATTTATAATTTGCTCAATTAACATCTTGGATTTATTTTAATCATCATCGATAAATTAATCTCATACTTGATTAATTCATTATCTTAATTATTTATCATGCCACATAAGGCTCATTCTTTCAAGCTTAGTTAATTAATAACTTAAGCTCATCATACATTCCTTTCATAATTTATTCATTCATCTTAATCATTTCTTTAATCCATAATTAATTCAAATTCATTGAATTAACTAATTTTATATGATTTCTTTCACATAATCATACATACACACGTAAGTGCGCATAAAATTTTAAATAATTTCTCATTTAATTAATATAATAATCCTTACAAAATTCTTGGTCATTACACTTGTTCTTGGAACAAAGGAACTTTGCAATGAATTTGGTTTCTTCATCGGTGCTAAATCTCTGTGCTTATAGAACTCATAATATTATTCAATATTCTTATTCAAATGTATAATTTTTTATCAATACTATGTTAATATTTAACAATTATAAGTCTTATAAACATAAAGACATAACATGAATATGTAATAAAACATGATAATATTAATATAAGATTTGGTTACATGGTTGCTTGTTCGTATTATAAAAGTCATTATGACTGTCACAAAAGTACAAGCAATTTATAAAGGATATAAACTAGTCCACGCATTTATTCTTTCTTTTCTTCTTAGAGTCAGAGCTCTCAAGTTTATCTGCAAATATGGTTTTATTCGCAAGGGTGAACATACAAAATCTCAACAAGTCTAAACACATAGCATATAATTGAACTCACACCGATATGGATTTAACTGATTTATAGCTCAACAAAAGATATTACAATTGTTTTTAACATAGCAAAACTAAGTGATAAATAAACTAAGAACTAATGCTCGTCCATCTTTCGACTCGGAACTACCGTGGACATTTATAGGGGATCAACCTAACGACATCTTATGTTATGCATAACATACATTATACTGGAATAATCATGAATAGTGTTTAAAATTTCGTTCATCTCAGTTTACTTCAAATGTAGAGGTCGCCCCAAAATTATTTGGTTTGACTAAAATCTCAATAAAGAATCACAGCTCAATATTTCACGAATAAGCATTCATTTATCAAGTTATGCCAAAACTAATAGCAATAACTTTTATTTCAAGAGTTTATAACACGTTTTTGCACAAAATGTATAAATCAAGTAAAAAGCTTGTAACCATTGGTTAAGGGTTGAAGACTTGCCTTGGAGTGTAATTAGTATTAACACTAAGCTTAAATTTGCTTCGTAAATCCTACATAAATGGGTTATAAGCGTACGAGGGTTAGTTTATCGTATAATACATTATTACAAGTCTTATATTAACTTATTTTAACTATTGTCATAGGTGTTAAGAGTTACAAAATTCATAAAACTCCATTTTAAGCCTCAAGGAAAGCTCAAATCAACTTGTTTTTGAAGGATTTGGAGCTTTGACATTCCTATACTAAATTATGCACAACTTCTTCATAACAAAATATTTTGGGATGATTCTTAAGTCCATTTTGAATAGAATTTTTCCCTCTACAACTTTAATGGATTAGATTTTTAAGATTCCAAACATAAGAAATCAGAATTTTGCTAATAAGATCAATATGACAACTAGGTTCATACTTTCTTGATTAGCTAAGTGAAGCATGATGCCATAAGTATTGAAAAACTACGCCATTACGTTTTACCCAATGTTTTAAAAATCGAACTGTTTAGCGAGCCGAAAAAGGTACTGGGTGGATTAATCATTGGTTCAACTAGTAGTTGAACCGTTATTAAACTGGTGACGTCATAAATACATAAAAATATAATTTTTTAATAATTAATATATTTTTAAAATATCTATTTTTATGTAAGGTAAAATATAGTGAAATTATATTACAATATTATTAAAAATATCTAATTTGAAAAATAAAAATATTTTGTACAAACAAAATATTAAAAAAATACTTAGTCGACTGGTTCATTAGGTTAATTAACTAGTTTTACTGGTTGAACCGGTGGTTAATCGATTTTTGATCGGGTCGTTGTCAAACCTATTTTCTAGGCCAACCGGACTAGAGAACCCATCGATTCTAGTTGAACCGCGGTCGGACCGCCGGTCCGGTCCTGTTTTTTAAACATTGGTTTTACTATTCCATAACATTAAATAACAAAATCATAAACTTACCTATATAGAAATTTATGACTTTTACTCAAGAAAACGAAGAACGAATCGAATATGGTAACAACTAGTGTTTATCATGTTTTCAACTCAATTCTTGAAATAAAATGGACATTATAACTACTTACGATTGTGATTTCACTAATATAAGCATACCAAAATTTAAGCCTTATAACTATTTGTATTTGCTCGATTTAGCCATAACTATAAATTAAGATTGAACATAATAACAACTGAAATGATACATTTTGAAGTTGCAAGTTTCAACTATTTCTTTGCAAGGCTTTACTACTATAATATAACACTAGCTCACAAGAACTCTCTTCAACTTTGATAATAACTTTGATTGCTCTAATTTAGCTTGTAAATGGTAACAAAAATATGAAAAGCTTAAGCTTCTATTATAGGCCAAGCAAACCTAGGGTAAAAGTGTCTTTAGTACACAAAATATCTTAACGAAGAAGCGCATAACTTGGCCTTCTCTTCTTCCAAAATGGTCGGCCATTCTAAAACCTTCTTAGGGCTTACATTATGCTTACATCATGCTTACATCATCCTCTTAAACGATATCATTGTTTGCATCACCTTTCCTTTCATTGATTGATTTAAATTTTACTAATTCATCAATTAATCTTACTTAGTTTAGACTTAATCTTAGGTTAACTGTAATCTTATTTAAATATACTTGTAGTATAGTTGAATTTTACTATTTACAGTTGACTTTTTTCGTATTTCTACCGTATAATTTTTGTATTATTTTCATATAATTCTCGTATTAGTATCGTATTTATGAATAGTGATTAGGGTTTAGGTTATAACTTTTAGGGTTCAACCCTTAGGGTTAGGGTTTATATTTTAATTTTTTTTCTTTTGATTTTAGGTTTTAGCCCTAAATTAACTTCTTGATTTTAATAAGTGTTAAGGTTAAATACTTGAATAAAAATACAAAATTAAACACATAAAAATATCACATAACACATTATTAAAATTAATCAATATTTATTTATTCATATAAAGTCGTATCGTAAAATTCTTAGAAGTTCTAAACAAAACAGTAGTTATAATTGTTCTTCTACCTAACAAAGACTCTAATTTTTGAAGGCTTTTTATAGAAGGACTTTAACAATATTAGTTCTTCTTGTGTTTAGGGGGTGTAATCTTTGTCATTGTTTATGCTCCCCCGATCAATCTTCTATTGGCGATCTCCCCTATAATCTTTTTTGCCGTTACCTTTCTTTTTATTATCTCTTTTATCAACTCCATCGCATCTGGATCTCTCTCATGAGAATCACCATTATATCTCAAATAATCTCGAAGGTTGGCGGGGACCTCTTTTAACTCTATGAACTTATCGACCTTTTCGTAGGTCTCCGTTAGAGTTTGAGAAACTTTAGAGATGATTTCTTCAATTAAGCGGCTGAATTTGTCTACACTCAAGCCCATAATGAGAAACTGTATTACCTAGGCTGAGTCTATAGTGGGGATCTCAGATACTACTTCTCAAAATCTCTTCATGTATTGCCAAAGAGTTTCGTTTGTCCTTTGTTTCACTTGAACAAGCAAAGTCATCATCCTCGTATTCCTTTTATTACCGCCGAAGCGTGTATGGAGTTGCTTCTGCAACTCTACCAATGAATCAATGGAGCATGGAGGAAGAGAGATTATCCATTCTCTTGTAGTCTTTTTTAGGGTAGAGATGAATAAGTGACACATCACCACTGTATTATAACCGTAAAAATGCATTGCACACTTATAAGAAAAAATGTAGTCATGTGGGTCACCTGTTCCATCACACGTCTCCAAGACCTGGACTTTGAGAGTTCTATCGATTCTAACTTCATCAATTTTTTTTGTGAAGGGAGATGAGTAGGGTTTCTTTCGTTTAGATCCATCATGCTTCTTAAAGGACCTTTGGGGAGATGATTCTGCGATGTGATTGCCACTATGTTGTTTTTGGGTTTGATCAGCCTTATTGCGTCGTGAGGGAGATCTCAATCATTTCTTTCAACCTTTCAAAGTTGATGATTGGGGCACTGGTTGTCTTACAGCCACGATGATGGTCATGGTGACAGTCATGATGTGAGTCATGTCGGCCTAATCGGGAGGTTGTCCCTCGTTTGTTCAGTAGGCTATTTTCAGCCTTCGCCAGATCTGCATATTGTCTGTTAAGCTCTTCTTGTTAGAGGTTAAGAGATTTCTTTCTATCCTACATTTCTTGGAGGCGACACTACTTGTCAACATTTGTTGCATGATGTGATTACAAGCGTGTATCTCCCCGAGAGTTGTTTTGGCTCTTTGATGGTGGTGATGTCGCCATGCTAACTCTTTTGGTTGAAAAAGATCTCTAGTAAATACTAGAAGGTCCTCATTCGAGCGCCAATGCTAACGCTCGAATTTGTCTATACGTTCAACTACTAGTTTAGACGTGAACCTGCACAGAAAAAATCATTAGAAAGTACTTGATAGTTTAGGACGTCGGGGGATACATCCGATGTGAGAATAAATACAGGCTTCAAGATGTGTTAACAATGAAGATGACAAGTGTTTAATAAGATAGAATATTGTATATATCCTTTTATTGTTCACCTTGTATTTATAGTATCCGCTTTGCTCAACAGAATCATAATTCATAATGGAAATCATAGAAGTAGAAACTCTGTTGGAGAATGTAACTGCCACGCTAATTACTGTTGGATATGGTAACTCTCATACCAATTAGTATTAGATATGGTAAATAGTTAGTATCTGAAGTGATAAGACAGCGATCCCAAGTCTATCGAATTTAAGAGTCCTCTTGTGTGCATACTAGGTCTAATGGAGTGTAAAGGTAAGACCTGTTCTGGGCAACTCATTTGCGCTAGTTAATACGTAGCCCATGATTAGGGAATTGATATTTTTACATGTGAAAATTGGAGGATTAAATGTAATTTTAACAACATAAATAATTAATTACATTAATTTGGTGGCTTAACTAAGGATGAGATATCCATGTCATTGCTACGTACGTATATGATAATCCATCTAGTTGTTAGAAAATCAAAATTTGTTTGGAAAACGTGTTTACGTGAAAGGAAGTATTTTAAATTAATTTCTTTAATTTATTAATTGATACTAAATCAGACCTGCATCTAATTAAATGTTCACTAAATTTAAAAGGGACATTTAGTAAAAGATAAATTCTTTATAAGACATAGTATATTACTTAAAATTTTTTATTGCAAAAACTATTTTCTTTACACTGTTAATTACATTAAAAATCCTCGGTATCCTTCGCTAAAAAATCACATTTACGTCAAGAGGGTGAGAGAGTGAGAGAGAGAGGTTTGACTTTTGGATAAGGAAACAAGACACTTGAAAAGCCCCTGTATTGGCATATAAGCCATTGTTAGGTCATTTTTCATGTATTACTAAAAATAAGAAAAGGTCATTTTTATGGCTAAAATAAAAAATAAATTTTTTAGGTAGTATGTACTAGTACATGTTTACAAAAATATTGAACCGCCTTGTTTCAATATTGTATTCTATTATTCATTTAACAAAAAAAAAAAAAAAGTGATTATATATTATTATATTTTGTCACGCATTACATATGCTATTGTCCTAATTTGTCTCATGCAAGAACTCCCTGGCCTTTTGACCTTTAGGAGGTTTACTAGAGTCAATTTTTTTAAAAAAAAAAAATCTATAAACAAATAAAATATAATAAAAAAAGTACATAATTAAATAACACTCAAATATTATTTATAATTATAATTTTTGAGACTTCATTATCTAAAATTATTACAATAATAGTCTCACAGTCAATAGTTATAATAATATTACGTTTATTATAAGTTATTATGTAACGATAAAGTGTGGACCTATAGTATAGATAGAGAATTGAGACATTTAGGGGTAATATTTTTTCCTCCGCTGACTAATGAGCGGTGCTAGAAGAAAAGTTGGCATTGAGTTGAGTGATGGCCCCCTCATGCTCAACCGATTATAAAGTGGCTTCGATAGAAACTTCCCTCTATTCTATTATCTAAATATCTCAAATTTCATATTTACATTGATATAAAAAAAATTAAAAATTTTGAACCCCTCAAAATTGAGTGAGGTCAATTTCTCTCTCCATTCCCCAACCCCAAAGGTTGGATCCGCCAGGGTATATATAGAAAAACGTTTTCAACATGTACCTTATCTACAAAAAAAAGAAGAAACTTTATAATATTTTTACCGTCTACAAAAAAATAATATTTATTAAAAAATAAATTTCAAAATGTTGAATCTCATTTATTATATAATAAAATTAAATGACACAGGTCTCAAATTTTTTACTATGATTTCACTATTATGTAAATAAAAACTAACAATATTTTAATAATTTGTAAATTTTTAATATGGAATATAAAATTTTTGTTGGAGACAAAAAGTATCATATAAAATAAGCCCTTTCCTGAATTATAGCTCTACTTTAATGAGGTAATCCTAAATGGCCACCTGACCGCATGGTATCAGGCAACCTTGAATGTGCCATAGGAATATAAACCAAAGCATACTTGGGCTTTTCCCTCCACAGCATGAAAAGATGGGAATTGTTTTCCATTAAATAGTCACTTCATATGTGATTTTACGAGTCCCGTCATCCATTCCAAACATTTTCGCTCAAGTACAATTGCAATATATATTAATATATAAATTTAATTAAAAAAATTATCACTAATAATCCGTCATATAACTGGTAATAAAAAGTCGACAAAAAACTCACAACTCACAAGATATATCATTACTATTTGAAAAATGATATATCTTATGATTTTATATATCAAATTTTTGTTACTAATTATGTGGATTACTATTATTATTAATATAATATAAATAATATAGTGAATTTATTTTATAATTCTATATAAATCTTATGTATTATTACTGTACATCGTAATTGTAAGTCGGTAAGATTTTTTTGTAATACTTGTCGCGGGTCGGTTAAAAGAAAGACCTTCAAATCAAAAGGAGAAAAAAGAATAAAAGTGAGACAACATAGAACTTGACATTCAATGAGCTTTTCTGCCTAAAGATCTTTGATTCGTGAGTTATTGATCAATTTTTGGGATTTTGTGTGCGCGATATCAAGGCTAAATGAACCGTGTAGTTTTGCATGCTACTTGATATTTTCATATTTTTCTTTAAAGTTGCATGCTAATTGAATTGTCCTAAAGTTACCTAATGGACTCAAGTGCATTTGTGAACAAATTTTGACATCAATAAGTAGTTCGACTCGAGTGTATTTATTTCATTGATGTCTTAGTTTGATGGTCGTATTGAGATGCTGCAACTAATAAATTGTATGCTTAATTCTTGTTATTTACTTTTTTTGTTGTTGTTGTGGGATTGTGTTTTTCTTTTTATTGTGAGATTTGTTTCTTATTCATATAGTGTGAGATGTTAAGAGATTCAAAAGTTGTTGAAATTATTATAAGAGCTAAAATTTGATACATTGATGGTGTATTTCTAAGTGGTGTTAACACCGTCATTAGAACAAGGATAATTTTTTACAAAATAAATACTTCATTACAGTTCATGATCTTAATCTCATTTTATATACACTAATAGCGTACCAAATTTTAATTCTTTAAATAATTTCTAATATATTCATAGAAGTTTTACGCAAACAAATTTAACATAATCTGTGTATACCGTCTAATTTTATTGTAAATTATCAAAAATATATTATTAAGTATATATTAACAAATTTGATATTTCAACAAGTAAAAGTGATAATTTCGTAAGTTCTCACTCACATGAATAGTAAATAGATTTCACACTCACATGAAAGAGATCTTATGAAAAGATCAAAATTTTACTTGTAAAAATATTAATTTTCTAAATTAATTGTTATTCGAAAGCTGATTAAAATTTACACCACAATTGGATTTTAAAATTTTGTAAATTAATCAGAACTAAAATATAGTTGGAAGCTTACTTTGTAAGATTAGTGGTTGTTTATATAGTTAAGCAACTTTGTATTTGTAGTTAGTTCTTACAGAAGAACTTAGACTTTTTCCCCCTCCATTTTCTCTCAAGGTAACATCGCCAGTATGTACATAGACAGATGGGCATGTGCAAATGAAGAAATATATGAACTTCCTACTTGTGCGATGTTGATTTCTAGTTGGAAGTGGTGTTGGGCCACGGCAAATCAGCTACTTCATTTAGTCAGTCTTGTCAACATGCCCCTCTCTCTCTCTTCTTTTCTTATTTCCATTTCTTTTCTTATTTCCACTCTTCCTAAAACTATATCAGTCAGATGATATCGAGAATTAAAATAAAACTTATTTAATCCGCAACAATAGTTATTTTTTTTATTCATAAGTTTGTAATATATATTAATTACGTAATTTCATTCTATTTTACTCTTGAAAATAATAAGTTGTTAGAGTAATAGTGGTGAGATGATATTGAAATTATAATGACCAACTTAGGAATATGATGCCATTTTGTACGGCCATGAACCATATCAACAAAAGGATGATTTTTTTTAATTGAATAAATTTCTTTTACAAATAGGACTCTTTCTGCATATCAATTGTCGTTATATAGCTAGTTAGTATTAATATTTGTCCAAGGGAGAGAATTAATTATTTAAATTTTGTGAAATTAAACCAAGTTGTAAATATTACTATATCCTTGTAGGACATGCATATTATATAAAGGCTCAATATTATGGTGATTTACATTCATGGGTTATACAAGCATACGTTAACACGTACGAGTACATTTATGGCACAATGACAACTCGTGCAAGAGTAGAAAGGAAAGACCTAGTTGTTAAAGACTCTCAATATATAACACTATTGTAAGTTTTTAATTTTTTTTGGAGCAATCAAATATTCACTTACATTAGTGGCTTAATAATGTTCTAGCTGCAGTCATTTTATCTGGTGATCAATCTATGTAGCGCTGGTTTTATGCAACGTTTGGTGTGTTTGGTTACTAAAATTGATTAATTTTGATGCATTATGTTCGAGCCTAAACGCTATTGCTGCAAATGTTTTAAACGAAGCAAACTGAAGATAAAGTTAATTTTTTTTCATTAAACCATTGCTATGTACTTACATTCTGCTCAAGTACAAAATCGCAATCTCTAGCGCTTGGCCAAGAAGGGGGTGAGCCTTTGAAAGGTAGATTTGTCACAAGGAAGAACAATTTTCGTTTGATTATCGAAGCCATATTCTTCGGCAGCCTTATTTAGAAGCTGTTGAAATAGTGGATTCTTCAAATAACATTATGGTTTGTGAAACGACTATGGTTTGTGGTGTTGTGGTCATTGAGGAGCGAAAAATTCTAGACTTGCACACAAAGTTTATCCGCATAAAAAAGAAAGGGGTGTGACTCCACTTTTGATTATTAAGATGAATGTAGTGGGGCCATACTCCTTTATCTTTTCTACAAGTAAGTTTTGTGGGTAAGATTTGTGGATAAGTATAGAAGTACTCTTGAGGAGCACACAGTGTCAGAAAAGTCAGCAACAAAACCTTCCATACTAACTAGTTGATGTAAATCAACAAAAAAATATATGATACATATTCTACGTTTATGTTTGAATTAAGAGAATGTAATGAAAAAAAAATATAATAAAAAATAATTATTTTGAAAAATAAGCTATTCTCATGAAAAGAAAATTTATTCTATCTATTTGATTTTTATTTTATGTGAATGAAAGGTGGTAGAATAAAATATATTTCAATAAAATAAATATTTATGATAATTTTACTATTATATTACACCAATTACTCCTACTAATAATTAAATATATACCTTAAAATTATTCAATCTATTTTTCTATTATATTATTTAGATCCAAAACAACAAAGAAATAAACGGTCATTTTACGCAAAAGTAGTGTATATATATGCCAACAAAGAAATAAACGGTCAATTTAAATGCTTGAGTTACCTGAGCACCCCTCTCATTCCACAGTACGGAAATGGGAAACCCCACAACTCTCTATCCCTCTTTCCCCTACGGCTTAATTGGCTCCACTCCGTTTTTTACGTACTTGTTCCCTATAGTTGCAAGGTAGCAATATATATTACATTCTAGTTATGAACAATTATTTGATGCAAGTTGCAATGACAACATAGTAGACCAAACAAAGGGGCAAAAAATCCCATGAAGTAGACCAAAAAGAGAAAATTTAACCTCAAACAATCATAGAGAAAAATTTCGGGAATAAAAGGTCCCCTAGTAAGGGACTAAACCACCCTAACATTGGTGGATAGGGCTTAAGCCTCCTTGTCTCCGACCCCTCAATCGTGTGTAATCAAGACATTTACTTTAATAGAAAAGAATATTGGTACTGTGACAAAAATATATTAAATTATTTTTGCAAGTAAATATCAATTAATTACTCATATATTTGTATTAATTTATCGAATATGTAATTGTATGTACTTGAGATTAAAGTTTGACATATTTTTATGGCCGAATTGTAAAACCGTTCCTTTCAGTTGTCACTCGATTTTGATATGACTCCTAAATTGTTTAGTCTTAATAGGACTCAAAATCGGACAATTCGAATTCATTTCAATTCTCTAACAGAGTTGAAATTTTTTTTAAGGACAAAATGATAAATTCATCTAAATGCTATCATTTTAAGTAATAGAATAAAACAATTAAGTATCAAAATAATTAAAATAACAACTAATTAATTATCTAATATATTAATATAATAACCCAACAAATCTTCTTCTTCCCCAAATCAGAACACTAGAAAACAAAATTTTCAAAACAAATTTGCAACAATTGAAACCTGAACGACCAACCAGTATCATAATCAAATTAATCTGCTTTACAAATTGGTTCCACATGATTGAGATTCGGATCTGGGTGGTGACAAAGAGGGGAAAAAACGATTTAAGTGAACTTGTTAGCAATGGTGATTTCGGGGATACGAGATTTGCAATTGGGTTGCTATTGCGCCAAATGAGGACCCAACTTCTCAATAGCCCTCACCACGTCCATACCCAACAACCTGCTCAGCGGAATTTGGAGCCTTTATAGTGCAGCGGCTTCCCGCTCCGGCTGATTCCTTTCTCGCTGGTGCAGAGTGCGCGGAAGTTCTCGCTTTAGACAATGTCACGGTTTGAAGTCTTTGTGGTGATTTTGTGTTCATGTGTTGGTAAGAATATTCATGTCTCCTGTTCTAAGTGAAATCCTTCATTATGGGTTTATGATAAATTCAATCCAATCTTGATATATTAATATAACAATACATATAGATATCTGTCTTTCTATTAATTAGTTTCTTAAGTCCTGTTTTTTAGATCCAGAAATACTTGAAATCAAACGAAATCAACTTGATTTCTGGCCAATCCAGATGAAATATCTGCAATATTTCATGGTTCCCTTGGATTGTTGGTCTGTATGGCGGGTCTACGCCATATTTCACCCAGCTCGTTGGCAGGTCGTGGTGTGAAGATGGTCGTGGGTGATGATGGTTCGGTGGGGTTTGAGAGTTTGAAGTGAAGAAGAGGTCGATTGGATTTGGGCTGGGGGATTGGCATGTGTGTGTTTTTGGTGTGTATTGGTTCATATATGAAATTTGGTTCAAATCTAGAGATGTGTGCATTTGGTGTGTTGGTATTGTGTTTGAAATTAACGAGGAGAGGGATGAATTCTTGGCATCTGTGTGTGTTCTTGGTATGTTGGGGTGTGTTTGAATTTGCATGTGTGCGTTTTTGGTGTATTAGGGCCCGTTCGGGAATGATTTTTTTTTTTGACTTAAAGTTAAAATTTTAGTTGATTTATAAGTTAAAAAATTTTAGTAGATTTATAAGTAAAAGTGTTCGACATCATTTTTACTTATAAGTCGGGAATTATAAGTAATAGTTGTAGAGGTGTTTGGCTAATAATGACTTATAAGTTAAGTAAAATGTAAAGATTACTAAAATGTCATTTAGTAAGAAGAATGTTAAAAAAATAAGGAGGAGCAGTTTTGTCATTTCATTAGAGTTGACCAACTTAAAAAAAATGACTTATAAGTCATTTTTTTTAAGTTCCAAAAACCTACTTTTTTTTTTTTTAATTTTTTTTTGGACTTATAAGTTAAAAAAAAAATAGCTACCGAACACTAATAATGACTTACGAACTTATAAGTTGGGTTGACCAACTTATAAGTTGGCGCTGAACACCCCCTTAGTGTGTATTTTAATTATTTTGATATTTATTTGTTCTATTATAGTATTACTTAAAATAAAATTATTTATGTGAGTTTACCACTGTACCTTTTTTTAAAAAAAAAACCTCAGTTAGAGAATTGAAATGAGCCTGAGTTGTCCGGATCATATTGAGACTTTTAACAATTTATGGGTCAAATTGAAATTGGGTGATAATTTTGTAATTTGACCTAGTTTTATTGTAATATGTAGAAGTACTCTTTACTTTAGTATAGTTATAAAGATGCATATGAAAATAATACCCACAAATGTTACTTCTCAATTTCTGTAATATTTCAATCATACGCCGTAACATGTGAGATATCCTATATCAAAACATGTGAGTATTATGCAGAATTGATGTCATATGTGCCTTTTTTGGGGAAACTTGGGTTGATTACTCAACGAAACTTTGAAGACAATAAATTTGGGACTTAATTCCGGTTCGAGCCAGATCGGACTATTACATTTGGTATCAAAGTGAATACCTTTCGTGGTATGATGCGTCTGGAGCCTATTCATCCCCTGAAAATTATGATTTCATAGACTGATTTGACATACATTAATGAAGACATCATAAATTAAAGTGGGATAGATTGTGATAACCCAATCTCAAATGCGAACATGTAAGACATATTGTGATGTACATAAGACTTGAGATTACTATTTAGGGTCCGTTTGGATAATTTATTTTAGAATTCAATTGGATTTGTAATTTTATAGATTTACAAAATCAAACACAACTAATATTCATCATAAAGAAACACACAAAAATAAATTATAAAAAGAAATAATTACTGTTAAGTCATTTTTAAACAAAACAGATACAAGATAATTGAATTAACAATACAACATCACATAAAAACTCATATCGTATGTTGCATATAGTACCACTACTTGATCAATAAAAATTAAAAAAAATAATAAGTTAAAAAAGTCAACCTAATTCAATCTATTTCCTAAGTTCTATATTTGAGTAAAGTAGAACCATATTTTTTAGGATAAAAAGTATTAAAAAAATAAATATCCAAACAAACATATTCTTTCCATTTCATTTACAAGTCATTCAATCCCAAATTCCACTAGGAAAATGTAAAAAGTACTAAAAAATAAATATTATATTTGGCCTTGTCTATTTTGGTAATCTATAAACATTGCTTGGGCTAGTGCATCCTCATTTACGTCCACTCATTGGTGGCTCGCACTATCCTAATTCTATTTGCATTTGCCAGAGTAATTGCATCATTATTGTTCACTAATCTATTTTCTTCACCGTCATCATCCATTTGATCTTTAACTATATCTTCGGGTTGTTCAACACGTAATTCGGCTTTCATTTCATTTAACAACGGATCATCTGGTAGCTCATCTCGTATATAATTGTGGAGGATGGCACATGTACATACAATATTAATTTGAGTCTTCACATCAAAAAATGAAGCAGATCTGAGGATAACCCATCGTTTCTTTAATAACCCAAAAGCTCTTTCGCTTACATTTCTTGCAGTTGAATGACGAATATTAAATAATTCCTTATATGTTTGTGGATTGTTGCCTTTAGTTGCCCACTCATTAAGATGATAACGAGTACCTCTATATGGAGCTAAAAAACCAGGCCCATTCATATACCCCGCATCAACTAGATAGTATTTTCCAACAAAAGATAATGTGTTAGTTTTTCTCAAAAGATATAATCTTTGTGTATTAATAAAACAAGATAAGCTAAGCATATGCACCATTGGGTACAATCAAGGAGTCGTGTCTTATCAATTCATCTCTTAGAATTCTACCATTGGCAGCCGATCCTTTCCAACCAGGTAGACCTGGCAAAATAGGCTCGCAGGCCGGGCCGGGTTGACCCAAAAAAATTGGGCTATGGGCTTCCATTTTTCAACCCAAAAAAAACTGGGCGTTTTGGCCCGGCTCGACCCGTGGCCCAATTTTTTTCTTCTTCTTATTTTTATTGTTTGATATTGTTGACAAAAAAAAATATTAACTTAAAAAATGAATCAAGTAGGGAATTATGAAGAATATAAGAGTAAATTCTAACATGTGATATTGAATAATAATACAAAGAAAATTATGAATATTATATATATATTACCTTTAGTCTTTCTTTTACTATCTTATCTTTAATATTAATATTATATACATTTATCAATTAATTAATCATAAGATTAGTTACATTTTAATATATATGACTATAAAATTATTGATTGTTTTATTTACTAATAATATTAAATGATTATGTATAAATTATGTGTTATAATTGCAAATAATTAGAGTTAATATTTATTTTAAATTATGTATTAATGTATTGTAGTTGTAAATATATATATATATTTTTAAAAATTTTATTTTTTTTAAAAAAAATATTTAAAAAAAAAACTTAAATGGCCTGCGGCTCGGGCCGAGCCAGCTCGGGCGGGCCACGGGCTTAAGCTTTTTAGCCCGGTAAATTCCGGGCCTTTTTAGCCCAGCCCAGAATTAGCCTGGCCCGTTTGGGCTGGCCCCGCTCATTTGCCACCTCTACAACCAGGTAAAATGTAGGTGAACTTCAAGTTACGAGAACAAACTCCCAAAACATTAGTTGATATAAAAAATTTCCTATTTTGGTATCTTCCTTGATCTCAGATGGGAACAGTTATAGGAACGTAAGTCCCATCTAACGCTCCTAGAACCAACCCTAAAAAAATAAAGTAATTGTTAGTATCAATATAAAATATCATTACATAGTTAAAAATATTAAACTATATTTAATTACCTCAAACCAATCCCATTTCTCATCTTCGAAACCCTCACTTTCTTTATCAGATTGGACCAAATAATATTTTCCTAATTTAATTTGATAACAGCCTTCAAAACTGCATTAAACTGTTGACTAACAGTCTACCCCGGGCGCATAAATTGAAAGCTCACTACACAATTCTTCAAATTATGGCCAAGGATATATAAGAACATCGCCACAACTTCTTTAATCAGAACACGATGTGTCTCACGCAACCCTCCAATTTCAGACATTTTTTTACACAAACTGTTAAAAGCGTCTTTACTAGGACGTAGTTGTTCTCTACAAACTCGATTATTTCCATAATATAGTCGCCTTAAATAAATTTCCCTCGCACTTCTTAAATCTTGAGATGACTCTTTTACCCTGTGTCGCTCATTCCACCACGCACCAACTATTGTCGAAGCAACCACGTAGTACACAACCACAAATTTACGTTTTTTCGCTTGTTCTTCATTTTCATTTGAAATCATGTTGTGAGAGCTTGACAAATTACCATCCATTTTTTCAAATGAATTGAGTTGCAAATTTTAGTTTACAACAATCAAGTCAAGATGATATAACTTCACAAAGAAGAATCCGAATTAAAAGTAATAAAGTATTTTGTTCACATAATGAATGATATCTCCATGTATTAACATAATAAGATTTATACAGATTTATGGGTTTTTGAGGAAAAACAAAATATCAGAGAATCACTATGTAACTAAATCAAGTAGCTATAACACAAACAAACTACACAACATCCATACTACACCTCCATATTTCTCAACTTTCTATCACCTCTCATTGATATGCAGCCGAGATATGCAGATTTAACTCATTCAAAAATCCAAACTTCTGGATCAATAAGCAGACCAATACACAGCAGGGAGAAATTAAATTACAACAATCCAACTGTGGAATAAGAGAATGTGCCCAAAGGCCATCTCTTCATTCATCTATGAAGTAAAATAGATATATTTTGAGCAAGTATAAAATGAAGACTTCTTTATAACAATTGAAATATTATGAGATTTTTTGAAGGAATTCAGGAAATCTCAACCATTAAATATTAGGAATAAGTGTCATTTTAATAATTATAAGTGTTACACTGCTTCAAGAAAGGTTTTTTTTTTTTTTTGCTAAATAAAAAGGTAGGTTTTTTACTCCCTCCCTTTATAATATATACTAGTATTGGTGTGCAATAAAAAAATTAAATAACAATTATAAGATATGTATGAGAAAATGTGAGAGATTTTAGGAATAAATTAAAATATAGGAGATCAAAAAATTAAAAAGATTAATTTGCACATCAAAAATGTAATTCCTACGAAAATATCAATTTTCCCAAGAATCGGTGATACAATATGTGCTAAAAGGGGCAGCTTCTTTCATTCAAACCGTTAAAGAAACAGTGCAACAAAGGCAGGCGACTATAAAAAGCATTGGTGTTTATAGACCCACAAAAAAGAAATAGTTATGATGTAACATGCCATATTCAAATTTAATTAAGATGAACAGAACAACAAACATTTCAGGATGAGAGGACTTGTAAAGCTCCAAGTAGACTTGGCAAAAAGGGTCCAAGCCCGCGGGCCAGGTCGGGCTGGCCCAAAAAAAATGGGTTACGGGCTTTCATTCTTCAGGTAAAAAAAAAGTGGGCTATTTTTGCCCACCCCGGCTCGTGGCATAAAATAATTTTTTTTTCTAAAAAAAATAAATACATTAATACAAAAAAAATATTAAAAATAACTTAATTAATTAATCATTTAGATCAATTTATGAAACAAAACTTCTATTCATTTGTTCAAAATAATATTATCTCTAAACATATAACTATTAGATATGAAAGAACTTAAATAAGATAAAATTTAAAATATTATTGATTAGCACATGTTAATAAAAAATAATAATTAATTATCTCAGGTACCCTTGGGAATGATCTTATCACAACTGATGGTTACCCTATTTGCCATAAATACCTTAATAGGAGAGCAAGGCTCAGTGTCCAACTGGCATTCTTTCACCAATGTTTCTGATATGAAATTATGAGCTGATCCACTATCTAGTAGTAAACTGATCTGTTTATTCTTAATTTGTCCCTTGGGTTTGATAGTACGAACTCCATGTGTCCCTGATAAGGCATGTATGGACACCTCACAATCTTTTTCCACTTGCAGTTTCTCATTTCCTTCCTTTTGAATGATCATAGCTGTATCTGGCATAGATTCCTCCTAGTAGTGACATAATTCTTCTTCCTTTTCTGTAATAATTAAGTAGATATGTTTGTTTTTACACCTATGATCTATGGTATACACTTCATCACAGTGGTAGCATAGACCATTTTTTCCTTCAGTCATTCATTTCAGTAGCTGTAAGTCTCTTGATGGGATAGGTTTTGCCTTGGCTTTATCCTTTACTGACTGATAACTAGTCTTTGTTCGTAAACATGACCAATTTTTTTAGAGTTTGTAACACTGCCAAACACTTTTCTAGAGGTGGTTTGATGCCTCCTATCTAAGGACTCCAAATGAGCCTCCTTACCCTAGCCTGATCAATAGAATCCCTGACTCCTGAGGGTCAGGGGGGTTTAATTACATACAAGGCTATAACTATCTCCTCTTTTAGTCCACTTAAGAAGCTCTTAAGGATGTAATCTTTTGTGTAAGACTTGTTATAATTCAACATGTATATTTTTAATTCTTCAAACTGCCTAATGTAGTCATCAATTTTTTACCCTTTGGAACCAACTTGTTGAATTGCCCAATCAAGTTTTCCTGTCCCCTGCTAGCAAACCTCTTGCAGGTATGAACCATAAAATCCTCCCAAAGCAGATAGGAGAACTCATCTTGTAAGGATTGATACTATGTGTCAGCTTCACCCTCCATATGTAAGGCTGCATACAGAACCTTGGATCTAGCCTCTATCATGGGATTTAGTTGGAAAAATTTCTCACATTTCTTAATCCACCCTTTAGGATCCTTGCCTTCAAACTTAGGAAATTCCATTTTGGGCATGGTCAAGGGTACGATGGTGGACTGGCTTCTTAAGGAACTACTTTCAGGTTATGTAAACATGGGGGATGTGTTAGTATTAGCTGAACTATGACCCATTGGCGGATATGGACTATTATAATGAGGCTGTGAATGACTGAAAGTATGTGAGTGGTGATTCCCAGAACTACCTGCTCCAGGCATGGGAAGTGTCATTCCAACTGTGGGTAGCATTTCAGTATATGTCATCCATGGGGGTACTGATAAGCTATTGATGGGGTATCTTATACCAGTGGTGAATGGGGCATTAAGGCTATAGGGTCGTATATAAGGTTCAATGGTGGAGGAATTTATAGAAGTAAGGTTATAAGGCAATACATATGCTGGATTATGTATGGGTATGGTTAGTTGGGGTCTAGTTGATATCATGGGATTAGTTAGAGCTGGGTGGGGTGTGAAGATGGTGACGGATAATAATTTTGGCCAGGTTTAGAGAGTGGTGTGTTTATTGGGTTCACAGTAAATGAAATAGGGGCAGTACCTACATCATTCTATCTGAATTTATCCGATCCAATGCCATGGATTGCTTCTAGTACTTCAGTGATCTTCTTCAAAAGTTCCTCATTCGAGACTTGGAGTTCTTAATTGAAATTACAGATTTGCTCTTCAATCGATCTGAACTGCAACTTCGATTACTCGAAATTTCTCTTCATCCACTGTTGAATGGAATCCACCCTGATCTCTATGGTTGTGAGATCATTCTCATGTTTGTGTTAGCTAATATTAGTAGCAGATTCTGCCATACCTTTGACCCAGGGTTGCTTTGATACCAAATGTCACGAAGCTAAGCAAAAAATTACAAAAACTGAAGGAAGAGTAACTTGCAGAAAATGAAATAGAAGCAAAATTTTCATTCATCAATTTCATACTCTTCACGTATCAGTACAAATCATTTATACTTCTGAAGTAACGACTCTGCTAAAAAACTAACAAATTCAATAATGGAAATCACGTGCCAACCACACTCCTATCTTATTAACCGACTTAACACTAAAGACTCAAACGACCTCGTTTCAGCTAACAACTACATAGATAAAACGACTTCGTATTACTAATTCAATCCTGCAACGGTTACTTCCTTTTGTAATATTCCGAACTTTCGAGATAGTTGTAGTGCGAATTTATATGCATAAAAAAATATTGAGTTACATCTTATATGTGTTTTGGAATTTTCATATGTGTTTATTTTTGTGTTTCGTTTCAAGAATCCAACTTAAACAATTATTAGAAAAATAAAAGTAAAATTTTTGAAAACCTAAAACTAGGGTTTGGAGAAAACCTAAATCCTAATTTTAGAAATCCTAAGGTTTGAACCCTAAACCCTAGAAAGTATTATTCACAAATACACGTATAAATACAAAAAATATACGGATAGAATACGAAAATAATACGAAAATTATACAATATAAATACGAAAAAGTCAACTGTGAATAGTAATAGTCAATTATGACAACTATTATGCTTAATCTAATTTAAGACTAAACTAATACACTTAATTAAAATTAAGTCTAATCTATAAATTAATTGGTGAATTAAGAAACTAATTTACCAAACAGGTTGCTAGTTTATTTAATGACCAAGCTAACCTTGAACCAAGCTTGGTAAAAGACCATCAATGCCCCTCAAATAAAGGGTTATTTAACCAACCAGACAAGCCCTAGTACTATTCATTTGGTAGGCTAAGTGGTGGACCAATTAAAAGCTAACATGTATGGTATTGTGATGTCACAAAATGTGATCATTTCAAGCATTGAATGACTTTAATTAAGCAAGATGGCCAACAACTTTGGGGGACTCAAATGGGTGATGCACTTGCCTTTACTTAGCTTGGAAGAAATGGAACAAAGACAAAACTACCCTAACTTTGGTTTTTCTATAAATAGCAAGCATAGTTCACTTGTTATTTCATCTACTTTCAAAGCAAAATCAAGAACAAAATCACTCTCTATATCTATTATTCGTAGTTATAATTCAAGTATTGAAAATTGCAAAGAAATAGTTAAAGCTTGCAATCACAAAAGGTACGATCCTTAGTCGTTGTTATGTTTAATTTTTCTTTCAATTTATAGTACATAAAGCTCAAGAACATAAGTCGTAGCCATGTATGATTTTTCGTTCTCCGTGTTCCTTATGACTTGAGCAAGTCGTTGTTATGTCGATTTTCATTTTATGGTATAGAACTAAAGCTCAATGAACGCAAGTCGTAGCCATGTACGATTTTTTGGTCTCCGTGTTCTTAATGTGTTCTTGAGCAATAATTATAAACTGTTAAAATTAAGTAAACAGGACATTATAATGACCAAATTATTTCATGTATAAATGTTATAATCACTTATGTAAGCAGTTATAATGCTCAAATTATTTTAAATATAAAATTCGAAAGCTCAAGAACATAAGTCGTTACCATGTACGATTTTTCCGTTCTTCGTATTCTTCGTGTGTTCTTGAGCAAAAGTCATAAATCTCTATATAACAAGGTTTATGATTTTCTTATTTTATGTTATAAAGTGTTATTGATTGTTAGAACATATTATCTTAGCAAATTAAAGCTTAAGGTATCATGTTTTATCAATTCAGTTAAAGAAATATTGAAACAGTTTTGTGTAGTCTCCTTATTGTCAAAATCTGTGTAAATCAGTAAGGAATTTCTAAATTTGGTTTAAACATAAATTGTAGATACGGAAGTTACGAACGCGTGAAATTTTGAACGACTCAAAAATGTTTTAAAACAAAGAAATTATGGTCGTTTAACTGAGCCGGGGTCTGACAACCAATGTTGCTGTCCACTTTTTAAAAAGTGCCTTAAAAATGAGTTTTTGAGTTAACAAATTTTCCGAATAAAACCATCTGTGGAAATAGTTTAAACAAGTTATAAAAAAATTTATTAAGAAATAAAATTCGATAAACTAACATTCGGTAAACAATTATGTAGGCCCTTAACGCTTTACCGAGAAAACCCTAAATTGCTTCAAGGCAATTTTTCTATCCTTAACCTTTTTTTAATTGTTTTTTTTTTTTGTGATTTATACATTTTGTACAAGTAACGTGATATAAATCTTTGATATGAGAGTTATTTCTTCTTGTTTCGGCATAACTTGCAAAATGAAATGCTTATTCGTGATATATTTCAAATCATGCTTTATTTTATCAAACCAAGTTGTCTTGGGGTGATCCTGACATGTGAAGTAAACTGAGATGAACGAATATGTACAACTATTCATGATTAGTCCAGTGTAGTGTATGTTATGCATAACATATGATGTTGTTAGGTTGATCCCTTTTCTATATCCACTGTAAATGGTTCTAAGTCGAAAGACAAAGAACAGTTCTAGGTCTAACCACCACTCAGTTTTATTATGTTAAAATGTTTGAAATATCAATTGTTGTGCTATGAATCCTTACAATCCATATCGGTGTGAGTTCACTTATATGCTATATATTAGACTTGTTGAGCTTTTGTATGCTCATCCTTGCAAATAAACCTAAATTGCAGACAAACCTGAGAGCTTCGGCTCTAAGAAGAAGAAATGCGTAGATTAGTTTACATGCTTTATTAAATTGCTTGTCCTTTTGTTTTAAAGTCTTGATGACTTATGTAATATAAACAAGCAAACCGTGTAACCGACTATATATTAATATATATCAAGTTTCATCATATATTCTTGTCATGTCTTTTCTTTGATTAAACTTAGAATTGTTAAAACTTAACATAGTATTGATAATGATCTATTTATCTAGATGAGAATTTGTAAATGACTTGTGAGTTCTGTACATCAGAAACAGGACTAATGATGATAACTGGTCAAAAATCATCGTTAAGTTCCTCGGACCCAGGTACAAACTTGATATTATTACTCTGAATGTCGGATAAGTAGGATTATTAATAGGAAGAGATATTAGTATAACCAAATGTGTTTCGAGTGAGTGTTTTAATTAGTTGGGTATGTTCTGTACGGACAAAGAGAATTTTACACCGGACAAAGATACAACAATTTGTCACAGATAAAGATGCAAACATTTATCACGAGTGAAGATACAAACATTCATCGCGAGATTCTCTGTTCCCAAGAACCGTCCTAACGATTTAATGTCGTGAATCTTGGAATATGTAAAGTTATAGAATATCTAAATCTTATGGATAAAATGTTATAAATGAGTATTAAGTCATTTGCATCGATTACAAGGACTTGATTTGAAATAATGAAAGATCTTTGGGAATTAAGATGAGAACTTTGTTTATGAATAAAGGAAATCATCTATAAACCTAATGGTTTAGCATTTATAGTGAGCACCAAGTCAGCTATAGTAAGTACAGTGATTTGGGGGCGTCATACATTTCTACTGTGCTGCCAACTAACTTTTTTAGTGTTGCTCTCATGACAGATTCCTGTCAATAACGTAGAAAATTATGAGTTTTGGAGCATTAAAATGAAGACTTTTTATGACGGCCCTAAATTCAAATACCGATACCTCGAATCTGGTGCTTTACGATCCAACTTATAAAACATACTAATAACAACTAAATGCGGAATAATATAAATATTTACATTGAGTTAACATAAATATTTGCATCCCAAGTCTCGCAACCGTTACTACTACATGACATCACTTAAAATAACAAGTACTAATGTAAGCCTTAATACAACACTGAATAAAATTAACTACTTCATCTCAATCAGGCTACTCAGCAACTTTGCATTTGCCTTTATCCTTTACCGAGCCAGTGCCGTACTCAGACTTAACTCTAATGTTTAAGGGAAGCAAGAGTGACCAACGAGTTTGCTCAGCAAGTATAAACACAATAAAAGTAAGCGTTCATATGTAGGAATTTCATATATCAAGGTATGTAACAATAATTAATAGTTCAGGAATTTAGTAAATGAATTGTGAACAATGTAAATGTTAATAGTTCCAATTCTGATCATTTCTACTACTAAAGAATCACTATGGACTAAAGGATATATATAAAATCAAGAATTTTGATATTTTCAGATAAATAAACATGTTGTGCTAAGTGGTCACTATGGACAGTGAACACATGCTTGAATTAACAGTATTTTACTAAAAATTCACAATAATAAACAAGTACAATAGGTGATCAGCCTAAAGTACCCTATATTATGCATAATACTTAGATATGCTATTCACGCGTGTGTCGGTTCCCCGACGTAAAGTAGTTATTCATCTCAGCATACTATAAGAGTCATCACCAATGCAATTGGTTTGGATAACTTTCTCAAAAAAATATGATTGATTAACAATCGATCTTATCATTGGTCTAGCCGATACAAAGGCATAGACATACTTCTCAACACAATTAGGAACAATTGATACGTTCAATGTCCGCAAATAGGGTTTGAATAACTATTCAAGAGTATAACCATGATTTAAATCAAATTTCAGAATTAATAATTTAACATTCATGAATATAGATAAAACATAAATTATTTCATCGATTAATTCTGCTTGTATGTGAAATAAAAGTACAAGTTAAAGTACTTGCCTGAATCATCGACTCTATCTAACTGTAATTCCTTATTCTTTGAACAACCTATGTTCAACATATTCATCTAACGATTAATTTCTATTAACCTTCACGTAATAATCTAGTATATTTGACTTACAAGTTCTATATAACTAGGACTCTCAAATCATTACAAATATAATTTCGAATAAAATTATTTATTTGTACATTATTGTCTCTCACTTACCTTATTTAATTTATTCAGTAATTATTACAAATAAAATAGCACTTAGTATTATTCTATTTGTTTCATTATCCTTTATCATCTCTTAATGATTCACAACAAATTCTCACTTTATTTGTTTATGACTTATTATTATATTCTTTTATCATACTTTATTAATTCACAAATAAAATAATTTAAGTTATCATTTTATTTGTTTAATTCCCAATTAGAGTAACATTTACTCTTATTTTAATTTAATTATGTGCATGGAAGCTATCGTTAACACTCCAAAATTAATCCTTAAATTTGAAAGCTATCTTTAACACTCCAAAATTAATCATTACTTTTACTCTATGAACACAAAATTCAGTATAGTGACAAGCAAGAGTCGATCTCACAGAAAATAATTAATTTAATTTTATATTTTGTAAACTTGAATGAGGGGTTTTAAATTAATTATAACTAACAAAATAAACAAAAGTAAACTAATAAAATTAACTAATAAATTAAAAACTTCAGTTCAGTATCACATTTTCACAATAATAGTATAATCAAGTTAACTATATTCATCCCTCAATGAAATTAATAACCCTAGATAACAACAATCGTTAATTACCTGCAATCCCCCTTAGCTTTTAAATCTAATGTGACAATTGCCCCCACTAGACCCTAACTATCATACAACCTATAACTATTAGTCTATATTTAATATAATAGTAGCATTAAGAATTAGAGAATTATATTATTTCAAGCAACAATCACACAATCGCAGATTATTTAACTTGTCTTCTTAATAACCATAATAATGTTCAAAAGCTTGACCACAATCAAATATTAATAATCGCTACTTATAATCAGATATAATATTGTTTGCTTAATACTATATCTTAATCTAGCAGATGTAAATAATTAGATCAATTCAACAGGTCATTATCAAATCAATCAAACCAATTATCATTAATCAATTATAATAGATTATCAAGAACAAATTTCATATAAGAAAGAATAAATATTAATAACTCAATTAAATCATAAATTATAAATAAGGTTTAATATCCCCTTAGAACTAAATAAGAAAACTAGCCAAACATAATAGAAAAATAATAAAAATAATGTACAAGAGAATTGAGAGATATGAGATACCTGAGATCCTCCTATATGTGTCTAATAACCTCTATTTATAGAGTACATAATTTATCCCAAAACCTAATAAGAATTATAATACTAATTAAATTAAAAATTAAAATCCTATTTTATTTCTATTCGAATTTGCTTTTAATCAACTTGCTGCTGAGCCATGCGGATTAAATCTGCTGAATCCTTAAATTTCGGAAGCAACATGGAACATGGTGGACCCATGCTACAAGAAACTACTAAATCTTGGAAAAGGAATAAAAGTGCTGGGACCCACGCAGTAGAAAGAAAGAAAGATGCAGCAGCAGCCACGCCCAAACAGACGCTCCTGCTGCTGCTGATCATCCCTTAGTCGCGCATGGCGCGCCACTGTTGGTCCTGCCGCTTTCTCAAAACTACATCGTTTTGTTTCTATTCAATTCTCATGCGCACATAGCACGGCCAAACAAGTTGCTGGAATTTACCACATTGTCATCCAAGCTTTAATTAATTCCTACAAAGTAAAATAAAAATATTAAAAATAATATAAAATAATAAAAATAATAAAAACACATAATAATAAATAAATTACCTAAAATGCTAAAAATGCTTAAAAACTCACAACCAATTAAGTCTAAAAATACCTAATAAATAGATATAAAATCTACTTATCATTATACTTCATTAATACACAATTAAAATAATTCTTAATATTATTTTAGTTGTTCATTCTTCAATAATTCACAATTAAAATAATTGTTAACATTATTTAATTATTTATTCTTTATTAATTTATAATTAAAATAATTTTTAATATTATTTTAATTGTTTAACTCTCATTAATTCACAATTAAAATAACGTATAATATTATTTTAATTGCTTATGTATTATTAATCCACAATTAAAATAGTCCATTAATACTATTTCAATTGTTTAAAGAAATATTTAATATTAAACAATATTTATTATTAACTCTCAAATAAAATAATTTTTAGTTATTAATTTATTTGTTTAATGTTATTTTAATTAACTCACAAATAAAATAATTTTAAATTATTATTTTATTTGTTTAATATTATTTTAATTAACTTACAAATAAAATAATTTTTAGTCATTTTATTTGTTTATTATTATTATTATTAATTATTATTATTATTAATAATTATTATTATTATTATTATAATTAAAAATAAATTATTTTCCTCGGATCGGGTCGGACCGGTTAACCCACCCGGTTTAACCCGCCAGGTCAACTGAACTTTTTGATCGGCACTGCAGCGCCCAAATTAACACTTGGGACAGCACTATAGCACCCCTCCTGCAGAATCAAATTTCTATTTTTGATTTTTCTACCCTTTTTGATTCAATCATTCATAACTTGCTCATTTTACATTCAAATGAGCTCAAATCAGTTTTGTTATTTTATAAACTCATAACTTTACAACATTCCAATTTTTAAATTATTTTTAAAATATTTATTTAACTAATATTATTAGTTTTTCATGCTAGAGTTCCATTTGGGCATCCTTTACAAGAAAATTCACCATAAATTCATTTTAACTCCGTTTTCGTTTGTTCCACTTGGAATATTTTCGTATTTCATAGAGATACAATATAAAATTTTTAGATCATGCAAATGAGTTACACATTTTATTCTATTTTTACCCAAATCACATGTTTTTAACTAGTACACTTAGGGTTTTAATGTTATCATGTATTGCTTTGGTTCATTTGAACATAAAACACTTATACACACATATATAGCACATAAACTCCTTCCAATAACCATCCTTATGAATTCGGATCCTTCATGATCCCCACACAAAATTTCCTCCAACAACCAAGCATAAATATTTACACAACTAACTACAACATGCTACTAAAGAAAATATTTAGGGTTAGAAATTATTTATACCTTATAGTAGCGTTCCTTCTTCTAGAAATGAATCTTATGTAGTTTTGTACCTTTTTCTTCCTTAGAGCTCCCACTTGAACCACCAAAGTGCCAGAGTTCTACAAGATTTCTCCTTTTTCTCTCAATTTCTCTCTTACTCTCTCTATACTACACTTAGCCAAAATGCAAGTAAACATTGAAATATAATTTAAGAACTCCTATTTATAGGAGTGATAATATCCTCCATGCATGCATTAACCAATGGATTAACAATGGTTGGTAAATATTTTACCAACTTCTATCTTTAAGGACATTAAGCAATTTTTTAGGCATTGGACACATTAATTGATCAAACAAGTAAGAATGTCAATATATTCAGTAGTAAGCAATACTTCATTTTAAGAATTTAAGATGCATATGCAAAAGGGATCATTTACTGTCCATAGAAGGGAATGTAATGATATCAAATGGCAACTTTGTATGTGCTGCTTGTCGACGCCGGGATTTTCGTCGTTTCATTTTTTAATATTAAAAGCCCTTTCCCATTTTAGCCTTTAGATTTAAGATGTGATTTTTGAAAAGGGTCGGCTTAGTGTCGACGGGGTTTCGAAAGGTTGATTTTTTAATGAGCCAATTGACCAGAGTCGCCAGTTGGTATATTTGAAATGGATGTACCAACTCATCCGAATTTTGTTTTCGTAATTGCTGGCTCATATGTGACTCCGATTTAAATGGTCCGTGAACCGAGATTCATAGAGTTCGGGGGCTTGCTTAAGCGAGGGGAAGGTGTTAGGCACCCCCCGACTTCCGTGAAACACGGTTACCGCAATCTCGATGTTTTCCTATCCTTTTGGAATCCTAAAAATGTGGGAGTTGCGTGTGTGTGCGTGCCTAGGTGATGGTGGTGGTGAATTTTGCATTAAAGTTGCTTGGATTTTATATGGCAAACGTGTTTTGTCGGGAAAGCGTTTAGACTTTTTTTGCTCCAAATGACGAGGCTTCGTTTTTTACAATAAAGATTGATTTTAATTTCGAAAACGATGAGGGTTTTTATTAGATGTCATTTTTAGAAAGCAATAGTTTTAAACTTTTACCAAATAGGAATCGAGACTATACATTGCCCTATAACAGTAAACTCAAATAAAATGAAGGCAACTTCTAGAACTCTTTAACCCTATGTACAAAGTTTAATAAAAAACGTTTATTTATTTTTTACGAAAACATCTTTTATGACATTTTAAAACCAAATGGAGCCTTTTCATCAAATAAGGATCAAAGTTCGCCAAAACTCTTAGATTTTTTAAACCTCGTGAATCTAATATCCTAATTTGATCACTTTTAGAAAATCTTTATCGTTTGCCTTATTTTGGAAAATCGTTTTTTGTGTCGTCAATCAAAATAAGCATTCAAAACGTGTCGGGGCTATCCATGGGCATGTGAGCCATCCAGACAACCCCAAACACCCACAATCACATATCTTTATTATTACGGGGCCTTAACCCGACCTCGACTTGGTATCGCTTTAAGGCCCGATATTACATATATACAACCATGGACCCTATTCAACGATTACATATCAAAATGTCCATCATCGGGATTTGATCACGAGGATCTTCTCCCTAGGCTCACAGCTACCCCAAATCACTACACAATCATACCACGGACAAATTTTTACAATACGAAACTTGAAACTACGTTACACGACTCAAATCACAAACCCCACATTATGAACGATCCGTTAACACCATGAACTTACATTTTCACGGTATGGATGTCCTCGGGATATTAGGAGGAGATTATGTTCCAAAGGAACCCTCGCTAATGATCCCTAATCCACGGATCATCATTTATACAACAACATACTATGCTAAACAAACCCAAAACACAAGATTATCACATTAATACAAACAAGAAAATATCAAAAGAAACACCCTTTTCACCTTGCAATAAACCAACAAAAGCTTTATATTTCACGATTCGAGCCAAACACAAGAGTATTCAACTATCTTAGCAAAAGAAAATGAAATTTTCACTTGGATTTGTCAAAACCCGAGCTCCTCTCTCTCCTTTCTCGCATTTTCTCTCTCTAAAACTCACTAATTTTCTCCTCTCTTCTTCTTCTCGGGTGGAAATGGCCGCTCTATAGTGTTCCGCAGGCAGCCGCAGGTGCATCTGCGGCTGGGCTGCAAGCCGTCGGCGCCGAATCCTCAGCTGCCAGGTTGTCTCCTCGAGCCGCGCACTGTCCCTTTTGTCTGTGGCCGCAGGTGCATCCGCGGCTGTCCGACTTGTTTTTCTCGATTTTCGTGCCACGCGGTCTTAATTTGCCAATTTCTGCAGTATTATTTTGGAAGGCTGTTACCTGATGTATAAATTGCTCTTTGTATACATCGTTCACCGGGGAGCGAGACCCCCGAACATCGTAAGCGTAGTGGCCATTGGTCGCCTTTTGTGATCAACTCAGGCTTTTCTGGATCAACTGTTTGCCTTGCCTCCAGTGACCGGATGCTCGTTGTCCGTTGTGGCAGCTTTGACTGTAAATCGTTGGGGTGGCCTCGTGTTGGGGTCCACCTTCCTTTTCGCATGTCGGGTCAAATGACGATTTTGCCCTCCTGCCAGGGTTAGTAGAGAAGTGCAAAATTTGGGTGTCTATAGCTGCCCCTCTTTATCATGTCCATGGAATGAAATATGAAATGGATATGATAAAGAAGTAGGCACCCGATGCATGAAAATGCCAAATATATACTTAACGATGCCGCACATACGTTAAGATGATGCAATGTCACATTCAATATGTTCATGTAGAGGTTATTTTCAAAGTTACGAATGAACACTGCCCGGGTCTCGTCTCCGGCGGGTCATTTTGAAGGGTCAGGTATCGTTTCTGACTGGTTGTTTTTTGAACTGGTCAGGTATCGTTTCTGACTGGTCGTTTTTTGAACTGGTCAGGTATCGTTTCTGACTGGTCGTTTTTGAATTGGTCAGGTATCGTTTTTGACTGGTCGTTTTTGAATTGGTCAGGTATCGTTTCTGACTTGTCATTTTTGAATTGGTCATCCGGTTCTAAAATCTTGTATCTTAACGTGGGACAAGTTACATGTTGATTTGGGGTACCAAAAAGGGAGGTAAAAGGGCACCAAGACCAGCCGTAGGTGCATCTGCGGCCAGCCGCAGATGCATCTGCGGCTGGGATCGGATCCTATTTCAGATCGCGACCCCCCGCGATCTGTTCACTTTTTCACTTTTTCTTTCTTTCGTTTTCGATTTTCCTCGTCCCCCACCCGGCTTTTTCGTCTTTTGGACATCTTTTGGCAAAATCTGCTCCGATTAAATCAGTCTACGCACTTTGGGTAACGTTTTAACTCATTTTTCTTTGATTTTCGCTTTCATTTGACTACACATTTGCTTGTTTGAATATTTTAATTTTAGCAATGCATGCCTATATGAGATATTTGTGTTGAACGTAGCATAGATAAACAATGGGTCTTGCAGACATGTTTTATTTACTTTGAAAATCATTGTTTTACTCATTTCATGCTCATGATGCACCATTTTGGGATTTGTTGGTTGTCTGACTTGATTAAACATGCCTGATCGTGCATGGGATGTCCATTTTACAAATGAAACTCTGCCGAAATTTCGAAAAATCTAGCGCACCCCTATGGACTTATTTGTGCATTTTCAATTTTCACATATTTATAAAATAAACATGCTATGCTGCCCTATTATTTCTAGCAATATGCAATAAGATTTTTGAAAGATAACGGGCTAAGGATGTACCTCCTTTTTCGTGATGCCGTTTCAGTCATAGATCCTGATGTTCCCAGTGGCTCCACAGTGCCTCGGGTTGTCGGTGTCAGTCGTCATAGAGCGGCCACGTCAGCTCCAGCTCCAGTCCTGACCCGTCATTCCCGTAGATTAGCGGAGTCTGTCCTTCGCCCCGTTCAGCCTGATGTTGATGAGGACGCCCCAGCTGAGGCAGAGGCGGGTCCTTCGGGCACAGCAGCTCCTCCCCCCACGCGTCGGACCTTACCAGGGGCCCATGCCAGGATACCGGATTTGCTCGGTCCTGATCTCAGCAGTCACCCCTCAGCCTACCTTGCGGCTAACGATGTATATCCGTCGTTTAAGTTCATTCAAATCCGTATGGTTGCCATGCCTGACTTTTGATGGCTGTCACAGGTTCCTGAGTTTACAGGGGGATGGTAGATTCTTGGGGTTTCAGACATTTCTTCACCATCGCCCCTCGCCGGTGTCCGTGGGGCTATATGAGGGCCCTATCTGAGCGTTGGTTCCACCAGACACAGTCGCTTCATCTTCTGGATTGTGAGCTGTTGTTGACCCCTCTAGACTGACGTTATATCACCGAGGTGGAGTTCTCTGGACCCCGGGTCCCTCTGGAGACAGACATCACCCCCGTAGTTGTTCGATCCTTGTTGGGGTACTCTCCTCAAGATAAGGTCTTTAAGGCCCGTAGCATTCGATCGGGAGCCTTGGTTGTGGATGTTATAGGAGGGGTCCTCTCAGAGCCATTCCCTGAGGCCCGGTCTGCTCGTGACTTTCTGTTCCGGCGTCTATTCTTGACTATCATGAGGGGCTGTTTTATGGGGAACAACTCCTCGACTATTCATTTCAGTATCGTTGGGGCTACCCGGGAGGTTGACCGGATCGGGGATTATGACTGGGGCTCCTTCACCTTTGCTTACTTCCTCCAGGGTCTTCGCCTTCGCTCAGAGGGACAGACGGATGCCTGGCTCGGATTCTACCCCTTCCTGCTAGTAGGTCCCTTTTTATTGCATAGTCCTTGATTTGTTCCATTTCTTGGTCCCTTCCTGCTACTTACGGTTTTCCTGTTTTGTTTGACAGTTCTGGGCTTACGAGAGACTACCTTGCTTGCGGCCAGTTACTACCCTCGGCCGGGAGACTTATCAATAATAACTTATAACTTATAATCTTTTCAACGCGAGTATAATCTTTTTCTTATCAATAATAACTTATAACAATATTAACATTGATATATAATCATTTATTTATAATTTTACAATATCTTTTTCTATTCCAAAATCGCAATCTTTACAAATTCCTAGTATGTCTCAATATCATATATGATAAGACATTCTATTACAATCAATTTGAATATTTAACACTTATATTACATACCAACTAATTCTTTACTCTACACAAACATTTTACCTGTCCAATTCAGACTGATATCTACAATATTCGTTTAGACCTTTAGTGAAAGTAATATGCTTTCTTGTTCCTTAATCTTTATCGAAAACTTCGACTAACTCGCACGTATCAGAAAGTGTTGATTTTATAGCAAGAGTGAGCACGACGGCTCAGCAAGTTTAACAGTTACACATAACACATTACATGCTTCACATGTTATACATATTCTGCATTTTATTCCTACATCATGCATTTCATGCTTTTCATTTTATGAATGTTTCATACTTCTTATGCATCCCATATAATACACATCTAGCATATATCAAGTCATGCTTCTTATTCTGTACATACTTCGCATATAATCATACTTCATGCGTTTCACATAACACAAATATCATCAATATATTCTCATATCAATAATCTAATAACATATGGTTACATACAAATGCACATAGGAGCAAATTCTGAAAAACTTGTCTGATTCGCTTATACCATTTACGCTTATTTACGTCTTTCATTCAACCTACAATTTATATATAAAATTGACATTATCATTAGTTACAATGACTATAAATTAGTCTTAACTTAAGACATTAACTTCAATCTATTAACTCTTAAGATGTCCGACAAACGAAACCTTAAGTTTCGGACAAAAACCCTAGCCCAAACCTAGTTGGACATGTCGGGTACACCTAATCAACTTACGCATTCATTACACATTCTTCGTATGATCCACTTTTAATAAGTTGTCTAAATTAGTCACAAATGGACTATTTACTTTGGTTTAATTCAATTAAAACTTTCTTCTTTTACATAACTTAATGATTCAGACATTTAATAATGTACCAAATATTTCAAAATATTATCTACCTTTGATAATATATAACTACGTTCAAATATTATTAAACATTTAATAATATTTTACTCACGTATTAATATTATTAACCATTTAATAATATTTTAATCACATATTAATATTATTAACCATTTAATAATATTTTAATCACTTATTAATATTATTAACCATTTAATAATATTTTAATCGCATATTAATATTATTAACCATTTAATAATATTTTAATCGCTTATTAATATTATTAATAATTTAATAATATTTTAATCTCTTACTAATATTATTAACCATTTAATAATATTTTAATCACTTGTTAATATTATTACCCATTTAATAATATTTATTCTCTTTTTAATAGTATTAACCATTTAATAACATTTTAATCACTTATTAATATTATTAATCATTTAATAATATTTTAATCACTTATTAATATTATTAACCTTTTAATAAAATTATAATCTCTTACTAATATTATTTATTATTTAATAATATTTTAATCATTTACTAATGTTATTCATCATTTAATAACTTTTTAATCATATACTAATATTATTGATCATTTAATAATATTTTAAAACACTTCAAATACTACCAATAGTTAACTTTTTAATTATGTTAACTTTAGTCCTTATTTTAAATATTTAGTTACCAATTAGTCATTAATGGATTATATATATATTGGTTTAATAACAAAACACATTCAGTTTACACTTATTTCAACTTAAGTTTTCAAAGAAAACTCGACTCGGACCGACCCGACCCGACCCGACCTGGACTGCCCAAAAATCTGCTAGGCAGTGCACTCGGGAGCAGTTGTGCCCACCACGAGCGCTCGGCCCCTTTTTTAGAAAGTTAACTTTTTGACTGTTCAACCTTCCGACGCTCCGACAACCATAACTTCTTCATTTTAAAATATTTTTGGGTGATTCTTGAGTCCATTCTCATCTTAATTTCTCCCTCTACAATTTCTCTTTTTATCATAAATCCAAATTCTAAACGAAACTTGACTAAAAACTACTCAAAAGGACAAAGTAAAAACTAACTTCACAAATCTTTGGTTTTATTGGTTCAAACTTAAATAAAATAACATCTACACATCCATATGACACCAACTCAGTGTTGTTGTCTTCCTAACTTCTTGTTTTATAATATTTTATGGTTTGATCACATTTTAAAAAATATTTTGATAAAAATTTAACATCAAACCACCTAGGTTTTACCGGTGAATCACTATATGGATTTTTCTTCCCTTTATTTGTGTAACACACATACCAATACATGTATTAAACATACTAAACCATGAATCTACCTATATATCATAGATTTAGACTTATAGAGCATCAAAATAACTTTTGATCGGTTAAAAACATACTTGGACCGTTTAAAACTTATATAGACTATAAAAGCGCACTAAGGAAAGTTTAGAACACTTTTTAACCTCTTAGACATGGATACTCTTCTTCTCTTGGCTATGATCTTTGCTAGAGACTCCATCTTGGCTATCCTTTAGCACTTTTCCTTGGTGGATCATCAATCTCACAAAGTTTACTTGTTTTTTCCTCAAAGCGCTCTCTCTTTTCTCTCTAGAAATTCTATACAAAAGGCTAACCAACACAATGCATTGGTGAACCACTATATTTATAGTACATCCTAGATAATCATCCTAAATTTTCCACAACTTTAACTCATAACTAATATAATTAACCTAATTAATTGTATTTCATGACTTTCCTTCTTACTTCATATTTAAATTAATTAATTTATTAGTTGAATTAAGTATTAACTTACCCATCCTCTTATTTGGCTAGCAAGCACAATATAACCAATTTCACTTCTTAGTTGAATTTATTTCCTTAATAAATTCTCTACACGCATCATTAAAATATTCCCACATTTAATTTCTAACAAATAAATTATGTTAAAAAAAATGTTTACCCATTTTCTACACATCTCACTTCTCCAACTCTAGGTTTTAAACCATAACCTTTAATTAATATTTTAAAAATCTTATCTACAATTCTTGTAAATATCTGGGATATTATATTCACCCTTTTTATAAGAATTTCGTTCTCGAAATTTTATCATACTCATTTCTACCAATTTGCATTTCTGAGGATATCTCCTTACTCATCAAATTCTATGACCACCCCTTTCAAAGAAGTTTATACTTTTAAACTCACAATTCCAGAACAATGGAATATCTTGCAGAAGAATAAATTGAAAATCAATATCTTGCAAAAGAATAAATTGAAAATCAAAATATTCATTAAAACTTTCATACTATATATGTTGAAGGGTCAAAAAGACCGTGAACATCTGCGAGAAGGTTTATCAATCACAAAGACTGAAAATATTCCACCATTGTTTTGTATGCTAGGTGATCAATCTATCGTAGTCTGGCATTGTGCACAACGACTTCACTCAGGGTTGAACTATTTGGATTTACCAACCCATATTTTGTTATATCAGAATGCCACCACTCTTGGGTGCCTCCTCGCGGGTTCTTTATTCATAGCTCTAACATATCCCCCATTATAGGGTTGTTCACCTCAGACTTACTACAAAATTCTGCTCCAGAATAATTTGGATTGGATAATAAAACTTAAGTTAGTTCTGACCAAAAGTGTCTAGTTAAAATAAATGATATAGACTCACATCATTGAACTGTTCGTATATTACGAACAAAAAATTATTTTAGATTAGTTAAAATAACCAAAATTCATTTCTAGAACTTCATGATATTGCACCGTTGCAACAGTGCGTTGAAGATTTCGTCTTTTTCATCTTCGTACCATGTCTTTAATGGCGCGCGATGATTTTATAAATACATTTTGATATTTTCAAATCAATTTGTCTAGCCGAAACAATTAGCATAGACTCTCTTTTAAACGTTTTAAAATATTGAAAATCATTTTATGACTTTGTCATACCACATCATACCATAGTGGGCTTAAAAATACATCCAACACTAGGTTACTCTGTATTGATGACTCCATCGTTTATCATCTTTGCACTAAATGCATTAATGATTACTAAAACATGTTTTGATATTTTTAAAAGTACAAAAGTACGAATTTAGCTTGATTTTAAGAATTTCAAAGTCTAGCATAGCTAGAAGATTTGTAATATCCTAAAATCTCAAAACACCTCAAATTTTTCCTCTGCATTCTTTCCCAGCTTAATAACTATATCTAGTATAGCTTTAATCTTGCTACTTAACTCTACCTACACTCAGTGTTCATCAAACTTACCACACATTAGGGGTTTAGGAACTTACCACAATCATATGGGTTGATGAACTTATCCTAGTCAGACCAACATCGTCCATTCGCTGAGGGGTTCCACCATACGATCATGAATCACGAACTTACCATCAGTATGAGTTTTAAGAACACGTACTTATCTTAATATTCTCTACCTATCCAATATATTATGAGAAAAGAATCACCTTCTCACCATATATACATCGAATAGGGTGACACCAGATTCAAATTGATTATCACTATAGGAAGCTAAGTAGTTGTCAAACCAAACACAATCTCCTGCCCATACAAGAAATTGGTCAACTCGGCCACTAATCAATATAGAAAGTTAAGCGGTTGTTAAACCAAGAACAAATACATCAATTTTCCAACTGTTCAACACTGTAAGGATATATTTGCCATCAGTGCATATCTTTTTTCTCCGATACACTACTGATCGTGCAAGTCTCGCAGCAGCATCTGCCAAATCGGTTAGCTGACATATCATAGCCCCCGCCCATACATGGGCTCGTTCAACTCAACCACTATATTAATATAGGAAGCTACGTGGTTTTAAAACCAAGCACAAATTTTTCGCCCATACAAGGAATCGTACAACTCAACCACTAATATGAGTCCTCAATTAAAAACCCACAACCTTCTAACTTTTCTTCTTAACTTAATACGAATTTCCTTAATCCATAATTCAACATATATGACTCATTACGAGTTCATCTCTCTTAATCGTATCATGACCTTATTCACATTTTTTTTCTGCTCCTCAAAATCATATTATAAGATATCTTCTATCATTTCTTCAAATTAGGTACAACATGAACCTTTTCATTTATCATACATCTCATCAAATCCACCTTTGGATAATCTTCTATATATGAATTTTTCAAATTCATATTTTATTACTTAAACTTTACCTGAGTTTATTCCTTTACCATTTTACTTATCTTCTACTACGGTTATAGCCTAAGGTACTCTTACCTAAGGTTTATAACCTATTGGCTCTGATACCAACTTGTGACGACCCCAAATTCGGATCCCTCGAACCTCGGATCCGGTTCAACACGAGTACAACATTTTCCTTATCAATCATAACTTATAACAATATTAACATTGATATATAATCATTTATTTACAATTTTACAATATCTTTTTCGATTCCAAAATCGCAATCTTTACAAATTCCTAGTATGTCTCAATATCATATATGATAAGACATTCTATTACAATCAATTTGAGTATTTAACACTCATATTACATACCAACCAATTCTTTGCTCTACACAAACATTTTACGTGTCCAATTCAGACAGATATCTACAATATTCGTTTAGACCTTTAGTGAAAGTAATATGCTTTCTTGTTCCTTAATCTTTATCGAAAACTTCGACTAACTCGCACTTATCAGAAAGTGTTGATTTTATAGCAAGAGTGAGCACGACGGCTCAGCAAGTTTAACAGTTACACATAACACATTACATACTTCACATGTTATACATATTCTGCATTTTATTCCTACATCATGCATTTCATGCTTTTCATTTTATGAATGCTTCATACTTTTTATGCATCTCATATAATACACATTTAACATATATCAAGTCATGCTTCTTATTCTGTACATACTTCGCATATAATCATACTTCATGCGTTTCACATAACACAAATATCATCAATATATTCTCATATTAATAATCTAATAACATATGGTTACATACAAATGCACATAGGAGCAAGTTCTGAAAAACTTGCCTGCTTCGCTTCTACCATTTATGCTTATTTGCGTCTTTCATTCAACCTACAATTTATATATAAAATTGACATAATCATTAGTTACAATGACTATAAATTAGTCTTAACTTAAGACATTAACTTCAATCTATTAACTCTTAAGATGTCCGACAAACGAACCCTTAAGTTCCGGACAAAAACCATAGCCCAAACCTAGTTGGACATGTCGGGTATACCTAATCAACTTACGCATTCATTACACATTCTTCGTATGACCCACTTTTAATAAGCTGTCTAAATTAGTCACAAATGGACTATTTACTTTGGTTTAATTCAATTAAATCTTTCTTCTTTTACATAACTTAATGATTCAGACATTTAATAATGTACCAAATATTTCAAAATATTATCTACCTTTGATAATATATAACTACGTTCAAATATTATTAATCATTTAATAATATTTTACTCACTTATTAATATTATTAATCATTTAATAATATTTTAATCATATATTAATATTATTAACCATTTAATAGTATTTTAATCGCTTATTAATATTATTAACGATTTAATAATATTTTAATCTCTTACTAATATTATTAACCATTTAATAATATTTTAATCACTTGTTAATATTATTACCCATTTAATAATATTTATTCTCTTTTTAATATTATTAACCATTTAATAACATTTTAATCACTTATTAATATTATTAATCATTTAATAATATTTTAATCATTTATTAATATTATTAACCATTTAACAATATTTTAATCACTTATTAATATTATTAACCATTTAATAGTATTGTAATCTCTTACTATTATTATTCATCATTTAATAATATTTTAATCATTTACTAATGTTATTCATCATTTAATAACTTTTTAATCATATACTAATATTATTGATCATTTAAAAATATTTTAATACACTTCAAATAATACCAATAGTTAACTTTAGTCTTTATTTTAAATATTTAGTTACCAATTAATCATTAATGGATTATATATATATTGGTTTAATAACCAAACACATTCATTTTACACTTATTTCAACTTAATTTTTCAAAGAAACTTGACCCGGCCCGGACTGACCCGACCCAACTCGGACCGACCCGACCCGGACTGCCCAAAAATCTGTTAGGCAGTGCACTTGGGCGCAGCTACGCTCACCACGAGCGCAGGTGCCCTCGACCCCTTTTTCAGAAAATCAACTTTTTGACTGTTCGACCCTCCAATGCTCCGACAGCCATAACTTCTTCATTTTAAAATATTTTAGGGTGATTCTTGAGTCTATTCTCATCAGAATTTCCCCCTATACAATTTCTCTTTACATCATAAATCCAAATTCCAAACGGAACTTGACTAAAAACTACTCAAAAGGACGAAGTGAAAATTAACTTCACAAATCCTTGATTTTATTGGTTCAAACTTGAATAAAATAACATCTACACATCCATATGACACCAACTCAGTGTTGTTGTCTTTCTAACTTCTTATTTTACAATATTTCATGGTTTGATCACATTTTTTAAATTATTTTAACAAAAATTTAAGATCGAACCATCTAGGTTTTACCGGTGAATCACTGTATGGATTTTTCTTCCCTTTATTTGCGTAACACATATACCAATACATGTATTAAATATACTAAACCATGAATCTATCTATATATCATAGATTTAGACTTCTACATCATCAAAATAACTTTTGATCGGTTTAAAATATATTTGGACCGTTTAAAACTTATATAGACTATAAAAATGCACTAAGGAAAGTTTAGAACACTTTTTAACCTCTTGGAAATGGATGCTTTTCTTCTCTTGGCTATGATCTTTGCTAGAGACTCTATCTTAGCTATCTTCTAGCACTTTTCCTTGGTGGATCATTAATCTCACAAAGTTTACTTATTTTTCCTTCAAAGAGCTCTTTCTTTTCTCTCTAGAAATTTTATACAAAAGGCTAACCAACACAATGCATTGGTGAACCACTATATTTATAGTACATCCTAGACAATCATCCTAAATTTTTCACAACTTTAACTCATAACTAATATAATTAACCTAATTAATTATATTTCATGACTTTCCGACTTACTTCATATTTAAACTAATTAATTTATTAGTTTAATTGAGTATTAACTTACTCATCCTCTTATTTGGCTAGCAAGCACGCTTTAGGTATATATGAATCAATACAACCAATTTCACTTCTTAGTTGAATTTATTTCATTAATAAATTCTCTACATGCATTATTAAAATATTCCCACATTTAATTTCTAACAAATAAATTATGTTAAAAAAAAATGTTTATCCATTTTCTACACATCTCACTTCTCCAACTCTAGGTTTTAAACCATAACCTTTAATTAATATTTTAAAAATCTTATCTACAATTTTTATAAATATCTGGGATATTACAGTGGTGGCCATCATATTATTTTCTTTAGCTAAAATACTAATAGGGATGAATGTTAGAAATAACTTTTAATGTTTCTCTGGTCATGATTTTGTTAAATCACTTGGTCATGTGGTAGGAATAGACATACTCACTATTTGATCACAAAATTCCTTTTAAGATTTGATGCGAACTTCCTCAGTTGTACATGATTATCCAAGAATGATTTGATGTATTTAACAATTGTAATGTAAATGATATAAATTTATTTATAATTGTTATAGGACATTGTATTTTATGTTGATAATAATTTTATTAATAATATATATTTTTTAATATTTAGAAGTCCTATAGCGACGATTGCCAACTGTCGCTATAGGCCTTTGTCGCTATAGACGTACCTTTAGTGACGGTCATAACCGTCGCTATTGATATGTATTGGTTGTCGGGCAAAAGTTAAACACGTTTTTGTTCTACTTTTTATCGACGGTCATGATCATCGATATAGATCTATAGGACCGTCGCTATAGGATTTACCGATGGCTTCTATGGCAACGGTCCCCGATCGATTTTCTAGTAGTGGAATTTCACCCCAGAACTGCCATCAAAGCACAGGCCCTTATCGACTTTATCATTGAGCGTTCCTTCCCCAAGTAAAGAGAAGATGATTCAGCTGAAATATCCGGCCCGCCAACTTCTGAAGACTCTACATGGACCTTGTTTGTTGATGGATATTCTACAGGGACAAGGAGTGGATCCGGTATAATTCTTACTTTACCTGAAGGTTTCAAAGTGCAACAGTTTGTTCGGTTCAGATTTATGGCCGCCAATAATATGGCAGAATACGAGGCACTAGTGGCAGGATTGAAGTTAGCCCGAAGCCTTGAAGTGAAGAACCTGGTGGTTTACAGTGACTCCCAATTGGTGGTGAAGCTAGTCTTAGGAGAATACGAGACGAAGGAAATATATTTGCAAGCCTATCTCTAACTTGTACGTACGCTACTTACACATTTTCCAAATAATCAAATTATCGGTGTAGTGAGATCAAATAACACAATGGCTGAGGCCCTTTCAAAGTTAGCAACCATATATCAAAGTGAGTTAGACGGTCTAGTCTATTTGGAAAATTTACATCTGAATATAATAATTCAGACAATAATGGATATAGAACAAGAAGAATCCTGGATGACGCCTATCTTCATATTCTTAAAAAATGATGAATTGCCAAAAGACAAAACCCTTGCCCGAAGGATAAAATATAAATCTTCTAAATATCATATCATCAATGATCAGTTGTAGATAAAATCTTATTCTTCTCCATTATTTCGCTGCCTTAACTCCAGAGAATCTGATTATGCTTTTCGGGAAGTCCATGAAGGGATATGCGGGGATCACATAAAAGCAAAAACACTTGCGTTAGTTCTAAATGACACGAAAGATATCTAGAGGGGGGGGGTTGAATAGATTCTTTAAAACTTTTTCCTTATTTTTGGTTTTATGAAAGAATGAATTATTAATCAAATTATTTAGCACAGCGAAATATGATTTAGTTACCCCTTCTTTAAAATGTTAATGTAATAATTCAATAAACAGATATAACAGTTATAGCAGTTAATAAATCCAAGATGAAAGACACCAGATTTTAAGTGATTTAGAGTTCACAAGACTCCTACTCCACTGTTCTGCTCCTTGAGCAGCAAATCCACTAAGGATACTATTACAATTTTTGAATCACTAAGATTCATTCAAGACCAGCAGTCTTGGAACTCTAGTTCACTAAGAACTCTTTAAGTCCAGCAGACTTGGATACTCTAGTTCATTAAGAACTCTTATCATCAGTAGTGATGGTTTTGGTGTGCTACTAAGTTGTGTTTAGCATAAGTTTCTGAAGAACTTAGTAGCGAGGCAAGATTCTTTTCAGTTTGATCTTTTTGAACTCTTGCGTATGTCTTTCTTTCTTGTGTAATTCTTCCTTTTATTTTGCTTGTATTGAATATGGGCTTCTCATATAGAAGCTTTAGATTTTTTCCCATTTGAAATATGCTCTTTTCTTCAATTTCTGTCCATTACCTCACAATTGTAGAGCTGTTTAATATTATATTCATTTAGCTCATTAATGCTCTGACGAGGTATTAATTGACTTGCAAATACTGTCCAAAAAGGTATTTTCTTTTTCCTTGTGACAAGACATGACAGTTGTAGGTTTCTACCAACTTTCATAGAGTCGTTTGGTCTTCCATAGAAATATGGCTGATAAGACACCATCTTCTGACTTTACTGCCTTGAAAGTCTTCTCTCTATTGTATAGCCTGCTTTGGTCAGTCCTCTGATATTTCTGACTTTAGGCTCTTGGCAGATGTTTATCTGACACATTGTTGCAGATTGTTCTTCTTGATGAAGTTGCTTCTGTCTTATAGGACAAGAAAAGAGTCATTAGAACTTTTAGGTTTTTTATCGTAGTGTTGCTTACATGTCTCTTGTTTGCTTAATTTTACAATAGAGTTTTACTCAACGGCTACTCTGTTGGTCGTAGAGTCCGTTCTACGCTTGGGCTTCTTCCTTGATCGTAGTGTTTTCATGGTATGGAATCATAGAGTTCACTCTACGAACAAACTTAGTCGTTGAGTTTTCTTTACTTGGAGTCGTAGAGTCCGTTCTACGATCAAACTGACTAAACAGAAATAGCATAAGATCAACCTAACATATTTGATCCTATCTAACTAAGTCATTGTACATCATAAACAATCAAGGGACTTTACAACTCAATACATTCATATTCCAAAGATCAACCTAACAGTTTTGATATTATCTAACTAAGTCTTTGTACATCATACACAATCAAAGGACTTTATAACTCTACTATTGAATGCATTTAGCACCTTAGATCTTATCATCAAATCAAGCATGCAATGTTCAATAATCTCCCCTTATTTGATGATGACAATATAAATAGCAGAACGTAATTTGAACAACTTAATTAGGCAAATGCATATGAGTAAGTGAATGCCTAACATACAGTGAGTAACTGTATTCTCTAATGAAAAAATATGAATTTTATTGATGTATAGTTAGTTGAACAATTAGTGTAAATAGAATACAACAAAAACAAAACAAAAAAAAACCTTATCTCCTGCTTTTTGGAGGTCTCCTTCTTTCATCTTCATGTCTTTGTCTTCTCTCATATTACTCCTTTTGCCTGAAGAGAGCTCTTATTTCCTCTTCTGCTCTTATCAGTTCCATTTCTTCCCTCTACAAAGCTTCTTCTTCATTAACTTGGATCCATGATTGTGAGCTGGATGGTCTCACAGTTGAAAAAGAAGGTCTTTCTGTTAAGACCTGTCTGGGATAAGATGGTACTGTCTCAAATCTAGGAGGTTGTATCGACATTTGAACTATTCTCATCCCTTGAGGTGCTCTTCTTCTTTTGCTGCTGTGTTCCGTGCTCGCTCTCTTCTCCCCCTTGTTGGCATCATTAATTTTGGCCACCTCAGCCGATAGCTCCTGCACACCCTGAACAAGTTCTTGAAGTTGAGTCTGGGTGGCAGCTACATCATTGCGATGATCTTGAAGTCGTTCTTCAACTAGGATTTGTTTCTACTCGACCACTGATAGAGTTGTATCTGATCGTTGAGCTTGTTCTCTGAGGGATTTCTTCATTTCGAAGATCTGATCAGCGAGAAGAGCTATAGATTTAGCATTGGTTTGTTGAAGAACGTTGATGGACTTCTGATGATTGGCCATTGCTTCCATAAACTTTTTGTCCCTTTCCTCGAGAGTTTCAGAAACAGCTGTCGTTAATTGCTTCAATCTTGTGGAGAATTATTTTCCCAAATTTTGAGAGAGATCGTTGGCAGCAGTAATGACATTGTCTACCCTTCGTTGAATGTTGTGGGATGAGGATGCCAGATCTTTTTGTATCTCTGCTTGTATATAGCTCGTAAGGTCCATTAAGCCCTCAGTATTAGGAAGCAGAGATATCTTTTGCAGAATTTCTTGGAGGAGTTGAGTTGTTTGCCCCTGGTCAGCCATAGAGCTTGGAATGTGGAAGTATTCATGACCAGAGGTTGAGGGAATGTCTTCTTGTGTGAGGAGAAGTCTTGGAGGTAGGAAAGGTTGAGCAGGAGGTACTATGTGTGTAGTAGGCAAGATTTCAGGAGAGTCGGGAGGGCACTCTACGGCTTGATCATTCAGGCTTCCTTGACCACCAGTTGTAGAGGGTAGGGACTCTACGACCGGGGAAGAGTTGGACGTAGAGCTTGTTTCAGGGTTGGTGTTTGATAACTATTCAAATTTAATGAAGGTCCAAGAAGGTGTATGATTTTGTATGAGGGATGGAGAAATAAAATGTACCTTTTGCCCTAAAGAATATGAGATTGAGCTAGTTGAAAGCAACTTTTGGGCAAAGAATAGGTTATGTGGATAGCCTTAAGCGAAAATCAACACATTGGGATAAGCTTTGAAGGTCCAGAAGAGTTGATCCCATGAATTATGTACCAAGGCTCGGTGGAATGGCATCAGTGGCAAGAACTTTAGCAGGCAGTTGTAGTTGAGGTGCCTCTGTTCATTTCTTTCGACTGCCACTATTTCGATGTCATCCTCTTCATCATTATTCATTGTGGCTGAAGGGATTGAAATGTCTTCTTGAATCTCCCCCTCAGCCTGAGCATCTACTGGCTCAAGAACTCCTGATGGCTCCCCTTCAGTTTGAGTACCTATTGGTTCAGTTGCTTCAAATGGCTCCCTCTCAACTAGAGCAGCGACTGATTTTTCAGGTAGCTCCCCCTCAACTACTGAGCCTTTTTCAGTTATTTGATCGGCTAATTTCACTAGCCTTCTTCTTTTTGGCCTTGGCTCTGCTGAAGTGACTACTTCAGCCTGATGCTTGCTGCGAGTTTCCCTCTGTTGATCTAATTCTTCATTCTCCGTGTCAGCCTTCTCCTTAGGAGCAACGTCAGAGGCTTCATTTGATGATCCTTGAGGTCTTTGGATCTCAAGGGCTTTCTTTCCTTTCCTCTTCCTGATCAGACCAGGAGATAGTCTACTGACCTCCTGAGACTCTGCTTCTGCAGATATGATCTTCATTTGTGAGGTCCCAATTCCACTTTGTGTTCCTTCACTATCCCCAGATCGGGATAGTTTTCTATTCTCAACTGGGTTCCTTTTCCAGTTTTCGAACATTCTCTGGGTTATCCTCTTATTAGCATTGAGGACTTCTCCTTCTGCGTGCTCAATCTTATCTCCCAAAACAAATTAAAGGAGAATGCTTATAAATCTCCCATAGGGCATTTTTCTGACGCCCTTCCCCTTTTCTGCATTTTGGATCCAGTGCCCGATCCATTCAACTAGTAAGGAGCCAAAGTTGATATTCATCTTCTTTACTATGGTTTTCATTAGCTTTAGTTGGATCTCGCTGACAGAGTCGTGAGCAGAGTCCTTGCAGAGGAGGCACTTTCCAACGATGTCAGCCAAAAATTCATATTTCTAGGGAAACTCTTTCTTTTTCAATCCTCTTAGTTCAAGATTCTTCTTGTGGTGCATTCTTTTTAGGCCCTCTTTTGCACTCACCAGGTTAAGAGTTGTGAGGCGCCCATGTTTAAAACCTAGGGCTAGGTTTATTTCTTCAGATGTGAGGTTGAACTGAACCCCTCTAACCGTGGTGGTTAGGGTTCCATTTACATAGGTTCCATTCGTATAGAATTCTCGAACTAGCTTTAATAGGACTCTTGTGTTTGTTCCCAAGGCTTCTCGAAGGCCAACCCTTTCTAGCAAATGGATTATCCTCCGGTATTGTTTATCTGCTGTTGTGAAGGCTTCAAAGTTTAGTTCGTTTCCATAAATGACTTGAACAGGCGTCATTTGATTAATTTTTCTTAAATAGGAAGAATGATTTAACTGAGTATTGAAACTTTAGGGTTCTGAATTTTTGAGATAGAGAGATAGAGAGGTTTAGGTTTTTGATTTTTGAAGAATAATGAACGACGCGTAGTTTTCAAAATATTTAAAACTTCTCTCTATGTTTGCTGAGACGCGTGTCAAGTTTTGATAGGAGCACTTTTAGTTTGTTGATGACCATTTTGCCCTTTGTCTCCCCCTAAGCTTTACGATCTTTCTTGACACAACGATCCTTTGTTTTGACGGTCGTTTAGTTAGCTTTACAACAGGGATGTACTCTGCGATCCTTGGCTTGACAACCGTTCAGTGAGCTCTATGAACTTAAGCATACTCTACGATCCTCGGCTTGATGATCATTGAGTGAGCTCTACGAACTTGTCCTTTACTTTATTCGTTGAACACTTTTCTTCCTGTAGAGTTAGTAGCTTCCAAAACATGAAATATATATCAAGAGTCAAGATTTACCATTCCTAACTCACTTATTAGTTTATTAAATCTTGATTCATCTAAAGGTTTTGTAAATACATCTGCTAGTTGTTCTTCAGTTGGGATATAGTGTAGTGATATATTACCATTTTGTACATGATCCCTAATGAAATGATATCTTATATCTATGTGCTTAGTTCTTGAATGCATGACAGGGTTATAAGTTATAACAATTGCACTAGTATTATCACAATATATAGGGATTGAATTAAGCTCAAACCCATAGTCAGTAAGCTGAGTCTTCATCCATAGGATTTATGCACAGCAACTGCCTGCGGCTATATATTCAGCTTCTACAGTTAATGTGGATACTGAGTTTTGCTTCTTACTGAACCAAGATACAAGTCTGCTGCCAAGCATCTGGCAAGTTCCACTTGTACTCTTTCTGTTTATTTTGCATACTGCATAGTCAGCATCTAAATATCCTATTAGACTAAAGGAAGACTCATTGGGATATCATAATCCCAAGTTTGGAGTTCCTTTAAGATATTTGAAAATTCTTTTTACAGCTATTAGATGAGACTCTTTAGGGTTAGCCTGAAATCTAGCACATATACATGTGGCAAATATTATATCTGGCCGACTAGCAGTTAGGTATAAGAGTGAGCCTATTATACCTTTGTACTGAGTGATATCAGTACTTTTACCATTCTCATCTTTGTCAAGCTTAGTGGCAGGTGGCATAAGAGTTTTCATGACAGTTGCAGATTCCATGCCATACTTCTTTAATAAGTCTTTGATGTATTTGGCTTGGTTTATGAAGATGTCTTCATCAGCCTTCTTTACTTGAAGTTCGAGGAAGAAGTTGAGTTCTCCCATCATGCTCATCTCAAACTTGCTCAGCATAAGTTGGACAAATCTTTCACACAGTTTTTCATCCGAAGAACCAAAAATAATATCATCCACATAAATCTGAACTAGCAGTATTTTATCCTTATGTTTTCATATCAATAGAGTAGTATCTACTCTTCCTCTAGTGAATCCTTTTTCAATAAGAAAGTTAGTTAAGGTTTCATACCATGCTCTGGGAGCTTGTTTTAGACCATATAAGGCTTTATCTAATTTATAAACATAATTTGAAAATGTTGGATTGATAAAACCTGGAGGTTGTTCCACGTAGACTTCTTCTTGAAGTTCTCCATTCAGAAATGCACTCTTCACATCCATTTGGAAGACTTTGACCTTCATGTGTGCAGCATGGGCAAAGAAGATCCTTATGGCTTCCAATCTGGCTACTGGAGCATAGGTTTCATCGTAGTCAATTCTTTTCTCTTGAGAATAGCCTTTGGCCACCAGTCTTGCTTTGTTCCTTGTAATCACACCATTTTCATCCATTTTGTTCCTAAAGACTTATTTGGTGCCAATGACTGGTTTATGCTGAGGTCTCGCAACTAATTTTTAAACTTTGCTTCTTTTAAATTGATTTAACTCCTCTTGTATGGACTTTATCCAACTTGAGTCTTCTAAGGCTTCTTCGATCTTCTTGGGTTTCACTTGAGAGAGAAAGCTTAGGTAGAGGCATTCATTTGAAGTTGTAGCTCTTGTCTTGATTCCAACATTTGAATTTCTAATTATTAGATCTTGAGTGTGATCCTTTGTCCACTTTATTCTGCTAGGAACATCTGTTCTGGTGCCTTCTTGCCTGAGTTCTTCCAAATCAACTTCTTGTCCTGGTCGTAGAATTCCAATGTCTTTCGGGGTGAACTTTACGATTTCCTCTTCTGGCTTAACGATTTCTGTTATTGGTTCCATGATCGTAGAGTTTGACTCTACGATTTTAAGTTCTCCGATCGTTGAGTTGATTTCTGATGAACTGTTGAGTGTTGAGCTTTTCTTTTCTGGATCTGATTCATCGAATGTGACATGGATGGAGACTTCGACAGTTAAAGATTCCTTGTTGAACACTCTGTATGCTCTACTATCCGTAGCATATCCAAGAAAGATTCCTTCATCTGACTTTGGCTGAAATTTGGTTAGATGCTTCTTGCCATTATTGAGTACGTAACACAGACAACCAAACTCATGAAAGTAGCTTATGTTTGGCTTTCTTCCTTTCCATAATTCGTATGGAGTCTTCTTTAATGTTGAGTGTATGAGTGACCTATTTTGGGTGTAGCATGCCGTGCTGATGGCTTCAGCCCATAAATATTCAGGAAGATAGGATGCTGCAAGAAGAGTTCTTCCAGCTTCAATCAGAGTCCTATTCTTTCTTTCTGCTACTCCATTCTGTTGTGGAGCCCTTGGGGCTGAGAAGTTGTAAATGATTCCATTTTCTTCACAGAACTGGTCCATATCTGAAAAGTCAAACTCTCTTCTATGATAACTTCTGATGGCCTTGATCTTCTCACCCATTTTATTCATGATCAGTTTGAAGAGCTTGATAAGATGTGAAATAGTTTCATCTTTAGAGCTTAGAAAGGATACCCATGTGTATCTAGTGTAGTCATCTACTACAACTAAAGAATATCTCTTTCCTCCAAGGCTTGCTGTTGGGATAGGCCCGAATAAATCCATGTATAGTAATTGAAGGGCTCTATCATTTGAGTTGACTATCTTGCTCTGAAAAGATATCTTTATTTTCTTTCCAAGCTGACATGCTTTGCAGGGTTTTTCTTTGATGAAGTTAAGCTTTGGCAATCCTCTTACTAGGTCTTTGGAGGCAAGCTTTGACATGCTCTTGAAGTTAAGATGAGATAATCTCTTGTGCCAGAGCCAGCACATATCTTCAGAGGCTTTAGCAAGGAAACAGACTACCTCATCTGTACTTAATTTGGCAAGATTGACCACGTAGACATTTTCATCTCGAACTCCTACTAGCTTTAGAGAGTTAGCCTTCAAATCTCTGACTTGACATTTGTTGTTGAGAAAAGTAACTTGATGCCCTTTGTCACATAGTTGACTGATGCTTAACAGGTTATGCTTTAGTCCTTCAACGTAAGCAACTTTGCTGAAAGATATTGCACAATTTCCAGTTGAGCCATAATCTCTGATTTTTCCTGAATTGTTGTCCCCAAATATGACTGCAGGACCATCATTTTCCCTGTAATATGTCAGAAGAGCCTTATCATCTGTCATGTGTCTTGAGCATCTACTGTCAAGATACCAGATGGATCTCTTTACCTGCATAACAAATCAATCTTTATTTTGGTACCCACAATTGCTTGGGTCCTGTTTTGTTAGTACCTTTTGGGACCCATATCTATTTAATTTTAGGTCTTTGCAGTTTATGATAATGATGACCTGATAAATATTTATCATTTTTATGATGGTAACTATGATTGATATGACGATTATGTATGTATATATGTGAATTCCTATTTGTCCAGGACTTATGAGAATTATAATTGCTTAAAGTCCTTCGGTTGGGCTGATCTACATTCTACTTCCATGCTACTCTACGATTCTCATGTTTCGTAGAATGATAGTAGACTCTACAATTTCTGTATGGATGGTTCTTAGAGTAAGTTTTGCTTGACTTTATGATCCTTTGAGGTTCAGTTATAGATGTTGACTTATTTTTCAATTTTCTGAACCCCAGACCGGTGCGAGTTTTATTGTCTAATATGATTGCAGGATTAGCAGAGTGTGGACAGCTATGAGAGATTGATTCAGAGGATTTGATGAACACAATTCATTTATCAAGATTAAAGGATTTGCCATCATTTATTTCCATTGATTTCTCCATAATAGGTCCTGAGAAGGAATTTTCATAACCTAATCCTGATCTATCAGCCACATCTCTTTGACTAGAGATATGGGTGTTCATAGACAAACTAGATTTGTTCCACGTGAAAATTATCTTTTCTAGTTCCTGAATGTTAGAGACTAATGAAGACTCTTTATGAGTGCTCAATTCAATTATCTTTTTCAATCTTTCATTCTCAGTCTCAAGACTAGAATAAAGTTTAGTAGTTTGAAGTGTGGCTTCTAATTTTATGTTTATTTTCTCTTTATCCTCTTTTAGATGAGAGTAATCTTTAGATAGCATTCTAAACATTTTCATGTATTTGTGTAGCTCTACCATTAAGTCATGCATGCCTTCTCTAAGATCATCAATGTTTTATTCAGGAGAGTAAAAGTCAAATACCTCATCTATGTTGAATTCCTCTTTGCTGCTTCCTTCCTCGTTTGCCATTAAGCACATGTTGGCCTTCTGTGGCTCTTCATCGTCACTTGACTCAGAGTTTAGTTCTTCTTCTGAGTCACTCCAGGAGCCTTCAGCTATGAAGCTTTTGTCCTTCTTCTTTTGCTTGTGGAAGCTCTTGAATTCTCTTTTTGGATTTGCTTTTGTTCTATCCCTCCTCAGCTTTTCTCTTAAGGGTTTAGGGCACTTAGTAATGAAATGACCTGACTTTTTGCAATTGTAGAAAAGGTCATTTGTTGGTTTTTTGTTGCTGTTGCTTCTGAACTTCTGAGGTCTGTTCCTGTTAATGAATCTTTTAAATTGTCTGACTAGCATGACAGCACCTTCATCATCATTTGATTCATCTTTATTAGAGTCAGAATTATCCTTGAGAGTGCTTCTGTGAGCTGAAGTTGAGGCTTTAAGACCAATGTTTTTCTCCTTCTTTCTTCCCTCATATAGGGTTTTCGCTCTTTGATTTAGCTCCAGCTCGTAGGTAAGAAGATTTTCATACAGCTGTTGTACAGTCATCTCGTGCAAGTTCTTTGACTCCTTGAAGGCTGTGGTTTTGGCATCTCATTTGCTCGGTAAAGATCTCATGAATTTGATGATGAGATCTCTGTTCGAATAGACTTTTCCAAATGATCTGAGAGAGTTTAGCAGCAAGTTAAATCTCTCATAGGTGTTTGTAATGTTCTCCCCTGAAATGTGGGTGAACATTTTATACTGCTAAATAAGCAGTGATTGTTTATTTTCTCTGGCTTCTTCTGTTCCTTCGTGCATGATCAACAGAGTTTACCAGACTTCTTGAGCTGTTTTGCAGTTGACAACATTTTCAAACAGCTCATCATCTATAGATTGAAATAGGATATTTTTGGTCTTTTTGTCTCTTTGAACATCCTTCTTTTCGTTGTCGGTCAATTCTTCTCTTTTCTTTGCTACTAGCTTGTTTGGATCTTCAGTTGTTAACGCAAGCTTCATTGGTATGACTGGCCCATTAAGTACTATCTCGAACAGCTCATCATCTATTGCATCCATGTAAGCCTGCATACGAACTTTCCAGTTAGCAAATTTTTCTTTATTGCACATTGGTGGTCTGTTACCTCCACCGAGTTCTGGTCTGTTCTTGTTGTGTGTCATTAGATCTACTTAAGCTTGTAAGGCTTCAAATGTGAGAACCTGCTCTAATACCAATTGTTAGTTCCCAATGACACGAAAGATATCTAGAAGGGGGGTTGAATAGATTCTTTAAAACTTTTTCCTTATTTTGGTTTTATGAAAGAATGAATTATTAATCAAATTGTTTAGCACAACAGAATATGATTTAGTTACCCCTTCTTTAAAATGTTAATGTAATAATTCAACAAGCAGATATAGCAGTTAATAAACACAAGATAAAAGACACCAGATTTTAAGTGGTTCAGAGTTCACAAGACTCCTACTCCACTGTTCTGCTTATTGAGCAGCAAATCCACTAAGGATGCTATTATAATTTTTGAATCACTAAGATTCCTTCAAGACCAGTAGTCTTGAAACTCTAGTTCACTAAGAACTCTTCAAGTCCAGCAGAATTGGATACTCTAGTTCACTAAGAACTCTTATCGTGAGTAGTGATGGTTTTGGTGTGCTACTAAGTTACGTTTAGCATATGTTTCTGAAGAACTTAGTAGCGAATCAAGATTCATTTCAGTTTGATCTTTTTGAACTCTTGCGTATATCTTTCTTTCTTGCGTAATTCTTCCTTTTATTTTGCTTGTATTGAATCTGGGCTTCTCAAGTAGAAGCTTTAGATTTCTTCCCGTTTGAAATATGCTCTTTTCTTCAATTTCTGTCTGTTACCTCACAATTGTAGAGATGTTGAATATTATATTCATTTAGCTCATTAATGCTTTGACGAGGTATTAATTGACCTGCAAATACTGTCCAAAAAGGTGTTTCCTTTTTCCTTGGGACAAGACATGACAGTCGTAGGTTTCTACCAACTTTCATAGAGTCGTTTGGTCTTTCATAGAAATATGGCTGATAGGACACCATCTTCTGACTTTACTGCCTTGAAAGTCTTCTCTCTATTGTATAGCGCGCTTTGGTCAGTCCTCTGATATTTTTGACTTTAGGCTCTTGGAAGAGGTTTATCTGACACATTAATGCATATTGTTCTTCTTGATGAAGTTTCTTCTGTCTTATAGGACAAGAAAAGAGTCATCAGAACTTTTAGGTTTTTGATCGTAATGTTACTTACATGTCTCTTGTTTGCTTAATTCTATGATAGAGTTTTACTCTACGGTTACTCTGTTGGTCGTAGAGTCCGTTCTACGCTTGAGCTTCTTCCTTGATCGTAGTGTTTTCCTGGTATGGAATCATAGAGTCCACTCTATGAACAGACTTAGTCGTTGAGTCTTCTTTGCTTGGAGTCGTATAGTCCATTCTACGATCAGACTGACTAAACAGATATAGCACAAGATCAACCTAACAGATTTGATCATATCTAACTAAGTCCTTATACATCATAAACAATCAAGGGACTTTACAACTCAATACATTCATATTCAAAAGATCAACCTAACAGTTTGGATCTTATCTAACTAAGTCCTTGTACATCATACACAATCAAAGGACTTTACAACTTTACTATTGAATGCATTTAGCACCTTAGATCTTATCATCAAATCAAACATGCAATGTTCACATAAAATTTTGAGGCAAGGATATTTTTAGCCAACCATGCTTCAAGATGCCAAAGTCTTCGTCAAAAAATACCATAAATGTCAACTATTTGCCTCAGTATCACACCAGCCTCCCTAAAAGCTTACTAAAATCCTATCCTTAACCTTTTGTAGTTTGGGGAATAGATATACTGGGGCCACTCCTGCAAGGTAAAGGCCAAGTGAAGTTTGTGATAGTTGTTATTGATTATTTTACTAAATGGGTGAAAGCTAAGCCTCTAGCCAAAATCACCGAAAGAACATGTCTTCAATTCCTTAAAGAGTAAGTGGTCCACCGGTTCGGCATACCAATGGTTTTGGTTTTGAACAACGGCCTACAGTTTGTTGGTAGGGAATTTAAGGGATTTCTAAAAAACTTGGCATTCAGCACTGTCGGACTTCAGTAGCCCACCCTCAGGCAAATGGCCAAGTCAAATTCACTAATAGGGCACTCCTCAATGGAATAAAATGGAGGTTGGAATATACAAAAGGGGCTTGCCCTGAGGAGTTCATGCACGTCCTTTGGGCCTAGCAAATAACTCCTCGGACTACCACAGGGGAAACACCCTTTAAGCTTGTTTATAGAGCCGAAGCCCTAATACCTATTGAGATCGGGATACCCTTATCAAGAGTACAAAATTTTAATGAAATTCTCAATAATGAAGGACTTCGGCAGACTAGTTACCTATGGTGAACGATCTGTTTTCGATGACTATGGCCCGAAGCCCCAAAGTAAGATCGCCCAGAAAAGTAGAGGCAACAGACCCTTGCAGCCAGTCAGCTTCCTTTCTATACCAACCTTCAATGATATTATCCACGTTATCCTTAAGATTCTTTATCTGGTCAGTTTGAAGCTTGGTAATATTCTCAGACTGCTCGAGAAGCTCCTTTTGCTTATGAGCTTGGGTCTCCAAGTCCTGATGCTCTTTTTCAAACATCAGTCTCTTATCTTCTTCGGCCTCTGCCTTCTAACTAGCTTCTTCGACCAACTTTACATATTCATCCTTCTTCTATTTAGCAATCTTCAACTCTTTTCTTAGGGCATTCATCTGTTTTTCATGCTCGCCCTTCTCATTTCGAGCTGCCTCGTAGTCATTCTTCATGATATAAAATGCATCATGTTGAGCAATCAGCTGGTTACGAATCTTCTCTTTGTCTTTCTTGGCATCATCACACTCTTTGAAGGCCTCTCCCAATTGGCGCTCTGAAGCCTTTTGCTCATCAGAAACCCGGATGAGAACTGCATTTCCCTGCATTAAGAGAATAAGATTTAGCTGTTGGACGGACAACAGATAGCTCGTGAAACTAATTGATGAACATGAAAATCCATTACCTTGGCGTGAAAAGAAAAAAGTAACTCCATAAGAGTCTTCAGGTCGGCTCCTTCAAACCCTGTTGTGTCAAAAGGGCTCATCGAGGACCCATGGGTCCCAAAGCAAAGGACTTCTTCAGACACTTTATGTTTCTTGGCCTCTATCAGCGAAGAATCAGACCTCTTCTACTTCCTCCTCAACGATTCCATATTATCAATAACTAAAGATGTGGCATCAACAAGAAGAGGTACTTGTGGCCACTTATCTTCGTCGTTGGCAAATAGGCCAACAGTTGAGCTCTTTGGGTTTCCCTCGATCGATAGAGCCAAGTCGACCTTTGTCTCAACGGACAAACTAAGTACCAACTTCTTCTTTATGAGCCTGGGTCTGTCAGGCCTTAGATTCTTGTTCCTGGATGCTTTTTCTCTTGTCTTCTTCACCATCTCCTCTGCCTTGGAGGAATTTGAAGCCTTGGAGGACCTAGAAAGGTCCTTATTTGCCTCTGTCGTCGCAACTGGATCTTTAACACTAGTAGTCTTTTTATCCCAAGCAGCCCTAAGCTTTTTGACTCCAGACAGTTTGATCTTCTGTGCTCCAACAGCTTCAAGATGGCTTCATTATCAGGATCTCTTCCCTGATCGGCCATTGCAAAACAAACATAAGGCGGGATTAGTACTCTGTCAGTATAAGTTAAAGCAAATGCATAACACATATGGAAAAGACTTACAACAGAAAGAATATATCCAATCTTGGTCATTAAGGAGATCACAGTCCCACTTCATTGATGGTATCTTGGAATAAAGATCCTCGAATGTCTCCAACCTTGTTTGTGATATCCAGTTAGGGTTTAGTTGATCTTTGTTGGGATTTGACCAAGGTCCGACAAACTCAGTGTCCAGCCCCTTAATAAAAAACCAATCCCCATGCTACCCCTTCTTGCTCAAAGGGGTATCCATCAAGGTTTCCCTACCCACATTCTTATTATTTGGAAAAACCCATTTTCTTTACTATTGGTGATATAAAAGAGTTGGAAAAAGAAATCTAGGGCAGGATTGATAGACTCTTGAGTAGATAAAGCAATAAAACTATGCAGATGAATAAAAGAGTTAGGGGATGACTGGTTTAAACTAAGGCCAATGGTGTGTAATAGTTTAAGAACGAAGTGACGAAGGGGAAATCGAAGTCCGAAGACTAGAAGTTGCCGATGGATCAGAATCCATCCCCCCTCGGGTTGCCAGTACACCCTTTCCTCTACTGTGGGCTTCCTAATTTCATATGAATTAGGGATATAAAACTCCGCCTTTAACAACTGGTAGTGATGATCTTTGATAGATGAGGGGATATTAACTACCCTATACACAAGAGCAAAGTAATTTGTGCTATTATATTCCTCTACATCCCTCATTCGCTCGATGACAACAGGTTTCCAAGGAAGACCCCTTTGGGATTCCTGGTACAGCCATAATGATTTCGTCCTCAACTTGGGAAGATGAAGCACAATCTTCTAAAGCTTTATTCTTTTTAACCATTTCGGAAATAACGAAAAAAGGGGAAGATAACTTACTTGAGACTAAATAGAAGATCAAAGAATGAATAGAAGATTGAGAAATGAGTTAGTTTTATGAGGTTATTTAAACCTTTTTGTGTGAATAATTGATTATGTGATTAAGTGAATATGTGATTAAACTCAAGATTTAATTAAGGGGACTCACTAATAGACTAACTAAATTAGTGGACTAACCCTAAGGTTTTAACATCGAAAGAATTGATAAAATTGTATATTAATTAAATTGAATATAGTGTGTAAATTAAATTTTGTAAATTAATTAATATGAGTATTAATTAATGAGAACAGTGTGAAATATGAATAATAATAATTAATAATTCAAGTAGTAGGTAAATACTAGTTAACTAGCTTGATTAATTAATTAACCAAGCCCACTCATTTTATTGATTATGAACTTGGATAATTAATGTGTAAATTAATTAAATTGGTCCAACATGGATTAATTAGTAGCCTAAGTATGGAACTATTAAACTTGGCAAACTAGTAGCCCAACTCATTTAATGGGAGCCCAATTGATGATTTAAATGAGGTCCAATTATTAGCCCACTTGGTATTTAATTTGTGTAGCTCATTTATTTATTAAAAACAAATAAGTTGACAAACAATTTGGGACACAAGACCCTTGTATTGCCAGCAATGAAGAGAGGGAAAAGGACCAAGATGTTGTTCAAAGTTTTATTTAATAATTACCTAACTTGTGTTGGATATTGTGTGCACTAGACTTGATGGTGTAGGTGATGAATTAGTCATTTAGCCACCCTAACTTATAAGTCCTACAAAGCTAGCTTAATGATGCTAAAATAGATATATACATTTCTTATATCTAATAACTATTGCAAGTATACTTGCATTAGTGGGATTAAGTTAGTCATTTTCATCTTCTTCTTTTCTAAGTCTAGAGAGCATTTATGAGAAAAAGAGCTTGTGAGCTATTTTCTTGAGAGAAAAAGAAGAGAATGCCGCCACCTTAAGAAGAATAAAGAGAGGGAGTGTTGATGCCATCTAACTTTGTCACCTACTTTGGAAAAGAAAGAAGAAGAGCCACTAGATCAAGGTATTAACCTTATTAAAAATCCTAGCTTTGCTCTTCTTATTTTTTTTATGATAAAATGTTATGTTGAAGTTCTAAGTGACTATAATCTTGCTAAATATGTGTATATAGGTTAACATGTATCTAACTTGTGCATTAGTATTTGTTTATGTCAAGAATCTTGAAAAAAAGCTCAAAAACACCTTTACCGAAAAAATAAATCGGAGCAGCCCACTCTCAGAGTTACTATTCACGTTCCGTAAGTTGGATTCAAGATCCGTCGACTCCAAGTGATAGAGATATTCGATACGAAAATTCTCCAAGTGGAATGACTAAAAATCGATTTATAATGAGTGAGTTATGATTTTTCTAACAAAAGACCTTGATGTCGGAGACAACGCACTGGCACTCGGCTGTTTGGCCACTTTTAGTGGCCAAACCTTGTCCAAATAAATGATCTGATGATTGAAAATTGTAGTTTAAGAAGATACGAAGCTAACGAGACTGACTAGAGGTCAATCGGAGTTATAGAACTTAAGATATAAGCGTTTCCACTTGAGACCCCAAATCTGGACCAATTCTGAAAAAATGAAAATGTTCTGCCGGTTCACATTGATCGAACCAGACTTTTTCTTTGACTGAACGGTTCGGCCGAATTCCGGCTGGTTCCGACGACGTGTCCTTGACAGAAGTTACTCGGTTTTGCGTGTAATATTTTATAAAAATGAGTTTGTATTTTTAGCATGTCATATGGTAATTTCCACAATTAAAATGTGATTAAACCTTACTAATTAAACGAAAAATGCTAAATTAATATTTTTAATTTCTGAAATATCATAAATATGTTAATTACTTGTTATTTAAGTAACATTAAATAATAAGTAAGATTAATTAACAAATTCATTATTTTTAATAGTATTCAAGGTTTAAAAAGGTACACCAATTAAATTATACCTAAATATTAAATATATGATTTAAGTATTTAATAATAATATCAGAGAGATAAAGTAAAAAAATTAATTATTTATTATTTAATTGAGAATTAAATAATAAATAAAGATAAGTAACTAACTAATTATTATTTAATTAATATTAAATAATAATTAAAGAGAGATAAAATTTATAAATTAATTATTTATTATTTAAATAATATTAAATAATAAATAAAGATAAGTAAGCAATTAATTACTTTTTAATTAGCATTAAATAATGATCAAATGAAATTTAAGTTAGTAAATTAATTATTTATTATTTAATTAAAAATTAAATAATAAATAAGGATAAATAAAATAATTATTATTTAACCTTAAATAATAATTAAAGTAAAATAAATAAATAAATAAATATTATTTAATTGACATTAAATAATAATTAAAGAGTATTAAAATTAGTAAATTATTTAATTATTATTTAATTTCTTTAAATTAAATAATAAGTAAGGATAATTACTTAATTAATATTAAATAATAATTAAAGGAGAATAAAGTTAAAACAATAATTATTTATTATTTAATTATTATTAAATTAAATAATAAGTAAGTACAATTAGTTATTATCTAATTAAGACTAAATAATAATTAAATAGAGATAGAGTTAATAAAATAATTTGATTTTAATTATGCACTAATTAAACAATTATAATAAATTTTTTAAGGGTTTAATAAGTGTTTAACACTTAAGAAAAATACTCTTAACTTATTAAATCATTAACCTAAGAATTTTTTTTTAGTGTCTATAGGGTTGATGATAGTATATCGAATGATGTGAATTACGTGTTAGACTTAACTGATAAATAATTTCTTATTGAGCGTATAGATGTACTTATACGCAGTACTAATGTACTTATACGCAATACTAATTGATAGACCGACTTTATCAATATTTGGTCTTTCAAAGCCAGTTAATTAAAACTAGTTACTTATAGCTGAACAGATATGCAAGTTCCTTACCCTGACTTCTTATGCTATTGAAGATTGTTTAATTGAGCTTGAGTGTTAATTCTCAAGCATGTGCTAAGTGGGTTAATTATTTAAAATTATCTCATACCATTGTTGTTGATATTCGCACTGAGTGCATTTGATTTCGTACAGTCTTTGACTTGTACTTATTTAAAGTTCTATATTGCATGAACTGTTCAGAGTTGAGTCTAACCCATTGTTCGGCTAGTCATATTTATGTTAAAGATTTTAAAAGCTATCCAAATCATTTGAGGGTGCGGATTCTTGGACTGTTATGAACACCCCTTAAATATAGGGGAGTACCCCATGTATCTAATATAAGATACAAAACATAGAAATTAAATGTTATGCATATACATAGTGTACAAGAGATTGATCCCCTCTAGTACGTATTTCTGAGCCAGTAACCAAAGGGTCAATCAACTATTGATTCCATTGGAAGTTTACTGTTCATGGTCTACTTGACTATCTTTTACTCTAAATGAAATTATTATTCTTACTTCCGTTATTCATATTGTTGAATTCTTTTCAGATATTCCCTTCATTCATGATATACTATTTATTCTTGTTATTTAAACTTGTTGAGCAAATTAGTTGCTCATTCTTACTATATCATGAACTTTATTGCAGTTAAAACCGAGACTTCAGGGAAGGGCAAGGGTAAAGAAAAGATGAAGTAATAAACTTCTAGCAGCAACACTTTTGTTTTATGCTTAGTTCCTTTACTCTTATTGTAATTTGAACCCTAATTACTGTTCTAGGATAAGTTTGTACTTTTGTATTAAAATTATCGAATCTTGGGACTAGTAACACCTTTTGGATGAAAAACATATATTTATTATTCCGCATTTAGTTATTGTATGTTGTTTAGAGATGGATGTTTGTATTGGATCGTGATGACCGGATCCGGGTATTTGGGACCCAAATCTGGGGGCGTCACAGAAGTTCTGTTACAAGGGCTTCGAAATAAATAGGACGCCTCATATCTAAAAGGAATCCCCGAGCATATGAAGGAATACCTTCCTCGGTTTAACGCCTTCGGTCCCCCAAGGAATCGTTTCCCCATTCAGGACTCTCAGCTTATGAACCCCCGAAACCTGTAATTTACTCCTCCAACCCATGATATACGCTGAAAGAGTGGAGGGCAATGTTGGGATATATATTTTACCTACCGCCATGGGCCGATCACGCTGGGCTCGGCCCTGTGGTCCACTGGCTTGGTCCATATCCAAGAGGTTTCCTTAGTCTAGCAAGATTGGGTTAGCATCCCATGCCCACTCGGATGCTAGTTACTCACCACGTCCAATTAGATTTGGAGTAACTTATCCCAACTGGAATAGGATGGTAGTCACCCTCTTCAACTACCCTCTCCAACTACAACTCCTCAATCATACACTCCTAACGGGAATGGTAAAGAGTAAGGATTATAAGTACCTAGTAAAGCTATACATTAAGGGGTTCTAAGATTTTACCCTACTAAATACTTTGCCTCCATTGTTAACTTACTTTGACACCTTACTTACTCTTTCACCGGAGGAGTCCCAAACAGCCCAAACCACCGGGACTTTTGTGCAAGTACCCGTTTGAACGAGTGGTTGAAAGTGCGGACAGATTCAAGCGTTAACAATATCTTAAATTCATGTTTTAACATCATTCAAAGATCATTAACATGTTTAATATCATTTATTCACCAACTCATGGATCTAAAAATTTTAAGGTTCATCACCAACATGTTTTTCTAGAAATATTACAATGGCTTCTTTTTAACTTCATTTTTTTTTATCATTCCACTTGATGTATGTCCGTATTTCATAGATCTTGGGCCAAAATAGCTTCCACATCACACACATATATTGGACTAACCGATAATTACTCCCTACTAGACTTAATCACATAACACTTGGGCTCAATTATTCTTGATCATGAACTTAATTCATAATTTACTTAATTATCATCTTGGATTTATATTAATCATCTTTCATGAATTAAACAAACCCTTGACTAATTCATCAACATAATTATATCTTCATCAATTATCTTAACATTTTATCTTGCCACACAAGGCTTAACATTCAATCCATCTTAGCTTCTTCTTTTAATTCATACATAATTCAAATTCATTGGATTAGTTACTTCATACCATTTTATCACATATTACACATACACACATAAGTGCACATAATTATTTGCAAATAATTTCTCATTTTCATAAAAAATATTCTTTACAAATTTCTTGGTTATTACACAAATTACCTTCAACATTATAAATGTTTTATGTCAATAAAAAATTATCAAAATTTTGTGAAAAGAAATTATATAAACTTACTCATGGCTCACACGGGCTATCAAACTTGTTAAATATAATTTAATAAAAACTACTTTTAATTATTTATTTATTTTTATAAAAAAAAATCAAAAATATCACTAACATTTGCTAGAAATACAGCTGTAGTGATGTGATGATATTCAATTTACCTACAATATAAGTAAAGGATTGTTGAGAATTTCATATCACTTTATCATGAATGCTTTGGTGACTAAAGATGTATACATGCACAATGATATGATTGGTTATTAGTAGGCTCACTCATGTACAATGAATCATTAGCTAGTTAAACGTCATTTTGTTAGTTATTTTTTGCAAAATTATTATAATTATTATTTTATTTTATTTTGTTAATTTAACTTACACACCTATCTTGGCTTTTGTCAAGAATTGAATTGAACTCCCAACTTGATGGATACCATGGGTTGAGTAATACCACTCGAGCTAATAACCTTCGATAAAAAAATATTTTGTTACTATAGCAATACTCATATGACACTTCAATATTTTAAAATTAGAAATACAACTCTACTTTTAGAACAAATTGAAATATTAAACTATATCTCTAATTTTGAAAAGAAGGAAGTACGCAGATCAGATCGGTTGCAATAATTATAACTTGTGAGAGTTGATCAAAGCCTTCAACCTTCCATAACCGCAAAATTCGAAAGCTGATGGATTGCATGCAAGGAGTTGAAGAGCAGTCATACCATCACCGTCTCCATGGTCAAGTAAATATTCATATTTTTTGGCAATCCGAAAGGCCAACTCTGTTTGCATTTCAAGGTAAGCCAAATTCGAATATTAGAGTTTGAGATAAATTGGAAACATGAAGACTGAGAAATAGGCTGAAGTCAGGAACTATCCCTTCAAATTTTTAACTAGGCATGAAGTAATTACCCAGTTCTCATCCAGGCGGCCTTATAGCATAAAAAAAAAAAAAAAAAAAAGCTTGGGCTTTAGCCCTATTTTAAAGAAATACCCTAAATTTTAAAATACAATAAGTAACCCATGTAAAAAAGTATTATAAAAATATAAGTTCAATCAATCATTTAGGGTCCATAATCTAATCCAAATAACAATATAAAAAAAAGCTTCATTTAAATAAAAAATATTAATACTCTCTCCGTCTCAAAATAAAAGTCATCCATTGACTTTTGTAGTCAAATTGACCATTTTTAAAATTAACAATTAAACATATATATTTAGATTTTAAAAAAAATAAATATTGAGATTAGTACTAAATTTTATACAGTTTATAATATTTATAGACTTTTTACATATATATTAAATAATAATAAGATATATTGATTTGAAAAATGATCAATTTGATCATAAAAATCAATGGAGGACGTACCAAACATAAAAAATCTCATTTAAAAATATCGTTTTAGATCCCAAATTATTTTGAGTCACCTTGCTCTCATGAGTCATGACTAGCATTTGAACTGAATGAATCGGGTAATGAAAACAAAGGCAGCCTAATGAAACAATCGCATGAGTAACTAAATTAAAATTATTAAAACTTGAGTTTCATAACTCTATTTGGATTAAAATTTCAAGCAAAAAATTTCAATATAAACACCAATACAGAACTCCATTATAAAGTTAAATAAAATTTAAATAATTCAAAAATTAATAATTATCCTACATTTAATTGATTGTCTTAATAATTAGCATAATAACCCATTTTCCATGAGCTCGTACATTTTTATTTTCAAATCAAATTTTCTGAAATCCTAATATTCAACATTAAAATGATTTCGTTTAGATTTTGAAAATAAAAAATAAATAAGATAATTAGTAGGACTTCATACTTTGTTTATACTTATATTTTATTAATAGGAGCTATCTACTAAATATTAGGATAGCTAATCCTAGTTAGAAAATAGTTTCCTTTTAGAATTATGTTAGCTAGTTAATAATAAAATACTTATACTTGACATTTAATTACACTTTATTTTAATAATTGTAGCAAATTTAAGTTATGTAAGACGTCCTTACAATTGCTTTCTTATAAAACCACATTACTAATTTTTGTTTTTGACATGGTTGAACCGAACAAACCAAATTGTGCATTTAATTATACTATCAAACCATATGTTTCGATCATGTGCTATGTACATGCCAACATTTCAGTAAAAAAAATTCACAGAATCACCCATTAGGGTCCTTCACGCTTACTTAACTTTATTTTGGGTTAATTCCATTGTACATGCAAGTGTTTCTGCTTTGTGGCTCATTTATAAAATGGGTGGAATTTTGAGGGACGAAAGTGCTATTAACCCGAGGAATAGATGCATCAATTTTGCAATTGAAATATGACTGTAGAAATAAGTGGCAAATTGAAGGACAAAAGTTCCATTCAGGCACACTAGAAAAACTTTATTTATACAATATTGTTTCATCACCTTATTCATACAATTATTGTAAATATCACACAACATATAAATATGACCAATTCCATAATGGCATTTGCTTTTGTAGAAAAACTACCAAGTGAGATTAACGATTCAGAATTTCAAACAAGACAATGGGAACTTTCACCTGTAGAAGACCTTGTGATAGTGTAGACGACTGGAACATCGGCTTCAGTTTTATTCTTCTCACCCAACGATTGATCGATATTTTTACAGTTAGACCGAGGAAAATAAGAACCTATTTTTATGAGAGTGTGCTTGAAAGTTCCCATGAGAGACAAATAAAGAGGCATGTAAACGCCTGCGAAAACTGTGACAGGGAGAAATGCAACAGTGTATAAGGCTATTCTTGTCCACTGTTCGTTATTACGGATCATAAGAATAACTGTTGCTGCAAATGCCAACATCATCATGGTCACAGATAAGAGTAGGCACGTAATGCCTAGCATTAGCTTCTGTGGAAGCGCTTGCTTAAATTCTCGTAACTGAAACGATGAAGTTAGAATCGACAAAAATATAACGACGGCTGTTAAACAGAATGTAAGCGAAAGGACATCACCGATGGTGAATATGACGAAGAAAGTTTGATTAAGAAGAACTGGAGAACCGTCTGGATTTGAACCTCCAGGTACTGTGTAGGCTGCTGCAAAGGCAACAGTGGCAATGAGTACCGCAATAATTGAGCAGTTTTCTGCCGTACGCTTTAGCCATTCTTGGGATTTGTCTCGAAGGGCTTCCTTGTTGAGAGCTAATAGCTCTTCAGCAGTCTCACCATCTTTGTTTGTGTGCTTGTGGAAGTGGGGTTTAATGACTTTCTTTATGCGCTGCATGGACAAAAAATGATGCGAAGACTATAAGCTATATCTAAGACAGTTATATACGGAGTTCAATTTTGTTGTAGTATTATCTATCTCATCTATTGCCTTAATTCTATGTATTGTTGTACTTAATCATTATCTAATTATCTGTAACTACGTGAAGAGCAATACATTGGGACGTATAGTAATTTCATAACCTAAAAATAATCTAATGACATTAAATCTTTGTTAGGCCACCCTTTACTGAATTTAACTTCCATGAAATTGTCTTCGACTCACAACGTGTCAAGCCTATAGAAATGAGTTGCATTTTGTATACAACAGTTGTAATTGTATAATATAGAGGTCATCGAAATTCTCTTACTATATAAATGCAACTTGTTGACCGATAGTAAAATGTGGGACAACTTCATGGAATACATATAATATTTAATTACCACGTAGGCAAATTAAGGTTGCACAATTTTGTCCTTCCTAAACGTACTCGAGTAAAGAATTTTATTATATATTAATAATGTGCAGAATTACATATGGATGTCTCTCCAAATTGCCAACTAATCTCTCAATTATCAATGTAAACACTTACCTTTTTATAGTTGTCATTTAGTGTCAATTATGTTTCTTGGATCGATTTTTCCCTAATTTCATTTCACATGCTAGTCATGCTCCTGTTAATGGTGATGTCTTTGTCTTCGACTATGTAAAATACTCGGTTCAAGTGTTAGTATTGTGAATAATATTTACATCATCAAATAACAAATATATTATGACTAGCACGTGAAACGAAATTAGAAAAAAATCAACCTAATGAATAGAATTAACAACTAATATAAGGAGGTAAATGTTTACTTTGGTATTAAAGGATTATTTTCAAATTGTGACAAATTGAAAGGACAGTTCAACCTTATTAACGTGCACGTAAAACTTGAAGAAAAATTTGTGCACCTCAAACAAGAGTAAATCATCTTGCAACTGGAATGAAGGGCTGCGCTTTGCAGTTTGCTCCACATCTTCATTGATAAACTTTTTTCCAACCATATGTAGAATGGAGTTCCCCTTTGCATCACACTTTCGTATCAGTCGCCGCATTGGAACTTCCATTTTCTCCACCATTTCGAATATCACCATTTGGCGGTACTTAATAGCTATGTGTAAAATACATCTACCATCCTTATCAATATGCTCAACCGCCTGAGGGTGCAATCTTAGGATTTCTTCAACAATCTCAAAACACCCTGTCTGAGTTGCCACAAGCAACGGTGTTTTCTGTTTCTCAGCTTTCTTCTTTTCAGCCTCAATCTTCTTTAGTTCATCCTCAGTCTTCTTCTCGCCATTTTTTGAATCGACAGTTCTTTTAGCATCTTCTTCATCTACAGATTTTTTATCATTTTCTCCGTCTCCGGATATTTTAGCATCGGTTGTGCCTACATAATGTGTAGCCTTCCACGATTTATCGCTTTTAATTAAGAGTTTTGCAAGTTCTACAGCTGCATTATATCTTTTTCTTTTTCTAAGCATTTCGTCCCACCAAGGTACGCTGTAATGTGATGTAACTTTTCCAAGAGAAACCAAACTTACAGTCAGTAATAAATATGATAAGGCACTACATGTAATTTAATAATTATTTACCTAATTGTTAATTATCATACCAGAGATGACAAAAATAGAATAATGCCAGGTTTTATGTTGACAAAATATTGATAACTTGTACTGTGTAATTTATATATCATTGTTTTTGTCTTGGTAAACTAGACAGTTTTTGTTACCTAGCATTACTTGACAAAATATATTTGGAAAAAAGCTGGCTAGAATGTCCATTGTGAATATTGGCACTTGGATCAGATATGGAAAGAGGAAAAGAAAAACCAACAGTAGAACTGAAATTTTATATACCTTTAGGCAGATAACTACCATCTTCATTATTTTTGATACCTAAAGCACCAAATTTATGTGGTATTAGGTTGTTAGAGAATAATAATAATGCCATACATATATATATATATATATGGAAATATAATTTAAGACATACTTTAGCTAAGCTCGGCTAAGACTACTTAACATAGATACATAATTTTATATAAAACTCAAAATTAAAGATATTTTTTATTATTATTATAAAATTCAAAAATAAAAAAATTAACCCTAAAAGATAAAACTATATCGTTTTGTTAAATAGCCTTACTCAAGCTTAGCTAAGACGCGTAACATTCCTCCCGGCACGCACGCACGCGCGCATGTATCTATGTATAATATAGAATAATTATTATCTTTTGGACCAATGGGTTCAAAACTTACGAGAGTCCATAAAAGTTTTCAGCCATCCTTTACCACGAAATTCGAATGCTAATGGATTGCATGCAAGAAGTTGGAGAGCAGTCAGTTTATCAGCGTCTTTTTTGTCGTATAAATATTCGTACTTTCTCGCAATCCAAATGGCCAACTCTGTTAATATTTCAAGAAAAAAAAATTAAGATAAATAAAAAGGTTGAATGACAAAAATATCTCGCCAAGTTGTCGCTTAATTTTAATTTGGCTCTTTAAGTGGTAGAATTCTTAATGGAGTCCTTCAAGGGACCTATTTGATTCAGTTAATGACTCTTGACATTGGCTTCGAATCAATTAAATTTTTTGTCATGAATAACTCAATTGAATCAAATTGACCACTTAAAAAAATCGATTGAAATTTTGCTACTTAAAAGGTCAAATTGAAATTGATCACGACTTGAAGGGACACTTTTGCCATTGGACCAACTAAAAATCTGGAAAAAAGGAGTTGCTCGCTCGGATAGTTAAACTAGCTGCTTTTTTTTCTTTTTTTGATCAGCAAAAATTAAATTTTATTATGGTTAAAATGGATCCGGTTATAATAAAGTTGACACTAAATTCACCCTAATAAGTTTATATAACTTTTCATTGCATTAAGTATAGAAAAATATTGCATTAACCGTTGAAATAAAAAGTTATATAACTTATCAATGTAATTTTTTTTTTAATAATGAATGCAATAATAAGCTATATAGAACTTACTGCGGTCAAGTTGGTGCAAATTTTTTTTAACAAGTCCGATGATACTAAAGCTAAAATTTGGAATTTCTAGGGTAATCTAAAATTTGGATTTGCTTAAATATAGACCATTCATTTAATGTCAAGTGTTAAAATAATACCATGTCATTATTAATTATAACTAATAATCGTAAAATAGTCTAGTCATCCACCAACTCACACCTTCTCTTTCATCCCTATCTAATTTTATCCCTTAATCAGGGCGCAAGTTTTTTTCACTCTCCTCCCAGAATCCCTCCATCCCCACGACTCCATCTCTTACATGGAAGTTGTTTATGCGCATCTGCCCAATGAGTATTTTGTTTAATTCCCATCAAGCAATTTCGATTTTAATTTTAATTTTTTTATAGTATAAACCTTTAAATTATGATTACTATTGTGGAGTTTTGAATTAATTTACATGAATTTTTTGTTTATCCCCACCATCTTGCAACTTCGACAAAAAAATTAAAAATAAAATTAAAATAATCTAGAAAATAGCTCAACAAATTAATGCCGATCAAGGATAATTCCAGGACAGTCCATTCATTAAAACGTAGAGACTGAGAAAAAGAGCTTAGATCATCCTACTATTAAATAATTCTAGGTCAGATTCATTGGTAATTCAAATATGAAATAATGCGTCGAATATCAATCGTTTACAATTTTCAGTAATTCTGATTTTCATATGCAAATTGGTAAACCCCTCTGTCATTGATTATCTAAGACCAATTTGTTGCGGACTGATGATGAAATTAAAGAGAATATTGTGTGAGTTATTGGATGAGTTGGATTTATAATAATTATTAAATTTAATTAAGAATGATGTGGTAATATCTTAATCTTAAATTTAAAATAAATGGTCTAGATTTAAGGAACTCCAAATTTTGGATTACCTTGGAAACTTCAAAGGAGCTTGATCCTTAAAGCAATGGGCCAGCATGCAAAAATGTTCTCCCTCCATCCTCGAAAGGATGAACAAAATATAAATTTCACACATATTAAGAAAAATAAAAATAAAGTAAATAAAGTTCTAAATTTCTCCTTATTGGTCCCACAAGAATTATAAAGTGATGAGTAGTTTTATTTTTTATACGAGTGGACCCCATTAAATGATATAATTACGTACCGTTCACTTTATGTATTTTATCTCATTCTTTTGGAAACAAAAATAATTATACTTTTAGTTATCCTTTTGAGGACGAAGGGAGTAATTTGTTTTGATGATGTGTGTTAATGACTTTATAGTACTAACAAATAAACATATATATGTGAACCATTCAAAACTTTACATACACCCACATTTTGGCAGGCACCAAATTAAAGGATCACTAAATTACATTTTCTATCCAATTCCCCTAAAAGATATTTATTAACAAAAAATAATACATTTAGTAACACAATAACACTTCTTTCAAATAATTATGTTGTTGATCCCACCACTAAAAACAATATATCTACCGCTAATTGTTTATTGAAAAAAATTTGGTGAAAAGTGTTTTCAAAGGGATCATAATCCCAAATTGAAAGCTATATTTGACTAAAAATCTACATACGGTACAAGAATTTGGATGGTGAATACGGTATTTTGAAGAGCTTGACATGAATACTATTTTATTTTGTCAATTTTTTACATTAAAATGAAGTGTTCATGTCCTTGTTCTAATATTGAGTCATATATGGGAACTGTAAAGTGAAGAATCTTTGTGACATAACTAAGAAATATAAATCAAATAATGCGTGTAAGAATTAGTGGGACTAATTAGAAAATAAAAACACATACCAAAATGTTCGGCTGCAATGGCTGCATGAAGTACAGTACTACCATCACCCTTCTTGTGAAATTGCTTCGCCATTTCTTCTTTCTCAGAAATCTGGTTCAGCTGCTCAACAAGAAACTTGAACATCTTCATTTTGCCATAACGGGCTGCACGAAAAAGAGGCGTTTCCTTGTTGTCGTTCAGGGCAGTTAGTAACTGGGGTTGTAGCTCCAGCATCCTTTGAGCGACGGATTGAAATTCGTCGTAAGTGGCTGCCTCGTGGAGAACAGTATTTCCAACGGCATTTGCATGCATCATTAACTTATGGTCTTTAGACAACTTAGCCAACAATTTGTCTACTAAATTCACCTGCATGGAGTATAAGGCAACATGGAGGACTGAGTCCTTGTGTATGGTTATCACGTGCATAGGACCCTCCTCTTCTGGAAGATTTTTGCAAAGCGAAAGTGCCTTACTCTCATCTTTCTTAATGAGAGCGTGGTATAGCTCTGCATCCAAATCAATAGCCATGGAAATTAAAGAGAAAATTGAAGGGTAAAGAGGTGGTAGTTATAGAAGTAAAGATGAAGAGGCTAAGTAGCTACAACACACGTTTATATATGCATGGATATATGTTACGATGTGCATCGCGCTTTGATATTCTGGCTTGAAATTCAGTCAAGATAAATATTCATTTTTAAAACGTAGAAAACCATAACACTGCAACGTAGGACCTCAAATCTAATTATTGAAAAATTATGTATAAGTATGTGGTAAATGCAGTTCTTAATAGGAATAACATTTTTTTAATAGGAAAAAAAAAACCATTGATACTATCCGAGCAAAGATGTTATTGCCAAGACAAAGTAATAAGTATAACTTAAAATGTAAAATGGTGTTAAATGCTTATTTGGTCTAATAACATTATTTTTTTGTATAGCAATTATCAACAAATAATAAAATACCAAAAGACTATTAATTTTCTGAGCGAAGAGTATAACTCATAATGAGTAATTCTATCTAAACAAACTATGTACAAAGTACGTACAAATAGAATAAAAAGTAGTATACGGACTATTAAATTATGAGTAGTTCTATTTGCATAAAAAATTGTGTACAAACACAGAAAAAAAATAGTATGTGGGTACTACTATTTAAATTGTTGATAAGATTTATTATTTTTTTACATCATTCTTTTACTATCTAATACATGTGATAATAGTGTCTGTGCATAATTCTTAGTGCAAAATTTGTGTTCATAGAATTACTCTTAAATTATTGATCAGGTTTATTAAGTCTTTACAACATTTTCTTATGAGTAGTTCTAACCCAGAAACTTTACACCAAAAATCGTAAACAAATCATATAAGAAAAAATAGAAAGAATAATATATATTATGTGCACAAATTATACACAAAAATAGGACATCACGTATTGCTTACAAATAAAAATATGTAAAATATCTAATAGTAGGTCCTAGTTCCTATTTTCTCTCTTATTTATACTGTTTGTACACTATTTTTTGTTTATAGTTTGTGTCTATAGCATTACTCAAATAGAAAATAGGAAGTTGGACCTCCCACTTGAATTCTTTACACATCTTATTGGTATACATTACACGTCTTATACCATTCGTGCACAATTATTTATGTATAATTTGTGTACATAAAATTATTCTTTTCTTATTATTCAATACATGTAATAAAAAATTTGCACACAATTGTTCGACAATTAATGTAAACCTGAGACCTTTCAAATGTAATATTTGTATATATGAACTTATTTAGTAGTCAGTGGCGGATCTAGAAATTTTATGTTGTAGGGTCGAGTTTGTACTTTTAATAGGACACATTTTTAACCCAAAAAAAGAAGAAGAAAAAAAGAAGTACATTCATATATAAAGAGAAATTCTAAACACATAACATGTTTAATGCATAAAAGGTTAATTTTTAGTAATTCTCTTTGGCAAAGAAAACAATATATGTAATGAAATACTAATGTCCGATAAATTTATTTGTGACATATTATAACGGAAATAAAGAGAGATTATTATTTTGCTAAAAAAGGGTGCATTTTTTTATTGGTATTATAAAATTATACCACATTCTTAAATTCATCATAACAATTCATACCATCAACATAAAACTAAACACTTAGTAATGTAAGAATTAATATATGAAACAAAAAATATTTCTTTAAAAATTCATAAAATTTGCAAAGCAGATTCATTTTTGTGAAATAGAGAGTAATATTTATGATTGCATTGTCAAAATAAAATTAAATTTTATAGCTTTAAATTTTTAAATTTTAAAGATTAACTTTAAAAAGTCAAAATGAAACTCATTTAGTAAGATGAATAAAATATTAATTATTATTGGTGTATATTTTTTTAAATATGCAGTATATATATAAGATTTAATCAAAAATTCCTTGGGGACGCAGACCCCACTGCCTCCGGTATTGGTCCGCCCCTGTTAGTAGTGTATAAACTTATAAAAACTAATTACAATATATATATATATATATATTATATTTTTAAAATTTAAATGAATCGTATTTATAAATCTTTAATTGAAAAATATCTCAAAACTCATATTAATTTTAATCTCATACTTAGCATGCTAAAAGCATAATAAGAAAAGAATAAATTTATGTACATGCATGCTTTTGAAAAGCAATTTACAAGTTCAGTAGGAATTTATTTAGTTTTAGTTGATACAATTATTATAATTGTATAATATATAATAAAAATTATTAATTACAAAATTTATTTTATTTTAAATTTTATGAGCCATAACAATTTTGAAATTTAATATACTGTTGTTTGACCTCTAAAATCAAATTATATCTCTAATTTTGAATAAGAGGTAGTATAAAAGACAATAATACTTAGGGGTGTTCATTCGGTTTAAACTGGACTAGACCGGACTGAACCATACCGAATTTATTCAAAAATCAGTACCAATACCGATTGAACTGGTATACCGAATCGGTTTATCGATTTTTTTTATAGAAAATTATTATTATTATTATTATTATTATTATTATTATTACTATTATTATTATTATTATTATTATTATTAGTAATTAATTAATTAATAATAATAATAATAATAATAATAATTTTAAAAAATAAAAAATAGGATAACCTGTACAACCGGTACGATTCGGGATATACCGGTATTGGTCCACCCCTGTTAGTAGTGTATAAACTTATAAACATCTAAAAGTACAATTAATTATAAGATATATATATATATATATATATATATATATATATATATATATATATATATATATATATATATATATATATATATTTAAATAAATCGTATTTATGAATCTTTAATCGGAAAATATCGCAAAACTCATATTAATTTCAATCTCATACTTAGCATGCTAAAAGCATAATAAGAAAAGAATAATTTTATGTACATGCATGCTTTTGAAAAGCAATTTACAGGTTCAGTTGGAATTTATTTAATTTTAGTTGATACAATTATTATAATTGTATAATATATAATAAAAATTATTAATTATAAAATTTATTTTATTTTAAATTTTTATGAGTCAAAACAATTTTGAAATTTAATATATTGTTGTTTGACCCTCTAAAATCAAATTATATCTCTAATTTTGAATAAAAGATAGTATAAAAGACAATAATACTTAGGGGTGTTTATTCGGTTAAAACTGGACCAGATCAGACCGAATCGATACTGAATTTATTCAAAAATCAGTACTGATACTGATTGAACTGGCATACCAAACCGGTTTACCGGTTTGGTATCGATTTTTTATCGAAAATTATTATTATTATTATTATTATTATTATTATTATTATTATTATTATTATTATTATTATTATTATTAATTAATTAATTAATTAATAATAATAATTATTATAAAAAATAAGATAACCGGTACGGTTCGGGATATACCGGACCATCAAAGCTCCGAACCGATACTGAATCGGTTATACCGGTATATCGAACCGATTACTATTTATATCGAATCGTCCGATTTAATATACACAAAAAACTGATTAAACCGGTATTTTTGAATACTCCTAATAATAACATAAATGTTTAACATAAAGTTCTAATAAAATATGACGGTTGATAATGCATTATTACTGACATGGAGACAATGAGTTGACATCAGTTTGGGTTAGGATCCCTCTCATTATATTTATTTTTTAATTTTTTTTAATATACATTTAACGATACAAATTAAATATTATAATTAATGACAAAATAATATTCATTGTAAATAATTAGAGACACAATAAAATTCATCTCAAATAATTATGTCACTGAAAGTGTTACTAAAAGTAATATTTGTGTCGCTAAATATGTATTAAGAAAATTTTAAGATAAGTGTAAAGGAGGGGATCCTAATTCTATAAATTTGGACCACTCTGTAAATTAACAATAAAATAACACAGGACTGGTAATAATGTTAGAGCAATTTCTCTCAATACACATTCAGCTACACAAATATTATATTTAACAAAAAAAATGTCATAAATAATTAGCAACACAATTAAATTCTTCACAAATAATTATATTACTGAATATGTCACTAAAAATAACATTTATATCGTTAAATGTGTATTCACATAAATAAAGTATAGATGTACTAGAGGGATCCTATTCCATTAATTATAACATCAGAATAATAAGCGTCAGTTGTTGAAATTTAAAATATTGCTAAAATAAATATAAATTGTTGTAAACATATATACTTATTTTATCAACATAAATATTACTTTAAAATTATCAATTAGCTAAAATAGAACCAAAATATCAAGTAGAGAAATAATTAATCATATCCCATTCAAGAAGGCTAATTTGATTGATTGAACACCCCTAGGCCCTAGCACCACCTTTATTAAAGGCAATGAATTATCATTGTATGACTGTCGGTTTATGTTTTTAAAATTATCAATTAGCTAAAATAGAACCAAAATATCAAGTAGAGAAATAATTAATCATATCCCATTCAAGAAGGCTAATTTGATTGATTGAACACCCCCAGAACCACCTTTATTAAAGGCAATGAATTATCATTGTATGACTGTCGGTTTATGTTTTCAGTGAGACCTTTGACAGCATTTCCATCTCAATTATTAGATTAATCATATTCAAAAATTTCACATCACGGAGTGTCCATTTGTCCAGAAGGCTTTGGGAATTCTATACCCACCAAGGCATGATAATATCAGTTTGATTTTTGATGGAAATAAAAAGTGTCACATTAAATAATACAAGTTTGAGATAATAGGTTAATTTTTTTGTCTTTTTTTTTTTTTAAAAACTTTATAAAGAAATTATTTAAATAAATAGTGGCTTTATAATTTTTGGCAATTTTTATATGACATGATATACATATCATTTTTAATGTCATTTGTTATAGTGTTCATGGCTTAAATATTTATTGGGTCTTTTCATCTTATATTTAAATTGAGTTGTAAACTCTTGAATCTATCTCTACATCAATCTCTTAATTTTAAGATCTTGTTTTTACCTTCTTCAATTCACTATCAAATAATTTATACTGATTAATTTCAGAGAAGAGTGGTCCATAAAAAAAAAGGAGAGTCACATTAAAATTTTACAGGAGGAAGAAACGAAGTGGATATATGTGATTGGTGGAAACGAAGAGTTGTTATACAAAAAATGAACAGGTGAAACATTCCACAAAACAAACCTCCAGTACAACTCGTCGTTAACTAACCTCAAACTCAGTTTAATGAGTCATGATCAACCGTTTACAATCAAATCAAAAGATTATTTTTACCTTAAATTATCACCTAATATCAATAAAGTAATGAATTTTACATCTCTTGGGAGAACAAAAATCAATAGAATATGTTTGCACATTTAAATCATCACGTAATATTGGAAAAAATAATGGATTTTACATCTCTTTGGAGAGCAAATTAATGAATGAGCCTATGTATCAACCGATTCAACTCATTGAGTTTAAAATTTTAATTTGCAATTGAATGAACTTATCTATCAACCGAGTCAATGATATAGAAATTCGACCAACGATCCTACCTCATGACCACCCGAATTAACTCATTTTAATTGACAACTAATAATGAGTTAAATCGGGTGGTCATGAGTTAACTCAGACTTCGAGTTAACTCAGGCGACCATTATTATATTTAATACAATAACTAATAATTACAATTAATTTCACTTCAATCACGTAAGAAGTGGAAAATTTGTTCTTGAAGTACTAAATGATATATAATAATTCAAAGTTCTTTCTTGACAATTATATTGTAAATTTTGATCATATATGTTGGGATTGATTCTTACTTCTGCGGGTTTGACTAATAGATACCGCGACATGGTACTTGGGGGTTTGGTTTGGAGATTTATTAGTAGTTCGGTCTTGGATTTTACTAAGGTTGAACACATGTTATAGCAGTTAAGGTTATCTAGTTACTATAAAATATTGTTTGGTGTGTAGATCAATATAGAGCGTGTAAGACATATTACGAATGCATCAACAAGTAGGACTAGTTAAATTGGTGAACCTGGATATATTGTGCATTAATATTTTTTTGTTCTTCATATAATATCTATATGAGTGTGTTATTATTCGTTCTTAAATTCTAACAATATAATACAATTGTAAATATAATGTTGATCCAAATGTTCTTTAACATTATATATGTATTATGTCGACTCACTCGGGCTATCAAATTTGTGTTTAATAAAAGTGTAAATAGTCATCATTTTTATTAATTAGTACTTATTTACTTTTCCTCTGTTCTTTTTTCTCGTACTTTGCTGCTCGGATTTTTTTATATATCGAGAATGTTAAAGTTCTTCAAAAGTAATTTAGCACTACAATTGAGGGCCATACCATACTGAGAATAAAATATTTAGTATTTTGTTTTTATATATTTATTGTTCTTAAATATATATATAAACAAAAGCAATTTAAAGGTCCAGTTGAAAAGCAATTTAAAGGTCCAGTTGGAAGGCGACGGTTCCAAAAGACTTGGCTGGTGCGATGACAAAAGGAAAGCAAGGTGGGAAATCGGAAAGCAGCATGCACGAGAAGCACACCAAAATTTTCGCAGAACGAAGAGTGAGACTTAAGATGGAGCATAAGAAATAAGGAAATAAAATGGGATTAGTATTCCTTCCAATCCATTACACCTATTTCTAATATTTCCTAATAGACACAAATATTGCTTTTAAGAATAAAAATAGAAAAACAATTATTTAAAATGAATTTTATTGTGTTTGCAACGAATATTAATGTGTTGTCTGTCGTTGAATGCATTTTACGAGAAGTTAAAGAATAAATGTAATAGTGACGAAGTTTTTATGGATCCTAATTCATAAAAAAACTGTTTAATGTATTGAGCCCATGAATTAAATTGCTCGACACCAAGTATTCTCATTCCTTTCAAATTTCAATGAATGGAAGGAAAATAAACGTACCAACAGAGAATTACATTCCCCTGCTTGGTACCTTTAAAAGGGAGGAAAAGAAAGCAATTAAGAAAGAATAATACGTTTGTTTGCAAAAATATGATTTGAATTGGTTAATTTTCTCTTAAATTAGCTACATGAGATATTGCTATTAGATATTAATATCAATATAATGGTCCGAAGAGAGAAATTTTTATCACAAAATAAAAGCATTCTCATATATACACTCTAATACTTTTAAACTTTTTCCACCAATAATAATAATAATAAGCCTAAATTTAATAAATTTCCTTTTCACTCTCACAAAATAAAGCTCTCTTAGAGAGTCCAATATTTTAAGCAACTAAAGTGTTTAGAAAAATTAAAAGTAGAAAAGACCAAACCCTAATCAACCTCCCCTTCTTCCATCTTTCAATGTAATCAACATTATAATTAAAAGCACAAATTTGGTTTGGTTCACCAATTTTTGAATTCACAATTTTTTGATTCAGCTTTCCTATTAATATTAGCATAAGTACTATCCAAATTTATATTAATTAAATGCTATCCAAAATTTAAAATATTCCTATCTCCAATAATAATATTAAAAAAAATATCTTTTTCTTTCATATATATTCAAACTAGTATAAGTACTATACAAATTTATAATAATTAACCAAATTTGTAAATTATTCAAAAAAAAAAACACAACCAATTTCTATATAATAGAAAAAGTAACTTCTAAAAGAATTTTTGTTTTTGGCTTATCATAATTGTTTAGAATATTGTTATTATACTATATAATACCTAAATTTATTAAAATTTAAAATTATACAGGTAATTGTATTAATAATATATGTAAATTTTTTTAAAACATGATAACCGTAAAATTAATTTTAAAAAAATATGGGTGGTTGGCCAGCACACCGCTGGACTAAAACTTATTCCTTAAAAAGCTATGTTTAACAGCAGGTATACCAGTATTGTTATTCATATATTTTTACGTAATTATTCATAATTTTGAATAAGATGTGTGTTTTTATAATTAAAATATTATTTTCTTATATTTTTTTTTTTTTGCTAAATATTTTTTTTCTTTCTATATTTGACAGTGCTATGTTATATAAATTTGCAGATCTTTCGTTTTTGGTTTTATATTTGAGTTTTGATTGTAAAAATTATTTATTTATTGAAATTACATAGTTTTAGTTGAATTTATAATTGTTTAGATGATTATATACTGATTCATACTGCTTTAATTATTTTTATTCTATTAGAACTAAAATATGAGAGGTGCTCTTACCAAATCATATTACTTCACCAATTCTGAAAGGACAAACTTTACTTGAGGGATTGTTTCATCGCCAGAGAGTTTTAATTGCTTTAAATTCTACCCTCATCTTTACTTAAGGTGCCCATCTTATCGTTCCATTCTTTTCTTAATTTGAATCATTTATATGTGAAACTTAAAGAATGGTGAAAGACCATGAAAACGAAAAGTAAAGAAATATAGAGAATTTTCAAATATCCATTATTCTTGAAGTTATCCATACTTATCAATAATTATATATAACAAACCATTAAGTAATTTTATCACAATAATTTTATAATTTTATCAAATTATTTTAGTTAGTCACAAGTCAACATTGAGTCAATTATTTAAAACTTTATATTTTTTTGATACAATGTAAAAAATTTGTATTTCGTGAACTACATACAATGATTGGATATACACACACACACACACATATATATGTGTGCGCGCGCGCGCGCGCGCGCGTGTGTATGACATAATTTAAAAATTATTTGTTAGAACTAAATTTGAAAAATATAAATTTTATAAAAAGTCTGTGTCTTACTCATGTTACCAATTTATTATTAATAATATTAAAACGAGTAACAGGCAAAAAAGAAATGGACTGGATTGCAAAATAATAGGAGATTGCAAGGAAGTGACAGATACAAAAATACTTGAAGCTTAAAAAAATGTAAAACAAATAATAAAGGAAATGATAAAAGATAGAAGAGAGAGAATGAAAGGATGTTGGACAAGACTGAGACACAAGGGGGGCTAATTTAAAGGTAAATCCGTCTCATCTTTGAAGAAATAAAGGAAATGAAGAAAAAAAGATAAGAGAAATAAAGTAGGAGACAAGATAATACTCCCCCTTCCAAAAGATAAAACAAACAAGATAAGGGAAATAAAGTTTTCCAATACGTGAAGCTTTATTTTATTTATTTTCCGTGTGTATTTTTATCTATCATATTTTAGAGTGATATTACCAGTAAACTCACACTCACTAGTTGAGATATACACACTTTACAAAAAAGAGAAAATAAAACTCATACGAAAATGGTTAAAGTCGAACGTGGATGATGGAATGAATGATTCCAAAATCTCACTTGTACATAAAAATTCAACCAACGGTCATACCTCGTGATAAAAGAATTATCTCATTTTAATTGCTTACTAATTAATGAGCTAATTCAGGTGGTTATGAGTTAACTCATACGATCATTATAACATTTAATACAGTGAATAATAATTATAATTAATTTTACTTGAATAATAGAGGATATAGTTGAAAAGTTTTTTTCTTAAAATATTGAAAATTATATATAATTTCAAATTTCGTTCTTGGCAATTAATTTGTAAATTTTCAATCACATATTATACAATTGTAAATATGATGCTGGTCCAAATTTTCATCAACGTAATGTATGTATTATGTCAATAAAAATTGAGAAATATAAATTAATAAAAAATTATCATATACTCATAAAAAAAAGTGATATAAATTAATATGTGTTTCGAACGCACTATCAAACTTGTGTTTAATAAAAGTGTATATAGCCATCTTTTTATTATTATTATTATTAGGACTTGTATACTTTTCCTTTGTTCCTTTTTCTTATACTTTTCTGCTCTGTACTTTTTTATATGACTAGAATATTAAAGTTCTTCAAAAGTAATTTAGCACTATAATTGAGAAGCATACCATAATCAGAATAAAATAATATTATAAAAATCAAAATATTTACTTTATATATATATATATATATATATATATATATATATATATATATATATATATATATATATATTGTTCTTACAAAATTCAAAATATCAAAAAGTAAAATATAACTTTAAAATATTAATTAGTCCTCTAATACCTGTATAGTCATAATTTCTTTGAGTCTGTCATGTAAAATCTATACTATACTCAATTTGGGATTCGTTGACATGTATTCTTTTTGTTTTTTAATATATCTTCAATTTAGCAACAAAAAAAAAATAAAAAATATAGAAACCTGACAAACTTTTTTGAAAGATTTGACCAAGTAAATATTTTTTGTACTCTAATTAATAAGAGTCAATCTGAGAGGCACCATTGAAAAATAAATATAAAATAAAAAGACACTTGCATGCTTATACTGGATATATGATTAAAAAAAAAAACTAATTACTATTAATATATATTTTTTTACGTATTAATTGTTATAGGACCCTTAAACATTAAAAACTAAAAAATAAATTGTTACGGATTTTTGTTAAGATGTAATTTGCTAAATTAAATCTTTCATACATTGCGACCAAGAATTAGTGTTGTGAAAGATTGCAAAGTTACAAAAATATATGTTTTTAGAGTTTCACAATAAATTCAATAATATGAATTATGTAATGCAAATTTAAAACATATTTTTTAACGATCCATATTATATAAATATTGTGGACCTAAGTACAAATTAGAATTTACATTTAACTCAATAAATTAAATGAACTACAACGAACAAGTCAAAAATAAATGAACAACAAATATCGAACAACGGACAACGACCAAATAACCAAAGACCAGTAAAAGGGAAAACCCTAGAGTTTCCCCTTAGGGTTCAGCTCCCTAGGTGGTCCACCATTGGTGAAAACATCTGATAATGATTGCCTGATTGAACTTGATTTGAATTGTCGAAACGAAACAAGGACAAAATGAGAAAACGAACAAAAACAGAACGAAAAACCCTAAGGAATCCCTAGGACCCCCTAGGGTTTGGTACCCTAGGGTTCACCCCTAGGTTTTGGCCGATTAGGATTAGGCCCCTAGGGTTGGTACTTGTCTGCTCCGAGCCAAATTTCTTCATGGTTTTTCGACAGTAAAGTTGGCGTAATTTTCTAAACTGAATAACAAGAACCTTGAAAAATGAAACTTGAGAGGTGCCATAACGAGTCCCGACACAGAAGACTCTTGGGGGCAACTTATTTTGGGAATCGATTGAGGAATTAAATTTGTTAGTTCCCAATGGCACACAAGTGATCTAGAAGGGGGGTTGAATAAATCTTTTAGAAACTTTTTACTTTAATAGTTCATTACCAAATAATTCATTTACTCGAGATTTGTTTGTACAGCGAAATATTAGTTTGAAAACACCCCTTAAAGATTTGTAAAACTTCTCCGTTGAGTTAAGACTATATTGGAGAAAGCCACTTGTTAAGTAAACCAATTAACAGTCATATATATATATATATATATATATAAGACAGAATGTAAATGACTGAAAGTAAATGACACCAGAGAGTTTTAAGTGGTTCGGAGACTGAATAACTTCTACTCCACTCTTCTACTACAACGGGTAGGAAATCCACTAAGGATGGTTCATATAGAACCCTTCAAGCTCATTAGCCTGAAAACTCTGATTCACTAAGAACCCTTCAAACCCACCAGGTTTGGCTAATTTAGTCACTAAGACAAGGACAGTACTGCCCTCTTCAAGTCCAACAGACTTGGCCCCCTGCTTGTTGATAGATGTTGGAGTTGCTACTGAGTTTGAACTTTAAGCCCCATTGTCTTTAAACACTCAGTAGCAGGGTGTGATCATTCCTGGAATAATATTGAGTTCGGCAATGATGCCTGACTTCTTTATATGATCAATATCTTCTTGTGATCACCCATTGTGCTGCTAGGCTTTTGAACTTCAGCTCCTTTGGTACTTGATAACTTCTCGAGACGAACTCCTGAGATGACTGTGAAGCTCTTTCCTTTAGGTACTCAGTTGTTCCTTCTTATCATAGACAGTTTAAAGCTTCTCGAGATGGGTTTCTGAGATGACTGTGATGCTCCTTCCTTTTGGTACTCAGTTACTACCATGTATGTATCAAGTTGGCGTTTAAGCTTCTCTCTACCATGTGCCTAGCAGCTCTGAACACTTCTCTTGTAATAGAGTTATTTATCTCTATATCTCTCTCAATTCAGTGTTAGTGTTCTGATGGATCGTAGAGTCCTTCAGCATATTCATTTTCTGTTTCACTCTACGATCGGTTGTTGTCTACCATCATCTTTTTTGTATTCTCAACAACAACTCTTATTCTGTGAGTTATTTTAGCCTTTATATCTCTGTGCATATTTTACCGTTGAAAGAAATCCCGTTGGTTTCATTTGGCTTTGTGCAGATCTTTAATATCTTCGATGTTGACTTTTTTGCTGCTTGTGTCAGTGCTTTTCCCTTTTCTGACATGTTCTGATATATTAACCTGTAGCTCAGCTTTCTTTGAATTTATAGCCGTTGCACTCCCAGAGTTGTTTCAGCAAGGATTATTATATTCTTTGCTACTTAATCTTCTGATCCATCAATAAATACCTTCCTTGACCTTTTAGAACCAGTTGTTCTGATGCATTCAGAGATATCCTATTAGTCTGACCTTATTCACCATTTTCCTGAGCGATGAGTCCTGACTTATTGTCGTTTAGGCACAAAGTCTTCTGTGACTTTGACATGCATCTGAATTTCAAGAGCACTTACTCTTTCTTGAATCTGGGCGAGGAGTATTCTCTTTTCTCTCACACCGTATTGCCGTTCTGTTAGTTTACTAGTTCTGAACTGCTCAATGAATTCGTCGAGTGATAGACTGTCCACTTTGATTCTGCTAATTCAGCTCCATGAATGTTACTTGAGGTATGTCAAGTGAAACGTTGAGTTAGAACGATCTTTTCTCTTACTCTGCGACCTTGCTGTTCTGGTCAGATCGCAGAGTTTGTGCTTGCAGTGCTTTGCTTTGATTTGGTTTTATGAGCTTGTCTTCCTGTGCAAGTTATGAAGCTGCTGATTGCAGTGTTTCTGCTTTACGAATTCGTTCTACGATCTTGTTGGTTTGATCAAATCGTAGAGTTTGTTAACTACAGTGCTTCTTAGTGGAATCGTTGAGTTGTTGTCTTTGTTGGCACATCCTTTAATTTTACTCAACGATTGTTCCATGTGTAGAGCAATCTTCTGTATTGCCTCGTCATCCTGTTCCACTCTATGACTTCTTCTAACTGTGCAAATTTCAGTTGTATGTGGTTGCTCTTCAAGTTTACTCTACGACCTTGCTAGAGCGTGTATATCGTATAGTACATTTCTTCTCTGGTTCAGAGTTAACTGCAGGCTTGCTTGGCTGTCTGTTCGACGATCGTAGAGTTCAGCTCTACGATTTGTACTTGATCAGGTCTTTGATTTTGCTTATACATTCTGCAGACTTCTTGCACATCTATTTCTCTTTGATGATCGTAGAGTCGTCCGGGCAAAGAGTCGTACCTTTCATTCTACGAACATACCGAATCGTTGAGTCTTCTTTGCTTGGAATCGTAGAGTCCATTCTACGATCATATAGACTGATCAACCTAACAGGTTTGATCTTTTCTAACTAAGTCATTTCTTACATTATTACATCATTACATATTGAAAGGACTTTTACAGACTCTGACATACACAAATACAACAATAATTCATTCTTATGCTACTCTGCTTATATCATACATCTTTTACGCAGAGTGACTTCTATTGAAAGATCAACCTAACATTTCTGATCTTTAAAATCTAAGTCTTTTGTACACAGATATCTTTTAAAAGGACTTTACAACATTTGAACCTTCAACTTTCATTTTCTTTTATAAGACAAGATAGTTTTCAGCAAGATCATATTTGTGTTAAACAAGTGTCTAGATTTACAATATTTAGACATAGGTAATATATATCATACACACATGATCATGTAGACACATAATTTGATTAACATATAATCACTTTGTCAATTTAAGCACATAAGCACTTTCAGAGTATCTAAGCACATAAGCACATTAACACATAAGCACTTTGTCAGATACACATTGACAATTAACCATGTAAGCACATTTACCACAATCATTTTTGCACAACAATCATCATCATCAAATCAAAACAACCTTCAACAAAATTAATGACTAGAAGAACAGGATGATTTGACAAAATTAATGACTAGAAGAACAGGATGATTTGGGCATTACCCGGGTAACTAGAGGTATTTTGAAATTTTTTCTATTATTAAGGGTATTTCAGAAATTTCTCCCAGAGTCACATGCCTAGCACATGACCCCTTGCCAGAGAATTCTATAAATAAGCCCCTCGCTTCATGAGGAAGGGACTTTTGGCCATTTAGATAATTATCTCCAGACCCAAAGGAGGTTGAATCATCTCTAAACTTATTAGGGACTTAGAATTCAGTTCTAACTTAAGACACTCGTGAATACACCTGGACCCTCAAAGTCAGACTTGAATTCCCTCGAGACCCTAAACGCACAATAGGCTCTTGGACACTAACGATTATGCTGGGACTCCGAGAGTTCTGTCTTGTGTTACTCAAGTAGCTGTTCACTTGTTCTTCTTCCCTCTTCAATTTTTCGATCGATTCTGTACTCTTTGCGAATTTCTCGCATCCTCGATCAACACAATCCTTAACCCTAGTCGTGCACGAAATTCCTCACCTACAACTATATATATATATATATATATATATATATATATATATGTAGATACCCAAATATTGCACTTGTCTACTAACCTGGGCAGGAGGGCAAAATCGTCATTTCGCATGGCCTGCGAGAGGGAATGGTGAATTTCAGCACAGTCATGACAAGTAAAACCGACAACGAATCGACATCGAATTACGTGATATAGGGATACGAATTGATCCAGACGAACCGAAACAGTCAATACATCCTACCAACATTCCCCAGATTGCGAGATACAAATAATACAACGAAAAATGATGAGTTAAGACTGCATGACACGAGAATCGAGAAAAGGAAGTCGGGCAGTTGCAGATATATCTGTGGCCAAAGACTTTTGGGCGTTTGCGTGGCTCAAGGAAACACACGACAACCGAGGTGGCAGGTGAAACGGCGACAACAGGTAGCTGCAGATGGATCTGTGGCCAGCCGCAGATGCACCTGGTGCTGCCTCCAAGGACTATACAGCGTCCAGTTTTTCATCCAAGAGAAAAAAAAAAAAAAAAGAGAAAGATATAGAGAAGATAAAGAGAAAAAGCCTACGGGTTTGAGAGAAAATGAGGGTTTTGTCTCCTTGTAGCTTCCATAGTTATCCCATCTTGTATTATATACTTGGTTGTGAAGTATAAAGTAATTCTTGAAGTATTGCAAGGTGAAAAAAGGGCATTCCTTGAAGTTTTCTATCTTGTTTTGTCTTAAGATTTCTTGTTGTTGTGTTGTTTGAATGTAGTGTCTTCGTTGTATTAGTAAGGATCCACGGATTAGGGATAATTAGTAAGGGTTCCGTCAGAACGAAATTTCCTCCTAATGTCCCGATGATATCTGTGTGGTGATGTATAGTTTATTATGGTAATGTGTAAATTCATGGTGTTTTGACTTGCTCTTTTAGGTTATTGTGATGTAGTAATAAATCTAGTGTTATTGAGGTTCCATTGCATCTATATTATTGTTGTGTGGTGATTTTGGGATTGTGAGCCTAGGAATGAGGTCATTGTGATCAAATTCCAAAGATGGACAAATTTTGGTATATGTAGTTACGGCGATGTGTCCTTGGTTGTACATATGTAAATTTCGGGCCTTAAAACGATATCGAATCGAAATCAGGTTTAAGGCCCCGTAATAGTGAAATATGTGATTGCGGGTGTTTGGGGGTTATTTTAGATGGCTCACATGCCCATGAATAGCCCCGACACATTTTTGAATGCCTGATTTGATTTGCGACATGAAAAGCGATTTCAAAAAAGAATAAAACGATAAAGACTTTCTAAAAGTAATCAAATTAGGGTATTAGAATCACGAGGCGTAAAATCGAGAGTTTTAATGAAACGTCGATTCCTATTTAACGAAAAGGCTACAATCGTTTTTTAAACATCATTAAAAATAATTTTGTAAAAATATATGAACGTTTTTTATTAAACTTTGGTGCATAGGGTTAAAGAGCTCCTAGAAGCTGCCTTCCTTTTATTTTACTTTACTGTCAAAAGGCAATGTATAGTCTCAATTCTTATTTGACGAAAGTTTAAAAAACCCTTGTTTTTCTAAAACGACACATAATAAAAATCTCATCGCTTTTGAAATTAAAATCAATGTCTATTATAAAGTAAAGCCTTTTCGTATGGGTCGAAAGACGTTCTAAAAACTCTTTCCAGATAAAACATGGTTTTCTATAAAAAAAAATCAAAGCGGCTTTTCATGCAAAATTCATCACAATATTCATTTAGGCACACACACACACACACACATACATACACGTTTTAAGATTTTAAAAGGATAGGTAAGTATCAAGATCGCGGTAACTGTAAGACCCCGAATTTTATGAAATATAAAATTTAATTTTTCTTCATATATATTTTTTCATGAAACAGTAAGTGGTTAAATTGATAAAATTGAAAGTTAAGGATGTTATGTGCAAATTTTATTTTGTCGGACAATATTCGTTTTGTCGGGGAATATTCGGGCCGTACGGCGGCGCCGAAATAACTAATTATTGGTGGACCCCACAACGGAATATTTGTCGGATATAGAAAACGACAGAAGTAATCTTTTTAAATAAAAATAGTCAACGGTATTAACTGTTAAAATACCGGTGATAAAAGAATAGTAGCATACGGTAATTTATGGTATTTTCTGTAGCACACAGTACTCTACAGTAGCACACGGTATTGCACAGTGTCTCATATTATTGGTCTGATAATTGACACCGTAACTGTTGCGCATCATTTCATCAATAATTGTCACTGCATAATATTTTATATTATCAATTCAATAATTGTTGTTACACAGTATTTTGCATTATTGATTCAATAATTGTTATTACACTGTATTTCATATCATCGACTCAATAATTGTAGCTGCACTGTTTTTAAAATTATTAAACCTAATAATTGTCACAGTTGCAAATATACTGTAATTTATAATAATCTGTAACGTGTTTATTACATTATTGTTGAATTATTGTTGTAGCATTATTTTATTTTATATGTTGGACCCACAGGAAAAATAAAAATTTTATTTTTCAAAAGTTACTATTCACTCTCGGAATTTACTATTCATTCCCGGGAAAGTTACTATTCACTGACGGAAGTTACTGTTCATCTCGGGAAAGTCACTGTTCATCTGCCGACAAAAGTTACTGTTCATTACTGTTCACTTTTTGAAAATTTTAAAGTTACTGTGCAAAGTTACTGTGCAAGTATTGAAAATTTCTTTTAAAACGTTTGCGCAGCCTTAGGCGGCGCAGCCCTCATGTTTTTTTCCTTCCTTGGCGTGCTACGCATAGTAACTCCATTTGCTATAAATAGGCCCCTTCGCTGAATAAGAAAATCATATCTAAAATACATAAATTTTTCTATAAGAATTTTATGAGTTTTCTCTGAGAATAGTAAGGCTATTTTGAGTGTTTGAAAGCCAAAAGGAGTGCAGGAATTTTTCAAGTAAGTCTTTTATTAAAGAGTTGTAATTTTATAAATTCCTATATTTCACGGTATTCACAAATCTTCCTTTAGAAGACTCTTCTATTAGAAGATTCATTTTTAAAAGCTTTCTTTGGAAGATTTATTTTGGAATATTATTTTTAAAACTATTTTAAAGTTGGTATTTTATACTACAAAAATTATGTTAAATATATATAATTTTGATAGTTCATAATATATGAGTTATCATACACTTTGAAGTTTACATTTTGTAATTACTAATTTTATTATAAATATATAGGTTGATCAATCTCATTTAAATCAATATCCAGTCACGTGTTAAGGTAAGAAATGTCATTTTTTTTACACTCTTGAATTTGCTACGGTAAGGGATATTATTTTCTTTCATACTCCTGAACCGAAACTTATTATGGAACTATTGCTTCTATAATTCCTGAAAATATTATATGTTCCATAATAGTTGAACTTCATTATTTCAACTGAACCTTCCTATTTTCTGAATCTTTCTATTGAACTGTATCCGTTATTCTGAACTGAGAATCTTGAATAACATTTTTAAATTTCACTCCACATCATGTTGACAATTTGGACATTATTTGAATCTGCCCAAAGTAAACTTCCGATACTTATTGTTTATCCTGTTTCTTCTGTTCATCAATTGTATCACTATTATTTGTACTAATCATAAAGAATCAAGCTGTTGTGAATATCTGTGGCCGGGGGCACAAATGTGATATATTTGTTGAACAGATGATAGGTTAAAGGCGATATAATAGGTTAAAGGCGATACATCTGTTCGGTGTCTTTTATGACACGCGGTGAAAGTTCTCTTTGGCCCGTAGTGCATAGATGAACTGTTGTTTGGTATGATTATGACCAAAGGCTGAATCTGGTATAATCATGACCGTTGGTGTTATATTGAAAGTTCTCTTTGGCCCGTAGTGCATAGATGAACTGTTGTTTGGTATGATTATGACCAAAGGCTGAATCTGGTATAATCATGACCGTTGGTGTTATATTGAAAGTTCTCTTTGGCCCGTAATGCATAGATGAACTGTTGTTTGGTATGATTATGACCAAAGGCTGAATCTGGTATAATCATGACCGCTGGTGCTATATTGAATATCTTTGGCCCGTAGTGCAAAGATGAACTGTTGATTTGCATGATTATGACCAAGAACTGTGAATTTTTATTATCACGACTAATGGTATTTCAGATGATAAAAGTCGATGATGTTTTTACTAAAAAGAAAAGCGAGTGGATATTATATCTGCATTATTCTTCTAATAGATTACTCATTCCGCTGCTATTATTGTTCTGAACATTGTTCAAGAATTTAACTGCAGTTTTTGATATACACCTTGTATTCTGTTGTATTCTATCAAGAACTCAACTGTTGAAGGCTAATGATAATTTATTCGTCATTATCTTAGTCATGATATTTCTTACTGGGCTATTTGAGCTCACCCTTTTGTTCCATTATTTTTCAACAGGATATGAGAACGTAGCTGGGTCTAGCCGGGGAATGGAGTGGGAGTCCGAGGGATATATATTATAGTCTTCACGTGTTGTAAAATAGTGTGGCAATAATAGTGAAGACTTAGTTGTGTATTATTATACACGGTATTGTTGTACGTTGTGCTTTGTTGTAATAATTTTGTTGTAGTCTTTTGACGACTCAAGTTTGGGCTGTGTGGGCCTAGATTTGGGGGCGTCACAGTAACCGTGTTTTCACAGAAGTCGGGGGGTGCCTAACACCGTCCCCTCACTTAAGCAAGCCCCCAAACTCAGTGAATCTCGGTTTGCAGGTCAATTAATTCGGAGTCATACATGAGCCAGCACGATTGCGAAAACTAAAACTCGGATGAGTTGGTACATCCATTTCAAACATACCAACTGACGACTCTGGTCAATTGGCTCATCATAAAATCGACTTTTCAAACCTCGTCGAAACTTGTGCCGATCTTTTCCAAAAATCACCTTTCATAATTAAAAGACTAAAATTGGAAAGGGTAATTATTAATAGGAGACGAATTTTTCGGCGTCGACAATATATATATATATATATATATATATATATATATATATATATATATATATATATATATTTCATTATAATTCAAATACTGACTTTGATTTGATTTCAAAAAAAATAAACAAAGAAAAATTAATCTGAAGAACTTACAATTCTGAAATGAAAGTAAAAAATATTTATTAATAAAAATATATTAAAAAATGAGCAAAAAATGATGACAAATAACTTAGAAACAAAGGTGCTAATATATATAATATATAAACAAAATATAATGACCTCTAAAATATGAAATGAAGCATAAAGTATACATTTGTTGAAGTACGTTATATCATATAAATAAATTTTAATAAAATAACTTAGCTTGTTAGCCGTTAATAGAAAACTTTATTAACAACTTTGATGAAGTAATTTAATACTTTCAAGTAATTTTATGTTGCATTTTATTAAATAAAATTATTTATAATAATAAAACAAATGTTTTAACTTAATTAATCATTTTGTCATATATTAATTTTTAAATTTTGTAAGAAATTATATTGATATCTATCTAGCTCGTGCATTGAACAGGTTGGATACTAGTTATAATAAAAGCTAACAAATTTTCTCTCTCTATAATTAGTTATCCTTCCAGTTCGTCAGAAACAAAGGCTGAAAACACTCAAATTTTTTTGGACCGTAAACTAACAGCTCGAAACCCACACATAAGGGTCTGGGCGAGCTAACGGGTTTTGAGTTTTTTCTAATTAACTTGGATTATTTTCATCTGCTATCTATCTAGTTTCCTACCTTACCATAAATATTCATCTACGTAGTTCACACATTTAAGTGAAATATGCTTAAATTATTTATCAAATGAATAGAAGAACAAACAATACATGATTCTTATGTCAAATTATTATAAAATTACTCTTAAATTGTCGATTAGATTTATTTAGTTTTTACAACAATTTCTTATGAGTAATTCTTGGGCACGAAATATACACAAAAAATTATGAATAAATCATATAAGAAACGAGGGAAAATAAGAAGTGAGGCCTAGTATTTGAATTTTTTGCAAAACTTATTGGTCTACATTATAGGGGTCCTATACAATTTGTGCACAATTATTTTTGTATAATTTATGCACAAAGTATTATTCTTTTCTTATTATTCAATACATGAAATAATAATATTTGCACGCAAATGTTTAACGACTAATGTAAATCTGAGACCTTTTCAAATTTAATATTTTTATATGTGATTTTATTTAGTAGTATAAACTTATAAATCATCTAAAAATACAACTAATTACAAAAAATATATTATATTTAAATTCTAATTTAATAATATTTATTAATTTTAAATTCAAAAATATCTCAAAACTCATTAATTTTAATGTTATACTTATACTTAGCATTCTATGATTGGATATTTATCCAATCCTTAGCATGCTTTTGGAAAGTAATTTAATGGTCCAGTTGGAAGGCAACGATTCCAAAAGACTTGACTGGTGCCATGAAAAAGGAAATCATGGTAGGAACTCAGAAAGCAGCATGCACGAGAAACACACCAAAAATTATTGATTAACTGTGAAATCTGATTTTTAAGAAGGTTAATAATCTTTTGAGAAGAATGACATGGTAAAAGACATTATTGTCTTTAGTTTCACACATATGTGATTACAAAATTACAACTCTCAACATTTTTTTAATATCAAGTCAACTTATTTAATGAGGTGACAATATTTGAGGACTATCTTAATACTTAAAAAAATAGTATAAAAAGATTTTTGAAGGAAAAAAAAAACAGACATGTAATAAAATAAAATAAAACCATGAGTATAGTGACCAAATGAGTTGTTTTGTTGTATCTCAAATAATCGTTATATTGGTTGAGTACATTTTATGCGATTGACTATGTCATAAAGTATTATTTGTTATATTCACTACTCCATCCATCATTTGAGAGAAAATTTTTTTAAGGCTCCTAGGATTACCTTTTATATATTTTTAGAGTATTGTCAATTCTCTAGAGAAAAATTATACAATAAATTAATTACATCAAAATAATGTTCTCATATAAATGTTTAATATTTGTTCAAATGCAAGGGTAATACCATGAAAAGCAAATTGGAACATATGTCGAGCAGTAGGTCCATCTCAAGCATATTTCTAAAATGATTCTCTTGATTAATTGGTAAATTTCAGTGAGACAACAGACTTCTTGACAATTACTCTATCCGTTTCAAAATTAAATATATAATTTAATTTTTATGATAAAATAATGACATATTAAATTTTAAATTAATATAAATTTATATAATTTTAGTTAATACAATTATTATAATTATATAATATATAACAAAAATTATTAATTGCAAAATTTATTTCAATATAAACTTTTATGAATCATATAAATTTTAAAATTTAATATATTATTGTTTGATTTTAAAAATTAAATTGTATCTTTAATTTTAGAACAAGGGAGTATTAAAAGATGAACAACTTTGCTGAGCAGCAACCTGTTGAATGTTCATCCATCAATCACAAACGAATCATTAAGGATTTATAAAGACAATAATACTCTAACAAAAATGTTCAACAAAAAATTCTAATAAAATAAGACGGTTGCTAATGCATTATTACTTACATGGAGACAATGAGTTTGACATAAGTTTGGATTAGCATTTCTTCCATTATATTTATTCTTTAATTTTTTTAAATATATATTTAGCTATATAAATATTATATTTAGTGATACAAGAATATTTATTACAAATAATTAAAAACATAATAACATTCATCATAAATAATTATATCGCTAAAAATGTTACTACAAGTAAAATTTATATTGTAAAATGTATATTGAGAAAATTGTAGGATAAATGTAAAGAAGGGGATCTTAATTCTATAAGTTTGGACCATTAAATAAAATAGGACTACTGATAATGTAACGCCCCCAAATTCGGGTTCCTCAAACCCTAGACTTGGTACGTCACGATACATCATCTTCATACACGTTCTATAACTAATGCGGAATATATAAACATAAATTGTTTATTCTACAACATTTCCCAAGGTTTCTAACCTTAACTTACAGGTATACCTTTCGATTCATAAAAAGGTTTACAAAATTACTTACATCATATAACAATTTAGTTATAATGCATAACACTATAATCTTGTCTGTTGCTTCTGTCTCCGTCTCTCCTCGGACATTCGTATTATTCTGAAATTTGTTATCATGATATAGCAAGAGTGAGCAACGACTTTGCTCAGCAAGTTTAAATATGATAACGATATATCATGATTGAAAGAAAGAATAAGCTTTTGAATTTTCAACAATATAATAATTGTGAAAGAGTACGAGTCATAATTTCAATAATTGAATGACTGAACAAATAAATGTTGAGTGTCAATAATGACCATGAACAAATTTAACTGAACCTTATGGTAATGAAGGTGATCAGCCTTTCATACCTGATGAACACATGCAACAAGCACTATGTGCGAATCAACAATTTAAAGAGGTGGAATAATTATACAGAATTAAACCATAGCATGCTTGAAACGTAATAACTTGAATTTGAGTTAGGGACTTGAACAATAAAATAATATATCCTGCTCGAATATAAATTGAGTAGGGTTTAGGAAACTTGCCTGTCTGCTCAGCTACAATAAATGTCTAGCTTTAACTAACTGGCTTGGAAAGACCTAACATCAATAAAGTTGGTCTAATAATTAATACGGCGTATTTGCACAACTATACGCTTATTAAGGAACTTATCTATCACATAAGTACTAACACATAATTTACATCAGTCAAAACAATATTATTAACCTTATAGACCCTCAATCATATTAGGTTAATAATTTAATAAGTTAGAAAATATTTTTCTTTAAGTGTTGCACACTTATTAAACTATTAAACAATTTATTATAATTGTCTAAACAAAAGAGTTAAAAGACATTTTCTTTATTCCATTAAATCTAATTTCATTTAATTACTATTTATCATTAATTAAATAGTAAGTAATTAACTACCTTTAGTTATTATTTAATAATAAATAATAACTTACAAGATTTATTTATTATTTAAAATTAATCAAATAATAAATAATTATATTATATTAAAAATAATCAAATATCTTTAGTTATTATTTAATAATAAATAATAACTAATTAACTAGATTCATTTATTATTTAAAGTTAATTAAATAATAAATAATAAAATTATATAGTAAATACTCAAATATCATTAGTTATTATTTAATAATAAATAATAACTAACTAAATTTATTTATTATTTAAAGTTAATCAAATAATAAATAATTAAATAATCAATCTTAGTTGTCTTTAATTATTATTTAATAGTAATTAAATAATAATTAATTAATTTATCATCCTTGTTTATTATTTAATATTAATTAAATAATAATTAGTTTAATCGTAAATTCAGAAGATATAATATTAACTAGATTAATATTTACAACATTTAAATATTAATCCAAAATACTTATAATATTTAAAAAAATATAATATTAAACTAACTAGATTAATATTTACAATATTTAAATATTAATCCTAAATACTTATTATATTTAAAAAAATATAATATTAAACTAACTAGATTAATATTTACAACATTTAAATATTAATCCTAAATACTTATTATATTTGAAAAAAATATAATATTAAACTAACTAGATTAATATTTACAACATTTAAATATTAATCCTAAATACTTATTATATTTGAAAAATATAATATTCAATACCTAAATATCATTTTTGTATTATTAATATTTTTGTTATAATTTTAAATTAATTTTTAAACATTTAAATTAATTTAAATTATCCAGAATGGCAAAATCGTAAATAAACTGAAAACCGAACGGAGGGGCAGTATCGTAATTTCGCAGAAAAAAGACCGGAGGGGCAAAAATGTAATTTCGCCAAAATCGGTATCTCGCGCATTGCGCGCGCCGACAAAACTAGGTCCCAAAACGGTGCCGTTTTAATGTCACCGAAGCTAGCTTCCGTGCATTACGCGCGGATGAAATTTTTTATTCGCTAAAACGACGCCGTTTTGGCTCCGTGTCCGAACAGTGAATAGGATTCCGCGCAATGCGTTGCAGTCCTTTATTTTTGTTTCCCAGCAGAACGTGAACAGTGCTATTTTAATACACAACTTAATAAAATTTATACCTTCAAGAAATCTTTAAGTCCTCAATAAAAATCCAAAAAAATTACCAACCACTTAATCTCAATTTATAACATGAAAATTTAATTTTTCATGATTTAATATTAAATTTTTTTATAAAAATTTTTACATCACATAAACTACCACAAATCATAACTTTTTGTGTATAACTCCATTTTGAGTGATTCAAACTTTGTTTTTCTCATGATTTAATGTTATATAATATTATAACATTAAATCTAAATTTTATAAAAATATTTTTGGACATAAATTTCAAAACTTATTTACCCACTATTAAATACATATTTTAGCATATAAAATATACCAAAATACAAACCAAGCATATTAAACTCAAGCATGGCATAAATATTACTAATACACATTACTAACTATATTAGCATATTTATACTAACATGATGGTTTAATTAATTTAAAACAAAGCTAGATTTTAAAGTAACAATTACCTTGTTTTAATGGATATCTTCATTTTCCTTCCAAAGTAGGTTGTGAAATCTTGAAGACATGAACCAAGAACTCCTTCTCCTTCCTTATCCTTGCTCTCAAATATTTTCTTACCCAAGCTATTTCTCTCAACTCTCTCTAACTTGAAAAGTGGAAGAAGAAGAAATGACTACAAAAATTTCCTAAATTGTAAGTATACTCTTACAAAATATTAGATACACACATGTATCTATTAATCTAGACCATCATGCACCTAGCAAAGATACTAGCACAAGAAAAGCTTTAAGGACTAGAGTTGGTGAAAAGAGGGATGGTCCATGTATTTTTAAAAATCAATACAAGTAACCTTAATTTAATTAAATGAAAAATAAAAGAAAACAAAAATCAATTCACTACTTTTTACTTCCTTTTTGCCGGCAATCATCCATGATCATTGTCCCAAAAAGAATGTCACTTTTCATTTTTTAAGAATTAATAGTTTTATTAAGTATTTTTCAAGCGGGCCAATCATTGGGCTTTAATTTAAAATACCAATTGGGCTTCTATTAAATTGTTTGGGCTACTAAATTGTCAAATTTTATTATTCTCCACTTGGGCTACTAATTGACCCATGTTGGGCTAATTTAATAATTTACACATTAATTATTCAATCCATGATTAAATAAATAATTAGATTGAATAAATAATTAAATATTCTAACCCATAAGTATTAAATTACTAAATGGACTAATAATATTATTAATAATATTTTACATTATTTACATTAATTAATTATCATATTAATTAATTTATAAAATTTAATTCACTCATTATATTCATTTTAATTGAATATTTAATTAATGACAACTTGTCAATTATTTTGATATTAAAACTTTAGAGTGTGTTCGCTAATAATAATATATATAATCTATATATATTATTTATACACATTACCTTACCTCGAAAACAATTTCACAATAAATTATGAAATTAAAATAAATACAATATATAATTTAATATATATTATTTAGGCCATAAGTTAAATTATTTAATATATTTACATTAAATAATTCATTTCTCATCAATTATGGAAATAATTCCATTTACCCAAAAATACATTGAAATACTAATATATTTTCTCAATTTCTTATTTAAATAATTTATTTAATTATTTAACGAATATTACACAAATAATTGTATAATTAAATTTCTCACTCTCATAAATCATTTATAATGATTTATTTAATTATAGAATATATTCATTTAATATATTCAATTACTATTTAAAATTACTTAATTAATTTAATCCCTTTATATATATGTACATATATATGAAATTAAATATTATACAATATATATAATTACTATTCTCCTTTAATTAATTCAACTATTTTATATAATTTATAATTATATAAATTACATAATTATTCCTCACAAATAATTTATCAATAATTTGCATACTATTGACAAATAAGTATAATCAATATAATAACTAAATAAATTTCAAAATAAACTTTTTAATTCAAATTGGATTAATTTAATATTAATCCCTTTATTTACCACAATTTAATTAACCATTAAATTATGTTTCTAAATATGCACATATATATATATATATTCATATAAATACATATTTAATTTACACGCAACCACGTCGCATAATTACATAACCCCACTAATTAAATTCTCTTAATCTAATTAGACTTGCTATTAGCCAAGTTCATTGAATTATCACTGTACTTGCTAACTTATCAAAAATTTTGATATCACCATATCTAAGTTAGTCCGTTAAATTTAATTTGGACCTCTATTTATCTACCACTGCTAGGTTATCAAACTCCAACCTTTATTAAATATTAGATATTTTATTGCTAATTCATTTAAATATCCGGGATATTACATTCACCCCTTCTTCTAAAAATTTCGTCCCCGAAATTATCTCATACACATTTCTACCAATTTTCATCTATGAGTATAACTCTTTACTCATCAAATTCTATGACCACCCTTTTCTAGGAAGTTCATACTTCTAAACTCATAATTCCAGAACAATGGAATATCTTGCAGAAGAATAAATTGAAAATCAATATCTTACAGAAGAATAAATTGAAAATCAAAATATTCATTAAAACTTTCATAATATGCTGAGGGGTCATCAAGACTGTGAACATGGAATTAACTGAATTCCGAATAAATAGTATTTATCCCTGTAAATACTTATAAACAGAGTGTTTATCAATCACAAAGACTGAAAACATTCTATAGGTGTACGCTAGGTGATCAGCCTATCGTACTTCTGCGTTGTGCACAACGACTTCTCACGGGGTCGAACTCTTTGGATTTACCAACCCATATCAGCATGCCACCACTGTTGGGCGCCCCCTCGCGGGTTCTTTATTCATGGCTCTGACATATCCCCCATTACGGGGTTGTTCACCTCAGACTTACTACAAAATTCCGCTCCAGCATAAGTTGGATTGAAAAATAAAACTCGAGTCATTTCTGACCAAAAAGTGTCCAGTCAAAATAAATGACATAGACTCACATCATTGAACTGTTCGTATATTACGACTCAAAAATCATTTCAGATTAGTTAAAGTAACAAAAATTCATTTATAGGACTTCATGATACCGCACCGTTGCAACAGTGCGTTGAGGATTCCGTCTTTTCATCTCTGCACCATGGCTTTAATGGCGTGTGATGATTTTATAAATACATTTTGATATTTTCAAATCAATTTGTCTTGCCGAAACAATTAGCATAGACTCTTCTTTAAACGTTTCAAAATACTAAAAATCATTTTGACTTTGTCATATTACATCATACCATAGTGGGCTTAAAAATACATCCAACACTAGGTTACTCTGCATTGATGACTCCATCGGTTATCATCTCTGCACTAAATGCATTAATGATTTCAAAAATACATTTGTCTTTTCAAAAGCACAAAAGTGCGAATTTGACACGATTTTTAAGAATTTCAAAGTCTAGCATAGCTAGAAGATTTGGAATATCCTAAAACCTCAAAACACCTCAAATTTTTCCTCCACATTCTTTTCCAGCTTAATAACTATATCTATTATAGCCTTAACCTGACTACTTAACTCTATCCATACTTACTGTTCATCAAACTTACCACATATTTGGGCTCAGCAACTTACCATAATCATATGGTTTGAGGAACTTGTCCTAGTCATGCCAAAGTCGCCCATTCGCTGAGGGGCTCCACCACATGACTATGAGTCACGAACTTACTATGCGTGTCAGTTCTCAGAACACGAACTTATCTTAACATCCTCTACCTATCCGTTATACACATGAGAAAAGAATCACCTTCTCAACATACATATAGTGAATAGCGCGACACCAGGTTTCAGTTGATTATCATTATAGGAAGCCAAGTGGTCGTCAAACCAAACACAATCTCCTGCCCATACAAGAAATTGGTCAACTCAGCCACTAATCAATATAGGAAGTTAAGCGATCGTTAAACCAAGAACAAATCCCCTGCCCATACAAAGGACTGTTCAACTCAACCACTGTATCAATATAGAAAGCTAAGCGGTTCTAAAACCAAGCACCAATTCCCCGCCCATACAAGGAATTGTACAACTCAGCCACTAATATGAGTCCTCAATTAAAAACCTATAAACCTCTAACTTCTCTTAACTTGATATGAATGTTGTCAATTCATACCTTATCACACTCAACACTTCAAGAGTCCACTTATTACTATTTCAGTATCTTCATTGTTATAGCACCATGCTATCAACACAACCTCTTAATCATTTAACAGACCATTTGTCATTCCATGATTTTACTATGATCATCGTGATCTTATAACACAATTGATTTCACTGTACTATTTCTCCTTTATTCTAGGATCGTTTAATTCTATCATCTTATCATTCATCTCTGATCATTTCACTGTACGATCCTTCTCTTTTTAAATTCTTGAATCAAGTGTTCCCTGATTCTTATTCCATTTATTTGGATTACACTCATTGAAGATCCTTCTTTGAATCTTTTCATATATCTATGTATCTATATAGATTTATTTCCTACTTTATGAACTATATATGTTCATTTCTAAACTCTATCTGAGTTTATCCTTTCACTGTCTTCATTACCTTTCCATGATTATAGCCTAAGGTACTACTACCTAAGAACTATAACCTATCAGCTCTGATACCAACTTGTAATGCACCCAAATTCGGGTTCCTCAAACCCTAGACTTGGTACGTCACGATACATCATCTTCATACACGTTCTATAACTAATGCGGAATATATAAACATAAATTGTTTATTCTACAACATTTCCCAAGGTTTCTAACCTTAACTTACAGGTATACCTTTCGATTCATAAAAAGGTTTACAAAATTACTTACATCATATAACAATTTAGTTATAATGCATAACACTATAATTGTGACGCCCCCAAATCTGGGTCCACACAGCCCATACTTGAGTCGTCAAAAGACTACAACAAAATTATTACAACAAAGCACAACGTACAACAATACAGTGTATAATAATACACAACTAAGTCTTCACTATTATTGCCACACTATTTTACAAAACGTGAAAACTATGATAACTATTCCTCGGACCCTCACTCCATTCCCCGGCTAGACCCTGTTATGTTTTCATCTCCTGTTGAAAAACAATGGAACAAAAGAAAGGGTGAGCTCAAATAGCCCAGTAAAGAATATCATGACTAAGATAATGACGAATAAATTATCATTAGTCTTCAACAGTTGAGTTCTTGATAGAATACAATAGACTACAAGGTTTATATCAAAAACTGCAGTTAAATTCTTAAACAACGTTCAGATCAATAATAGCAGCGGAATGAGTAATCTATTAAAAGAATAATGCAGACTATAATGTCCACTTGGTTCTCTTTTTAGGAAAAACATCATCAACTTTTATCATCTGAAATATCATTAGTCAAGATAATACAAATTCACAGTTCCTGATCATAATCATGCACATCAACAGTTCATCTTTGTACTACGGGCCAAAGATATTCAATATAGCACCAACGGTCATGATTATACCAGATTCAGCCTTTGGTCATAATCATACCAAACAACAGTTCATCTTTGCACTACGGGCCAAAGAGAACATTCACCACGTGCCATAAAAGACACCGAACAGATGTATCGCCTTTAACCTATTATATCGCCTTTAACCTATCATCTGTTCAACAAATATATCACATCTGTGCCCCCGGCCACAGATATTCACAACAGCTTGATTTTTGGATGATTAGAATGATATAAATGATGAACAGAAGAAATAGGATAACAATAAGTATCGGAAATTTACTTTGTACAGATTCAAATAATGTCCAAATTGTCAACATGATGTGGAGTGAAATTTAAAAATGATATTCAAGATCCACAGTTCAGAATAACGGTTACAATTCAATAGAAAGGTTCACGTAAATAGGAAGGTTCAGTTGAAATAATGAAGTTCAATTATTATGGAACATATAATATTTTCAGGAATTATAGAAGTAATAGTTCCATAATAAATTTCGATTTAGGAGTATGAAAGAAAATAATATCCCTTACCGTAGCAGGTTTGATTAACAAAAGGTGAAGGAAATTAATACAAAGGGTTATTCACCAACAGGCGGCAATCCGCTCCGTAAGGTTATTCACACAATTTAATAGAATTTGAGTACAAAGAGTTATTCACCAAACAGGCGGCAATCCGCTCCGTAAGGTTATTCCCACAATTTAATAGAATTTGAGTACAAAGAGTTATTCACCAAACAGGCGGCAATCCGCTCCGTAAGGTTATTCTCAGAGATTAATAATGAATGAATACGAAAGGTTATTCACCAAACAGGCGGCAATCCGCTCCGTAAGGTTATTCCCACAATTTAATACATGGAAATAAAAGGCACGTCTTATGAGTAAGGAAGAAACAATATTATTATCGAGAATCAAATAATGATAATCCCTTACCATAGTATGTTTGAATAATGGAAGATGAAAAAGATGGTATCCCTTACCATAGTACGTTTGAATAATGGAAGATGAAAAAGATGGTATCCCTTACCGTAGCAGGTTTGATTAACTTGAACAGTACACGTATACTTATAGATCTTCACAAATACTCAAGATGACTTAAGCACACTTAGAGAGAACTTTCACAAGAAGTATTTAGAGAGAGAAAGAAAGAACAAGTAAGGAAGTTTATGAAAAATCCTTAAGTTAAGGCTTCTATTTATAGCCAAAAATCTTATCATTCATTTAATCTAAACCATTCATTTAAAGATCATCTTTTAATCTACACCATCCATTTCAAATATTATATTATCTTTAATCTACACCATTCATTTCATATCACCTAATAATCACCTAACTTTATATTATAAACAAATCAATTTAATTATTCAACAATAATTCACACTTTAATCTACACCATTCATTTCATATCACCTAATAGTCACCTAACTTTATATTATAAACAAATCAATTCAATTATTCAACAATAATTCACACTTTAATCTACACCATTCATTTCATATCACATAATAATCACCTAACTTTATATTATAAACAAATAACTCTATCAATTCAATTATTATGACTAATTGTTATAAATACAGTATAGTTAGTTCTTAGATATCAAGTCAATAAATTAATGAAATACAATTGTTTAAATAACATCATAATAGAGATAACAATAATGTAAAATAAAGCATACGTTACTGTGTAATGACAATTATTGATTCAATAATGTGAATTACTGTGCATATGTTACCGTGACAATTATTAGGTTCAATAATTTTAAAAACAGTGCAACAACAATTATTGACTCAATGATATAAAATACAGTGTAATGACAATTATTAAATCAATAATGCAAAATACTGTGTAACAACAATTATTGAATTGATAATATAAAATATTATGCAGTGACAATTATCGATGAAATGATGCGTAACAGTTACGGTGTCAATTATCAGACCAATAATATGAGACACTATGCAATACCGTGTGTTACTGTAGAGTACCGAGTGCTACAGAAAATACCAATAACTACCGTATGCTACTATTCTTTTATCACTGGTATTTTAACAGTTCCGTTGACTATTTTTATTTAAAAAGGTTATTTCTGTCGTTTTCTATATCCGACAAATATTCCGTTGTGGGGTCCACCAATAATTTGTTATTTCGGCGCCGTCGGACCTAACGAATATTCCCCGACCAAACGAATATTCCCCGACAAAGCGAATATTGTCCGACAAAATAAAATTTGCACATAACATCCTTAATTTTTAACTTTATCGATTTAACCACTTACTGTTTAAAAAAATATCTATATGAAAAAAAATTAAATTTTGTATTTCATAAAATTCGGGGTCTTACAACCTCCCCTCCTTATGAAATTTCGTCCCCGAAATTGACGTACCTGACATATCGAAGAGGTAAGGATACTTAGATTTCATCTCAGATTCTAGCTCCCAGGTCATTTCCTCAGTATCTTGGTTCCTCCATAAAACCTTAACTTGAGGTATAACCTTTGAGCGTAGGATCTGCTCCTTCTTATCCAGGATCTTAACAGGTACCTCCTCGTATGTTAAATCCTCTGCTATAACGTCTGCTTCTAACTCAATGACGTGGTTTGGGTCCTTCACATATTTACGTAACATAGATATGTGAAAAATGTTATGGATGCGAGACATACTTGGTGGTAGGGCTAGTCTGTAGGCTACGGTTCCTATTCGATCTAGGATTTCAAATGGGCCAATAAATCGAGGGTTAAGCTTTCCTCTCTTTCCGAATCTCGTAACCCCTTTCCATGGAGAAACACGTAAGAATACATGATCTCCGACGTTGAAACTTTCGTCTCTCCGATGAAGATCAGCATAACTCTTTTGTCGTTCTTGTGCGGTCTGTATTCGTTGTCGGATCATTTGGATCTTTTCGGTCGTCAAGCGTACCAACTCGGGTCCCAACAATTTTGCTTCTCCTACCTCATTCCAACATATTGGAGAGCGACACTTCCTTCCATAGAATGCCTCGAATGGAGCCATGCCTATGCTTGCTTGGTAACTGTTGTTGTAAGAAAATTCCACCAACGGCAAGTACTTATCCCAACTTCCTTTGAAGTCTAATACACAAAGTCTCAAAAGATCTTCGAGGGTCTGGATCGTCCTTTCCGATTGTCCGTCCGTTTGAGGATGGTATGCAGAACTAAAACGTAGTTCAGTGCCCATAGCTTTTTGTAGACTGATCCAAAAGCGTGAAGTGAATCTAGGATCTCGATCAGAAACTATGGAAATTGGCATGCCATGCAATCTCACGATCTCATTTATGTACATACCGGCAAGACGTTCAAGTGAAAAGTTTTCTCGTATAGGCAAGAAATGAGCAGATTTGGTCAATCTATCTACGATCACCCAAATTGCATCTAAGCCTTGAGAAACTTTTGGAAGACCCGTCACGAAATCCATATTGATGTGTTCCCACTTCCATTCGGGAACCTCAAGTGGTTGTAATGGACCTTTAGGAACTTGATGTTCTGCCTTGACACGTTGACAAGTTAGGCACCTTGAGATAAACTCCGCAATCTCTCTTTTCATATTGTTCCACCAAAATGTATGTCGAAGATCTCGATACATCTTGGTACCTCCTGGGTGGATTGCAAACGGCGTGTTGTGTGCCTCCATCATGATTTTATGCTTTAATTCAGGATCGTTAGGAACACAGAGTCGAGAGTTGACTCGAAGTATTCCTTTCTCGTCGATTCTTGCTTCGGGAATGGCACCTTCTTGTACTTTCTTTATCATGTTTATCAGTTCCGGATCGGTAGCTTGAGCAGCTTTAATTTTATCGATTAAAGTTGGTTCTACTCGCACGTGAGCAATCTTCGAGCGGGTCCCTGGTGTCTTTAGCTCTATCTCCATCTTTTGCAAGTCGTACAAAATACACTTTTGTGTTGTCAGCTGTAAGACCCCGAATTTTATGAAATATAAAAATTAATTTTTCTTCATATATATTTTTCCTGAAACAGTAAGTGGTTAAATTAACGAAATTGAAAGTTAAGGATGTTATGTGTAAATTTTATTTTGTCGGACAATATTCGTTTTGTCGGGGAATATTCGTTTTGTCGGGGAATATTCGGGCTGTACGACGGCGCCGAAATAACAAATTATTGGTGGAGCCCACAACGGAATAATTGTCGGATATAGAAAACGACAGAAGTAACCTTTTTAAATAAAAATAGTCAACGGTGTTAACTGTTAAAATACCGGTGATAAAAGAATAGTAGCATACGGTAATTTATGGTATTTTATTGTGGCACACGGTATTCTACAGTAGCACACGGTATTGCACAGTGTCTCATATTATTGACACCGTAACTGTTACGCATCATTTCATCAATAATTGTCACTGCATAATATTTTATATTATCAATTCAATTATTGTTGCTACACAGTATTTTGCATTATTGATTCAATAATTGTCATTACACTGTATTTCATATCATCGAGTCAATAATTGTTGGTGCACTGTAGTTTAAAATTATTGAATCTAATAATTGTCACAGTAGCAAATATACTGTAATTTATATTATTAAATTAATAAAAATATGTAACGTGTTTCTTACATTATTATGGTAACATTATTTTATATGTTGGACTCACAGGAAGAATAAATAAATAAATAAATAAATAAATAAAAAAAAAAAAAAAATTAATTTTACTATTTGAAATAGTAACGTGAATAGTGTCGTGAATAGTAACGTGAATAGTGACGTGAATAGTACGTGAATAGTAAGAAACATGTGGACCCATTGGTGGGGCCCACATGAGTTGGTGAAGTTGAAATTGAAGAAATTTTGCGCAGAAAGAAGAAAAAAAAAAAAACGTGGGCTGCGCGTTGCCTCTGCTGAATTTTTTTCTGTTCACCTACCATGCATAGTGCCTTATTTTCTCCTATAAATAGCTTGTTCAGCTGAATAGAAAAATCACACCTAAAACATAAAATTTTTCTATAAGAATTTTATGAGTTTTCTCTGAGAATAGTAAGGCTATTTTGAGTGTTTGAAAGCCAAAAGGAGTGCAGGAATTTTTCAAGTAAGTCTTTTATTAAAGAGTAGTAATTTCATAAATTCCTATATTTCACGGTATTCACAAATCTTCCTTTAGAAGACTCTTCTATTAGAAGATTCATTTTTAAAAGCTTTCTTTGGAAGATTTATTTTGGAATATTATTTTTAAAACTATTTTAAAGTTGGTATTTTATACTACAAAAATTATGTTAAATATATATAATTTTGATAGTTCATAATATATGAGTTATCATACACTTTGAAGTTTACATGTTGTAATTACTAATTTTATTATAAATATATAGGTTGATCAATCTCATTTAAATCAATATCCAGTCACGTGTTAAGGTAAGAAATGTCATTTTTTTTTACACTCTTGAACTTGCTACGGTAAGGGATATTATTTTCTTTCATACTCCTGAATCGAAACTTATTATGGAACTATTGCTTCTATAATTCCTGAAAAAATTATATGTTCCATAATAGTTGAACTTCATTATTTCAACTGAACCTTCCTATTTTCTGAATCTTTCTATTGAACTGTAACCGTTATTCTGAACTGAGAATCTTGAATAACATTTTTAAATTTCACTCCACATCATGTTGACAATTTGGACATTATTTGAATCTGCACAAAGTAAACTTCCGATACTTATTGTTTATCCTGTTTCTTCTGTTCATCAATTGTATCACTATTATTTGTACTAATCATCAAGAATCAAGCTGTTGTGAATATCTGTGGCCGGGGGCACAGATGTGATATATTTGTTGAACAGATGATAGGTTAAAGGCGATATATTAGGTTAAAGGCGATACATCTGTTCGGTGTCTTTTATGGCACGTGGTGAAAGTTCTCTTTGGCCCGTAGTGCATAGATGAACTGTTGTTTGGTATGATTATGACCAAAGGCTGAATCTGGTATAATCATGACCGTTGTTGTTATATTGAAAGTTCTCTTTGGCCCGTAGTGCATAGATGAACTGTTGTTTGGTATGATTATGACCAAAGGCTGAATCTGGTATAATCATGACCGTTGTTGTTATATTGAAAGTTCTCTTTGGCCCGTAGTGCATAGATGAACTGTTGTTTGGTATGATTATGACCAAAGGCTGAATCTGGTATAATCATGACCGCTGGTGCTATATTGAATGTTCTCTTTGGCCCGTAATGCATTGATGAACTGTTGATTTGCATGATTATGACCAGGAACTGTGAATTTGTATTATCTTGACTGATGGTATTTCAGATGATAAAAGTTGATGATGTTTTTACGAAAAAGAGAAGTGCGTGGACATTATAGTCTACATTATTCTTCTAATAGATTGCTCATTCCGCCGCTATTATTGATCTGAACATTGTTCAAGAATTTAACTGCAGTTTTTGATATACACCTTGTATTATGTTGTATTCTATCAAGAACTCACCTGTTGAAGGCTAATGATAATTTATTCGTCATTATCTTAGTCATGATATTTCTTACTGGGCTATTTGAGCTCACCCTTTCTCTCCATTGTTTTTCAACAGGAGATGAAAACGTAACGGGGTTTAACCGGGGAATGGAGTGGGAGTCCGAGGGATAGCTATCGTAGTCTTCACGTGTTGTAAAATAGTGTGGCAATAATAGTGAAGACTTAGTTGTGTATTAATATACACTGTATTGTTGTACGATGTGCTTTGTTGTAATAATTTTGTTGTAGTCTTTTGACGACTCAAGTTTGGGCTGTGTGGGCCTAGATTTGGGGGCGTCACAGTTGGCATCAGAGCTTAGGGATATGGTCTTTAATGGAGATCTGGGGTTAAAACTATGAGGGGAGATACGGATAGAATCAGTCACTAGTGTGTCCCACCTAAATTAGATTTTGTTATCTAACGAATCGATTTGAATGTAGGAACAGGAAGTGAAGAGTCAGTTTGTTTGAACTAACAATTATTTTGTGACCACAGTTTAGTATGGCATCTGGAAATCAGGAGGATAACTTTGAAATGCCCGGTACGTCAATTTCGGGGACGAAATTTCATAAGGAGGGGAGGTTGTAAGACCCCGAATTTTATGAAATATAAAAATTAATTTTTCTTCATATATATTTTTCCTGAAACAGTAAGTGGTTAAATTAACGAAATTGAAAGTTAAGGATGTTATGTGTAAATTTTATTTTGTCGGACAATATTCGTTTTGTCGGGGAATATTCGTTTTGTCGGGGAATATTCGGGCTGTACGACGGCGCCGAAATAACAAATTATTGGTGGAGCCCACAACGGAATAATTGTCGGATATAGAAAACGACAGAAGTAACCTTTTTAAATAAAAATAGTCAACGGTGTTAACTGTTAAAATACCGGTGATAAAAGAATAGTAGCATACGGTAATTTATGGTATTTTATTGTGGCACACGGTATTCTACAGTAGCACACGGTATTGCACAGTGTCTCATATTATTGATACCGTAACTGTTACGCATCATTTCATCAATAATTGTCACTGCATAATATTTTATATTATCAATTCAATTATTGTTGCTACACAGTATTTTGCATTATTGATTCAATAATTGTCATTACACTGTATTTCATATCATCGAGTCAATAATTGTTGGTGCACTGTAGTTTAAAATTATTGAATCTAATAATTGTCACAGTAGCAAATATACTGTAATTTATATTATTAAATTAATAAAAATATGTAACGTGTTTCTTACATTATTATGGTAACATTATTTTATATGTTGGACTCACAGGAAGAATAAATAAATAAATAAATAAATAAATAAAAAAAAAAAAAAATTAATTTTACTATTTGAAATAGTAACGTGAATAGTGTCGTGAATAGTAACGTGAATAGTGACGTGAATAGTACGTGAATAGTAAGAAACATGTGGACCCATTGGTGGGGCCCACATGAGTTGGTGAAGTTGAAATTGAAGAAATTTTGCGCAGAAAGAAGAAAAAAAAAAAAACGTGGGCTGCGCGTTGCCTCTGCTGAATTTTTTTCTGTTCACCTACCATGCATAGTGCCTTATTTTCTCCTATAAATAGCTTGTTCAGCTGAATAGAAAAATCACACCTAAAACATAAAATTTTTCTATAAGAATTTTATGAGTTTTCTCTGAGAATAGTAAGGCTATTTTGAGTGTTTGAAAGCCAAAAGGAGTGCAGGAATTTTTCAAGTAAGTCTTTTATTAAAGAGTAGTAATTTCATAAATTCCTATATTTCACGGTATTCACAAATCTTCCTTTAGAAGACTCTTCTATTAGAAGATTCATTTTTAAAAGCTTTCTTTGGAAGATTTATTTTGGAATATTATTTTTAAAACTATTTTAAAGTTGGTATTTTATACTACAAAAATTATGTTAAATATATATAATTTTGATAGTTCATAATATATGAGTTATCATACACTTTGAAGTTTACATGTTGTAATTACTAATTTTATTATAAATATATAGGTTGATCAATCTCATTTAAATCAATATCCAGTCACGTGTTAAGGTAAGAAATGTCATTTTTTTTTACACTCTTGAACTTGCTACGGTAAGGGATATTATTTTCTTTCATACTCCTGAATCGAAACTTATTATGGAACTATTGCTTCTATAATTCCTGAAAAAATTATATGTTCCATAATAGTTGAACTTCATTATTTCAACTGAACCTTCCTATTTTCTGAATCTTTCTATTGAACTGTAACCGTTATTATGAACTGAGAATCTTGAATAACATTTTTAAATTTCACTCCACATCATGTTGACAATTTGGACATTATTTGAATCTGCACAAAGTAAACTTCCGATACTTATTGTTTATCCTGTTTCTTCTGTTCATCAATTGTATCACTATTATTTGTACTAATCATCAAGAATCAAGCTGTTGTGAATATCTGTGGCCGGGGGCACAGATGTGATATATTTGTTGAACAGATGATAGGTTAAAGGCGATATATTAGGTTAAAGGCGATACATCTGTTCGGTGTCTTTTATGGCACGTGGTGAAAGTTCTCTTTGGCCCGTAGTGCATAGATGAACTGTTGTTTGGTATGATTATGACCAAAGGCTGAATCTGGTATAATCATGACCGTTGTTGTTATATTGAAAGTTCTCTTTGGCCCGTAGTGCATAGATGAACTGTTGTTTGGTATGATTATGACCAAAGGCTGAATCTGGTATAATCATGACCGTTATTGTTATATTGAAAGTTCTCTTTGGCCCGTAGTGCATAGATGAACTGTTGTTTGGTATGATTATGACCAAAGGCTGAATCTGGTATAATCATGACCGCTGGTGCTATATTGAATGTTCTCTTTGGCCCGTAATGCATTGATGAACTGTTGATTTGCATGATTATGACCAGGAACTGTGAATTTGTATTATCTTGACTGATGGTATTTCAGATGATAAAAGTTGATGATGTTTTTACGAAAAAGAGAAGTGCGTGGACATTATAGTCTACATTATTCTTCTAATAGATTGCTCATTCCGCCGCTATTATTGATCTGAACATTGTTCAAGAATTTAACTGCAGTTTTTGATATACACCTTGTATTATGTTGTATTCTATCAAGAACTCACCTGTTGAAGGCTAATGATAATTTATTCGTCATTATCTTAGTCATGATATTTCTTACTGGGCTATTTGAGCTCACCCTTTCTCTCCATTGTTTTTCAACAGGAGATGAAAACGTAACGGGGTTTAACCGGGGAATGGAGTGGGAGTCCGAGGGATAGCTATCGTAGTCTTCACGTGTTGTAAAATAGTGTGGCAATAATAGTGAAGACTTAGTTGTGTATTAATATACACTGTATTGTTGTACGATGTGCTTTGTTGTAATAATTTTGTTGTAGTCTTTTGACGACTCAAGTTTGGGCTGTGTGGGCCTAGATTTGGGGGCGTCACATCAGCAGTGCACTTGTACTTGCATAAGGTTTTCTGCTCAAAGCGTCAGCTACAACGTTCGCCTTTCCCGGGTGATACTGGATTGTGTGGTCATAATCCTTTAACAGCTCAAGCCAACGTCGTTGTCGCATGTTGAGTTCCTTCTGGGTGAAGAAATACTTGAGACTTTTATGATCCGTATAGATATCCACTTTTTCTCCGTACAAGTAGTGTCTCCAGATCTTCAACGCGAAAACGACTGCTGCCAACTCTAGACCATGAGTAAGATAATTTTTCTCATAATCTTTGAGTTGTCGAGAGGCATAGACTATAACCTTTCCATGTTGCATAAGGACACAGCCTAAACCTTTGCCAGAAGCATCGCTGTAGATAACAAATTCTCCTGATCCTGATGGTATGGTCAGAACAGGAGCTGAAACCAGTCTCCTCTTGAGTTCTTGAAAACTCTTCTCGCATTTCTCGCTCAATATAAGTTTTAAACTTTCAACTCTTGGTGTTCTATGGGAGCCATTTGGTATGGGACTTTAAAAATAGGCTTAGTGCCGGGTTCAAGATCGATACAGAATTCAATTTCACGGTTTGGGGGAATGCCAGAAAGTTCCTCAGAAAAAAAAACGTCAGGAAACTCATTAACAATGGGAATATCATTCAAGTTTGATGTATTTTTGTTCAAATCAGTGACATGAGCTAAAAAGGCTTGACATCCGTTTTTCAATAAACGAATGGCTTTATGGCTAGAAATAACAGTTATAGATTTCAATGGTTTAGTTGCTTGAATTTGCATGACAGGTTGATTAGGAATATGAAAACTAATAATCTTATGAAAACAATCAATTTTAGCATGATGGGTAGTCAACCAATCAATTCCTAAAATCACATCAAATTCATGCATCTCTAAAGAAATAAGGTCAACAGGTAATGTGAGGTTGTTGATTTGAACTTAGGCAAGATTTATAGATAGTAAATGTAATAGGTATTTCTCCCAATGAGGTTTCAACTGATAAGACAAGATTTAAGTTTTCAATAGTCAAATTTAAATGTTGAGTACATATAGGTGAGATAAAGGAGTGGATAGAGCCAGTATCTAATATGGCATAGACTTCACGAGAATTTATGAATAGCTTACCGGTTATCACCTCATTCGGTTTCTTGACTGTTATCGTCAAATCGAATCCCGAATACTTCATTCGGATCTTCACGTATTTCAACCATGGGAATACCACTAAATAATTTTCTAGCAAACTGTTTCTCGGGTTCATCAACTTCATCAGTAGTAAGGTACCAATGATTTCCATTAAAATAGTATCTTCGATAGACTGCAGTTTCCACGATAGTGACTAACTTAACCTGAATTCCTCTAAATTGTAACGCCCAAAAGTATAGAAACATCATTTTTAAATAATCTTGAAAATTATAGCTGGAACACCATAAATCCCAAAGACTAATATGAAAAGTCCATATATTCTGATCCTTTGTTATAGAGCATAACCAGGTGATATCACTCTCCCAATTAGTGAGTAAATTAAAGGCAATAATTTCCGCAAGTTCATTACTTCCTTTAATTGCTTCTAAGAATGGATCTGGAACGACTGTAGCAGAGCTTTCACCTTCATCCTTACTGGATAGAACACGCATAATTTTTGCCTTAGGCAAATGATTCAACTCTGAGTTTGTAAGAAGATTATTCGTCGCCTCTTGTTCTGCAGCTACATTTGTTTCGGTAATTTCATAGTTAACCTCCTGATTTCCAGATGCCATACTTAACTGTGGTCACAAAATAAATGTTAGTTCAAATAAACTGACTCATCTCTTCATGTTCCTACATTCAAATCGATTCATTAGATAAAAAAAAAAAATCTAATTTAGGTAGGACACACTAGTGATTGATTCTATTCGTCTCTCCCCTCCTAGTTCTACCCCAGATCTCCATTAAAGACCATATCCCTAAGCTCTGATGCCAACTGTGACGCCCCCAAATCTGGGTCCACACAGCCCATACTTGAGTCGTCAAAAGACTACAACAAAATTATTACAACAAAGCACAACGTACAACAATACAGTGTATAATAATACACAACTAAGTCTTCACTATTATTGCCACACTATTTTACAAAACGTGAAAACTATGATAACTATTCCTCGGACCCTCACTCCATTCCCCGGCTAGACCCTGTTATGTTTTCATCTCCTGTTGAAAAACAATGGAACAAAAGAAAGGGTGAGCTCAAATAGCCCAGTAAAGAATATCATGACTAAGATAATGACGAATAAATTATCATTAGTCTTCAACAGTTGAGTTCTTGATAGAATACAATAGACTACAAGGTTTATATCAAAAACTGCAGTTAAATTCTTAAACAACGTTCAGATCAATAATAGCAGCGGAATGAGTAATCTATTAAAAGAATAATGCAGACTATAATGTCCACTTGGTTCTCTTTTTAGGAAAAACATCATCAACTTTTATCATCTGAAATATCATTAGTCAAGATAATACAAATTCACAGTTCCTGATCATAATCATGCACATCAACAGTTCATCTTTGTACTACGGGCCAAAGATATTCAATATAGCACCAACGGTCATGATTATACCAGATTCAGCCTTTGGTCATAATCATACCAAACAACAGTTCATCTTTGCACTACGGGCCAAAGAGAACATTCACCACGTGCCATAAAAGACACCGAACAGATGTATCGCCTTTAACCTATTATATCGCCTTTAACCTATCATCTGTTCAACAAATATATCACATCTGTGCCCCCGGCCACAGATATTCACAACAGCTTGATTTTTGGATGATTAGAATGATATAAATGATGAACAGAAGAAATAGGATAACAATAAGTATCGGAAATTTACTTTGTACAGATTCAAATAATGTCCAAATTGTCAACATGATGTGGAGTGAAATTTAAAAATGATATTCAAGATCCACAGTTCAGAATAACGGTTACAATTCAATAGAAAGGTTCACGTAAATAGGAAGGTTCAGTTGAAATAATGAAGTTCAATTATTATGGAACATATAATATTTTCAGGAATTATAGAAGTAATAGTTCCATAATAAATTTCGATTTAGGAGTATGAAAGAAAATAATATCCCTTACCGTAGCAGGTTTGATTAACAAAAGGTGAAGGAAATTAATACAAAGGGTTATTCACCAACAGGCGGCAATCCGCTCCGTAAGGTTATTCCCACAATTTAATAGAATTTGAGTACAAAGAGTTATTCACCAAACAGGCGGCAATCCGCTCCGTAAGGTTATTCCCACAATTTAATAGAATTTGAGTACAAAGAGTTATTCACCAAACAGGCGGCAATCCGCTCCGTAAGGTTATTCTCAGAGATTAATAATGAATGAATACGAAAGGTTATTCACCAACAGGCGGCAATCCGCTCCGTAAGGTTATTCCCACAATTTAATACATGGAAATAAAAGGCACGTCTTATGAGTAAGGAAGAAACAATATTATTATCGAGAATCAAATAATGATAATCCCTTACCATAGTATGTTTGAATAATGGAAGATGAAAAAGATGGTATCCCTTACCATAGTACGTTTGAATAATGGAAGATGAAAAAGATGGTATCCCTTACCGTAGCAGGTTTGATTAACTTGAACAGTACACGTATACTTATAGATCTTCACAAATACTCAAGATGACTTAAGCACACTTAGAGAGAACTTTCACAAGAAGTATTTAGAGAGAGAAAGAAAGAACAAGTAAGGAAGTTTATGAAAAATCCTTAAGTTAAGGCTTCTATTTATAGCCAAAAATCTTATCATTCATTTAATCTAAACCATTCATTTAAAGATCATCTTTTAATCTACACCATCCATTTCAAATATTATATTATCTTTAATCTACACCATTCATTTCATATCACCTAATAATCACCTAACTTTATATTATAAACAAATCAATTTAATTATTCAACAATAATTCACACTTTAATCTACACCATTCATTTCATATCACCTAATAGTCACCTAACTTTATATTATAAACAAATCAATTCAATTATTCAACAATAATTCACACTTTAATCTACACCATTCATTTCATATCACATAATAATCACCTAACTTTATATTATAAACAAATAACTCTATCAATTCAATTATTATGACTAATTGTTATAAATACAGTATAGTTAGTTCTTAGATATCAAGTCAATAAATTAATGAAATACAATTGTTTAAATAACATCATAATAGAGATAACAATAATGTAAAATAAAGCATACGTTACTGTGTAATGACAATTATTGATTCAATAATGTGAATTACTGTGCATATGTTACCGTGACAATTATTAGGTTCAATAATTTTAAAAACAGTGCAACAACAATTATTGACTCAATGATATAAAATACAGTGTAATGACAATTATTAAATCAATAATGCAAAATACTGTGTAACAACAATTATTGAATTGATAATATAAAATATTATGCAGTGACAATTATCGATGAAATGATGCGTAACAGTTACGGTGTCAATTATCAGACCAATAATATGAGACACTATGCAATACCGTGTGTTACTGTAGAGTACCGAGTGCTACAGAAAATACCAATAACTACCGTATGCTACTATTCTTTTATCACTGGTATTTTAACAGTTCCGTTGACTATTTTTATTTAAAAAGGTTATTTCTGTCGTTTTCTATATCCGACAAATATTCCGTTGTGGGGTCCACCAATAATTTGTTATTTCGGCGCCGTCGGACCTAACGAATATTCCCCGACCAAACGAATATTCCCCGACAAAGCGAATATTGTCCGACAAAATAAAATTTGCACATAACATCCTTAACTTTTAACTTTATCGATTTAACCACTTACTGTTTAAAAAAATATCTATATGAAGAAAAATTAAATTTTGTATTTCATAAAATTCGGGGTCTTACAACAATCTTGTCTGTTGCTTCTGTCTCCGTCTCTCCTCGGACATTCGTATTATTCTGAAATTTGTTATCATGATATAGCAAGAGTGAGCAACGACTTTGCTCAGCAAGTTTAAATATGATAACGATATATCATGATTGAAAGAAAGAATAAGCTTTTGAATTTTCAACAATATAATAATTGTGAAAGAGTACGAGTCATAATTTCAATAATTGAATGACTGAACAAATAAATGTTGAGTGTCAATAATGACCATGAACAAATTTAACTGAACCTTATGGTAATGAAGGTGATCAGCCTTTCATACCTGATGAACACATGCAACAAGCACTATGTGCGAATCAACAATTTAAAGAGGTGGAATAATTATACAGAATTAAACCATAGCATGCTTGAAACGTAATAACTTGAATTTGAGTTAGGGACTTGAACAATAAAATAATATATCCTGCTCGAATATAAATTGAGTAGGGTTTAGGAAACTTGCCTGTCTGCTCAGCTACAATAAATGTCTAGCTTTAACTAACTGGCTTGGAAAGACCTAACATCAATAAAGTTGGTCTAATAATTAATACGGCGTATTTGCACAACTATACGCTTATTAAGGAACTTATCTATCACATAAGTACTAACACATAATTTACATCAGTCAAAACAATATTATTAACCTTATAGACCCTCAATCATATTAGGTTAATAATTTAATAAGTTAGAAAATATTTTTCTTTAAGTGTTGCACACTTATTAAACTATTAAACAATTTATTATAATTGTTTAAACAAAAGAGTTAAAAGACATTTTCTTTATTCCATTAAATCTAATTTCATTTAATTACTATTTATCATTAATTAAATAGTAAGTAATTAACTACCTTTAGTTATTATTTAATAATAAATAATAACTTACAAGATTTATTTATTATTTAAAATTAATCAAATAATAAATAATTATATTATATTAAAAATAATCAAATATCTTTAGTTATTATTTAATAATAAATAATAACTAATTAACTAGATTCATTTATTATTTAAAGTTAATTAAATAATAAATAATAAAATTATATAGTAAATACTCAAATATCATTAGTTATTATTTAATAATAAATAATAACTAACTAAATTTATTTATTATTTAAAGTTAATCAAATAATAAATAATTAAATAATCAATCTTAGTTGTCTTTAATTATTATTTAATAGTAATTAAATAATAATTAATTAATTTATCATCCTTGTTTATTATTTAATATTAATTAAATAATAATTAGTTTAATCGTAAATTCAGAAGATATAATATTAACTAGATTAATATTTACAACATTTAAATATTAATCCAAAATACTTATAATATTTAAAAAAATATAATATTAAACTAACTAGATTAATATTTACAACATTTAAATATTAATCCTAAATACTTATTATATTTAAAAAAATATAATATTAAACTAACTAGATTAATATTTACAACATTTAAATATTAATCCTAAATACTTATTATATTTGAAAAAAATATAATATTAAACTAACAAGATTAATATTTACAACATTTAAATATTAATCCTAAATACTTATTATATTTGAAAAATATAATATTCAATACCTAAATATCATTTTTGTATTATTAATATTTTTGTTATAATTTTAAATTAATTTTTAAACATTTAAATTAATTTAAATTATCCAGAATGGCAAAATCGTAAATAAACTGAAAACCGAACGGAGGGGCAGTATCGTAATTTCGCAGAAAAAAGACCGGAGGGGCAAAAATGTAATTTCGCCAAAATCGGTATCTCGCGCATTGCGCGCGCCGACAAAACTAGGTCCCAAAACGGTGCCGTTTTAATGTCACCGAAGCTAGCTTCCGCGCATTACGCGCGGATGAAATTTTTTATTCGCCAAAACGACGCCGTTTTGGCTCCGTGTCCGAACAGTGAATAAGATTCCGCGCAATGCGTGGCAGTCCTTTATTTTTGTTTCCCAGCAGAACGTGAACAGTGCTATTTTAATACACAACTTAATAAAATTTATACCTTCAAGAAATCTTTAAGTCCTCAATAAAAATCCAAAAAAATTACCAACCACTTAATCTCAATTTATAACATGAAAATTTAATTTTTCATGATTTAATATTAATTTTTTTTATAAAAATTTTTACATCACATAAACTACCACAAATCATAACTTTTTGTGTATAACTCCATTTTGAGTGATTCAAACTTTGTTTTTCTCATGATTTAATGTTCTATAATATTATAACATTAAATCTAAATTTTATAAAAATATTTTTGGACATAAATTTCAAAACTTATTTACCCACTATTAAATACATATTTTAGCATATAAAATATACCAAAATACAAACCAAGCATATTAAACTCAAGCATGACATAAATATTACTAATACACATTACTAACTATATTAGCATATTTATACTAACATGATGGTTTAATTAATTTAAAACAAAGCTAGATTTTAAAGTAACAATTACCTTGTTTTAATGGATATCTTCATTTTCCTTCCAAAGTAGGTTGTGAAATCTTGAAGACATGAACCAAGAACTACTTCTCCTTCCTTATCCTTGCTCTCAAATATTTTCTTACCCAAGCTATTTCTCTCAACTCTCTCTAACTTGAAAAGTGGAAGAAGAAGAAATGACTACAAAAATTTCCTAAATTGTAAGTATACTCTTACAAAATATTAGATACACACATGTATCTATTAATCTAGACCATCATGCACCTAGCAAAGATACTAGCACAAGAAAAGCTTTAAGGACTAGAGTTGGTGAAAAGAGGGATGGTCCATGTATTTTTAAAAATCAATACAAGTAACCTTAATTTAATTAAATGAAAAATAAAAGAAAACAAAAATCAATTCACTACTTTTTACTTCCTTTTTGCCGGCAATCATCCATGATCATTGTCCCAAAAAGAATGTCACTTTTCATTTTTTAAGAATTAATAGTTTTATTAAGTATTTTTCAAGTGGGCCAATCATTGGGCTTTAATTTAAAATACCAATTGGGCTTCTATTAAATTGTTTGGGCTACTAAATTGTCAAATTTTATTATTCTCCACTTGGGCTACTAATTGACCCATGTTGGGCTAATTTAATAATTTACACTTTAATTATTCAATCCATGATTAAATAAATAATTAGATTGAATAAATAATTAAATATTCTAACCCATAAGTATTAAATTACTAAATGGACTAATAATATTATTAATAATATTTTACATTATTTACATTAATTAATTATCATATTAATTAATTTATAAAATTTAATTCACTCATTATATTCATTTTAATTGAATATTTAATTAATGACAACTTGTCAATTATTTTGATATTAAAACTTTAGAGTGTGTTCGCTAATAATAATATATATAATCTATATATATTATTTATACACATTACCTTACCTCGAAAACAATTTCACAATAAATTATGAAATTAAAATAAATACAATATATAATTTAATATATATTATTTAGGCCATAAGTTAAATTATTTAATATATTTACATTAAATAATTCATTTCTCATCAATTATGGAAATAATTCCATTTACCCGAAAATACATTGAAATACTAATATATTTTCTCAATTTCTTATTTAAATAATTTATTTAATTATTTAACGAATATTACACAAATAATTGTATAATTAAATTTCTCACTCTCATAAATCATTTATAATGATTTATTTAATTATAGAATATATTCATTTAATATATTCAATTACTATTTAAAATTACTTAATTAATTTAATCCCTTTATATATATGTACATATATATGAAATTAAATATTGTACAATATATATAATTACTATTCTCCTTTAATTAATTCAACTATTTTATATAATTTATAATTATATAAATTACATAATTATTTCTCACAAATAATTTATCAATAATTTGCATACTATTGACAAATAAGTATAATCAATATAATAACTAAATAAATTCCAAAATAAACTTTTTAATTCAAATTGGATTAATTTAATATTAATCCCTTTATTTACCACAATTTAATTAACCATTAAATTATGTTTCTAAATATGCACATATATATATATATATATTCATATAAATACATATTTAATTTACACGCAACCACGTCGCATAATTACATAACCCCACTAATTAAATTCTCTTAATCTAATTAGACTTGCTATTAGCCAAGTTCATTGAATTATCACTGTACTTGCTAACTTATCAAAAATTTTGATATCACCATATCTAAGTTAGTCCGTTAAATTTAATTTGGACCTCTATTTATCTACCACTGCTAGGTTATCAAACTCCAACCTTTATTAAATATTAGATATTTTATTGCTAATTCATTTAAATATCCGGGATATTACAGATAACGTAATAGCAACTTCTCTTAATAAACATTCAGTTATACAAGTATTACATTTAACGATAAAATAAATTTTATCGCAAATAATTAGTAATATAATTAAATTTATCGTAAATAATTATGTTGTTGAAATTATCGCTGAAAAAATATTTGTGTCATTAAATGTTTATTAAGATAAAATAAAAAGATAAATATAATGGAGGGATTCTATTCCAATAATTTTACCATCAGAGTAATAAATGTCATTAAAATTTAAAATATTATTAAAATAAATATAAAATATCGTTAAATATATATTTATTTTGTCAACATAAATACTATTTTAATATTATCAATTACTTAAAATAAAACCAAAATATCAAGTAGAGAAATAATAAATCATATCCCATTCAAGAGAGCTAATTTGATTGATTGAACACCCTAGCGCCACGCCACTACTTTTTTTGGAGTGCTTAGCTTTTGAGGAATATAATATAATTTATAATTAAATAAATAATGTATTATAATATTAAGAATCAACCGAGACTTATTAGAAAAGAAGAAAATCAATTTATTTAATTAAAAATTAAATTTAAAACTTAAAAATTACAGTATTTTAGTCTTAATCATTATATGGAGACCCATCACTACCTTTATTAAAGGCAATGACTTATCATTTGTACGACTGTCGGTTTATGTTTTCAGTGAGACCTTTTACAGCATTTCCATCTGATAAATTATTAGATTACTCATATTAAAAAATTTCACATCATGGAGCGTCCATTTGTGCAAAAGGCTTTGCGCATTATATAGCAAGGCATGATAAGATCAGTTTGATTTTTGATGGTAATACGGAGTGTCGGATTTTTTACAACACTAGTTTGACATTCCTTGCGTGCAGGGACGGAACCAAGATTAAGATTTATTTTTAAGAGGGATAGATTTTAATTAATTTATTTTGTTAAAATAAATAAAATTTAAAATTATAAAACATTCAAATATTAACTTTCATTCAATTATGTATCTTTTAGTTGGTTTAGAAAAGTAGATTTAATTATAGTTATTATTGAAAATATTCTCTGTGACAATAGTAACTAACAAAATTAAAACTAATTTCAATAACAAATAAACTCGATGATACGAATCAACTTTATTCTTGTTAACTAACTTGACTAAGTTCACCCATTCCTTTCACATTAAAAAAAATTAGGAATTTTTTTTCACATTTATAATATAAGTCTCAAGTTCATCAACAAAACCCTCAAAGATTCCCATCTTGAAATTTTAATAGGTAAAACTTTACGAATTGAACCAATCGTTCTTTGTCAAATGGTGGAAAAAAATTACTTCGATCAAGACTCGTCATCCATTATAGCATAAATTCAAATTTAGACAAGCATTATTTTAATTTTTTTTTGCCCATACATACTTATTTTCACTCTTTTTTGCCCCTTTAATTAAAAATAAAAATAAAAATAAAATGCTACTAACATATTTTGGTCCAGCATAGGTAGCTACTATTGTAATGATCCGAAATTCTTTTAATACTTGTAATGTGATCATATGTGATTAATAAAGATTGATTTCTGTAATCTAATTGATGTGTTATGTGATGCAATATGTGTTATCGAATTTTATAAGAAAACAAATTTCTTGAAAAAATAATGCGAAAAATACTATTCATGTAGAAAACGTCTTTCGTTTTTATGACATTTCGTATTCCGACATAGTATTTATATGGGGTATAAATACATAATGTTTAGTCAAAAATACCAAAATCCAAAATTTATAAAAATACCTAACTAAGCTAGTTGGTATGGAACTAAGAGGAGAAAACCTAGTTACTAAACCAATTTGGTAGGGAGTTAACTAGGTGAACAGACTAAGTTACACAAACCCTAACCAATTGAACAAACTTAGTTGGAATGGAAAGAAGAGAAGTGATCGGTTGATATGGGGTATTACGGTCCTTTGAACCAAGCTTGGAGGCCACACCTTTTACTTGGAATTTACCCAAGGGTAACATGGTCATTTGGGCAATACTTGGAGGCCACATCTAGGGGATATATAATGGTAATAAAGTAAAACTTTGTGACCAAGTTCATGCTATTCTATAAATACAATCAAAATTTCTTTATTAATTCCTTCACAAATCAAGCGCAACAAAGCTAGGATAGTATATTCAGAGATACATTGATAGTTGAGAGTAAAGGAGATTATAATAATCAAAAGTTAAAGCAAGTGCGTCAAGAGATATCGATTAGTCAAGCTTTCTTAGTCATTTTGTTCATTCATTAATTTGTATGGTAGAAATCGTGTAAGTAGGTTACGATTATGTATTACTATGTTAATGAGTCGTAAAATATGGTGGCCTAGCAAAATCGTGCTTGAGACATCATGTTTTAGCAATCCGAGCAAAGGCATGTGAAACTAGTTTTCATTATATTTTTCAAAAGATGAGTAATTTGATGTTTTTGGAAATAAATTTTGAAAACTATAAAGACGAAATCATAGCAGGGAAAGTTATGGAAACATGGGTCGAAAAATCACTCAAAAATATTTCAAAATGAATTAGTTATGATTTTTAAAAATTAAATAGTATAGAAAGAGGTCTACATAAAACATAAATTTGGGTTTCATGAAATTGCCAGGCCAAGCTAGGGTGTTGAGGACTTAATTTTTGTTTATTGTAATCGATTGCGAATTTGAACAGGCAAGACTTTGCATAATTGCTAAGGACTTGTCCAAGCTTAGTGTAACTGCTGAGGTTTTACGGTCTGATTTCGCATGACACATTTTATTATTATTATTTTTGTTTAAAAAAATTTAAAAAGAAAAAGTCAAAATTTTCTTTTCTTTTAGTTTAATTTGATTATTGTTTTTATTTTATGTTTCAGGTCATTAGGCTCTTCATCTAAGCCATAGTGTTTCCAACGGTCCATCTAGACAAGGTGAATGATGAGGTTGCGAAAGGAGACAGCTACCTACCATAATTTTAGGGGAGTCCTTTGTGCTTAAACTCTCTATATATACTATAATGGGGGCATTGTTTTGCTTAAGTTTAGGGGTGCAGTCTGTTTTTAGTTTTTAGGATGCATGCATGTAATATTACTTTGTTTTATTTAGTTATTTATTTGTTTTCATATGTGTTGTGTCATTTAGGAAAAATTTGCATTTAGTTGTTTTAAAATTTTATTTAATTTGTTTTTAAGGAATTGCTATTTACTTTGTTTTTACGATGTTTTTTATTGTAGTGCATTATAGGATAGTTTAATTTTTTTTAGGTAATTTTAAGCAATGTTTTGATATCATTAAAAAAAATCTGTTTTTTTTTTTGCCAATGATAATAATGCGGTTAATTAATTGATAACTCTTGTAAGACAGATAATGAAAGCTAGTTTAATTGTTAACTGTTTGCTAGTTTTTGCGTTATTTGAGACCCTTGGTACTTATATGCACGTATTCAGTGTGTTGAGCTAATTGGAACTTAGTTTAGGTTTATTGAATGAGATGCTTAGGAAGGATATGAGGAACCTCTAGTACTTACTTGATCATGTTTTACAAAAATAAAGAAATAAAAATATAATTGCTTCAATGTCCATCGAATGAAATATTGATATTTGTGTTGAAAGTATGATGGTTATAAGCAGTGTTTGACTAATCTATTTTTGTGGTCTTAGTTGCTCGAATAAGTAAGCCCTTAAGATTGTCTTTACACTTAGTGCCTTAAAGTCAACTGGTTTAGGAGTTATTGACCGAATATTCATTACATGGGTGACTTTGAAAAGCTTAAGAAAAATAGACATTGCATACGTCAAGAATAATTATAAAATGAGATAAAGCATAAAATGTACTGTTGTGAAATAAAAATAAAAATAAAAATATGTTAATAATAAGGGTATAAAGGTGTATAGTAATTCTTTTATGAGTTAATATCTTTTATTGAGCATGTTAATTCATGAATTTATCTGAGTTTTAAATTAGTTTGATGCATTAGATTCACACACACACACACAATAGGGCTAAGAGTAATGTGAAAGTAATGATATGTTAAGTTGAGGATAATGCATGATTTTGAAGTCTTATTAGAGTTATTGCTTATGAATCTTTGAGGCTAATGTTATTATCATCATATTGAATCATTGCTCAAGTTATCTTGTCATTAGGGTTTTCATGTTTTTAGGTTGATATAATTTTATTTATTTAGTTTTAGTTTTATTTTACTTGAGGGCAATTAAAGGTTTAAGTTTGGTGGCATTTGATAATTGAATTTTATATTTATTAAATATTTTTAGACTTAATAATTTATGAGTTTTTGAGTATTTTATGTACTTTTATTATTTTTATTTTATTTTTTGTAGGAAAATGGAGCTTAATGCCATTTTCGTAAATACACTGCCATTGAAGAGCACCTAGGCGCCTATAAATAGAAAGGAGAGAACACCTAGGCACCCAAGCCACTCTTCAGCGTCCAAAATGCAAAGAAATCAAGCGCCTAGGCCCCCGAGGTCAGCAAGCCAAGATTTTTGACGCGTTTTATTTGTTTCCTTGTTGGTTTTGAATAGGAGTCTTGCTAAGTTTTCTAATTAGATTAGGATTCTATTAGGGTTTGTTTAGGGCTTGTAATTTAGGTTATAAATACATGATTTGGTGCATGATTTAGAATAATTCTTTTTTAGGCGACGGCTAGATTCAGTTTGGAGCTCTAGTGTAAAATAATTTTAACACCAATAGAGACAGGAGATTGAAGAAGTGCTTGGAGTGGGAAGAAGTATTCCCAAGAGTTTTTTTCTTTCCACATTTATCTTGTCTTTTATTATTCTTTAGATTGTTAATAATTTTTGAAAAAGTTTAATTTATTAAACTTTCGATCAAAGATTTTAATAAAACTCAATATTTATTTTAAATTGATTCTCTCTTTTCTTTAATTATTGTTAGTATTTGTGAATGGGTTAGTATATTTTGGCACTTAAAGGTTTAATTGTTTAGCTAATAATTAATTAATAGAAGAGTTAGGAGATTTGAATAAATTATTGAGAAAATAGCACACCTTTATTAAAATTACGTCATTTTTGAGATTCTTTTAAAAAATAAAACAATATTAAAAGATAGTGGTCCCACTTGCTTTCTTTTTATTTACAAAAATACCACCCGTGTAAGACCCCGACTTTTATTAAATACAAATTTAAATTTTTTTTATATATTTTCTTCTGAAAACGGTAAATGAATAAATTGACAAAAGTGAAAATTAAGAAATATTTGTACAAATTTTATCTTGTCGGAGAATATTCGTTTTTGTCGAGGAATATTCGTTCTGTCGGGGAATATTTGATTCGTACGACGACCCGAAATAACTAAATATTGGTGGACCCTCACAACGAATTATTGTCGGATATAGAAAGCGATATACGTAAACTTTCTAAATAAATATAGTCAACGGTATTATCACTTTTAACTGTTAAAATACTCAGTGATAAAAGAATAGTAACATACGGTATTACACAATAGCAGATGGTATTACATAGTATTTTATATTATTGAACTGATAAAGTGGCTATTATACTATATTGACTTTATTGAACCAATAATTGTCACATGCATAATAATTCATATTATTGAGCTGATAATTGTCATAGTAATATATATACACAGTAATTCACATTACTGAATCAATAATTGTCATTACACAGTAACGTGCTATTTTCCTATTTATTTTTAGCATTATTGTTATCTCTTTTATGATGTTGATTAAACTGTTGTATTCCATTATTAGTTGATTTTTTTGCTTATCTAACTCAGAAAGCCAACTACACTGCTTATATAACAATTAGTCATAATAATGAATAATTGTGAATTATTGTTGAATAATTGCATTAATAAAGTTATTTATTTTTATTATAATAAATTATATAAAGTTATTCGTTTTTATTATAATAATTTATATAAAGTTATTTACTTTATATAAATTATGTAAAGTAAATTATTTTATTATGATAAATTATATAAAATTATTTATTTTTATATATAAAGTTAATTGATTTATATAAAGTTAGTTATTTTATATATAAAGTTGGTTGATTTATAAAGTTAGTTGTTATATATATAAAGTTAATTAAATGGTATAAATTAAAGGAGATCTGAAATGAATGCTATAAATTAAAGATAATGTAATGATTATAGAATTTGAAATGAACGGTGTAAATTAAAGATGATCTTTAAATAAGAAAATCTTAAAAGATGAAATGAGTGGTATGGATTAAACATTATCTTGAAATATACGGTTTAGATTAAATTAGAAAATCTTGGTTTATGATAAGATTTTTGGCTATAAATAGAGTCCTTAACTTAAGAATTTTTTATAAAAACTTTATTACTTATTCTTTCTTTCACTCTCTAAATATTACTTTGTGTAAGTTCTCTTTGAGTGTGCTAGAGTCATCTTGAGTATTTATGAATATCTGTAAGTGTATGAGTACTGTTCAGGTAAGTGTTTTTATAAATGTTATATAAGCAACCACACACGTCACATGGTGTTTATAAATCTTCCTTTAGAAGACTCTTCCTTTAGAAGATTTATTTTGAAAAACTTCATTTGGAAGATTTATTTTGAAATATTATTTTCTTTCAAAAACTATATTAAAGTTATTCTACTTTATTCTATCAAATCACTTTTGATGATTTTATATGAATTGGTATACACCATGAAATTATATGTGGTAGTTACTAATTAAATCTATAATATAAAATAGAGCGGCTCAAATTCCAAGGTTTCAACATCTAACGGCCTCAAATCAATTTAGACTTCAATATCTAACAGTATAAAATTATTTGGGGTTTTAACATCCAACGGTCACTAATCTATCTCTCATTTTCCCTCCCCACCAATTCAACATATTTTTTTCCAAAAATCTATACACTCACATTTTCCGCCCAAATCAAATTTACCACTACACTATAATAATACTAATAATAATAATTAATATAATAATAATAACAATAATAATAACAATAACAATAACAATAATAATAATAATAATAATAATAATAATAATAATAATAATAATAATAATAATAATAATAATAATAATAATAATAATAATAATAATAATAATAATATAGTAATAATAATAATGATAACAACCCCCAAAATCCACTGCACTTTTACCTGTGGCGGACCTTGTGCCTTAATTTCATACATCTATCGACTTAACCAATGATTTCATAATCATATTGGTTGAATTAGTCTTATTTTAGACTATACATTAAAAATTTCTCTTAACTTTGTCCTTGGATCTTAACTTGATCTCAGTCTCATAAGTATACAAGTATCAATTTGTATTTCATCCGTACAAATGGATAAAACCATATATAACGGTCTAATTTTTAACCTTAAGATTTAAATATTCTATAACTTTACATGTTCCAACATCCACAGTATTAAATCATTAGGACGACTTTTGGGAACAGAGAATCCCGCGGTGAATGTTTGCATCTTTACCCATGATAAATGTTTGCATCTTTATCCGTGACAAATAGTTGTATTTTTGTCCAGTGCAAAATTCTCTTTTCGTACAGAACATTACCCAACTAGTTAAAACCCTCATTCGAAACATATTTGTTTATAGTGATATCTCTTCATATCAATAATCCTACTTATATGATATTCAGAATAGTAATAACGAGTTATACCTGGGTCCGAGGAACCTTAACGATGGATTTGACCAGTCAATATCGCTTAGTCTTGTCTCGGATGTACAACACTCGCACGTTATTTACCGATCATCATCCAGATAAATAGATCATTATCAATACTATGTTAAGTTTTAACAATTCTAGGTTATATCAAAATAAAGATATAACAACATTCTGATGATAATAATTTATATCATTCATTTAATATTCGATTACATGTTTGTTTGGTCGTATTACAACAGTCATTAAGACTTAATACAAATTCAATCAATTAAGACATTAAACTTAGTATATGCTTCTTCTTACGCTCATGATCTTCTTAACGTTCATCTTTAATCTGCAAATAAGGTTTTATTCCCAAGAATGAACACGGCGGCTCAGCAAGTCTAACATATAACATACACACAGTTTATACTTTCATAAATACTTTAACATGTTTTTAACATATAATAAATATCAATTTAATATCACACATAACTTTCATGTTGATAATTCATATCACGTTGTCACATAAAGCTTACAATTTATTTTTATAACTTATAAACATATCACAAAACAGCTAAAAGACTTGTTTGTACGGTGTACGATTTAGTTCACGTTGATTGGAACTTGATTTGTACTCCAAATATGTTTAACATATTAATAACACTCGTTAGTATACATAAGAATATATATTTACTCTAATTAATAATGTATGTATGAGATTTAATGTCAATTCGTAATTTTAATCGTTTGATTTAATAATTAACTAAGTTAATTATTCACGTTCGTCGCTTAAATCACTTCATTATATAACTAATTATGTTAATTAATTATATTCGTAGCTTAATCCTTAATTAAATATAGTTTAATATGTTAATTGAATTAATTCATAACTCAATCCGTCGCTAAAAGCTAATTTAGAAGCTATCTCGATGAATTTTTAATTAAATCCGTCGCTAAAGATAGTTTAAATTAGTTTTAATTAAGTTTAATTTAATTATGTCATTTATATCTATTGTCACGGATCAAATCTGTCGCTAAAAGTATTTTTAAATTGAATTTATACTTAATTTAAAAATCTGTCACTAAGTCCGTCGCTATAGGTGTTCTTCATTCAAACCCATAAACTGGTCATGGTCTCGAAGGGGGTTTTGACCTCAAATTACTTCCGGATCATAATTTTATTTGTCATGTTAATGGATTATATGTGTAGTACTTATATAATATTACAAATAAATACCAAATTAGGACATTAATAACATCAAAATTGGATGTTATTTGATGGTCAAACGGCCTTGTTAGGCTGTTCTTCAGAAATCTGGACTGCCCAGAAATCAGTCGGTCATGGTCGAGATGGCACCTTTGGCTTGAAACATATCTTACATCATGTATTTTTTGGACTTAAAATTTGTTTTTAGATGTACCATACATGGCATAATACAATGAAATAACAAATTTTGACATTAAAAACATCAAACATGGAAGATAAAATCCGGTCAAAAAGCCGTGTCAGGCTGTTCTTGATTTTCTGGGCTGCACAGAATTCTGAAAATTCCAGAATTAGTGGTCGACCAGCCACTTTCCAGATAGTATATCTCCTAACATAGATATCCGATGGGTGTGTGGTTTGTTTCTGTGTATACCCTACATGACAAGGTACAACAAAAAACTTTAAAACACATAAAACGACCAACACGATTAGATTAAATCATCTGACAAGGAGCCTTCTCAGGCTGTTCTTGACTGCCCAGAACAGAGAGCTAAATCTTATTATTTTATGCATATAGATGTTATATAAACACAATTTAACCGCCCATATCACTTATTAACATTATATAAGTCATTAATAAACAACAAAACATATTTTTTACCGAAAGATTAAAGATTAACAAGCACAAATAAATTTTGTACCTCTTGAGCAATCTTTGCATTTTTGCCCTTTGATTCTGATCTAGGCTTGCTATGACTGATACTTGGAGAAACTTATGACTGATATTGGGTGTATAACTCGTGGGTTTCAACCTTGGGAGAGCTTGCTAGTTATAGGAGAACTAGGTTAAGGTTTTATGGTCATTATTCAAAACTTCAAAGCTAAGCTTTGATCATTGCAATCCCAGCTATTATGGACGACCCATGTGCTTCATTAATGGTCCATTAATATTAGTTATCATCATGTTTGGTCAATCATCATCTCCCAAAATGGATGGACAAGATTTGGCCTACTATTTTGCTTAAAGGAAGAGAAATTCAATTTGATTTCTCTTGCTTAATGTGGCTGAGATTTGGAGGGCATTGTGGTCATTAATTAAACTTAATTGATGCTTAGATTAATCATTCATAATACTAGCAACTTGATTGGTTGATAACTTAATTAATTAACTAAGTAATTTAATTAGTTTAAATCTTTATTTTGATTTAAAATTACTAATTGAATAGTTAACTTTCTCTATTTATGGTTGACTCTTTTTTTTCGTATTTACACAGTATAATTTTCGTATTATTTTGATATAATTTTTGTATTTTATCCGTATAATTTTCGTATTATACGCGTAATTATGAATAGTAACATTTTCTAGGTTTTAGGGTTTAACCCTTAGGCTTTAATTCCTAGATTAGGCTTGACCCTAGATTAGGGTTTAAATTTTAGGTTTAATCTTTTCTAGGTTTTAACCTAACCCTAGTTTAGGTTTTCCAACCTTAGTTTATGTTTTTACCCTTTAAATTTAGGGTTTAGATTTTAATAATTGTAATATAATAAAATTATTATTTATCATTAACTACATAATTCTTTTTATTTAAAGTCAACATATTCATCTACTAATAACAATTTAGTAAATTAATTTTCCTCATTTCTATTTAATTTATACCTGTTTGGCATAATAATATATTAAGCTATTACATAAATATATTACATTCATATGTAATATATTTTAAAATAATGAGTTTAACTAACTCCCTTATTTTTATTAAATAAAAATATCTACCTTAATTCACTATTTTATTTAAGCGAATTAATTATCTTGTTTATGAAATTTAATTCATAATTAATCCATTGTCGTTCAAGGCTTATTATTCAAATTATATTATTTCATAATATAATTTCAATTTTAAGCTCAATTAATTAATATTAATAAACTCTCTTTGTTTTCCATAATTTATTTCATAATAAATTCAATTCTTTTAATTTAATAGTTAACTAACTATTAAATTTCATTTTTCCAATTAATGTATATATTTTTACATTTAAATATATACATATTTAATCCTCCACATAAATCACATACTTAACTCTTTATTATTCACATAACACATAGATTAGGTTAATGATTTTTAATCTCTTAGTTACATTCCTATTTTTGAGTCGTATATATTCTTTAAGATAGTTCAAGGTATGCTTGAACAATCGCTCTTTAGTTTTTGAATTGATAACCTTGATTAGATCCTGTCAGATCATATTTGAAATGTTTGGGATATTACAGTGGTATTATTCTAGTATTTTTTAAAATTAGTCACTTGATATTTAATTACAATTATTAGTTTAACATTTTTAATCAAATAAATAATACTCACAATAGTATATAAAGTTAAAAATTATTTCTTAATTAAACATAAGTTTTCTAATATTTTTTGTTAATATGTACATTTTTATTGAATAAAACAAATTGCATGTTATATACTCAATAGCCCAAAATCAAAACATCATGTTATGTATCATAATTGTAAAATAAAATAAAATAAATAAATAATAATAAAATAATTAAATGGGCCGCGGGCTAGCCTGACCCGTTCGGACCACGGGCTGAAGTTTTTGGCCCAAAAAAACCCAGGTGTAGCTCCAAGGAACCAATTCATGTGTTGCACCTGAAGCTAATATTACCCTTTGGGAAAATAATCATTCCGTGGCAAACATTATAGTCTACAATCATTATAATTGGTATTGATTACAAATGTAGTGCACATACACCCTTTTTGTGAAATACAAATAATAAATTAAATAAATAAATGGGACTAAAACAGTCACAAACCGTCATACGTACCAATCATCAAACTACTAAAGAATTAGTGCCCGCAGTCTTTGTAACTGCAATCTATGATCACACCAAATGCAGCAGCAGCATAAAGAGGGGAGAAAAGAAAAAAAAAAACTCTTGAACCGGGCAAGAAACTAACACTAGAAGTAGCTATGGTCATCACAAAAATTAAGGCAATCACAACAGAAATGAGGCCAGATCAATTGGAAATTGCAGGAAAATATGCTAAAGAGAAGGGGGGTCACTCGAGAATTGTTAAAATTTATTTCTAGAAGAGATCAGCTTTCTTCTTAAGCATGTCATGCTTCCATTTTGGTAACTTATAACATGCTTCTTTCGTCATCCCCAGTACACACATTTTATGTGCCAGGCAAGGATTAGTTTTATTATAAACATGAAGTTCAGAGCTTTTATTAATTATTATGTGCACTAATTAATTTAATTATTAGAAACAGGTTTTTGAAAATTAAGGTTAAATAAAATCTCATTGCAAGTTCAAAGAATTCCAGGACAATGATTCATACAGTCATCAAATACCTACTGAGCTAAATTAAAATCGCTACACGTGTCTAATTTTAACCAAACTGCTCTGCACAAAAAATTTCAATTTCGCCAAATCAATTGGTGATTTATAGTACATACTAACCAACATGCGGTGCACATAAAAGTTTTATTCTAAGCCCACTTTTCAGTACCGACTTACAGATTCGTTTTCCTTCCTCGATGAAAGGCAAAAGTGCACATCCCTTAATTATGCAAGAAAAAGTATAGACAGCACAGAGTAGACGCAGAAAGCAACAAAAACCCCCAAATTGAATGCCCTAAAATTTCAATTATAATCGGTCTAGAAAAGCCCTGAAAACAAACCTTTTAAACCTAATTGTACAATTCAGCAACCAAAATTACAAAGTTCAATGTGTTTTCGATTGAACAAAGAGCTCAACAGGAATCGGGCAATGCAATTAAAGTGGTACCCTCAGAAATTCCAGAGGAAGATGGAGACGAGAGAGAGACGAAGCAAAGATGAGAGATAATATCAAAGAGGCGAAGCGCTGCTGGATTGGCAGAGAGATAGGTGAGAGATGTGTGTGTTTTTAAGGTGAGTTAGTGTGTGAAGCCGATGAAAATGATCGGTTTTGGCATTTTAAAACTTATCCCTCACTTTGGTTTTTAATTTATGGTATTGACTTATTTAGTGATATAATACAATAATAATACTAAATCTTAAATTAGTATCCAAATAGTTGATTTGGTATTTGAGACTTCAATACCAATACTAAATCATTGAATCAGTGTGTCCAAACGGACCCAAAGTGTATTAAGGCTGTGGTTTTTAAGGTGAATCATAGGTCAGTGATGACCCATGGTACTCTTGAAATTATAAATGTAAGATTTAAATAAGTGCGTGATGGTTGAATAGGTGACAATAGATAAAAGATTTGGACACTAGACGAAGGAATGAATGACACTTCTTTCTGTCAAAGTTGTCACACGATGTTACAGTCATCGTCAATTGGATATTCTAAGCACTAGGAGAAGGAATGAATGACACTTCTTTCTTTCAAAGTTGTCACGCAATGTTACAATCGTTAGCCAGAGGAAAAGAAAGCAAAAGCGATTCCCGTAGTAGCGGCGAGCGAAATGGGAGCAGCCTAAACCGTGAAAACGGGGTCGTCAATTGGATATTCTAAGTGGTTGATTTGTTTCAATTTTGTTCCATCGACAAAATTCTTCCAAAATTGAGGCATGTGCAATTTTTTGGTAGGGGTAAAAATGTAAAAAAGTAATTCAAATTTAAAAAAAAAATCTAAATTTAGAAAATCAATTATTAATTTTAGAAAAGTAATTAAAATTTCTTTGATAAATATGTAAAATTTCATAAAATATATACTCAAAAAGTTAATATCTTCAAAAAAATAATATATTTTGAAATTAATTAGAGTTTATGCTTTTGTGAAATTTTACTCATTTTTCAAAAAATAATTATTTTCTAAATTTTAATTATTTTTTTTTAAAATAATTAGTTTTAGTTATAATTAATTTTTGTCATTTTTCTCCTTCCTAAAACTGAAAATGACTTGATTTGGGATAAATCAGGTAAAAAAAATAGGTCTAAGGAACATAATTGACACAAATTAACCACTTAAAGAATTCAAAAGCTCCCAAGTGTTGGTTAAGTGGTAAGTTCAACAAATGACTTCCGTCTAATTCATGAGTTTGAGTCTCTTCCGTGACTCTTGGGAGTTAGGTGGGCATCAAAGGCTATTACTCTGCGCTCTGCCCAGTTGTGGGAGAGCCTACTCCTGTAATAAAAAACTTTATGTACCAAAAAAAAATGAGATAACTTTCAATCTTCCATTCTTCAATCAAAGACTAGCTAGCTGGATGATCCTAATAATTTGTGGGGATACAAATGCTCCTCATCGTAATTATTTACTCAATCAAAACAAAAAAAAAAAACTAAACCGAATCTCAATGATGTGGAGGCAAAGAGACTGATGGATCTAGTTCTAGTTGTAGTTCTTGTTGGTTTTAACTGTGTATGATCTACATTGAACTTAGAAAAGTGTGCCTCCCATTCCCATATCAAGGGGATAAGGTTATGTGAAGTAAAAAAATTTATTGTAGTGGAATAATTATATATCAGAGATAGATAGAAAAAAAACAAAATAAAGTTTAGTGGTGTGCTGTCGCAGGCAACCAAAAAATAAAATTTTACTTTGAAAAAATATTTATGTAGTTGTGTAAGTAAGAGTCGATCCCACAAATAATGATTAATTAAATTTTATGCAATATAAACTAAAATTAGGAGTTTTGAATTAATTATAATTAACTAAATAAACAAAAGTAAATTAATAAGTTTAACAAATAAATTAAAGATTTTAATTCTTTAGTTCAACATCACATTTTTGCAATTATAATATAATCAAGTTAATCATATTCACCTATTTAATAAAATTAATAACCCTAGATAACAATAATTTGTGTTACCCGAAATTTTTCTTAAGTTTTAAATCTAATGTGATAGTCGCCCCACTAACCCCTAACTATCATACAACTTAAAACTATCAGTCTAGATTTAATATAACATTAGCATTAAGAATTAGAAACTTAGGTTATTTCAAGCAACAATCGCACAACCGCAGTTTATTTAACTTGCATTCTTAATAACAATAACAATACTTTAAAGCATGATCACAATCATATATTACTAATCGCTACTTATGATCAGATATAATATCGTTTGCTTAATACTATATCTTAATCTAACAGATGATAATAATTAAATCAATTCAACTAGCTATTATCAAATCAAATTAACTAATTATCATTCAAACAATTAAAATAGATTATCAAGAATAAATCTCATATAAGAAGGAATAAATAATATTAATTCAATTAAACCATTAATTATAAATAAGGTTCAATATCCCTTAGAACTGAATAAGAAAACTTAGCTACTCATAATAAAAAAAGAATAAAAATCATGAACAAGAGAATACTCCTAATTGTGTCTCAAAGCTTTTATTTATGTACTACATAATTTATCCCAAAACCTAATAGAATTTACAAATGTTAAATTATAAAATATAAAATTCCTATTTTATTTTCTCTTTCCGAATTGCCTTTCCGAATTGCTAAAGGAATTATTTACTGGTGCACGCTTGGACCCACACTACAAGACCAAGCTTTGCTGAAGAATATTGGTGGAATTTGAGATCTGGACCAACATGAAAAATAAGAAGAATCGCGCTTATTGAAGGAAAGAATTAAAAAGATGGCGGGACCCCGCATATGAAGGATATTTTTGTCCAGTCAATGCAACAGAAACGTCATATTACGCATTGTGTGAGGCTCAAATTTTGCTGATGCTCGTCAGACGACGTCGTATGTTGTGGTTGTTTCTCTACTTGATTACCGCGCATGACTCCAACCTTCTCACTTCCTATCACCTATAGAACGACATCATCCCGCAGCCATGCATTGCTGATTTATCCACCTAGCGCGCATTGCGCTAGCTGCCACTCTGTATTTACGGTTCTGCCATCAACTCTTTAATTCCAACAAAATTAAATTAAAAATAATATAAAAATACATAAAAATAATAAAAATGTATAAAATTAAATAAATGACCTAAAAAAATAAAAATACTTAAAAACTCACAAATACTTAAGCATAAAATACTAAATAAATACATATAAAAATTTATTTATCAAATACCCGTACACTTAAATCATTGCTTGCCCTCAAGCAAAATAAGAATAAAAACTATAAAAATAAAACTCTACTAAATAAACCAACTAACCCGAACAATATATTAATATGAATTTCAACATTAGCTTCAAAGATTTTAAAAATGATAACTCTAATTTTTTTTTCAAAAATATGCAAAACTCAAAATTTTAATATAATTATTAATATTACTTTACTCAAGACTATTCGCGCGTGTGTGAATCTAAATGCATAGAACTAATTAAAACTCAGATAAGTTTAGATTATTAATTGCCTCATAAAAGATATACAACAAAACTCTATATATTTATTTTTCACATCACTCTCAATTAATACAGACAAATATAAACCAGAAGATTAAGAGGTTTCTAAACAATTAAATACACTATGATTATTAATATCAATTTTTTTAAAAAAAAATTTATTTTTTTTTAATTTTTTTTTCTTTTAATGGGTGTATTTTATGCTCCATTCCATTCTTTTTTCTTCCATTTTTTTCTTTTTTTTCCTCTCTCTCTCAGTGAGTGCAGTTTATGCTCCATCTCACCAACAAGTGCGTCTTAACCCACCACATAATTTTTTTCAATTTAACAATTCTAGAAAAATTACCTCAATCATATATCCCAAATTATATTTTACCTTATATTTCACTTTAAATAATAATCAAATAAGATATAGAATTTTAAAATATCTTCCATAAGCATTTAACCAAATAAATTTCCTCTAAAATTAAAACTAGCTCAAAATAAATGGATATAAGTACATAAAAATTTAAAGAATCTCAAATAACGTAAATACTAACAATATGCCATAATTTAGACTAAGAAAAAATATATCCTTTTTTCAAAAGTTATTCAATTAAAATTAAAATTTTATCATTGACCAAAAATTTAAAATTCAATTTACTCATTGCCCAAGTGGCACGTCATAAAAAAAAAACTATCCCATTTTGTAAGAAAACACAGTTACACTTAACACGTGCAATAAGCCTTTAAACCCCAAGTGGACGAGTTTTGTCTCATGATAGTTTGCAGTGAATATATCCACAAAATTTAAAATTTAATCCTAATAATGCTAAGCATACAAAGAAAATAAATAAGCTAATGTAAAAAAAAAAACCTAAATCCCCTCCTCCACACTTAAAACTCACATTGCCCTCAATATAGAGTAAAATGCAAAGAAAAAGGCACAAATAACTAAAGCATAAATGCAAAAATAAAAAGAAATAAAATTATACTCCCTTTGGGTTGCCTTCCAAGTAGCGCATTTGCTTATTGTCTTTGGCTCAACAGTAGACCAAATTACTACATCACTCCAATTTCATGAATTTTGAGTATTCCATCTATCACGTAATCCTTCATAGGTAGATTTAATCTCCATTGCGGTTGATATGAATATTTCACTCCCTTTTCAAGTAATATGTATTTGATATGACTGTGAAGAGTCTTTAAGTTTGGAATTGGATCCTGCAAAACAAAAGATAAAAAATTGTATTGAATAACAGACAATGGAATGGAAATAATTGCATTACTATCTAAAATCAATGACATAGAATGCAATGCAGCCACAACCTTTATTTCTCTAACTCCAAACTATTAGTAATTGTATCCTCCAAAATTTTCTTATTTAATTTCCTAACAACTTCCTACAACTTAGGTATGTCATCAGCAAAAATAATATCATCGTCTATATTGACATTGTCCCCTTTGTATTGATGTTGTCTGCTTCTTCTTGGTTTCGGCGATAGAGGGATTGTCTTTTTTGAATTTTCATCCCCTTGACCACTTCTTAAAACGATTGCACTTATATTCTTTTTTGGATTCTCCATCGTTTGAGAGGGTAATGGTTCAAAATCTTGCTCCTCCAACTAACTGAGTGCAGTTGCCATTTGTCCCATTTGTGTACTTAAATTCTGAATTCTTTCCCTAGTTTACTGATGAAATTGTAAATTGTTAGCTTCAAGTGCTTTAAGAATATCTTCTAAAAATATATCAGAATTATAAGTTTACTCTTGTTGTTATTGGGGATATGGCTGATTGTGCTGTTGATTATTTAAAAAGTTATAGTTTGCTAGCCAATTCACTTGTGGATTCACATAGCTAAAATTAGGATAATTTCTCTATCTTGAATTATACGCGTTTGAATAAGGATCATATCTCCTTTGTGGTTGACCAAGAAAACCACATGCTACATTGACTTGTTTATAGGACTCCTCTCGAACAATTGGGCACATATCAGTCATGTGTCTTATTGTCGCACAAATTCTACAAGTACCTACAGTCATTTGATAAACAAGAGAAGTTAGACTCTCAATTTATTGCTCAAGAGAAGAAATATTTATCTCATTAACATAATCAGGCATGACTTCCATCCTTAACATGCACAACTAAATTAAACTATGAAAAATTATAAAAATAAAATCTAAGAAAAATTACTAAATTAAAATAATGTTTACAGAAACACAAAATAAATTAGAATCACTTCCTGGTAACGGCGCCAGAATTTGGTTTGCTGTCGCAGGCAACTAAAAATAAAATCTTACATTAAAAAATATTTATGTAGTAGTGCAAATAAGAGTCGATCCCACAAATAATGATTAATTTAATTTTATGCAATATAAACTAAAATTAGAGGTTTTGAATTAATTATAATTAACTAAATAAACAAAAGTAAATTAATAAGATTAACCAATAAATTTAAAACTTCAGTTCTTCAGTTCAACATCATCTTTTTGCAATAATAATATAATCAAGTTAATCATATTCATTATTTCAATAAAATTAATCACACTAGATAACAACAATCTGTGTTACTCAAAATTTTCCTTAGATTTTAAATCTAATGTGACAATTGCCCATACTAAACCCTAACTATCATACCACCTATAACTATCAGTTTAGATTTAATATAACAACAGCATTAATAATTAGAGAAGTAAGTTATTCCAAGCAACAATCACACAATTGTAAAATTATTTAACTTGCCTTCTTAATAACAATAGCAATACTCTAAAGATTGACCATAATCATGTATTACTAATCACTACTTATGATCAGATATAATATCGTTTGCTTAATATTATACCTTAATCTAGCAGATGATAATAATTAGATCAATTCAACTATATATTATCAAATCAAACCAACTAATTATCATTCAAACAATTAAAATAAATTATCAAGAATAAATCTCATATAAGAAGGAATAAATAATATTAACTCAATTAAACCATTAATTGTAAATAAAGTTCAACATCACTTAGAATTGAATAAGATAACTTAGTTACTTATAATAAAAAAAAGAATAAAAATCATGTGCAAGAGAATACTCCTAATTGTATCTCAAAGTATTTATTTATAAAATACATAAAATTAATAAAAATGAATAAAATTAAATAAATTGCCTAAAACACTAAAAATACTTAAAAAATTACAAATAATTAAATATAAAATACCAAATAAATAAATATAAAAATCTACTTATTATTAAGATAAACATATATTTATTTGACCGTATGTACCGTGAAGAAAGAAGTTGTATTTTGGTTGAGAGCAATGCACATGGAAGAAGTGGGAATGTGGAAGAAAGCCTGCACTTCCCACTTCCCACTCAGGAGTTCTGTTCTGTTACACTCGATGGATACCACATGCCAATACAATCTTCATTCTTTTATTAGTGTTTCGCCATTTCTTATTAACATTGCATTCGTGTAATATAGAGTTATATTCTTTATTTTTTTATATTATTTTATATTGTTAAAGTTGTAATGCAATTATGAGTCACAGAGAGGGCTCTGATGACTTTTGGAAGGTTTTATAATACAAATCAGATTGTTTTACCTTCGGTATTATGAGTTTGCCTCGTGCAGTACTTTCACTTTTGTTTCAAGACGACTCAACAAAGCAGTAAATTCTACTCGATCCTTATATAATTTTGATTTGTTTGTTTCTTTTTGATTTTTCGCATGTTTAGTAAAAAAAACAAAATAACTTCATCGGTTTAATCATGCACCAATTGTTTGGAATTATATATTTACGTATAACATGGATTCAGATGTTATTAAGTTGTCACATCTTTGACCATTTTTAAATTTATAGTTTTTTTTTACCCCTACATTCGTCCTAATTTACAAAAAGAGTGCGACAATTTCACGGGACCCAAATTTATATAACATAATAAAAGCAATTTTGATGATTGAGGTTTTGGATGTTAAAATACTTTTTGTGATAAACTGATAATTATTTTCTTGAAATATATTTACATGCAAGCTAAAAGATTTATCACAACATCTTTACAACTTTTTTGGAAATAATTTACCAACATATCTTCCGTTTGTCTACAAGATTTTGTTAGAACAATAGCATATAAAATGAAAAATAATCTAGTTTTAAGGCGTGCAAAATTTATTTTTAAAATGAAAATTTGCCCCAATTCACTTTCAGAATGGAACAAAATCTGCATATAGTAAATATGAAGATTTTCCTTTAAGCTTACTATAAGACTAAATTATTTGGTATATAAAAAATGGAGAATAAAAAAGAACGAATAATATTTCCTGGAAAAATATATATTTATAGAGTTTAAAAAATAGTTGCAGTAATTCAGTGTATATAACATGATCAGAAAAACTAAAATATTCAATCTCAATGAAAGGCGCTTTCATCATATATAAAAGAAGACCGTTCGAGATTGGGTTGGTGTTTAGTTTTTTTTGACTATACAGAAGGAGTTCTACTCGATATTGGAAAGAGCTATTGAAGAGGCTCACACTTTCTTTCCTTTTTTTTTTGGGTAATAAAAAAATTCATAACATAATGAGTAAAAAGAAAATCGTATAAGGGGTTAGTGATCAATCGGGACAGATTAGTGCATACTGTATTTGTTCTTTTGAAGAGAATGATTGATCTCATAATTATTTGTGTGGAGAAATTAAAACAAGTAAATATGTAAGTACTTTATTAGAAAATAAATTCAATGAACATGTATCGCTTAAAGAAATATCTAATGAAATTTTACATATCTGTCAAAAGGAGTTACTATAGTAATAATAATAGTACAATATATCTGTAGACACCCAAATTTTGCACTTTTGTACTAACCCTGACAGGAGGACAAAATCGTCACTTGACCCGACATACGAAAAGGAAGGTGGACCCCAACACGAAGCCACCACAACGGCTTGCGGTCAAAGTTGCCGCAACGAACAATGAGCATCAGGTTACTTGAGGCAAGGCAAACAGTTGACCAAGAAGAAACCTGATTTGATCACCAAAGACGACGAATGGACAATACGCTTACGATAGTCGGGGGTCTCGCTCCCTGGTGAGCGAGCGAGCGGCTGCCCAGCTCGCCGGTAAGCTGGTGGGGGTGTAAGGGGGCAACGCCCCCTGGAAGCCAAACACAAAGAGCAACTTTTATATCAAGTAACATCCCTCCGAAATAATACAGCAAAAAATGATGTTTTTAGACTGCGTGACACGAAAATCGAGAAAATGAAGCAGGACAGCCGCAGATGCATCTGCGGCCAACGACAAGTTGTCATTTTTCGTGGCTCGAGGAAATGCGCGGCAGTCGAGACGGCGGCTCAGACGGCGACCGCAGGCAGCCGCAGGTGCACCTGCGGTTGCTCCCAGTCACCTATACAACGCCATTTTTGCTCGGCCGAGAGAGGAGAAGAGATTTTTTAGAAAATATAGAGAGAGAAAAGGCGAGTTTTAGAGAGAGAAAGGCTCGGGTGGGCCAAAAATAGAAGGAAATTAATTTTTCTTTGCTCAAATACTTAGTCAATCTTGTGTTATCTACTTGATAATGAAATATAAGGCGTTTCTTGGCGTTTTGCAAGGTGAAAAAATGGTGTTTTTCTTGAAGTTTTAAATTGTTTTATTATCATAATCTTTTGTTATTGAGTTGTTTGAATGTAGTATTTTGTTATATTATTGAGGATCCGTGGATTAGGGATTATTAGTGAGGGTTCCGTTGGAACGAAATTTCCTTCTAATGTCTCGATGATATCCGTATGGTAATATGTAGTTCATTGTGTTAATGGGTAGTCCATAGTGTTGGGCTTGCAAATTTTGGTTCTTGCGGTATAATAACAAGTCTAGTGTTGTTAAGCTTTCATTTGTATGGTTGTGTGGTGATTTTGGGGATTGTGAGCCTATGAATGAGATCCTCGTGATCAAATTCCGAAGATAGACAATTTTTGGTGTATATAGTCACGGCAATGGGTCATTTTTGTACATATGTAAATATTGGGCTTTAAAACGATATCGAATCGAGATCGGGTTAATGCCCCGTAATAGTGAAGTATGTGACTGTGGGTGTTTGGGGTTATTTAGACGGCTCACATGCCCATAGATAGCCCCGACACAATTTTGAATGCTTGATTTGATTTGCGACATAAAAAAACGATTTCAGAAAATAAGGCTAACGACAAAGATTTTCTAAAAGTAATCAAATTAGGGTATTAGAATCACGAAGCTTAAAATTAAGAGTTTTAAGGAACGTCGATTCCTGTTTGACGAAAGGGCTGCAAGCGGTTTTGAAATATCATAAAAAATGGTTTCATAAAAAATAGATAAACGTTTCCATTAAGCTTTAGTGCATAGGGTTAAAGAGCTCCTAGAAGTTGCTTTCATTTTATTCGACTTTCTTGTTAAAAGGCAATGTATAGTCTCGATTCCTATTTGACGAAAGTTTAAAACCCTTGTTTTCTAAAAGCGACACCTAATAAAAAACCCTCATCGCTTTCGAAATTAAAATCAATCTCTATTATAAAACAAAGTCTTGTCATTTGGGTCAAAAGATATTCTAAAAACGCTTTTCAGATAGAGCACATTTTCTACAGAAAGAATCAAAGCGGTTTTTTCATCACAATATTCATTTAGGCGCGCGCGCGCGCGCACACACACACATACACGTATTTTAGGATTTTATAAGGATAGGAAAACATCAAGATTGCGGTAATCGTATTTTCACGAAAGTCGGGGGGTGCCTAACACCTTCCCCTCGCTTAAGCAAGCCCCCGAACTCTATGAATCTCGGTTCGCAGACCAATTAATTCGGAGTCATACATGAGCCAGCAGTTACTAAAACTAAACTCGGATGAGTTGGTACATCCATTGCAAATATACCAACTGGCCACTCTGGTCAATTGGCTCATCATGAAATCAACATTTCAAACCCCGTCGACACTCAAGTCGACCCTTTTCAAAATTACATCTTAATCCAAAGGCTAAAATTGGAAAGGGTAATTATAAAAAAAGAAAACGACTTTTCCGGCGTCGACAATATCATTAGACTTAAAATTATCATAGTACCTTGTGTATTTTGAGTTATATTTTGTCATATTCGTCAAGACTTTTTGGGTATATAAAAGGGTATGTTCGGATATAACAAAGTGTACATGAAAATAGATGAATGATTAACAAATGATGTACCACTTTCAGTAAAGGGAGAGAATGTCTTATTCGATTCTATCGGTGACAACTCAGAATTTCTTGGCCAGAGTTGAATGAAAATTTAAAAAGAATCTCTAATTACGATTAACTAGAGTTGTACTTTTGAGAATTGAAATGCATCTAATCAAATAAATAAAACTTGACAGATAATTTCATATTTTATGTTTGATTGAGATATTGTGCGGTAAAATGATTTAATTGTACGATAATTATTTTACTGAATATGTTATTTATGGTTAAATGTTGATTTCATATTATTCGAATAATCATGATATGTTGAAAGGTGTTAATAATGATGTAGAATAAATATAATTAATTTTATTAATTATATACAAGAATTAAAAGAGTTTAATTAATTTAAATAAAATTGGGATAGTTCTAATTTTATTTATTATACTATCGGTATAATATTTAATCTAAAGGGTCACACCATAAAAAATAAATATTGATTTAAAAGTAATTTACTCAAATAATAATAAATTAAGTATATTTAATTTGCACCATAGTGGAACAAATTAAGTAACTTAATATTTATAATATAGTATTTAAGAAATACTAATTACAAATTAATAAAAATATTATTATTATTTTATAAATACTTTAATTCCTAAATAGTTTAAAAATTAGATTTAAACCCTAAATCCTAAAGAATTTAGGAAAGAGAAATTGTCTACATAAAGATAGACCTTATTATGGATTATGGTGTACTATTACTACCACCATTATTATTTTTCAAACCTAAATAATTTAGGAGAGATAAAGAGAAAAAAGACTAGCCACACTAGGTTTTTTTAATAATTCTAAATTATTTCTTCTTCATATATATTCTCTTGATGGATCACTTTCGGAGTGATACAAACATTGAGTAACTTGCGTTTGATCTATGAAATTGAAGGAGCGCGAATGAACGAAAGATTAGAACTTGAAGATCAAACTAAAAGTTAATTTGTATTTATATGGTATGATTTTAAACTTTTCTCAATTAATAAATCAAATAAAGGTGATTTTTTGGATTGTAATTTTTTTTAAAATACGATTTATATCATGCTTCCACATTTTATATCAATATTATTATATATAATTATATTTTTTTCACTAACATGCACTCGGTGGTATCCCCATTTTAAGTCTATCTTGATAAATCAATGGGCTTCTTCAACTAGTCAAATGAAAATAAGATATCTATTATTAGCAAAAGATAGCAAAAGATAGCGATTCTCTACTGTGATCATGTTAAGGGCATGATAATCCTAAACCACGCACATGTGCCACGAGTCTTCTTCGACTCGAAGACCCCTTACAGAAGATAGGGGCGAGGCACAGGACAACATACACTGGGCCAATCAAACTAAGATTTTTAATCACGTGCTAAGTGCGCGTATTAGACACGAACATTACACTTGATAATACCTTTTGTATTTTAATGTTACAATAGGATTCACACTATATATATATATATAATCAAGAGAATTTTTATTTTTCTCCTAATTGGGATATGAGTTTATTCTAAAAGGAATAAATATACATACTTACAATCTAAAAATGGAACATCTATTTTGTCTATTTTATAAATTGGTGAAACAATTTTAATTATATTATAAATTAAAGTTATATTTATTTGATCGAATAATAAATAAAATAGAATTATTTGTACTAATTTATTATGTCGGGACAAATTTTTCCATGTTTTCCCCATGATTTGTAGTACTTACGAGTTAGTACTTTCCTTTCGTTACACTAGACTAAATGCCATATCTCAACTCTATTCGAAATATCTCTATAAGTTTATATTTAAAAATGAATGGTATTTTTGCTTTCTTCATAAAATTAGGATTGCTACTGATGCTTTAGTAACTGTGAATAATGCTTTTGCTTTCCTATATTTTTATGTTAATTAAAAAAATATGTTATTTGTCCTCCTCTACTCTCTAACTGCTGAAAACGTAACGTTACGTGCTTGGTTTTTCATGTGTGATTGAACCCCAAAAATTCGAAACCGCAGTACAAGATTATAAATAATCTTGTTATTATTGTTACGAGTTTGACAGTCCGGACGAGACAAATATTTGATAATTTTTTATTGATATATATTTTTTATTTTTTATTGACATAATACATATATAATGTTAATAATTTGGATCAATATATCCCACCACAATTAAAAAAATATTAATTACTTTTATTATTGTGTGATTGAAAATTACAAATAATTGACAAGAAAGAACTTTACATATTTTTACGCCCACAATTTGAGTGAAATTAATTACATTTATTTGATTAAAATTAAATATAACTTAAAATAGTTTAAGAAAAAAAAATTCATATTCTTTCTCCATAATTCAAGTGAAGTTGATTATAATTATTAATTACTGTATTAAATGTAATAATAATCTTTCGAGTCAACTCATCAATTAGAATGAGTTAACTCATTTTAATTGTTGAGTTAACTCAAATGGTCATTTAATTGATCTTCTTTCTTACTTTTATATATACTAGATTGATAACATGTGCAAGGTACGAGGTAATATCAATAATACAATTTAAAATTGTGGTGGATGATATTTAGTATTATAATTTGAGTGTAAATAGTATGGTATATACATTAAACATGAAATTGAAAAATTGTATTTATATCAAATTTATTGTATATATTTTTAATACATGTATGTGCATCTTTGAAATAATATAAAAAATGATACAAAAATTTTGGTATAGTTATAAATAAGACATACATTGTATTAATATAGATAATGAACTCAGGACTAATTTTGTATTAACTCGAGATTAACTTGGTGACGAATCAAAATGACTTACTTAATTTAGATAAGATCTTCAATTGTCTTGTTTTATTATATATATATATATATATATATATATATATATATATATATATATATATATATATATATATATATATATAAGGTATTATTATTATTACTATTATTATTATAACAATTAGTGTCCATTTAGCACAGCGGACGTTGCAATAACCTAAATTTCGGTTACATTGACTTTCTGAGATTTATATAGTTGCTCTTAACTACGCTTCACGTTAGTTAACACATGCTCTTTTCCAATAAAAAAATTAAAAAGGTAATATTTTTAGATATCGGTTACATTTTGTTCTATTTATAAATGTAAACTTTTCATTTACTTTTTGTTATCCATTCCTATACTTGTGTTTTGCGGTTAGAAGGGAAATAATAATTTCACGGAATTAAAATGAAAGGAGGCAAGGCAATGAAGCAGGTTGTTCTAACATGGCAAGAGAAGAAGGCACTTGCTGATAAGGAAGAAGATGCTATAGAAAAACAGATTGAAGAGCAAAGCAAATGGGTATATATGTGTTTTTATTTATTTTTATTCTTATTTTAAAAAAGGAGGTTCTATTTTTTGGATTGAGTAGTACTCATTCCGTTTTAAATTATAAGATTAACGTTGATTTTTAAAAATTCGATTTTAAATATTTTTAAGTTCATAATTGAGATGAATTCATTTAGTTTATGTCAATATAATAATGAATACCATAAACTATATAAAAAGTGTTATTAATTATAAAATTTATTGTTTTAAAAATTTAAATAAATCATGTTAATTTTAAATTTAAAAATATCTCAAATTAATTTTTAAAAAATCAATAATAATTTTATAATTTAAAAGGTATTCTTTATTTGACGTGGTATCCAACTTGTTGACCACCCCAATATGGAAGATTCAATGTATACATTCCATGACCCTTTTGGACGTATAGCATTACTTTGAGCTTCAATATAATTCCCAATTCAATTTTTTTAATTTTTTTTCATTTAATTCAATGTATCTTGCACATGTGATAATGATTCACATATTATATAATACTAGTCCTTACTTGGCACACACTTTATGTCTGCAAGTAAAAAATTACAATTTAATTAGAGGGGAGATATTTAAGAATGAGAGAGAAAGTAGGAGATAAAAATTGTAATATATATATATATATTTAGATCGCAAGTGTTATACGGTTCCAAGAATTCAGTTATTTTTCTCTCTCTCCTATTATATGATATATTACTCGTCACATCTTTATATATACATGATTATAATCTATAATAAATGTTTGGCAATGTAAAATTTGAGGAAACTCATTTTTTTACTTTGCATAAAAAAAATAGATAGCCATATGTATAAAAAATGCTATTAACTATTAATAAAGGCGATAGGGCTAAAAAACAAAATTAAATCGAGTCATCTATTTCTCCCATAGACAGTTAAAGATGAGTTTACTCAAATAATATCGTACTAAAAATTTGTTACGTGTCACACCTACTATATATTATCGAATTTCAATTAATTTTGATTTTTTTTTATGGTTGACATCATTATTTCCAATTAATTTGCAGATTACTATGATAGAAAACATGGATAATCAAGAATTGAAGAAGTATTTGAGGAACAAACCTGACCAATTGAAGATTGTAAGCGCCGAAAATTGTGAAACGAGCAAAAGAGTAAGACAAATTGATTTCCGAATATTTTCATGGTATTAATTACTTTTCTATAAAGAAAATTATAATATGTTTAAAATAAAAAAATATAAGATTAAGTTTGACTTTCATATTCAATTTGAGATATTCTTATATTTAAAATTAACGTGATTCATTTAATTTTTGAAAGAGTGTTTTTATATGTAATAATAAATTTATGTCGAGATTAAATATTGAAGTTTGTGGATACATGAGATAAGGGATAGTAAGAAAATGACTTACACATTATTACTCTATTTTATAACTTTCAGTTTTACGTTAATCGCAATATATATTTGACATAATATTAGTAGTCTTTTGAATCATTTTTTTTCTTTTGAAAACAATAAATATTGTAATAATGAGTGCTAAGTTATTTTAACTTTCGCAATTGTATTGTCTATAATTAAATAAATTCATATTAATGAATTTAAAAATACTTTAAATTTTACTTATATATATTTGTCGTATTTAATGTGTGCCCTTAATTATGTTGAAAAACTCAAACGTAAAATAAATATTAATTTCTTATATAGCTTGTTATTATTATTTTTGTATAATAATCCTTCAATTGTTTTATTGCAGGTGAAAAAAAGAGGTGGAAAATGTTAAAAGTTCTACCAATAGCGGAATAATGGCTACAGTATGGAAGTTCCATAAAGAAGATGAGGATGAATCCTTTAAATATTAAGCATAAATTATTTAATTACTATTCAGTAGTTCTGTAATCGTAAGAAACTTGGAACTGTGTTTTGTCACATTTCTCTCTAAAATTACTCCTAAAATTAATATATTTGATAATGTTATGAAGTTAAATTTATATATATTTTTAATGTTATTTAGTTAATATTAAAATCCATATATTTCGTATACGTTTCAGCTAATTTCTAATCTAATTTGTGTTAATAAGCTAAAAATATGTTAAATTATGTTTTCCAGTAGTGATAAAAGTGATGACTTGAACCAATTTGACTTTAGGGCAAGTATATATAACTAATCGATTAAATGATCACTCAACAGTTCTCCTAACTAATATGTTGCGATAAAAATATGTCCAACTCATAGTGCGAGTAGACACAGCAGGATAATCGATAAATTAACTTAAAAATATGAGTAAGTAACTAATGTGTCTATATGCAACAAAAATCAACTCCATATAAATATTTTCTAATCACTCAATGAACATCTTAAATATCCACTGGCGACAAGTACGAGACTTGAGAAGGTTTTGAGGTAAATAATAAAAACTCACAAATTTTCAATTTTTTTTTTGTTAGATTCTTCAGTAAAGGGGTCTCTAGACCATTACCAGTAAAAATACCCAGGAGAACCATTTATTGTGGGAAAAATAAGAAATATTTAATTCATAAAGAATGAAATTAGACCTAAATTTCAGTAGTAGAATAGACTGAAACCTCTCCATTTGGAAGGAACTATGAAATTAATCCTATTAGGGTGTAGCTAGAAGGCTGCCCAACATAGCGGCACAGTCCTTATAGCAAGATCCGCGTGAAAAAGCCTCAACTCTAAGGCCCAACTCCAAGCCCAAACCACTGGTAGGGCCTCTAGTAACCAGAGCCCTTCGGCTGGTGAGAAGGCCCACAGCATAAGGCATAAGGACTTAGAACGGACACTGACTTAGGCAGCTGGGGACTAAGACCATATTTGTTTAGCATTTAATAGTTATGAATGGCTGAATCGATTAGCTATTTAGTGCGTTTGTTTTGGCCTGAATGATTAAATCGGTCAAATTTTTTGGGTTGAATGACTAAGTCTAATTTTTTTGGCTAAATGAATAAGTCATAGCTGAATGAAGTAAATAAATAAATAAATTAAAAAATATTAACTATTATATTAAGTAATATTAAATAAATTTATAAAAATTTTGAATTATTTCAGAGGGGTAAAATAATAAAAATATGTTATTCAGATGTTTTAGACATATCAATTATTAAATAATTTTTTTCATTCAGTATTTAGAATTTTGCTTCATTCAAATTACTTAAATATTCAGAACTATTTCATTTAATTTTTATCACACACCCCCTAAACTCTTGATTAAAGCAACAAGCTAGGCAGATGGGGCGACGTAACATACTGTCGCCGTGTCCCATGGCAGATTGTCCGCGATTATTGCCCATCGACAAGACGAGCAAAAGAGGGGACACTCCGCGGAGGAGGAAGTATAAAAGAAATGCAGTGCCACAGGAGAGAGGCTATACACTCTTTTAGTTTATATTCTATATTTTTCTTTAATTATTGACAGTTACACCGAAAGCGTTTTATAGTGGAACTTTACTTTGAACCATTGTGAGAATGTGATTTGTAGGTTCTGGTCGTGAACAGAGGCTCCAAGAACCCAACTTGAAAGATACAACATCATCAAATCTTCTCGTCCATCCACATGCATAGTACTTTGCAAAATTGTAAACTTCCCCCTGATCAGTAATGAATTGAATAAACAACTTAGTAGTTTTTGATAGGGAAACTATGATGAATCAAGCGATATTACATTGAACATCAAGCACATTTTAAGTGTAGTGTGGTACGTTTTTCGTTTTTGTACTATGTGTACTATGACCTAAATTTTCATTTTTCATTTTTGGTAGGTCCTTGAGTGCTTATAAGTGTAGTATCACAATAAGCACATTTTAAATAAAATTACGTCGTATCATTGATTATTTTGACATACACAAGACGTTCAGTTGACTATATTAAATTATGTTTTCTATAACCGTCTTTTACACATTAGGGTCTCTGTAGAGTGTTCTACTTATGTAATTAATTATTATATAAGTCCTGTTATATATTATAAAAAAATTCTACGGGATGATAAAAAAATTCAACCTCTATGAATTAATATATGACCATAATTATCAAAATAAACTAAAATTTCAAAATAGTATTCCTGACTTACCCCGAACTATTGAATTAAAATACGTGGAGGATTTGCTTATTTTCCATTCAACTACTAGTTGCAGTGGTACCTAAGTTTCAATGCTGTGGACAACTTTAAAACAAAGTTTTCAACCTTGTAGACTAGTGCTTAATTATTAATTTCTCTGTTCAACAAAAGAGTTTTATTTATATCATTTGTAAATTTTAAAAATATAATTTTCTTCCACATTTATCCTTAATATTAAGAGTGTTTAGTTGACATTAATATAATTTATCTTTAATATTAAGAGTGTTTAGTTTACATTAATATAATAGTGATATGATAATAAAATTATGTTATTATATTTGAAAATACAGTGTTATTTTTTATTATCAACATAAAAGATGACTCCTTTTATGAAATAATTTTTTTATAATGAGACTTTTTTTATGAAATGAGAAAGTTTAATGTAACCAAGCAATTAAAGAAACGAAACTGACGACTTGTCCATATTTTTTTGAGACGAGAAAGTTTGATGTAAACAAGTCAACAAGCAATTAAAGAAACGAAACCGACGACTTGTCCAAATCTTTTTGGGGCTATGCATTGCATCTATCATTATAAGAGAGAATTAATTAAGGGAGGAATTAGATTGAAACTCGTTGTGGGATTACTATGGCCTCCTCCTTTTTTATTAAATTTATTTCGATCATATTCACCTTTATTGGTATCATATTGATGATGCAGTTGCTTTTGGTTACTGAAGGTTTGTGTTAAATATTTTCGATTCATTTCTCATGATATATGCTATATTTATACATTTGTTCATTACTTTATAATATAGAGGATAGGGATTAATTAATCAATACACGAGTTCCTGCTTCAGTATTCAGTTCTGACCATGTTGTAATGATATAAAATGAGGGTTGGGTTGGGTTGGTGAATTCTCACTCATATTTTATTATTTTTATTGATTAATTTTTTATTTTATTTTATTTGTTTGTTGGTTTGGGAGATGGTCAATTCCATAAACTCTGTTTGCTGTTTAGCCTTTTTATTTTTTTATTTTATTTTTGATTTGTTTGACATTAGATTAATTTATTGTATTTTTGCAGATCAAGGTGTGATGATGTTCAAATTGAAAGATGGCAACCCCTATATTCCTTCCTCTCCCAGACCAGGTGGAACTCGCATCAATTATTCTCCACCTTCACCGGGCAGTGGCAGCAAATGATATTGGATTGTTATATTTTTTGTTGTTACTAAACCCTTTCACACTTCTACTATACCAATAACATTGTTTACATGTAGTATTTCATGGAGTTAGACACTCTTATACAGAAAATACATACATACATATATATATACATATATATATATACATGTAAGACCCCGAATTTTATGAAATACAAAATTTAATTTTTCTTCATATATATTTTTCCTGAAACAGTAAGTGGTTAAATTGATAAAGTTAAAAGTTAAGGATGTTTTGTGTAAATTATATTATGTCGGACAATATTTTGGTCGGGTAATATTCGTTCTGTCGGGGAATATTCGTACGACGACGCCGTACGAACCAATCATTGGTGGACCCCACAACGAATAATTGTCGGATATAGAAAATGACATAAATAATTTTTAAATGGTTAATGGTACTATCACTTTTTTGTTAAAATATCCAATGGTAAAAGAATAGTAATATACGGTATTACAAGTAACATATGGTATTGCACAGTAGCACACGGTATTGCACAGTTGCACACGACATTGAACAGTGTTTCGTATTATTAAACTGATAAAGTGGTTATCGTACAATATTTGACTTTATTGTCACATGCACAATAATTCATATTATTAAACTAATAATTGTCACAGTAGCATATGCACAGTAATTCACATTATTGAATTAATAATTGTGATGACACAGTAACGTATTCTTTCTTTTATATACTTTCTGCATTATTGTTATCTCTATTATGATGTTATTTAAACAGTTGTATTTCATTATTAATTGACTTGATATCTAATTTAGAGAGCCAACTACACTGTATTTATAACAATTAGTCATAATAATGAATAAGTGTGAATTATTATTAAATAATTGAATTGATAAAGTTATTTGTTTATTATAATAAATAATATAAAGTTAAGTAATATAAAATGAATGGTATCTATTAAAGATAATGTAATAATTATAGAATTTTAAATGAATGATGTAGATTGAAGATGATATTTAAATGAACGGTTTAGATTAAGGAAATCTTAAAAGATGAAATGAATGGTATAGATTAAAGATAATATAGAATTTAAAATGGATGGTGTAGATTAAAAGATGATCTTTAAATGAATGGTCTAAATTAAAGAAATCTTAAAAGATGAAATGAGTGGTAAGGATTAAACATTATCTTGAAATGAACGGTTTGGATTAAATTAAGAAATCTTGGTTATGATAAAATTTTTGACTATAAATAGAAGCCTTAACTTGATTTTTCATAAACTTTCTTGCTCATTCTTTCTTTCACTCTCTAAATCCTTCTTTGTGTAAGTTCTCTCTAAGTGTGCTTAAGTCATCTTGAGTATTTGTGAAGATCTATAAGTGTACGAGTACTGTTCAAGTTAATCAACCTCATTTAAATCAATATTCAGTCACGTGTTAAGGTAAGGGATTCCATCTTTTTCATCTTCTACTATTCAAACTTACTACGATAAGGGATTATCATTGATTCTCGAAAATAATATCGTTTCTCTCTTACTCATAAGATGTGTCATTTATTTCCATGTATTAAATTGTGGGAATAACCTTACGGCGCGGATTACCGCTTGTTGGTGAATAACCTTTCGTATTCATTACTTATTAATCTCTGAGAATAACCTTACTGCGCGGATTATCGTCTGTTTGGTGAATAACTCTTCGTATTCAATTTTTATTAAATTGTGGGAATAACCTTACGGTGCGGATTACCGCATGTTGGTGAATAACATTTTGTATTCATTCCTTATTAATCTCTGAGAATAACCTGACTACGCGGACTACCGCATGTTTGGTGAATTACTCTTTGTATTCATTTCCTATTTTTCTAAACTTTTTTATTGAACTGTAACCGTTATTCTGAACTGTGGATCTTGAATATCATTTTTGAATTTTACTCTACATCATGTTGACAATTTAGACATTATTTAAATCTACACAAAGTAAACTTTCGATACTTATTGTTTAACCTGTTTCTTCTGTTCATCATTTGTATCACTGTTATTTGTACTAATCATCAAAAATCAAGATGTTGTGAATATCTGTGGCCGGGGGCATAGATGCGATATAATTGTTGAACAAATGATAGGTTAAAGGCGATATAATAGGTTAAAGGCGATACATCTGTTCGGTGTCTTTTATGACACGTGGTGAAAGTTCTCTTTGGCCCGTAATGCAAAGATGAACTGTTGTTTGGTATGATTATGACCAAAGGCTGAATACTGGTATAATCGTGACCGTTGGTATTATATCGAATATCTTTGGCTCGTAAGTACAAAGATGAACTGTTGATTTGCATGATTATGACCAGAAACTGTGAGTTTGTATTCTCATGGTCAGTAGTGTTTCAGATGATAAAAGTTGATGATTTTTTTCCTAAAAAGAGAAGCGAGTGGACATTATAGTCTGCATTATTCTTCTAATAGATTGCTCATTCCGCTGCTATTATTGATGTGAACGTTGTTCAAGAATTTAACTGCAGTTTTTGATATAAACCTTGTAGTCTATTGTATTCTATCAAGAACTCAACTGTTGAAGGCTAACGATAATTTATTCGTCATTACCTTAGTCATGATATTCTTTACTGGGCTATTTGAGCTCACCCTTTCTTTTTGTTTCATTATTTTTCAATAGGAGATGAGAACGTAGTTGGGTTTAGCTGGGGGATGGATTAAGAGTCCGAGGGATAGCTATCGTAGTTTTCACGTGTTGTAAAATAGTGTGACAATAATAGTGAAGACTTAGTTGTGTATTATTAAACACTGTATTGTTGAATGTTGTACTACTTTGTAATAATTTTGTTGTAGTCTTTTGACAACTCAAGTTTGAACTGTGTGGGTCTAGATTTGGGTGATCGTAGATAGATTGACCAAATCTGCTCATTTCTTGCCTATACGAGAAAACTTTTCACTTGAACGTCTTGCCGGTATGTACATAAATGAGATTGTGAGATTGCATGACATGCCAGTTTCCATAGTTTCTGATCGAGATCTTAGATTCACTTCACGATTTTGGATCAGTCTACAAAAAGCTATGGGCACTGAGCTACGATTCAGTTCTGCATACTATCCTCAAACGGACGGACAATCAGAAAGGACGATCCAGACCCTCGAAGATCTTTTGAGACTTTGCGTACTAGACTTCAAAGGAAGTTGGGATAAGTACTTGCCATTGGTTGAATTTTCCTACAACAATAGTTACCAAGCAAGTATAGTCATAGCTCCATTCGAGGCTTTATATGGACGCAAGTGTCGCTCTCCAATATGTTGGAATGAGGTAGGAGAATTAAAATTGTTGGGACCCGAGTTGGTACGCTTGACGACCGAAAAGATCCAAATGATCCGACAACGAATACAGACAGCGCAAGAACGACAAAAGAGTTATGCTGATCTTCATCGGAGAGACGAAAGTTTCAACGTCGGAGATCATGTATTCTTACGTGTTTCTCCATGGAAAGGGGTTACGAGATTCGGAAAGAGAGGAAAGTTCAACCCTCGATTTATTGGCCCATTTGAAATCCTCGATCGAGTAGGAACCGTAGCCTACAGACTAGCCCTACCACCAAGTATGTCTCGCATCCATAACGTTTTTCAGATAGTTATGTTACGTAAATATATGAAGGACCCAAACCACGTCATTGAGTTAGAACTGGACGTTATAGCAGAGGATTTAACGTACGAGGAGGTACCTATTAAGATCCTAGATAAGAAGGAGCAGATTCTACACTCAAAGATTATACCTCAAGTTAAGGTTTTATGGAGGAACCAAGATATTGAAGAAATGACCTGTGAGCTAGAATCTGAGATGGAATCTAAGTATCTATACCTCTTCGAAATGCCAGGTACGCCAATTTCGAGGACGAAATTTCATAAGGAGGGGAGGTTGTAAGACCCCGAATTTTATGAAATATAAAATTTAATTTTTCTTCACATATTTTTTTTCATGAAACAGTAAGTGATTAAATTGACAAAATTGAAAGTGAAGGATGTTATGTGCAAATTTTATTTTGTCGGGGAATATTCGTTTTGTCGGAAAATATTCGAGCCATACGACGGCGCCGAAATAACTAATTATTGGTGGACCCCACAACGGAATATTTGTCGGATATAGAAAACGACAGAAGTAACCTTTTTAAATAAAAATAGTCAACGGTGTTAACTGTTAAAATACCGGTGATAAAAGAATAGTAGCATACGGTAATTTATGGTATTTTTCTGTAGCACACGGTATTGCACAGTGTCTCATATTATTGGTATGATAATTGACACCGTAACTGTTGCGCATCATTTCATCAATAATTGTTACTGCATAATATTTTATGTTATCAATTCAATAATTGTTATTACACAGTATTTTGCATTATTGATTCAATAATTATCATTACACTGTATTTTATATCATTGAGTCAATAATTGTTGTTGCACTGTTTTTAAAATTATTGAACCTAATAATTGTCACAGTAGCAAATATACTGTAATTTATATTATTAAATTAATAATAATCTGTAACGTGTTTATTACATTATTATTGAATTATTGTTGTAGCATTATTTTATTTTATATGTTGGACCCACATGAAGAATAAATAAATAAAAAAATAAAAAATAAAAAATAAATAAATAAAAAATAATTAATTTTACTATTTGAAATAGTAACGTGAATAGTAACATGTGGGACCCATATGAAAATTAAAATGTGAATTTGGCGCTGACAGCCGACTGCTTTGAAAAAAAAAAAAGGGTAGGCAGGCGTGCATCACGCCTGTTGTTCACCTACCACACGCATAGTACCCTTATTTCTCCTATAAATAGCTTGCTCAACTGAATAGAAAAATCACACCTAAAAGATAAAATTTTTCTATAAGAATTTTATGAGTTTTCTCTGAGAATTGTAAGGTTATTTTGAGTGTTTGAAAGCCAAAAGGAGTGCAGTAATTTTTCAAGTAAGTCTTTTATTAAAGAGTAGTAATTTCATAAATTCCTATTTTTCAAGGTATTCACAAATCTTCCCTTAGAAGACTATTCTTTGAGAAAATTCATTTTTAAAAGCTTTCTTTGGAAGATTTATTTTGGAATATTATTTTAAAAACTATGTTAAAGTAGTTATATTATACTACAAAAATTATGTTAAATATATATAATTTTGATAGTTCATATTATACGAGTTATCATACACTTTGAAATTTATATGTGGTAATTACTAATTTTATTATAAATATATAGATTGATCAACCTCATTTAAATCAATATCCAGTTACGTGTTAAGGTAAGGAATATCATTCATTTCAAACTCTTAAATTTACTGTGGTAAGAAATGTCATTTTTTTTGGAATATCATCTTCTTTCATATTATTTAAACTTACTACGGTAAGGGGTATCATTCTTTTCACACTCTTAAATTTACTACGGTAAGGAATGTCATTTTTTTCTTACTTGTAAGGAATATCATTCTTTTCACACTCTTAAATTTATTGCGGTAAGGGATGTCATTTTCTTTCATACTCTTAAACTTACTACTGTAAGGAATATCATTCTTTTCACACTCTTAAATTTATTGCGGTAAGGGATGTCATTTTCTTTCATAATCTTGAACTTACTACTGTAAGGAATACTATTCATTTCAAACTCTTAAATTTACTGTGGTAAGAAATGTCATTTTTTTTGGAATATCATCTTCTTTTATATTATTTAAACTTACCACGGTAAGGGGTATCGTTCTTTTCACACTCTTAAACTTACTACGGTAAGGAATGTCATTTTTTATTACTTTTAAGGAATATCATTCTTTTCATACTCTTAAATTTATTGCGGTAAGGGATGTCATTTTCTTTCATACTCTTAAACTTACTACTGTAAGGAATATCATTCTTTTCACACTCTTAAATTACTACGGTAAGGAATATCATATTCTTTCATCTTCTATTATTTAAACTTACTACGGTAAGGGGTATCTTTCTTTTCATCATCATAAATGGATATTATTTTCTTTCTTACTAGAAGGGATTATCATTCTTTGATTCTCGAAAATAATATCGTTTCTTTCATACTCATAAGATGTGCCATTTATTTCCATGTATTAATTTGTGGGAATAACCTTACGGCACGGATTACCGCCTGTTGGTGAATAACCTTTTCTATTCATTCCTTATTAATCTCTGAGAATAACCTTACGGCGCGGATTACCGTCTGTTTGGTGAATAACTCTTCGTATTCAAATTGATGGGAATAACCTTACGGCGCAGATTACCGCCTGTTGGTGAATAACCCTTTTTATCTGTCTCTTGTGGAAATAATTTGTCTACACGAATTATCACATGACACTTTTATTCCATATTGGTTTGTAATATCATTTTCTTTTATATTCGTAAGTGATCTCATTTTCCTTTATACTCATAAGGGATACTATCTTTTTCATCTTTCATTATTCAAACTTACTATGGTAAGAGATATTATTTTCCTTCACATTTTGTTAATCAAACCTGCTACGGTAAGGGATATTATTTTCTTTCATACTCCTAAATCGAAACTTATTATGGAACTATTGCTTCTATAATTCCTGAAAATATTATATGTTCCATAATAGTTGAACTTCATTATTTCAACTGAACTTTCCTATTTTCTGAACCTTTCTATCGACTTGTAACCGTTATTCTGAACTGTGGATCTTGAATATTATTTTTAAATTTCACTCCACATCATGTTGACAATTTGGACATTATTTGAATCTGCACAAAGTAAACTTCCGATACTTATTGTTTATCCTGTTTCTTCTGTTCATCATTTGTATCACTGTTATTTGTATTAATCATCAAGAATCAAGCTGTTGTGAATATCTGTGGCCGAGGGCACATATGAGATATAATTGTTGAACAGATGATAGGTTAAAGGCGATATACTAGGTTAAAGGCGATACATCTGTTCGGTGTCTTTTACGGCACGTGGTGAAAGTTCTCTTTGGCCCGTAGTGCATAGATGAACTGTTGTTTGGTATGATTATGACCAAATGCTGAATCTGGTATAATCATGACCGCTGGTGCTATATTGAATATCTTTGGCCCGTAGTGCAAAGATGAACTGTTGATTTGCATGATTATGACCAGGAACTGTGAATTTTTATTATCATGACTAATGGTATTTCAGATGATAAAAGTTGATGATATTTTTACTAAAAAGAGAAACGAGTGGACATTATGGTCTGCATTATTCTTCTAATAGATTGCTCATTCCGCTGCTATTATTGATCTAAACGTTGTTCAAGAATTTAACTGCAGTTTTTGATATAAACCTTGTAGTCTATTGTATTCTATCAAGAACTCAACTATTGAAGACTAATGATAATTTATTCGTCATTATCTTAGTCATGATATTTCTTACTGGGCTATTTGAGCTCACCCTTTCTTTTGTTCCATTGTTTTTCAACAGGAGAGGAGAATGTAGCTGGGTCTAGCCGGGGAATGGAGTGAGAGTCCGATGGATAGCTACCATAGTCTTCACGTATTGTAAAATAGTATGACAATAATAGTGAAGACTTAGTTATGTATTATTATACGTTGATGTTGAACGTTGCTCTACTTTGTAATAATTTTGTTGTAGTTTTTTGACAACTCAAGTTTGGGCTGTGTGGGCCTAAATTTAGGGGTGTCACATTTTATACATGCAACAATCTTAAATAATATGAGAATTTAGTTGGTACATATTATATTATTTGTATTTTTTATTTTTTATTTCATTGTAATTTTATTATATTATATTATTGTATAAAATATGATATAATTTAAAATTAAATTAGATTATATTATTTTAGTAAATTTCAAATTATATTATATTATTTTTTAAATTATATTATATCATATTAGATTATTTATTTATTTTTATTTTTTCTTTCATTGCAATTTTATTATATTATATTGTTGTATTAAATATCATATGATATATAAAATTAAATTAGATTATATTATTTTATTCAATTTTAAATTATTTTATTTTATTTTATTTTAAATAATGTTAATTTATTTTATTTTTAATTATATCATATTATATTATTTGTAGTTTTTTTTATTTTTTCTTTCATTTTAATTTTATTATATTATATTATTGTATATAATATCATATGAGATTTAAAATTAAATTACATTGTATTCTTTTATTCTTTTTAATATTATTTTATTTTTTAATTATATCATATTATATTATTTTTTAATTTTTTCTTTCATTATAATTTTATAATATTATATTACTGTACAAAATATCATATGATATTTAAAATTAAATTACATTGTATTATTTTATTTTTTAAAATTATATTATATTATATTATTTTATTTTTTTAAATTATATTAAATTATATTATTTTAAATTATATTATTTTTTTTTATTTACTTTTTGTTATATGTTATTATATTATTTGTATTTTTTATTTTTTCTGTCATTGTAATTTTTTTATATTATATATAATATCATATGGATTGTAAATTAATACAAATAGATAGACAATGAATAGATGCATTTACTAGCAACAAAAATTCATATATTATTGTGACCATTTAAATTTTTACTGTTATTTTAATACCAACAGTTGCAAGCGTGTGAATCATAACAATAAGCAAGCTTTGTACAGAGGCATAGCAAGGAATTATGTGCGCGGTGAATTCATGAATCTAGATTATATTTTCAGAAACTTAGAGGGAGGGTGGGAGGGAGAATGTATTTAAAACCTGAACATGGTTATCATGCTTTGGGGTTAACTGCTTTTAATGTCAACTGACTTAAACTAAGGAATTCATTTTAATAATCAAAGCTTAATGAGGCTGTATTAACAAACATCTGACAATATTTTCAATGTTATAAATCCCCAGCAAGTTCAAATGCACAATCACACCCATGAACACATTGCTCATCTAAAATAACTGCCTGGTCAAACTAACCTCAATATATAATAGGTCCTCTTAAAATTAGTATATTCAAGGCTTTTTTGCAGAACCAAATAAAGTTGCAGATTAAATTCGAGTTATATAAGTTTACATACATCATTCTTCACCAGAAACCTAAATACAACAGCTATCTAATTTCTTTTATAGCTGATGGCTGAATATATTACAAGATCCTAAACAACAAGATGTGCACTTCCAGGTTGCATATTATGGAGAACACGAAAACAGTGAAGATATACTCCAAGCATGCTATATCATATGCAAAACAATATAACCATCAGCAACCGTACGCGGTCGCTGAAACGGTTAGACTACCAATCATCAGCGACCTTCCTAGCGACTGCATGCGGTCGTTGATAAAGCTGACATGACACTATTAGAGACTGTCATGCAGGCGTTAATAATTTTCAGTCACAAATAGAATCGCGCCAATTTTTTAGGCGGCAAAATTTGTTATAGCGACCGACTAGTGCTGGGTATCGGTCGCTAATACTAACAATGACCAATTTCGTAGTCGGTCGCTACAACTACTATTAGCGATCGCTTAAATCGATTGCTGATGTGTTTGGTCGCTATTGGGCTATTTTCTTGTAGTGCTAGTTGGTACAAAAAGAGTAAAAAAGAGTAAAATGTAAAAGTGACCCCTGTACTATAAGGGTATTTGGATATTGCGTCCTTCTTTTTTTATCAATGCAAAATGAACCATTTACTATATGAAGATTTGGATTGTGAATCCTACTGTGTCATGTGGTGTTGACTTAGACATATGACATGCCAATTTAACACATTTGGGTTAAAAAAATCTCTCCTCCTAAGATTTGAACCTACATGCCAACTAAGTTAAGGATATTAATGTTATCATTAAAAAAGTTATTACTAAAATTAGTAATATTACTACAAGTTATTAGTTATTAGTAAATATTACTAATAAGTTGTTAATAATTACTTAATAGTAATTCTCTTCCACATGATGTTAATTAGCTAAATACTTAGAATATATTATTTTAATTACATTACTTATTAGAAATTAGTATATATTAAGGTTAAAGAAATAAAAAATAAAAAATTAAGCTTATTTTATTTTTATTTTACTTATTATTTAAAAAATAATAATAATAAATGTAATGTATGCTAATAACAATAATTATATAATAATAACAATAACAATAATAATAACAAAAAAAATAATAATAACAATACAATAATTATAATTAATAAATAAAGTAATCTTGTGGCCGCAAATTTTGTAATACTAATAATAAGTACTTTATGTATTGAAGTATTTTTTGCTTAAAGTTACCCTTGTGAAGTTGGGGATATATGACTAATGTTAGTTCCCAATGACACGATAGATATCTAGAAAGGGGGCGGGGGGTTGAATAAATTCTTTTAAAAATTTCTTCTACTTAAAAAGATCTTACTTAATAAATTCTTAATCAAAAGGTTTAACACGGCGGAATATGATTTAGATACCCTTTTCTTGATATGTTAGAGTAAGAATTTAACAAGTAATTATATGGCATATATAGCAAATAAAAGACACAATAAGAAAGACTCTGGGTTTTAAGTGGTTCAGAGCTCACAAGACTCCTACTCCACTGTTCTGCTCTTCCAGCAGCAAATCCACTAAGGATGCTTTTACAGTTTCAGAATCACTAAGATTCCTTCAAGACCCACAGTCTTGGAACTCTAGTTCACTAAGAACTCTACAAGTCTAACAGACTTGGATACACTAGTTCACAAAGAAGTCTCCTGGAGTGATGTATATTTGGATGTGCTACTAAGTTGCTATTTAGCTTGAGTTTTCGAAGGACTTAGTAGCAATGCAAGCTTTCTTATCAGTTTGATCTTTTTCACTTCTTGCGTATATTTTTCTTCTTGCAGAATTGGTTATCTCTTCTTTTGCCGATCTTAGTATTTAAGAAGTTAGAGCTTCAGTTTTCTTCCCGTTGGATCATCTGCTTGAGCTTGTGTTTCTTTCCGTTACCTCACAAAGGAGAGCTGCTGTATATTATAATAATATAGCTCATTAAAGCTCTGATGAGAGTTTATTTGATCTGACATGTTAGTCCATGGAATGTTGTTTTCTTTTTCCTTGGGGACAGATATGTCAGTCGTAGGTTCCTACCAACTTTCATAGAGTCGTTTGGTCCTTCCATACTATAGGGCTGATAGGACACAGTTCTCTGACTTTTCTGCCTTGAAAGTCTTCTTTCTGTTTCATAGTGCACTTGGGTCAGTCCCCTGACTTTTTTGACTTTGATCGATTTGCAGAAGTTTCCTTTTTGGTTACATTAATGCAGATTGAATTCCTGGACATAATAGCTCTTGATCTGAGAGTCGTGATGTCTCTTGCCTTTTTGCTCAACGACCCTCCACGATCAACTCTACGAATGTCCTTGCTGTCGTGATTGATCTGTAAAGGATCATCTCTTACTGTTATCGTAGAGTTTACTCAACTGTTAGACTGTTGATCGTAGAGTTCGTTTTAAGGTTTCTCGCTTAGAACATAGTCTGTTTGGTCGTAGAGTCTTCTTGACCAAAATCGTAGAGTCCGTTCTACGATTGGTTGTCTTGATCGTAGAGTCTGCTTAAATCGTAGAGTCTTCTTGACTGAAATCGTAGAGTCCATTCTATGATTATATTACAACAAAAGATCAACCTAACAGTTTTGATCTATCTAAGTCTTAGTACAACACACAAGACTTTTATACATTTATATCAGGAGATCAACCTAACAGTTTTGATCTTATCTAATACAGCCCTTGTACATTATTTATTATCATCAAATTTAACCATTCAATGTTCAACAATCTCCCCCTATTTGATGATGAGAACATCCATAACAGATAGTGATTTGAACACATTAAATAGGCAAAATGCAAGAGTAATTGAATGCCTAATCATACAGTGAGCAACTGTATTTTCTAGTGAGAAAAAAAATGAATTTTATTGATGTTTTAGTCAGTTGATACAATTGAGAAAAAAACAAAAACAAAAACTTATCTCCTTCTGCTAGGAGGTCTTCTACTTTATTCTTCCCTCTGCCTGAAGAGTGCTCTCCTTTCTTCATTTGCTTTTCTCAGTTCTTCTCCCCTCAGCAAGGCTTCTTCTTCTTTAATTTGAAACCATTCTTGAGAGCTAGATGGCCTCACAGTTGAGGAAGAAGGTCTTGCTTTCACCTCCTGTCTGGGACGAGATGGTACTGCTTCGAATCTAGGAGGATGTATTGATGTTTGAACCATCCTCATCTTTTGAGGTGCTCTTCCTCTTTTGCTGTAGTCTGAGCTCGTTCTTGTTTGTTCTGCTGTGCTCAGTTTCTTCTCCCCCTTGTTGGCATCATTAATTGTTGCTACCTGTTCTGAAAGCTGCTGTATGCCATGAATAATTTCTTGAAGTTGAGTCTTAGTGGCAGCGACATCATCTTGGCGGGCTTGGAGTCGTTCGTTAACTATTATTTATTTTTGCTCCACTAATGACAAAGTGTCATTCGACCGATGTTGTTGTTCTGTGAGAGAGTTCTTCAAGGCAATGATCTCATTACTGAGGAGAGTGATAGATTTGTCATTGGTTTCTTGAAGAACGACAACGACCTGCTGATGTTTGTTTAAGGCTTCCAGAAATTTTTTATCCCTTTCTTTGAGATTTTCAGAGACTGCTGCCGTTAACTGCCTTAATCTTGTGGAGAATTGTTTATTCAGGCTGTTAGAGAGATCGTTGGCAGCATCAATGACATCGTCCATTCTACGTTGAATGTTGTGGGATTTCGATGCCAGGTCTTTCTGTATCTCTGTATGGATATGGCTTGTCAAGTCAGTTAAGCCCTCAGTTGTAGGAAGCCGAGATACCTTGTCTAGAATTTGCTGGAGGAGTTGAGATGGTTGTCCCTGGTCAGCCGTAGAGCTTGGAATGTGAAAGTATTCGTGACCAGAGGTGGAGGGAATATCCTCGTAGGTTAAGAGGAGTCTTGAAGATGGAACCGGAGGCATTGTTTGCCGAGTAGGCAGAATTTCGGGAGAGTCTGGAGGGCACTCTACATTTTGATTATTTGAGCTTTCGTGACCACCAGTCGTGGAAGGTGGGGACTCTACGATCGGGGAAGTGTTGATCGTAGAGTTTGATGCAGAGTTGGTATTTGAGCACTCCTCAAATTTATTGAACATTCGTGAGGGTGTATGAATTTGAATGAGGGATAGGGGGATAAAGTGTACCATTTGCCCTAAAGAATGTGAAAAGGGGCTGCCTGAGATGAGCTTCTGGGCAAAAAAATAGGTTCTGAGGATAGCCTTGAGCTATAATCACCACATTTGGGTATGCTTTGAACGTCCAGAAGACCTGATCCCATGCATTGTGCACCAGAGCTCGGTGGAATGGCATCAGTGGCAAAAATTTCAGCAGGCAGTTGTAGTTAAGATGCCCTTACTCATTTCTTCCAACGACCACTATTTCGATGTCATCCTCTTCATCATTATTCATTGTGGCTGAAGGGACTGAAATACCTTCGTGAGTCTCCCCCTCAGCCAGAGCATCTGTTGGCTCAGAAACTGCTGGTGCCTCCCCCTCAGTTTGAGCATCCATAGGCTCAGCTGCTTAAATGACTCCTTCTCCACTGGAGTAATGACAGTTTTTTCAAGTAGCTCCCCCTTAGCTACTGAGTCTTTGTCGGCTAATTTAACTAGCCTTCTTCTCTTTCTTTTTGGCTCTTTTGGAGTGGCCTCTTCAGCTTCATACTTGCTGCGAGTTTCCCTTCGCAGATCAGAATCTTCATGCTCTGATGTAGCCTTTTCTTCAGGAGCTGCATCAGGAGCCTCATTAGATGAGCCCTGAGGTTCTTCAATCTCAAGGGCTTTCTTTCCTTTCCTCTTTCTGATGAGACCCTGAGATTGTTTGCTGACTTCCTGAGATTCTTCTTCTGCAGGAGTGTTCTTCAATAGAGATGGCCCTGCCCCACTCTGCGTTCCTTCACTATCCCCTGGCCGGGATAGTTTCCTATTTTCAACTGGATTCCTCCTCCAGTTGTCAAAGATTCTCTAGGTGATTCTTTTGTTAGTATTTAGGGCTTCTCCTTCATCAAGCTCAACCAGATCCCCCAAAGATGATCTAAGGAGAATGCTGATGAATCTCCCATAGAACATTTTTCTGGCCCCCTTTGCTTTTTCCGCATTTTGGACCCAATTCCCTATCCATTCCAACAGCAAAGAGCAATAGTTGATGTTTATCTTCTTGACTATAATTGTCATCAATTTCAGCTGCACCTCACCGACAGAGTCATGAGCCGAGTCTTTGCAGAGTAGGCATTTACCAATCACATATGCCAGGAACTCATATTTCTGAGGAAATTCTTTCTTCTTTAAACCTTTCAGTCCTGGATTCTTTTGGTGGTGCATTCTTCTCATGCCTTCTTCGGTATTCACCATATTTAGAGATGTGAGGCCTCCTTGCTTGAATCCTAGGGCAAGATTAAATTCTTCCGCAGTGCGGTTGAGCTGTACTCCTTTTACAGTAGTGGTTAGAGTTCCGTTTGCATAGGATCCATTGATGTAAAACTCTCGGACAAGCTTTGACAGAATCCTTGTATTTGTTCCCAGAGCTTCTCGTAGACCCGCCTTTTCTAGTAACTGGATTATTCTTTTGTGGTGGAACTTTACTTTGAACCATTGTGAGAATGTGATTTGTAGGTTCTGGTCGTGAACAGAGGCTCCAAGAACCCAACTTGAAAGATAGAACATCATCAAATCCTCTCGTCCATCCAAATGCATAGTACTTTGCAAACTTGTAAACTTCCCCCTGATCAGTAATGAATTGAATAAACAACTTAGTAGTTTTTGATAGGGAAACTACGATGAATCAAGCGATATTACTTTGAACCACAAGCACATTTTAAGTGTAGTGTGGTACGTTTTTCGTTTTTGTACTATATGTACTATGACCTAAATTTTCGTTTTTCATTTTTGGTAGGTCCTTGAGTGCTTACAAGTGTAATATCACAATACGCACATTTTAAATAAAATTACGTCGTATCATTGATTATTTTGACATACACAAGACGTTCAGTTGACTACATTAAATTGTGTTTTCTATAACCGTCTTTTATATATTAGGGTCTTTGTAGAGTGTTCTACGTATGTAATTAATTATTATATAAGTCCTGTTATATATTATAAAAAATTGCTATGGGACGATAAAAAAATTCAACCTCTATGAATTAATATATGACCAAAACTATCAAAATAAACTAAAATTTCAAAATAGTATTCCTGACTTACCCCGAACTATTGAATTAAAATACGTGGAGGATTTGCTTATTTTCCATTCAACTACTAGTTGCAGTGGTACCTAAGTTTCAACGCTGTGGACAACTTTAAAACAAAGTTTTCAACCTTGTAGACTAGTGCTTAATTATTAATTTCTCTGTTCAACAAAAGAGTTTTATTTATATCATTTGTAAATTTTAAAAATATATTTTTCTTCTACATTTATCTTTAATATTAAGAGTGTTTAGTTGACATTAATATAATTTATCTTTAATATTAAGAGTGTTTAGTTTATATTGATATAATAGTGATGTGATAATAAAATTATGTTATTATATTTGAAAATACAGTGTTATTTTTTATTATCAACATAAAAGATGACTCCTTTTATGAAATAATTTTTTTGTAATGAGACTTTTTTATGAAATGAGAAAGTTTAATGTAAACAAGCAATTAAAGAAACGAAACTGACGACTTGTCCATATTTTTATGAGACGAGAAAGTTTGATGTAAACAAGTCAACAAGCAATTAAAGAAACGAAACCGACGACTTGTCCAAGTCTTTTTGGGGCTATGCATTGCATCTATCATTATAAGAGAGAATTAATTAAGGGAGGAATTAGATTGAAACTCGTTGTGAGATTACTATGGCCTCCTCCTTTTTTATTAAATTTATTTCGATCATATTGATGATGCAGTTGCTTTTGGTTACTGAAGGTTTGTGTTTAATATTTTCGATTCATTTCTCATGATATATGCTATATTTATACATTTGTTCATTACTTTATAATATAGAGGATAGGGATTAATTAATCAATACACGAGTTCCTGCTTCAGTATTCAGTTCTGACCATGTTGTAATGATATAAAATGAGGGTTGGGTTGGGTTGGTGAATTCTCACTCATATTTTATTATTTTTATTGATTTATTTTTTATTTTATTTTATTTGTTTGTTGGTTTGGGAGATGGTCAATTCCATAAACTCTGTTTGCTGTTTGCTGTTTAGCCTTTTTATTTTTTTATTTTATTTTTGATTTGTTTGTCATTAGATTAATTTATTGTATTTTTGCAGATCAAGGTGTGATGATGTTCAAATTGAAAGATGGCAACCCCTATATTCCTTCCTCTCCCAGACCAGGTGGAACTCGCATCAATTATTCTCCACCTTCACCGGGCAGTGGCAGCAAATGATATTGGATTGTTATATTTTTTGTTGTTACTAAACCCTTTCACACTTCTACTATACCAATAACATTGTTTACATGTAGTATTTCATGGAGTTGACACTCTTATACAGAAAATACATACATACATATACATATATATATATATATATATATATAAGATCCCGAATTTTATGAAATACAAAATTTAATTTTTCTTCATATATATTTTTCCTGAAACAGTAAGTGGTTAAATTGATAAAGTTAAAAGTTAAGGATGTTATGTGTAAATTATATTATGTCGGACAATATTCGTTTGGTCGGGTAATATTCGTTCTGTCGGGGAATATTCGTACGACGGCGCCGTACGAACCAATCATTGGTGGACCCCACAACGAATAATTGTCGGATATAGAAAACGACATAAATAATTTTTAAATGGTCAATGGTACTATCACTTTTTTGTTAAAATATCCGATGGTAAAAAAATAGTAATATACGGTATTACAAGTAACATACGGTATTGCACAGTAGCACACGGTATTGCACAGTTGCACACGACATTGAACAGTGTTTCGTATTATTAAACTGATAAAGTGGTTATCGTACAATATTTGACTTTATTGTCACATGCACAATAATTCATAATATTAAACTAATAATTGTCACAGTAGCATATGCACAGTAATTCACATTATTGAATCAATAATTGTGATGATACAGTAACATATTCTTTCTTTTATATACTTTCTGCATTATTGTTATCTCTATTATGATGTTATTTAAACAGTTGTATTTCATTATTAATTGACTTAATATCTAACTTAGAGAGCCAACTACACTGTATTTATAACAATTAGTCATAATAATGAATACGTGTGAATTATTGTTGAATAATTGAATTGATAAAGTTATTTGTTTATTATAATAAATAATATAAAGTTAGGTGATATAAAATGAATGGTATATATTAAAGATAATGTAATAATTGTCGACGCCGGGATTTCACTCGTTTCGTTTTTTAATTATTAAAATGCCCTTTCCAATTTTAGCCTTTAGATTAAGATGTGACTTTTGAAAAGGGTCGGCTTAATGTCGACGGGGTTTTGAAATGTCGAATTTCTATGAGCCAATTGACCAGAGTCGCCAGTTGGTATTTTTTTGGAATGGATGTACCAACTCATCCGAATTTTGTTTTCGTAATCGTGATGGCTCATATGTGACTCCGATTCAATTGGTCCGCAAACCGAGATTCATAGAGTTCGGGGCTTGCTTAAGCGAGGGGAAGGTGTTAGGCACCCCCCGACTTCCGTGAAATATGGTTACCGCAATCTCGATGTTTTCCTATCCTTTTAAATCTTAAAATGTGTGCGTTGCCTGTGTGTGCGTGCGTGCCTAGGTGATGTTTGTGGTGACTTTTTGCATAAAAGTTGCTTTGATTTTATATGGCAAATGTGTTTTGTCGGGGAAAGCGTTTAGGCGTCTTTTGACCCAAATGACGAGGTTTCGCTTTTTATAAGAAAGATTGATTTTATTTTCGAAAACGTTGAGGGTTTTTTTATTAGATGTCATTTTAGAAAACAATAGTTTTAAACTTTTGTCAAATAGGAATCGAGACTATACATTGCCTTCTAACAGTTAATATAAATAAAATGAGGACAACTTCCAGAACTCTTTAACCCTATGCACAAAGTTTAATGAAAACGTTTATTTATTTTTACGAAAACATCTTTTATGACATTTTAAAAACCAAATGTAGCATTTTCGTCAAACAAGAATCAAAATTTCGCCAAAACTCTTAATTTTATAACCTCGTGTGTCTAATATCCTAATTTGATCACTTTTACAAAATCTTCGTTATTTGTCTTATTTTTGAAAACCATTGTGGTGTCGTAAATTAAAACAAACATCCCGAAACGTGTCGGGGCTATCCACGGGCATGTGAGCCATCCGGACAACCCCAAACACCCACAATCACATACTTTATTATTACGGGGCCTTAACTCGATCCCGATTCGGTATCGCTTTAAGGCCCAATATTACATTTACACAACCACGAATCCCATATGATGATTACATATACCAAAATTGTCCATCATCGGGATTTGACCACGAGGATCTCCTCCCTAGGCTCACATTCACCCAAATCGTTGCACAACCAACACTAAACCAAATCTAACGAGATTTAACATTACTATCACATGACATAACCCAAATATCAACAAATCAACACTACGCATTACTTATAACCCTAACGAACGAAAAATCAACATACGGATATCATCGGGGCGTTAGGAGGAATTATGTTCCGATGGAACCCTCGCTAACGACACCTAATCCATGGATCATCGCCATTACAACAACAACTATATCAAATAACCAATCACAATGCTACATTAACAATACAAGCCATATAAACTCAAACAAAAAATCCTTTTCACCTTGCAAAATGCCGACTCAAGCTTCTATATCACGAAATAGATTACACCACAAGATTGCTAACCAAAGAACACAACAAATGGGATATGTTGCTTGAATCTAACAAACAAAAATCGACATTTCTCTCTCTCTCCCGCGATCTCTCTCTCTCCTCTTTCTTTTTCTTTTTTCCTCTTCTTCTTCTCTCGGGTGGAAGAAATGGCGATCTATACTGGTTCAGCAGGCAGCCGCAGATGCATCTGCGGCTGCCTGCTGTGGCCGTCTCCTCGGCTGCCGTGTGCCGCCCTCGAGCCGCGCGAAGGTCCTTTTGTCGGCAGCCGCGATTGCATCCGCGGCTGTCCGGCTCATTTTTCTCGAATTTCGTGCCACGCGGTACTAACTCGCCAATTTCTGCTGTATTCTTTTGGAATGCTGTTCCTTGATACATGAATCAATTATGGGAATGGTTTCCCGGCATCGAGACCCCACCCTAACGCTGTAATTGCCGTGGTCCTCGGCCTTCTTTGGCGATCGCATCGGGCTTTGTCTGGATTGCCCGCAGGTCTCGCCTCAGATGACTCAATTCTCGTTTTGCGTTTGACAGCCTTGATCGTAAGCCGTGGTGGGGACTGCGTTTTGGCGCCCACCTCTCCTCTTCGTATGTCGGGTCAATTGACGATTTTGCCCTCCTGTCAGGGTTAGTATACAAGTGCAAAATTTGGGTGTCTACAGCTGCCCCTCTTTATCATGTCCATGGAATGAAATATGAAATGGACATGATAAAGAAATAGGCACCCGATGCACATGAAAGACAGTATGTGTTTTATCGATGCAATGCATATATTGAGATAATGCAAATGCCGCACTTGACATGATCGGGTAGGGGTCGATTCGAATTTCACGAATGGATGTTACTTGGGTTTCGTATCCGACGTGTCGTTTTTCAATTGGTCAGGTATCGGATCTGACGGGTCGTTTTTCAACTGGTCAGGTATCGTATCTGACGGGTCGTTTTTCAATTGGTCAGGTATCGTATCTGACGGGTCCTTTTTCAATTGGTCAGGTATCGTATCTGACGGGTCGTTTTTCAATTGGTCAGGTATCGTATCTGACGGGTCTGACGGGTCGTTTTTCAATTGGTCAGGTATCGTATCTGACGGGTCGTTTTTCAATTGGGTCAGGTGTTTCTAAAATCTTATATCTTTAACATGGGACTCGTTGCAGGTTGACTCGGGTAGCAAAAGGGAGGCAAAAATGGTCACCGGGACCAGCCGCAGATCCATCTACGGCCAGCCGCAGGTGCATCTGCGGCTGGGATCGGCCCCTACTTCCGATCGCGACCCCCACTTTCTTTTCACTTTTTCGCTGTCCCTTTCTCTCGTTTTCGGTTTTCCTCGTCCCCTACCCGGCTTTTTCGTCTTTTGGACATCTTTTGGCCAAATCTGCTCCGATTAAAACACTTTACGCACTTTGGGTAACGTTTTAACTCCTTTTTCTTTTATTTCTGCTTTCATTTGACTATGTATTTACTTGTTTAAATATTTTAATCTTAGTAATGCATGCCTATATGAGATATTGGGGTTAGCCGTAGCATACATAAACAAATGGGTCTTGCAGTCATGCTTTATTTACTTTGAAAAATCATGATTTCAGTCATTTCATGCGCATGGTGCATTATTTTCACTTGAATTTGGGATTTGTTGGTTGCCTGACTTGATTAAACATGCCGGATCGCGCATGGGATGTCCATTTTACAAACGAAACTCTGCCGAAATTTCGGAAAATCTAGCGCACCCCTAGGGATTTATTCATGCATTTTCATTTCATAAACATGTCATGCTGAGCAATATGCAATAAGATTTTTTGAAAGATAACGAGCTAAGGATGTACCTCCTTTTCATGATGCCGTTTCAGCCATGGATCCTGATGCTCCCAGTGGCTCCGCAGTGCCCCGGGTGGCGGGTGTCCGACGTCGCAGAGCGGCCACCCCAGCTCCAGCTCCCGTTCTGACCCGTCATTCCCGTAGATTGGCGGAGTCTATCCTTCGTCCCGTTCAGCCGGATGTTGACGAGGATGCCCCAGCTGAGGCAGAGGCGGGCCCTTCGGGCACAGCGGCTCCTCCCCCCACGCGTCGGACCTTACCAGGGGCCCGTGCCAAGATACCTGATCTGCTCGGTCCGGTTCTCAGTAGTCATCCCTCAGCCTACCTGGCGGCTAACGAGGTATATCCGTCGTTTTAAGTTCATTCAAATCCGTATGGTTACCATGCCTGACTTTTGATGGTTGTCACAGGTTCCTGAGTTTACCCAGCCTCGGGGCAACTGGTTTAGCATCTACACTCTCTATCATGCATTGCATTCCGACTATAGGGGGATGGTTGATTCCTGGGGCTTCCGACATTTCTTCACCATTGCCCCTCGTCGGTGTCCATGGGGTTATATGAGGGCTCTAGCTGAGCGCTGGTTCCACCATACACCGTCGCTTCATCTACTTGACTGTGAGCTGGTGTTGACCCCTCTCGACTGGCGTTATATCACCGGGGTGGAGTTTTCTGGACCCCGGGTCCCTCTGGAGACTGACATTACCACCGCCGCTGTTCGATCCCTGTTGGGATACTCTCCCCATGATAAGGTCTTTAAGGCCCGCAGCATTCGATCGGGAGCCCTGGCTGTAGATGCCAATGGAGGGGTCCTCTCTGAGCCATTCCCTGAGGACCGGTCTGCTCGTGATTTTCTGCTCCGCCGTCTGTTTCTGACCATTATGAGGGGCTGTTTTCTGGGGAACAACTCCACGACTATCCATTTCAGCATCGTCGGAGCCACCAGGGACGTTGACCGGATCGGGGATTACGATTGGGGCTCTTTCACCTTCGCATACTTCCTACAGGGTCTTCGTCTCCGCTCAGAGGGACAGACCGATGCCTGGCTCGGCTTTTACCCCTTCCTGCTAGTAGGTCCCTTTTATCATATAGTTCTCGTTTCGTTCCATTTCTTTGTTCCTTCCTGCTACTTATGGCTTTTCTGTTTTGTTTGACAGTTCTGGGCTTACGAGAGACTACCCTGCTTGCGGCCCGTTACTACCCTCAGCCCGGAGACTTATCCCAGGGGTCGGAGATGGCATCATAGTACTCTCGAGGAGACCCCAGTGTCCGATAGCTTCGCTCATTGTCGGCTGCAGTTAGAGCTGATCTCGTCCGCGGATGTGACCTGGGTTCCTTACACGGCGGATCATTTGGCGGCTGGCCTTGCCGGTGGTTATGCCGCGGACCTGGAGCATGCCTTGTCCACTCGCCGTATTCCTTTTCTGACCTACGGTGGATGGGAGCTGTATCTGGGGGAGCGCGCCATCAGATGTGTGACTGGGGAGGCTCGTATCCCTTTGGCCCCTCCCTCAGAGAGAGTTTGGTTTGCGGATGCCCACCTTCCAGAGGCCCTGATGGCCGGGGAGGACGGATATATGCTTTCCGTCGGTCCTCATACGAGCGAGAGCTTTAGTGCCTGGTGGAGACCCCGCACTATCGGTCCTCAGACCCGAGCTACCTTCTTCCTCGGAGACCTGGTTCACGGGTCGGTGATGATGGCAGATTGGATGGAGTGTGTCCGTGTCCCCACCCATTCGGACCAGATTGCTTCCCTCACTCGGAGGGTGGATCAGTTATCTCTCTTCGTTCGGAGCTTGGGCTGAGATCCAAAGGAGGCTTATGCTGCAGACCCGCAGGGATCTGTTTTTGGCGCGGGCCCCGGTACATCGGATGACCCAGTTCCGTCTTATTCCTGCCCAGACCTTAATTTTGAGGATGAGGTTGCCCTTCCCCAGGACTTGCCTGCAGATCAGTTTGACGATGACACCTTCATTGATGGCATAGATTTTACTGATTAGACTTTGATAGGCTAGGATCTCTGTATTTAAACCTGCTCGTTTTACTATCATTTCTCATTTCATGTATTATGTACAGACTTATTTCATTTTATGCACAATCATTTACTTTTGATGCTCCGTTCATTCCATCATAACCTATATGATGCATGATTTATTATATATATGGATAAATAAAATTTGACCCCTGTATAGTCTTTTGATACTGTTTTTTACAGATGTCCTCTATAGATGTGGTTCGCGTGGGCCCTCACGCTCCCTCAGGGATCATTGGCCCGTTCCTTTCGTGGCTGGATAGTTTGCTACCCTCCGACCGAATCATTGCAGATGGTCTTTTGGGACACTCCTTTTCTCTTTTATCATTCCAGGTACTGCCGGGCTTTGTTGACGGCATTCTTAGTTGCTGGGTCCCTGACAGACATGTTTTCAGGTTTGGGATGGAGCATCTGACCCCCACACTTGAGGAGTATGCTCGCTTCACCGGCTTATCCGTGGATGGTCCCTGTGCACGGGTTACCTCTGGCCATATGCGCCGCCAGTTCCTGACTTTCACAGGCTTGCGGAGGACAACCCTGCTATCTGTAACCTCCTCGAGCCCCCTTGTTCCTCTATCCTTCCTGGTTGACAGATTTGGCTCGGTGGATAGCTTCTCTCGATTCCCCAGCGATTTTTCAGTATCTGAGGAGCGCTGGGGCGCTTTGAGAGTGGATGTTTTGATGGCTTGTGTCATATCAGCCCTGTACATGCCCGCAGGGGACGCCCTCCTGGATATGCGGGTTATCGTAGCGGTTCAGGCCCTTCAGGAGGATCATACTATCCTTCCCATGATACTTGCTGAGACTTACCTATCGGCCTCATACTGCCATTCCTTCTCTGGTCGCATATTCAGGGGAATCTTTACTTTGCTGTACGTATGGTTCATGAGCCACCTCAGACCCATTGGACAGTTTCGTCGACACGGGTTCTGTTTCAGCCACAGCCTAGCCATGCAGTTCTCTTTTCGTCCCCGGCGATGCACGGATACAGCCTCATGGAGGGAGTTCTTATCGGCCATTAAGGAACCTTTCCATCTTATGATCTATTCGGGTTATTGCTCCTTCCAGAGTTTCTTGACTCATGTGCCCCCTTTCGATTTCGTCCCTCTCCTTGGCTTGAGGGGGGTGACGACTTATCATCCTTTAGCGGTCATGGGGCAGTTTGACCAGATGCAGGATCTCCATCTTTTTACGGGAGCTGCTGACTACCGATTTCTCATATCGCCTCAGACGGAGAGGGAGTTGCTGAGGGTATACGATCTTTGGTCACATAGGGTCGCGGCCGAGTTTGGGGATAGTCACCCCGGTCAGACACCCGGTTATCTGTTATGGTTGCAAGGAGATTCTGAGATTGCCGACTTTGATCCGACTCAGGTATTGGGTGGTTCTCGAGGACTTTTCCCTGATGAGATCAGTTCAGATGCGGTCATTCCTATGGAGCTTTCAGGATTAGCGCCCAGGTCTGGGGTTGAGGAGGTTTCTACTTTGGTACATGTCCCTTCCATTGATTGGGCGGATCGGACCCAGAGATTGATGGTTGAGGGTACCCGGCTCCGGTCTGCCTTGAGTGCCACCGAGATTGAGAGGGATACCGCGCATGCGGAGCGGGATGCCACCGTACTAGCCTGTGATGCCGCCCTCTCTGCCAGAGATAGTGTTATCGAGCAGGTCAGATTTGTCATGGAGGGCCACTCTGCGACTGTTACCAGCGCTGCTGCTCTTCTGACTCGGATCGACATGATGGGACAGCAGATTGCGGGTGAGCCGGAGGTTCATGATGCCTCGACTATTCTGTCTATCCTGCTCCAGCTGGTCTCCGACCTGTAGATGATTCTATTCCCTGCACGGACTATGTCAGTTTCATCACTTTTATTTCAAAGACAGACTTGTAATCAAAATGTTTTGTATATATAGAGAAATATTTATGGTTTTAGTCATTTCCCTTTTTGATGCATCGTTGCCCTTCATTGGATCCTCATTTTATCCAGCCGATTATGATTTCGATATATCGCCTTATTTCTTTCCTCAAGTCTTGATTGGAACTCAACAGATATTGCCGCGTGCCCCCTTTGATTTCATCGAAGCGAGTCTCGGACTTTGGGCTAATTATTTGGCTAGGTTTGGGGAAGATTCGGAATGTATTTGTCAAAGTAGGGTTTCGGGGTTTTTTCTGGAAATGGGTTTGGTACAGGGACAAGGTTTATTATTTTGTATAGAACGGACCGCACCATGATGGCTGCCTACGTACTCCCACAAGGTCAGGAGATCAGGTTCTACGTAGTTCGAGTTACAAGGGAGATAGAAGAATTTTTTTTTTTTTTTTTTTTTTTTTTTAAGCATAGAACCGTTTCACAGAGTCAGAATTCAGGGGCTGCGGAAATACCTCGCCATCCATTTCTTGTAAGATGAGGGCCCCTCCAGATAGGACTTTCTTGATCACAAAGGGTCCTTCCCAATTTGGAGCGAATTTCCCCTTGGCTTCGTCTTGACAGGGCATGACCCTCTTTAGCACTAAATCATTTTCCTTGAACTTTCGGGACCGTATCTTTTTGTCGTACGATCGAGAAATGCGTTGCTGATACAACTGACCATGTAATATTGCCGCCACTCTTCTTTCATCTATCAAGGCCAACTGGTCGTATCGACTTTGTATCCAATCCTCCTCGTCAATCCGAGCATCGAGCAAAATTCGGAGGGATGCCATCTCCATCTCTACTGGCAAAACGGCCTCCATCCCATATACCAAGGCGTAAGGGGTTGCCCCTGTAGACGTACGAACTGATGTCCGATATGCAAACAGTGTGAGGGGTAGCAAGTCCGGCCATCCCCGATGATTGGCAGACATTCTCGCCATAATTCTCTTTATATTCTTATTCGCCGCCTCCACGGCACCATTCATTTTGGGCCTGTAAATGACAGAATTGAGATGCTTGATTTTGAATTGGGCGCACAATTCTTTCATAAGGGCATTGTTCAGATTCTTGGCATTGTCGGACACCAAGATTTCAGGCTGTCCGTACCGGCAAATGACATTGTTCTTGATGAAACTGACTATAACTTCCTGCGTCACTTTGGGGAAAGAAGCTGCCTCCACCCATTTAGTGAAATAATCAATCATGACAAAAATGAACCGGTGGCCGTTGCTCGCTTTGGGCTCCACGGGCCCGATAACATCCATACCCCACATGGAGAACGGCCAAGGGGAAGTCATACAATGCAGTTCATTAGGAGGCGCATGCATCACATTACCGTGTGCTTGGCATTGGAAACATCGCTTGACATGCTCGTCACAATCAGCCTTAAGTGACAGCCAGTAGTGCCCCGTTCTCAGAATTTTCTTGGCTAACATTGGTCCACTCATATGCGGTCCACATACTCCACCGTGCACTTCGCCCATGATTTTCTGTGCTTGAGTCTCGTCTACACATCGCAATAGTCCCAAGCCTACATCCCTCTTATACAGGGAATCTCCGCTTAAATAGAATTTCATCGCCATCTTCTGGATTCTCTGCCTTTCCGTTCGGTTCGCCTGGTCGGGGAGCGATCTATCTCTCAAATATTTCAGGATGTCATGATACCAGGGCTGATTTGGCTGAACCACCTCTCCTGATAACTCCAATATATATTCCTCGTAAGCGGGAGCATTTTGCACTGTTACTTTAATCTGTGGGGTGGCTTTGTCTTTGAGTACGTGGACTAACGAAGCCAGGGTGGCCAATGCATCGGCAAAGTCATTCCGCCCCCTGGGAATATGTTGGAAAGCTATGTCTTCAAATTCTTGCATTAATCGGATCACACACCGGTGGTAGGGGAGTAACCGAAGCTCCTTAGTGCCATATACCCCTGTTGCCTGTCTAATTACCAGCTCTGAATCCCCGAATACGGCTAATCTTTTCACTCCCATATTGCGGGCGAATCTCAGTCCCAATATACATCCTTCGTATTCAGCCGTATTGTTTGAGTTACTGAACTTTAATTTGGTGAGAACAGGGTATTGCTCGCCCGTAATGGAGACCAGGACTGCTCCAGCTCCAGCCCCTTCAGCATTCATGGCACCGTCGAAATACATTTTCCAAAACTGCCCTTCGTCATCACACCTCGCCTGCTGGACCCACAGTATGTCTTCACCCGGTAGGAAAGTCTCTAAAGGCTCCATCTCCCCTGTCGGCATCTCTGATAATTGATCTGCAATTCCCTGCCCCTTCATGGCTTTCTGGGTAACATACAGGATGTCAAATTGCTGGAGGATTAACTGCCACCTCGACAATCGACAATTCAGCATTGGTCTCTCAAATATATACTTCAAGGGGTCGATCCGCGAGATCAAATAGGTAGTGTGTCCATGGAGGTAATGCTGTAACCTCACAGCAGCCCAGGCCAAGGCGCAACATGTTCTCTCGATCGGCGTGTAATTCTGCTCACAGCTGCTGAATCTCTTGCTGAGGTAATAAATGGCATGCTCCTTACCGGATTTACTCTTCTTCCCCAGCATACAACCCATCGCCATATCATTCACGGATATATATAGGAAAAGGGGAATCCCGTCCTTTGGCGGTACCAGCACTGGCGCTTCTGTTAATTGCTTCTTAATAGTCTGAAAGGCCTTTTGGCATTGACTGTTCCACTTCCGGGAGGCATCTTTCCTTAACAGTTTGAAGATTGGTTCGCAGGTGGTGGTCAGATGGGATATGAACCGACTGATGAAGTTTATCCTCCCCAAAAATCCCCTTATCTCTTTCTCTGTACGGGGAGCTGGCATATCCACAATAGCCCTGATCTTAGCCGGATCCAGTTCGATGCCTCGATTGCTCACCAAGAATCCAAGGAGCCTACCTGACTGAACCCCGAAGGCACATTTGGCTGGATTGAGCTTCAAATTATACTTCCTGAGCCGCTCAAATAGCTTCTTAAGGTGAGTCACATGGTCAGAACCCGCCTTCGATTTCACAATGATGTCATCCACGTAAACCTCTATTTCCTTGTGCATCATGTCGTGGAACAGGGCCATCATGGCTCTCTGATAAGTGGCTCCTGCATTTGTGAGGCCGAAAGCAAGTCGTCTATAACAAAATGTGCCCCATGGGGTTATGAAGGCAGTCTTTTCTCGATCCTCTTCCGCCACCATTATTTGGTGATACCCCGCGAAACAATCGACAAATGAATACATTTCATACTGAGCTGTGTTATCCACAAAGATGTGTATGAAAGGCACTGGAAAGTTATCCTTAAGACTGACCTTGTTCAGATCCCTATAATCCACGCACACTCTCACCTTTCCTCCAGGCTTTGCCACGGGGACTATATTGGAAAGCCATTCTGGGTAAGTAGACACCATGATGATCCCAGCCTTGAATTGCTTGACTATCTCTTCCTTCACTTTTAAGCTCCACTCCGGTTTCAATTTTCTCAGCTTCTGCTTAACTGGCCTAAAACCCTCCTTGATAGGCAATCGATGTACCACAATATCCGTGGACAAACCGACCATGTCTTCGTGTGACCAAACAAACACATCCTCATATCGGCTCAATAGTTTAGTTATCTCTGTTTTCTGGTCTGGAGTCAAGTCTGCCCCAATTTTTAGCTCTTTGGGATTCTCAGGGTTTCCTATGTTGATGGTGATGGTTTGGTCTAAGTTGGGTTTGGGTTTATCCTCGACCCACTCTTTGATCTCGTCGGGAGCGTCGTCATCATCTGCTTCGTCCTGCTCAATTCCCATCAAATCGAAATCCAGTTCTATATCAAAATCATAATCGTCTTTCAAATTTGTAAAATCGTTTGTTAGGCTAGAATGACTCAAATCAGTACACCTGATATGAAACAAAAATATTTGTCATATATATAAACATTAGGTACATGACTTCCTTTTCAATAATCATGACAAAAGTATGAAATAGACGTGCAGATACATAAAAACAAAAACACCGTCTTAAAAACCCCTTGATCCCCCTACTGGACAAGATTCCCGGACACTCCTGCATTTACCCTTTTCTGGATACTACTGGCTGCACGGTCCAATTCCTGGGGATCACTTCGGTTTTATAGCTAGTGATGGAGGGGATCTCTGTATCTGGCATCTCCTCTATAATTGCAGCAACTTGGTTCCGGCTTTCATTTTCACTTTCCCCGGGCACTTCTAACCCTGCCCAATTGATAAATGGCATGATCGGCTTGCCTTCAGTTACCTTCTCTTTCCCTTTTTCATTGGGGCCTGACTGCCCCGGGAGATGACACTTCTCCTCAAACTGTTCCATAATTTCTTGCAAGAAATCCATCTGATGGACCAATCCTTTGGCTGGGGGAGCCTCCACCTTACCCTCTTCTTTAGACGCAGGCTTGATTATCCTCGGGGATTGTTCATTATTGGCTCTCGGTATCGGGACTCCGGTTATCCGCATGGGAATTTTCTTGTGTGAGCTCCTTGGCCTTATACCTCCGTGATATCCTAACCCCGCTTTGCCTGACTGCACTGGTACCTGGATGGGCTCGGTGATTCCTTGGCTGTGCTTGCCTAGTCCTTGCCCCGGCTGAAAGTTCATTGCCATCATTTCCCGGGCAACGAAGGTGAGCTCGGGGGACATCTTAAGTTTTAACTCCGGAGCTCCCAACTGCTTGTACTGAGGGGTGCTGATTTCAAACGCCTGATAGCTTATCGGTTCGGCCGACTCGTCCACATGGATCACCGGCATGCCTTTTACAGAGGGAACGGGGTAGTCAGATTCTGCGGCGACCGTTACCAATTGCCCCTCAACGATAAACTTTATTTGCTGATGCAGGGTGGAGGGAACTGCCCCTGCCATATGAATTCAGGGCCTCCCTAGTAGCATGTTGTAACTGGCCGAGATATCTAGCACCTGGAAGGAGATGTCAAAAGTATAAGGCCCGATCTCTACGGGCAGCTCAATCTCCCCTACCGTGTCCTTTCGAGATCCATCAAACGCCCTTACCACCATCTGGCTGGCCCGCAGGCGCTTAGGGTTGATTTTCATCTTCTCCAAAGTACTGTATGGGCAAATATTCAGGGCTGACCCCCCATCAATCAAGACTCCGTTCATCACGTACCCGGAGGAGATAACCGCAATGTGTAACGGCCTCCGGTGCCCCTTCCCTTCTTTGGGGATGTCGTCGTCGGTAAATGATATTACATTGCTGTCCAATAGGTGGCCCACCAGGTGGCCAAATCTTTCCGTACTAATTGATTTGGGGACATGAGCCTCTTCCAGGACTTTGCTCAATATCTGATGATGATCATTTGATGCCAATGCAAGATCCAAGATTGATGTCAGGGGCGACTGTGCCTCCAGAGTTTTAACCACACTCGCCTTGCCGTAATTCATTTTCTCCCAAAATTCCAACGCTTTTTCCTCCGATATTTTCCCGTTCTCCTTTCTCGTGTTCTCCAGGACCCGCCTAGGTAGGTACAATCGATTCCCCTTAGAGCTAACTGAAGCACAACTGGCGTCCTCGTCGGTCTTCCCCCCATAATTCCACGGGACAGCCTTCAGATTGGTAATCGGCAATTGTGACCTGGCGGCTATGACAAGGGGTCTTGGGGCTGATAACCGGATAGGCTCTGTTTTGGTATCTCGAATCACGCCAACCAACTTGATAGGCTTCTTTTGCACATTCTCCTGGGCATGGGTCATAGCAGTCTCCTCTTCTATCCTTCTTATGTATTTCAATTTTAAGGGGCCCTGCGCCCCACTGGTTTCTATTACATTCACGCCTCCTCCATTATGCTCGGGAAGAGGGTTGGCCTTCACATTTGGGGGTTCCGGTTGCTCTACCACTATCTCTCCGCTGTCGATCATGTTCTGGATTTTATGTTTTAGTGACCAGCATTCTTGGGTGTCGTGCCCCGGGGAAGCCGAGTGGTAAGCGCATCTCTTGCTAGGGTCATATCTCCTACTCTTCGGGTCTGACGGAGGCGCTAACTCTGTAATCTTTTTCTGGCCTACCAACATGGCCAGTATATGCTCCAATGAATCCCCCAATGGGGTGAACTCCCTCTCTGGCTGCTTTTCGAATTTTCGGCGCCCGTCATATCTCTGATTGTTGAAATTTGATGGTCGTGGGGCCTCATTTCTTTGCATGCGGACCGGGGGGCTGGTCATTGTTTTCCCAGATAGTCCTTGCAGTACCAGAGACACATCCTCTTCCTTTTTCTTCTGGGCTCTCCGGGAAGAACTGCCATAGTTTCCACTCTGGATTTGCTCCGCAACCGCCTCGAGAGTAGTGAAGTCTCAAATTTTCCCCGATTTTAAACCCATCTCAGCCATCTCCCCATGCTTGATCATTTCCGCAAAAGGTTTTCCTATCCCCGCTATCACCCTTTCATAGTAAGGGGCCTCTTGTATATCGATGAAAGTCATAACCATTTCTGCCTCACTCATGGGTGGGTTCACTTGGGCTGCCATCCTCCTCCACCGCTGAGCATAGTCTCTGAAAGATTCATTGGTTTGCTTCCTGATTTTCGTCATCTGGTATCGGTCCGGGGCCATTTGGGACTGAAAGCTGTATTGGGTTAGGAAAGTGTGGGCCAGCTCCTCCCAGTTGTGAATCTTGGCATTATCCAATCTCGCATACCATGTCCTAGCCTCCCCTGTCAGGCTTTTTTGGAATAGTTGCATTCTCAATGATTCGTCATCAGCATATCCCCCTAGCTCTCCTATGTATACTTTCAGATGCGTATAAGGATCCCCTGACCCGTTATACTTTTCAAATTCGGGGAGCTTGAACTTCTCGGGGTATCTGGTTCCCGGAAAGATGCACAAGTCGGAGTAGTTAACACTGCCATATGACCCGATTCCTTTCATAGTTTTGATGGCCTCCTCCATCTGTTTTATTTTCTTGCTAACACCGCTGGCCACATCATCTTCTGGGATGATAATAATTTGTTTTGGCTGTTCAACCTTTGGGGTTTCTGGGGTCAGCTCGTTCCCTTGAGATGATGGCCCCGGTGGGTCCTCGGTTTGTGACTTCGATTTTAACTTGAAGTGCTCTTTGAGCAACATAGTCAGCTCCGTCATTTGATTTTTCACAGCGTTGAACTCTTCCCGAGATACAGGAGCCAGGTCAGGATTAGGGTTCTCAGCCATCTCGACTGTTGATTCTCTGGCTTTCTTAGATCGGAGACGGGTTTGGGGAGCAATCCTGCAAATAAAGTATGCCAAGGTTTAGTTCCGGGAAATGGTATTGGTAGATGCATGCTAAAGCAATTTATTTTTGTATTTTTGGGTTTTGTAATCTTTTTCTGCAAAACAGGGTCAGTGTCCTTTTATTTTAACCAAGGTAATGACACAGTGCAATTTATAATGCTCTCCAAGCTGTCCCTATAAAACAGAGGTTAGTATTTTTATTTGGACAAAAGTGGTTGGTACAAAATGATTGACTACAGTATGATATTCCGTGCGTAAAACGTAAGAGGGTATGAAGAGACTTCCAGCGCGTTGGGTTTATCTGAGGCTGACCTACCCTAAGTTACTCTCGCGGGCTTTTCGGCATGAAGGTTCCCAGATCTTCGCAACATACTCGAAGGGAGTGAATCCGATCTTTCAATTGGATTGGATCTGAGTGGATGCTTTTCCTGAGCCTCACCGGGGAGCACCCCTTTGAGTCCAGTAATCCACATCCGACGGGTTTGCCTCAGGAGGAGGAACTGCTCAACATACATTCATCATTCATTCATCGTTCCTCACCGTATGCAAATGATGACATTAAAATAAAGCATTTGAAAAAAATGCAATCACAGCATTCGCATATTTATCCATTCACACACAAAAGGTAGATTAATGCAAATAACGCAAACACACATTTTTTAGATTTTTCGAAGGATAGGAAAACATCGAGATTTTAAATGCGGCTTAAGCCCTCTACTGTTCCCCAGCGGAGTCGCCATCTGTCGACGCCGGGATTTCACTCGTTTCGTTTTTTAATTATTAAAATGCCCTTTCCAATTTTAGCCATTAGATTAAGATGTGACTTTTGAAAAGGGTCGGCTTAATGTCGACGGGGTTTTGAAATGTCGAATTTCTATGAGCCAATTGACCAGAGTCGCCAGTTGGTATTTTTTTGGAATGGATGTACCAACTCATTCGAATTTTGTTTTCGTAATCGTGATGGCTCATATGTGACTCCGATTCAATTGGTCCGCAAACCGAGATTCATAGAGTTCGGGGCTTGCTTAAGCGAGGGGAAGGTGTTAGGCACCCCCCGACTTCCGTGAAATACGGTTACCGCAATCTCGATGTTTTCCTATCCTTGTAAATCTTAAAATGTGTGCGTTGCCTGTGTGTGCGTGCGTGCCTAGGTGATGTTTGTGGTGACTTTTTGCATAAAAGTTGCTTTGATTTTATATGGCAAATGTGTTTTGTCGGGGAAAGCGTTTAGGCGTCTTTTGACCCAAATGACGAGGTTTCGCTTTTTATAAGAAAGATTGATTTTATTTTCGAAAACGTTGAGGGTTTTTTATTAGATGTCATTTTAGAAAACAATAGTTTTAAACTTTTGTCAAATAGGAATCGAGACTATACATTGCCTTCTAACAGTTAATATAAATAAAATGAGGGCAACTTCCAGAACTCTTTAACCCTATGCACAAAGTTTAATGAAAACGTTTATTTATTTTTACGAAAACATCTTTTATGACATTTTAAAAACCAAATGTAGCATTTTCGTCAAACAAGAATCAAAATTTCGCCAAAACTCTTAATTTTATAACCTCGTGTGTCTAATATCCTAATTTGATCACTTTTACAAAATCTTCGTTATTTGTCTTATTTTTGAAAACCATTGTGGTGTCGTAAATTAAAACAAACATCCCGAAACGTGTCGGGGCTATCCACGGGCATGTGAGCCATCCGGACAACCCCAAACACCCACAATCATATACTTTATTATTACGGGGCCTTAACCCGATCTCGATTCGGTATCGCTTTAAGGCCCAATATTACATTTACACAACCACGAATCCCATATGATGATTACATATACCAAAATTGTCCATCATCGGGATTTGACCACGAGGATCTCCTCCCTAGGCTCACATTCACCCAAATCGTTGCACAACCAACACTAAACCAAATCTAACGAGATTTAACATTACTATCACATGACATAACCCAAATATCAACAAATCAACACTACGCATTACTTATAACCCTAACGAACGAAAAATCAACATACGGATATCATCGGGGCGTTAGGAGGAATTATGTTCCGATGGAACCCTCGCTAACGACACCTAATCCATGGATCATCGCCATTACAACAACAACTATATCAAATAACCAATCACAATGCTACATTAACAATACAAGCCATATAAACTCAAACAAAAAATCCTTTTCACCTTGCAAAATGCCGACTCAAGCTTCTATATCACAAAATAGATTACACCACAAGATTGCTAACCAAAGAACACAACAAATGGGATATGTTGCTTGAATCTAACAAACAAAAATCGACATTTCTCTCTCTCTCCCGCGATCTCTATCTCCTCTTTCTTTTTCTTTTTTCCTCTTCTTCTTCTATCGGGTGGAAGAAATGGCGATCTATACTGGTTCAGCAGGCAGCCGCAGATGCATCTGCGGCTGCCTGCTGTGGCCGTCTCCTCGGCTGCCGTGTGCCGCCCTCGAGCCGCGCGAAGGTCCTTTTGTCGGCAGCCGCGATTGCATCCGCGGCTGTCCGGCTCATTTTTCTCGAATTTCGTGCCACGCGGTACTAACTCGCCAATTTCTACTGTATTCTTTTGGAATGCTGTTCCTTGATACATGAATCAATTCTGGGAATGGTTTCCCGGCATCGAGACCCCACCCTAACGCTGTAATTGCCGTGGTCCTCGGCCTTCTTTGGCGATCGCATCGGGCTTTGTCTGGATTGCCCGTAGGTCTCGCCTTAGATGACTCAATTCTCGTTTTGCGTTTGACAGCCTTGATCGTAAGCCGTGGTGGGGACTGCGTTTTGGCGCCCACCTCTCCTCTTCGTATGTCGGGTCAATTGACGATTTTGCCCTCCTGTCAGGGTTAGTATACAAGTGCAAAATTTGGGTGTCTACAGCTGCCCCTCTTTATCATGTCCATGGAATGAAATATGAAATGGACATGATAAAGAAATAGGCACCCGATGCACAGGAAAGACAGTATGTGTTTTATCGATGCAATGCATATGTTGAGATAATGCAAATGCCGCACTTGACATGATCGGGTAGGGGTCGATTCGAATTTCACGAATGGATGTTACTTGGGTTTCGTATCCGACGTGTCGTTTTTCAATTGGTCAGGTATCGGATCTGACGGGTCGTTTTTCAATTGGTCAGGTATCGTATCTGACGGGTCGTTTTTCAATTGGTCAGGTATCGTATCTGACGGGTCATTTTTCAATTGGTCAGGTATTGTATCGTATCTGACGGGTCATTTTTCAATTGGTCAGGTATCGTATCTGACGGGTCGTTTTTCAATTGGTCAGGTATCGTATCTGACGGGTCGTTTTTCAATTGGTCAGGTATCATATTTGACGGGTCGTTTTTCAATTGGGTCAGGTGTTTCTAAAATCTTATATCTTTAATATGGGACTCGTTGCAGGTTGACTCGGGTAGCAAAAGGGAGGCAAAAATGGTCACCGGGACCAGCCGCAGATCCATCTGCGGCCAGCCGCAGGTGCATCTGCGGCTGGGATCGACCCCTACTTCCGATCGCGACCCCCACTTTCTTTTCAATAATTATAGAATTTTAAATGAATGATGTAGATTGAATATGATATTTAAATGAATGGTTTAGATTAAGGAAATCTTAAAAGATGAAATGAATGGTATAGATTAAAGATAATATAGAATTTAAAATGGATGGTGTAGATTAAAAGATGATCTTTAAATGAATGGTCTAAATTAAAGAAATCTTAAAAGATGAAATGAGTGGTAAAGATTAAACATTATCTTGAAATGAACGGTTTGGATTAAATTAGGAAATCTTGGTTATGATAAAGTTTTTGGCTATAAATAGAAGCCTTAACTTAATGATTTTTCATAAACTTTCTTGCTCATTCTTTCTTTCACTCTCTAAATCCTTCTTTTTGTAAGTTCTCTCTAAGTGTGCTTAAGTCATCTTGAGTATTTGTGAAGATCTATAAGTGTACGAGTACTGTTCAAGTTAATCAACCTCATTTAAATCAATATTCAGTCACGTGTTAAGGTAAGGGATTCCATCTTTTTCATCTTCTACTATTCAAACTTACTACGATAAGGGATTATCATTGATTCTCGAAAATAATATCGTTTGTATCTTACTCATAAGATGTGTCATTTATTTCCATGTATTAAATTGTGGGAATAACCTTACGACGCGGATTACCGCTTGTTGGTGAATAACCTTTCGTATTCATTACTTATTAATCTCTGAGAATAACCTTACTGCGCGGATTACCGTCTGTTTGGTGAATAACTCTTCGTATTCAATTTTTATTAAATTGTGGGAATAACCTTACGGTGCGGATTACCGCATGTTGGTGAATAACATTTTGTATTCATTCCTTATTAATCTCTGAGAATAACCTGACTACGCGGACTACCGCATGTTTGGTGAATTACTCTTTGTATTCATTTCCTATTTTTCTAAACATTTCTATTGAACTGTAACCGTTATTCTGAACTGTGGATCTTGAATATCATTTTTGAATTTTACTCTACATCATGTTGACAATTTAGACATTATTTAGATCTACACAAAGAAAACTTTCGATACTTATTGTTTAACCTGTTTATTCTGATCATCATTTGTATCACTATTATTTGTACTAATAATCAAAAATCAAGATGTTGTGAATATCTGTGGCCGGGGGCATAGATGCGATATAATTGTTGAACAGATGATAAGTTAAAGGGGATATAATAGGTTAAAGGTGAGATACATCTGTTCGGTGTCTTTTATGACACGTGGTGAAAGTTCTCTTTGGCCCGTAATGCAAAGATGAGCTGTTGTTTGGTATGATTATTACCCTTTTCTTGATATGTTAGTAAGAATTCAACAAGTAATTATATGGCAGATATAGCAAATAAAAGACACAATAAGAAAGACTCTGGGTTTTAAGTGGTTCCGAGCTCACAAGACTCCTACTCCACTGTTCTGCTCTTCCAGCAGCAAATCCACTAAGGATGCTTTTACAGTTTCAGAATCACTAAGATTCCTTCAAGACCCACAGTCTTGGAACTCTAGTTCACTAAGAACTCTACAAGTCTAACAGACTTGGATACACTAGTTCACAAAGAAGTCTCCTGGAGTGATTTATATTTGGATGTGCTACTAAGTTGCTATTTAGCTTGAGTTTTCGAAGGACTTAGTAGCAATGCAAGCTTTCTTATCAGTTTGATCTTTTTCACTTCTTGCGTATATTTTTCTTCTTGCAAAATTGGTTATCTCTTCTTTTGCCGATCTTAGTATTTAAGAAGTTAGGGCTTCAGTTTTCTTCCTGTTGGATCATCTGCTTGAGCTTGTGTTTCTTTCCGTTACCTCACAAAGGAGAGCTGCTGTATATTATAATAATATAGCTCATTAAAGCTCTGATGAGAGTTTATTTGATCTGACCTGTTAGTCCATGGAAGGTTGTTTTCTTTTTCCTTGGGGACATATATGTCAGTCATAGGTTCCTACCAACTTTCATAGAGTCGTTTGGTCCTTCCATACTATAGGGCTGATAGGACACAGTCCTCTGACTTTTCTGCCTTGAAAGTCTTCTTTCTGTTTCATAGTGCGCTTGGGTCAGTCCCCTGACTTTTTTGACTTTGATCGATTTGCAGAAATTTCCTTTTTGGTTACATTAATGCAGATTGAATTCCTGGACAGAATAGCTCCTGATCTGAGAGTCGTGATGTCTCTTGCCTTTTTGCTCAATGATCCTCCACGATCAACTCTACGAATGTCCTTGCTGTCGTGATTGATCTGTAAAGTATCATCTCTTACTGTTATCGTAGAGTTTACTCAACTGTTAGACTGTTGATCGTAGAGTTCGTTTTAAGGTTTCTTTCTTAGAACATAGTCTGTTTGGTCGTAGAGTCTTCTTGACCAAAATCGTAGAGTCCGTTCTACGATTGGTTGTCTTGATCGTAGAGTCTGCTTAAATCGTAGAGTCTTCTTGACTGAAATCGTAGAGTCCATTCTACGATTATATTACAACAAAAGTTCAACCTAATAGTTTTGATCTATCTAAGTCTTAGTACAACACACAAGACTTTTATACATTTATATCAGGAGATCAACCTAACAGTTTTGATTTTATCTAATACAGCCCTTGTACATTATTTATTATCATCAAATTTAACCATTCAATGTTCAACAACTAATAATAAATAGATAAAGAAGAAAACCCTAAGATGACTAATAATCATGGTCTTCACTCTTCCTACCAATTCTTATAAGAGAAATTGGAAAGAGAGCTAGAAAATTTGCCTTTGGTTTTACTTACAGAATGAAAATCTTTCACAATTTTTATAATTACTCTTATTAGCATACATTAAGTTTATTATTTTTTCTTTAAAAATGATAAATAAAATAAAAATAAAATAAGATTAATTTTTATTTATATTTCTTTAACATTAATATATACTAATATCTAATAAGTAATGTTATTAAGTTAATATATTCTAAGTATCTAAGTATTTATAGTACTTATAAATATAATATTAAATGACTAAAGATAATAGTAAAGTTAATTTTAAGGACAAAATTCTTGTAAGTTGGGTTGAATGTAATATCCCAAATATTTCAAAAGTGATCTGACAAGATCTAATTAAAATTATCTATTCAAAACCTAGAAAACGATTGCTCAAGCATACCTTGAGCTATCTTAAAGAATATATATGACTCAAAAATACGATCGTATACAACTGAGAGGTTAATAATCTTTAACCTAATTTGTGTTATTTGAATAGTAAAGCTTGAATTAAGTTTTTAAATGTGATATGTGAATTATCTATGTGTAGGATTTTGTGTTTTGGTTTGAGTAGTTAACCTTAACACTTATTAAAAATTAGAAGTCAATTTAGGGCAAAAACCTAAATTAAAAAAAAGTTAAACTTTAAACTCTAATCCTAGGGTCTAAACCCTAGAAAATAACCTAGGCTATCGAGAAAAACGTGTAGGTCAAATTGACATTCCATTTCAAGATTCAACCTTTTCACACTTCGAAAAGACGTGACAGTCAATAAGAGTTTTTTCTCGAAAAACGTGTAAAACACTATTCACGAGAAATCACTTTTCATTCGTTTAACCGTTTCTTTCATCTGTAGGACTTCTTGTATTTCATAATATAGTGTTAATATGAGGTTTAGATGTCAGGGAACCAATAAAAATTTTTAGGAAAAAAGATGAAAAATACACGATTTACGAGAAAACTTTTGTTGTCTTTTTGATAATTTTTTTGACGTTTTGACATATCGTATTTCACGAAATAGCATTTATATGAAGTATAAATTCTATTTAGCCAATAAAAGTTTTTTTCGATAAACGCGTAAAACACTATTCATTTGAAAACTTTCTTCTGAATTTTAAAAATTCACATTCCTGAATAGTATTTTTATTAACAGTAGATGCATTATGACCAATAAAATTTTTACCCAAATAATTTTTTGAGATTACTATTCACGTATACAGGAGAAATACGTATCGAATATGGAAGGAATATGAAGAATAATAAAAGTATATTGTAATGTATAATACGCGAATTATACGAAAGATTATACGGGATTAATACAAGATTAATATGAGGTATAATACAAGTAGAATACGAATATTATACAATATATTATACGTAAGAAATACGTATAAATACTAGTGTATTATACTATTTAATTAATTAGTTGGAATCAAAACTGTTATATTATTAACTGCTAATTTATCCGTGTTGTTTTCAACTAATGCAATACGAGATAGGATAACATAAAATTTGAATAATCAAATTTATGAGATTAATACCTAATTATATTATTCAATACTAATTTGGGTCCAAAATGAAAGAATTTATTGATCGCGTTGCCTGGTAGGTGTATTTGAGAAAAATACATGAGAGATTATCAGATATTAATTCAAGGAAAACTTCGAGGGTCAGACGAGACATCATGTTAATACCATATGAAGTATTTTATGAATGAAATGCGTATAATTAATTAAAACTGATATTAATTATCAAAATTTAAACAAAATAATTGTACGCGATTTATCTGAATACCAAACTTTGTACCTAGTCGGAAGAAGGAGTGGGTAAGAGTGTGGCTGGCACACGCTGGCACATGCTGACACACCCCTGGCACACGTTGGCACACGCCAGTTACTAAAGACTAAAATACCCCTTTCCTTTTAAACTAATGACCAAACTACCCCGACCTTTGATTTTCCTATAAATAGAGAGCTAGTTCTTGATTAGTACTCACCATTTTCCAAAGCATAAATTCAAGCATTAAAGTTATAATCAAAGATTAGTAAGTGAGTTCTTGAGAGGAAATTGCAAAGAAATAGTTAAAGCTTGCAATAACAAAAGGTATTTAATGATTTTTCAGAAAACCCTAAAACGGTTTCAAGGCAAGTTCTATACCTTTTATGTGTTATTTGTGCAAGTCTTCTAACTCTTGCTATGCGCTACTTGTGTAGTATTATTAAAATGATAAATGAGATGTGTAATGTCATGTTGTTATGTGATAGAAGTTATGTGAAGTCTTTAACTGATGTTTGTAAGCCTTCTAAGTGTTATGTGTTATGTTTACGAGTTATGAACAAGATTTATATACTTTATGAGTCAATGTGATATAAATTATTAGAATGTGAGTTATATGTGATATTAAAGGGAGAATTATATTCCATCAAGGCATGTTAAAGTTTATATGAAAGTGTAAACTGCGTATGTGCTATATGTTAGTTTTGCTGAGCCATCGTGCTCATTCTTGCGAATAAAACCTTATTTGCAGATTAAAGATGAACGTAAAGATGAAGCGTATATTAGGTTTTCATGTTTATTACTTGTATTTGTATAAGTCATAATGACTGTTATAATACGAACAAACAAACATGTAACCGAATATTAAATGAATGATATATCTTTATTTTGATATAACTTAGAATTGTTAAAACTTAAAATAGTATTGATAATAATCTATTTATGTGGATGAGGATCGGTAAATGACTTGTGAGTACTGTACATCTGAGACACGACTAATCGATGTTGACTGGTCAATTCCATCGTTAGGTTCCTCGGACCCAGGTATAACTCGTTATTACTATTCTGAATGTAATAACCCAAGATTTTAATATAAGTAAATAAGAAATTTTACGTATAATTTTTTTTTATTTTTTATTAAAGCAAGTATGGAATGTGTGCAAGGAAAGGAATGTGAATATGTAATATGTATATATATATTTATCTCATATATGGTTTCAAATAAATTTCTTATTAAAGAAATAGTTGATATTTATAAATTATATTCTTTTAATAAATTAAATTTTATATTTTATAAAAATATGATTACTATATTATTTAAATGATAAATGTATATTTTAAGAAATGATTATTATTATTACTATGATTATTTCTTTATGACATGAAATTGTAAGATTAGTCAATTTATTTTAAATTGATTATGTATGGTAAATGTGGTAAAGTGACATTACGAATCAAAACCCTAATTTGATCTATGGTAATTTTAAATATAATTATTGTTGTAATTATATTTAAAAGGATTTATGTTTATATAATGGATATATGAATACTAAGAATTTATTTTCTTATGTAAATTTGAATATTAAATATACTAATGATTATATTTATATTTGAATGTGTGAATGTATATTATGGATATTAATTTTAAATATAATTAATGATATAATTATAAATATAATAAAGGAATATGTATTTTGGATATTAAGAATTTGTTTTGTTTAAAGTAATTTAAATATTAAATATAGTTATTAATTATATTTGTATGCATGTATGTACATTATGTGAATAATGGGAATTATGTGGGAAACCCTAATTTATAATTTAGGAAACCCTAATGAATATATTTGAAACCCTAATTCATAATTTGAAAATTTTAATTTAGAAAATCTTCTTGTTATTTTTATTCTCATTAGAAAGTTTGTATTAAAGCTTTATTTAATACTAATTTTAATTATGCAAACCCTAGAAAATTTTGATAAACCCTAAGGGTTAAACCCTAGGAATATTTAGAATGACATGTATGCCATTAAAACTAAAAGTAAAATGACTAAAGTGCCCTTTTTGCTTCTTAAATATCAAAGATAAGACCAAATCTTGGTGAGTCATCACTTGAGATCTCACATGTGCTGAAAATGCAATTCCATCAGCCAAATATGGACAGCTAGCAAGGCATGTGCAATGAATCAAAAGATTGGAAAAAGAAAAAATAAAAAGAAAAGAAGAAAAACTCTCACTTAAATTTTATAAGCCAAGACACTCACTCTCTCTAAAAGCTACGAATTTCTCTCTCTAACTCAATCAAAATATCAGCCTAGGACATTCCATAGAAATTCAGGATCAGAATCAAATAGTGAAACTCAAAAATTTCTTAAGAAAGGTATAAACCCAACCCTTCATGCTAGATCTTTAATGCCTAAGTAAAATTTGTGTTTAAGTGTTTATATAAGTGCTATGTTATGTTATTTGATGATCTGGGTTGTTTAAACAAGTTTTTATAACATCTAAATGCATGAAATGAAAGATTTGACCAACTGTTCAAAGTGTTAAAAATGTGGTCTGACAGCCTAATGTCAGAGTCTATAGATCATGATCTGTTAATTTTTTAATGTGTTTAAGACTTGGTAGTTGTATTATGATATGTTATTAGTAAACTTAAAGTGTAATAATGATAATATCATGTCTATATCGAAAGTTATTCATGGTCAAAAGTCATTGACCGATCATGAAAACTGTTTCTGGAAAACCCAGAAAATTTACTAAGTAAAACATATGGTCTGACAGTCATATGTCAGAGGCCATATATCTTTATATGTAAATGTTTTGATGTTTTTAAAGACTTTTAGTTATATTATGCCAGTAGGTTAACAATCTAGAAGTGTAATTACGATTATATAATGTATTTATTGAAAGGTATTCACGGTCAAAACCCATTGACCGATCACAAAATCTGGAATTCTGGGTAACCCAGAAAATGAAGAACAGCCTCTGATAGGTCGTTTGACCGGAATGGATCTTTCTCATATGATGTTTTTAAGTTTAAAGAATGTATTAATATTAAACCTTGACATATAAAATACATTTTCGTGTCACTTTAACACTTATATAATATACATGATCAAAGTTATTAACGCTTGAAAAACGTTGACCATCATTGACCAGAAATCTGGAATTTCCAGAAATGAAGAACAGCCCTACAAGGTAGTTTGACTAAGCTAGATCTTTCAATTGTAATATTTTTATCACCTAAAATTGATATGAACTTGTATCATTACATTAGTAATACATCAATAAACCACCCTAAATCCCAGAAAGAAACGTAAATGAAAATCAATCACGGTCAAAGTAGCCTCCTCGGCATTGACTGGGTTGTTCTTGGTGTTCTTCATGGGCTGAAGAACACCTATAGCGACACTTTCTGTCGCTAAAGCCCTTTTGCAACAGTTTTATTAAAAATTAATTATATTAATTAAATAAATAGAAAATAAATATTAAAAATTCATAAAATAGTTTTAAAAAAATTATTTTATTATAAAAATAAACTTTTAATATTTTGACATAAATTTCATTAATATTTTAATATTAATGATATTAATTAATTTAATATTTATATTAAATAAATTATTTAAAAATGATTTTAGTACTTTAAAAATCATTTAAAGGCGATAATAATGTTTTAAAAATGTTTTTAAGATATAATAAATAACTTTTAATGTGTTGCCATGTAGTTCATTAATATTTTAAATTATTTGAATATTAATGATAATGAAATTATTTATTAATTAAATCATTATAAATGATATAGGTGCTTGAAAAATCATTATAAATGATTTTAATGTTTGGAAAAATGTTATAATTGATAATTAAATTATCTAATATAATATTTAAGTTCTTGAACAAAGTTTCATTGAAAAGAAACTCATTGATTATTTGATAATGCAATCGGGACACCGAAATAGTATCGAACTCAAACCAAATGGACATAGTTTGACATGATAACTGTTCGTAAATATTTCAATAACTGATATGAATATGTGACAACATGTTTAAGATGTATAATAACTGCTAATAAGCAGTATTATGTGTTAAGTTGTATTATTATAATTAAAAGAATAATTTTATTGATGATAGGACTTCTTATTAAAGATAAAAGTTTAAGCTATATTGTGTAGCAGTAAACAGCGATCAAGGCAAGTATCCTAACCTTTGCATATACTTTATGCAATGGATCTTATCAATCAAATATCTTAACTCATTACAATTGTTCTGTTATTGTACGGTAATTCCTGATATGTAAGTATTTGAATTCTTTCTTTACTGTGCAAGTATCCTAACCTTTGCATATACTTTATACAATGGATCTTATCAATCAAATATCTTAACTCATTACAATTGTTATGTTATTGTACGGTAATTCCTGATATGTAAGTATTTGAATTCTTTCTTTACTGTGCAAGTATCTAAACTTTATGCACTACTTTTATTTCGTGCGAACAGGCATATGCTATGCTAGTTCCTAACTCAACATGAGTTAAAAATTTCAAAAATGCTCGTGAATAATTATTGATAATTGTTCATATTAATAATCTTTATTATTCGTTTATGCAAGTACTACTATTTTATCGAATTTCCTTTGATTCGTTCATTGTTAAAAGTATCTCATTACTGATTTGTTATGGCTCCTATTGAAAATTTGTATTCTAAGTTTGGTTATGCAAGTGTCCCCGCTTGTATGAACTATTGTACATTATCAATTACCCTTGAATCCGAAATTCTTTGACAAACTCTGATACATACTCTTAAATTTCGGTATGTATACCTAGTTTAAAGATTGTCTAAGCTATTTGACCAGCTAGACCTAATCTGAAAAGCATTGTTGAACATTATTGGTTATGATAAAGTCGTCCAACTGAATTGTTTAGTTAGGACTCCAGACTAAGTAAGAACAACCCGTAATGGGGAATATGATTTTGTGCCCAAGGCGAACAGAGTGAACGCAATTAGCGTTCAATCAGATAGTATTGATCAATACAGGACATAACGGGGCTGATCACCCTACATGTCCGTAAGACCAGAGCGGTTTACAGATGAATTTCTGTTTAAACCTTTTCAAAAATGAAAAATTACAGTTCATGGTCTTTTGACCACTCAGTATTCAAAAGTCAGTATGTCGTGTCAAAAATCTTAAAAAGTTTCGTATATGTTGTTAAACATGGTTTCAAATGACTTCACCATTATTGATTCGTGGTAGAAGTAGTCTTCAAAGAAAACATTTACTTCTTCAGCGCATTATTATAATTTGTTATTACTTGCTGAGCAATTGAATGCTCATTCTTGCTTTAAATTAAATGATTTCAGCTAAGTGTGATCGACCAGCAGGCTCTGGCAAGGACAAGGGAAAGGGCAAGCTGAAGGATTTAGTATAAGGTGTTCTTGGTAATCGTTAGACTTCATTAAGTTGTTAATATTTATTATCTATCATGCAATGGGATACTGTAAAGGTCGCGTACCTGGGATTAGACAACTCTGATATGTATATTAAGTTTGTAAATTTTATTATTCCGCTCAAAGAATTGGTATCGTGTAGCACCAAGTTCGGGTTTCAAGCACCTGAATTTGGGGGCGTCACACTGAATGTCAGATAAGTAGGATTATTGATCTGAAGAGATATCACTATAACCAAATATGTTTCGAGTGAGGGTTTTAACTAGTTGGGTAATGTTCTGTACGGAAAGAGAATTTTGCACCGAAAAAAGATATAACCATTTGTCACGGATAAAGATGCAAACATTTATCACGGATGAAGATACAAACATTCATCGCGAGATTCTCTATTCCCAAGAGCCGTTCTAATGATTTAATGTCATGAATCTTGGAATATGTAAAGTTATAAAATATTTAAATCTTAAGGTTAAAATTAGACCGTTATATATGGCATTATCCATTTATACAGATAAAATACAAGTTGATAATTGTATAAATAATGAGACCGAGATTAAGTTAAGATCCAGGGACAAAGTTAAGAGAAATTTTTAATGTATAGTCTAAAATAAGACTAATTCAACCAATATAATTATGAGATCATTGGTTAAGTCGATAAATATATAGAGTTTAATGCACAAGGTCCGCCGTAGCTAAAGTACGGGGATTTTGGAGGGCGTTACAAATATTACTAATTTTAGTAATAATTTTCTTAATGATAACATCAATAACCTTAACTTGGTAGTTAAATGTTTTGTTAGTGTTGGGAGCATGAGATTGTATGTTCAAATCTTGGGATGAGAGGTCCAAAGATGTTAAATTGACATGTCAGGATGCCACATGTGCAAGTCAACGCCATGTGGCACAGTAGGGTTCACAATACAAATTTTCATATAGTAAAGGGTTCGTTTTGCATTGACCAGAAAGAAAGGGGCGCAATATCCAAATACACTTATAGTACAGGGGTCACTTTTGTATTTTACTCTGTACAAAAAAAGACTAAAAAATAGGATAAGAAATATCAATTTACATACTTTAAGTAATATCCCTTTGCCATATTTCAATGGGCAGATCAGTTTGTGAATGTGTGGGAGGAAGAAAGACTCTTGATATGGAAAGAGTAATTGGGCGAAAAGAAATAGTAATTTCCTTTTCTTTTTTTATTTGAGTTCTTTTATTTGTTTTGAAAAAATTACTTTAAGAAATTATTACTTGGCGCAATATCATTATTGGGACAACAGATGAGACACAATTTGAGACAACAATAATATTCACTTTGAAACTATAGGCAATGGAAAGTGATTGAGAAAGAGAGAGAGATATTCCTTGCCAGCTACCTCAGTCATATTGGAGATTACTTGAACGAAATCATCCATTCTCACATTAAATTGATGGTACAAATTAAAGTTTTTTACAATTGAATTTGAATGAAAAATGCAAAGGCAAATCATTAATGGTAGTCGGAAGATTAGTTTCTTAAGTCTAAAATTTTGACGACTGTGAAGGTAGTCAAGTTTGATTAAACTACATTAAATTGTTTGGGAGCACTATTTTTACATGTGTTTTTGATTTTTTCACATGGTTCTCTCTCACATGTAGGTGAAACCCACTTTATGCTCATGTGAGAGAGCTAGGTCCATGTATAAATGTCAAAAACACGTGTAGAAGTATCACACTACAAAAAATAAAGGAAACTGATATTTTCACAATATTTTCTGATATTTTCACATGAAAATCATCGTTATATGTCTATAACGACGATTTTAATCATCGTTGTAGGTCTGTAACTACGATTTTCATGTGAAAATATCAAAAAATACTGTGAAAATATCAATTTTCAAAATAAACTCATATTCGATGGTTGAGTTGTTGTCGCCTATGACCTTAATCTTGATGGTAAGTTTGTTGGTTATCAGTTTTGTTGATTATGAGTGAAATATTGCATTTTTCATCATAAGGGTCGATGGACAGTTTGTTGAGATTAATAGTTGTCCGTCAAGAACGTAGTATAAATTTGTCGCAATTTTTTTGCGCTTGAGGGAAAAATAAGGGGCGGTGGACGAATAGCATTATCGGTGACATTTCCATCAAAATTAAGGCCATTCTCGACGAGGTTATTCTCAACAAACAATCCATCGAGACTGACCTTTAATTAAAATCTCTAGTTAAAGACAATAGTTTCACTTTTCTTCTCCAACTTTCATCTTTTTGTCATGATTTCTCTCCCTCTTTTCTATCATGTTGATCTCACATCTCTTTCACTCTGGCCAACAATATAGTTTCCTCATCTCCAGTCGACAACACCATTCCTTTCCTCTCAATCGACATAACCTCTCTCATCTGCTTGCTCTAGCTCCCTCCAATTACAATGCCTCTTATCCAATTGCTACCCCTCATCCTTGCCTTTCTTATCTTAATCCTGCCAGCAGCGTGACGTGTATTGCGTCTCTCCTGCTGCAAGTACCTCCCGAGCTTCTCATCTCAACACCACACATCTTACACTCACACACATAACGCCACACACCTCACACATGACGGTACATTAATTTTTCTCAGGCATTTTTTGTGTGAGTATTTTTCTCTTTTTTATCAGGTGGGAACATCCTTTTCACTACTTGCATAAATCAAGGTATATTCCAAATCATGATCTTATTTTGTTTGGCTTATTGGAATGCTAAAACATATGTTATTGTTTAGTAAATTGATATTTCCATATCACTTTTTGATATTTTCACAAGAAAACCGTCGTTATAAACCTATAATGTAATGTTCTGAACTTCGAAGAATATTGTAATCCAATTTTTATATGAATAAATAAAGATTGAATTACACTTTAAATGTGATATAGAATTTTCATATGTATTTATTTTTGTGTTTTGTTTCAAGAATCCAACTTAAACAATTATTAAAAAAATAAAAGTTATTTTTTAAAAAACCTAAAATTAGGGTTTAGGAGAAAACCCTAAAGGTTAAACCCTAAGGTTCAAACCCTAAACCCTAGAACAATACTATTCATAAATACGCGCATAAATACAAAAATAATACGGAAAAAATACGAAAATAATACAAAAATTATGCGGTATAAATACGAAAAAGTTATCTGTGAATAGTAAAAGTCAACTATACAATTAATATATTTAATTAAGATTAAGGCTAAACTAAGTAAGTTTGATTAGTTAAATGAATTACTAATCAACCAATCACATGCTAGCTTATTAAATGACTAAACTACCTTTTACTAAAGCTTGCAAAATGACCCTTTTGCCCTTAAATGGCCAGCCAAAAAGAAGCTCACCTAGCTTGCTTTGGAAGCTAGAAAGATGTGTATTGGAGAAGCTTTGTTAAGCTTGTTCAAGAAGCTAGAAAATGGCTTAATGACTAAACTACCCTAGGTTTGAAAAGCCTATAAATTTAAGCCTTAAGCCTTCATTATTTTCATTATTTTTCAAAGCTAATTTCTAAGTATTAAAGTTATAATCAAAGTTTCATAAGAGAGAGTTTTGTGAGTTTAATATTTGAAGCCTTGTAAAAGTATTATCAAGCTAGCATCTTAACAAGGTACACCACTAATATTATTTTAGTTTCTTTTTAATTTATAGTTAGTTAATTTAATCAATTTATAAGTAGTTATAATGTTCAATTTTCTTTCTTTTATCAACAAGCTCAAGAACATAAGTCGTAGCCATGTACGATTTTTCGTTCTCCGTGTTCCTTATGACTTGAGCAAGTCGTTGTTATGTCGATTTTGCATGTCATAGTTTAGAACTAAAGCTCAAAGAATGCAAGTCGTAGTCATGTACGATTGTCGTTCTCCGTGTTCTTCACGGGTTCTTGAGCAATAGTTATAAACTGTTAAAATCAAGTAAACAAGCCGTTATAATGACCAAATTATTTCATATATAAATGTTACAATCACATATGTAAGAAGTTATAATGCTCAAATTATTTCAAGTATGAAATTCAAAAGCTCAATAACATAAATCGTTACCATGTACGGTTTTCTATTCTTCACGTTTCTCGTGTGTTATTGAGCAAAAGTCATAAATCTCTATATAAGAAGGTTTATGATTTTCTTATTTTTATGTTATAAAGTGTTATTGATTGTTAGAACATGTTATCTTAGCAAATTAATGCTTGGGGTATCGTGTTTTATCAATTTAGTCAAAGAAATAATAAAACAGTTTTGTGTAGTCCCCTAACTGTCGAAATATGTGTAAATCAGTAAGGAATTTCAAACTTTGGTCTCAATATAAATTGTAGAGACGGAAGTTATGAACGCGTGAAATTTTGAACGACTCAAAAATGTTTTAAAACGAAGAAGTTATAACCATTTAACTAACCTAGGGTTTGACAGCTAACATGCTGTCCACTTTTTAAAAAGTGCCTTAAAAATGAGTTTTCGAGTTAGCAAATTTTCCGAATACAACCACCTAGTGATAATCAAACTGCCGAAAATCCTATGAAACAATTTTTTAATATGTTAATGAGTGCTATATAAAATCAAACAAATCCACCCCGAACACATACAACTACGTTTAAAGACTTTAAGAATATATGACCTCCCGAATTTCAGGGAACCACTGAACCAATCGATGCCCAAAATTGGGTTACAGAAATTGAAAAGGCTTTCAATATAGCTGAGGTTGTAGAAAATCAAAAGACAAAATTTGCTACCTATTTGTTAAAAGGCGAAGCAAACTTTTGGTGGGAAGCCAATAAATCAAGGTCAAGAGAAGGTGTAATCACTTGGAAAAAGGTTAAGGAATTATTTTTCGAGAACTTTTTCCCAAGAAGCATGCAAAATCGGATGGAAGTCCAGTTTTTAAATTTAACACAAGGGGGCATGACAGTTCCCCAATATGCCACCAAGTTTAATGAACTCTCACATTTCGCTCTTCACCAAGTAGCAACAGAGGAACGAAAAACGAGGAGGTTTGAAGAAGGGTTGAAACCCTAGATTCATGGCAAAATTAACGTATTGCAGATAGAAAATTTCTCTCAGCTTCTCAAGAAAGCCATCATTGCTGAAGGCGGCACAAATGCCTTTAAGAAATATAAGAAGGAAAAAGAAAATAAAAAGAATCAAGAAGCGGGGGGGGGGGGGGTCAAGTAAAGGAAGTAACGGTGGGGGAAATAACAAAAGAAAATTTAATGGTAGCATAAATACACAAAAAGAGGGAGATAATAAAAAGAAAATAGAACCCTGTAAGACATGTGGCAAGGGCCATATGAGAGTATGTCTTAAAGGATAAAATATTTGTTACAATTATAAACAGGAAGGACACCTAACCACAACCTGCCCAAACCCAAAGAAAGACACTTGCTTTAATTGCCAAGATGTGCCATAAGAAATGAGTAGAAACGGGAGGGAACAAGGCGAGTAACGTCGCCCCAACAACTACATCGGGAGGCCCGGGCCGTTCAACGGCAAGGACCTTCAACATGTAAGTGAGAGATGCGGTGGCATCTCAAAATGTAGTGTCTGGTATCATTTCGATCAACTCCATAAATGTTTATGTGCTATTTAATTCGGGTGCTTCTTGCTCATTTGTTTCACATGAATTTGCTAAACAATTGAACATTCCTAGTGAGAACTTAGACTTTCCCTTGAACCTATAAATTGCTAATAGGGAGATAATACCTATTAATCACATCTTTAAGAAATGTTGCATAACGATTAAGGGTCACAATTTAAAGGTGAATCTTATTACAATTCAATTAGGGGAATTCGATGTAATTATAGGTATGGAATGGTTGACTAATCACAAAGTGGTGATTGATTGCCAAAATAAGTGCGGTAACCTTCTGACAACGTAGAAGTCAAAGGTTGTTTTCAACGGAATCAATTGCCAAGAAAATCTCGTTGTTTGTCAGCAATGCAAGCAAAGGGATTACTTAAGAAGTGGTGTCAGGGATATTTGACCTATATCATAGATACTCAATGGAAATGGTTAGAGATAGATCAAATACCAATCGTAAGGAAATTCACGGACGTATTTCCCAGTGACTTACCTGGTCTTCCACCTGATAGAGAGATCGAGTTTGTCATCAACTTAACACCAAGAACGACACCAGTTTCGAAGGCTCCATATAGGATGACAACTATGGAGATGAAAGAGTTGATGGTTCAGCTACAAGAATTATTGAAAAAGAAGTACATTCAACCTAGTGTTTCTCCATGGGGAGCACTTGTGTTGTTTGTCAAAAAGAAGGATAAAACTTTAAGATTATGCGTCGACTGTCTTGAACTGAATAAGTTGACCATAAAGAATAAGTATCCATTACTTAGGATAGACGACTTGTTTGATCAATTGGAAGGAGCTGAGCACATCTCTAAGATTGATCTACGGTCGGGTTACCATCAACTAAAGGTTAGAAAGGAAGATGTGCCGAAAACAGCATTTTGAATACGTTATAGACATTACGAGTTTCTATTGATGTCCTTTGGATTAACAAATGCATCGGCATCATTCATGGACTTGATGAATAGGGTTTTTAGGTCTTGCTTAGATAAGTATGTTGTAGTGTTCATCGATGATATTCTTATATACTCGAAAACACTTGAAGAACATGATGTACACTTAAGAAGTGTACTAGAAACCTTACAGAGGGAACAACTTTATGCCAAATTTTCAAAATATGAGTTCTAGCTAGAAAATATTCAGTTCTTGGGTCATGTGATTGACAAGAATGGAATAGCGGTGGATCCATCAAAGATTGAAGTGGTTGTGAATTGGGAACAACCAAAGACACCCACTGAAGTGAGAAGTTTCTTAGGTTTAGTGGGGTATTATAGGAGATTTATCAAAGACTTTTCAAAAATAGCAACCCCGTTAACCAACTTAACAAGGAAGACGGTGAAGTATGTATGGACGGATAAATGTGAAGAAAGCTTTCAAGAGCTGAAGAAGAGACTAAGCGAGGGACCAATATTATCATTACCAGATAATAGTGGAGGTTTTATAATCTATAGCGATGCCTCACATAAAAGAACTGTCCTAATGATTTAATGCCGTGGATTTTGGAATATGTAAAGTTATAGAATATCTAAATCTTAAGGTTAAAATGTTATGAATGAGTATTAAGTCCCTTGCATCGATTACAATGACTTGATATGAAATAATGAAAGATATTTGAGAATTAAGATGAGAACTTTGTTTATGAATAAATAAAATCATCTATAAGCCTAATGATATAGCATTTATAGTGAGCACCAAGTCAGCTATAGTAAGTATAGTGATTTGGGGGCGTCATATATAACGACGGTTTTCATGTGAAAATATCAAAACATGCTGTGGAAATATTAGTTTCCTATTGTTTAATTTTCGCTTTTGGATTTGTGTTTTGAAGACTATGGGGTTTTTTTTGGAAATTCAATATTGCCAAACCCTAGAAATTTGATTTTGGGGATTTTTTAAGGTGTCTTTTTTTAATGAATTTTTTTGGACTGCTTTAACTATGTTAAGATTACATTTAGAACCTAGTATGCTTCCTTGTTATATATGTTTTACATTACAGTGTTTTATGTTTGGCCCTTCTTTTGTGAAATATGAGATAATTATAGATGGTTTATTTTGTTAGTGATTTATTGAAACTCTTTGGGTTTTGAGGATTAATCCTTGCTAGTTTGGAAATTTAGGAGTTTTGATTTTTTGATTGTGCTTTGTGAGAACTTTTAATTTTGCTATATGACTTTTGTTGCTTAGTTGTCCGTAATATATGTACTTTTAACCAAGCTTATTAGGATTGTCTCGTCTCTTGTTCATTAACGATACCATTGTTGTTGTGGTGTGACTCCTGGTCAATTGAGACATGTTCGGTGTGTTTTTCTTTTAAACTTACAAATTTTTCTGGCTATCATAAATGAATGTACTAGAGTTGTTTAGATAGTAATTTGAAAAGTTCTTGTATATTCTGCAGCTACTTTATATGTTTTGTTTCATGTGGGGAAACAAGTTTTTGTATTGTGCCTAGATTTTTTGTATTCCTAAGCTATTTATTTTGAATTGAGTTAATTACATAAATGACTTCGAAGTATGACCCCTTTTGCACATCATACCCTCATTTTTAAACGCTCTCATCTCGGTACCCAAAGTACACTTAAGTAGATAATAATAACCATTGTGTTAATTCCGGCGAGAAAGTGGCCAGAAGTGTCATGTGTTACGACCAGCACAGTTGAAATACAAGTTGGCCAGCTTATTTCTCATTTGACCGTATAAAATTAACTTAAAAATAATTTTATATTAATCTTATGCATATAAAATTTCCAATTTTATTTAAAAACTTTTTTTTTCTTTTTCATCTTCTTTCCCATCTTCATCATCTTCCCCATCTACCACGGAACTCATCAATAATTTCAAAATTCAAAATCTCAAATCATTCATCCTCTTTCTTTGTAACCATTCATAAAACTCTTAAACCCATGTTCTATCATTAAATTCACTCATTTTTCTCTCTAAAACATAAATTGGAAAAAAAAGTGATAGGAGATGAAGATTACAACAATTGGGGAAGAATTCTCAAACACAAATCTTAGAACTTGAAAATCTCAAATCAAAGACTCCAATCCGTTCATCATTTTCAAATTTTTGCCATATCCCAAAACTCATAAATCCAAACACACAATATTCAGAGCTCAATACTCTAACCAAATTGGATGTATCAAATTTTCCATATGCAACCAAACTCCCAAACCCATAAATCAAATATTAAAACCCATATTTGGAACAATTGGGGAAGAAATCTCAAAACCCAGAAAAATCCAACAAAAGAATGCCAAACCCAGAAAAGAAATACAAACCCAAATAAGAACCCCAAATTTCTCTCTCATCCCTGGCATCTTCTTCAGCTCTCATCACCTCCATTTTCAACTAACAATTTTCTAATTATATTGATGAAGCCTTTAACCCAACGAGTTGGTAATGAATCGTCGTCGTCCAATATAAGGTCTAAATCCAGAGATTTTTGTTGTATTCCGTTGGAGATTTTGATGGTTTTGTGTTTGGATCTGTATATACTACGTAATTTGATGAATATGAATGAGAATATGGATTTGATGAAGATGAATGAGAATAAGGATTTGGCGTAGATGAATGAGATTTAGGGGAAGAACATATTAGAGAGAGAAAAGAAAATTGTTTACTATAATTGGGTTTGATAAATTTTGCTTAATTTTTTATTAGCTTTTTTAATTTTGTTAATGCTTTTATTTATGTATTGGGGTAAGTTATTTTAATTGAACTAATTAGTTGAATTCATTATTTTTTTTAGATTAATTTATTTTTAATTAATTGGATTCATTAGTTTATTTGGGCTTCTTGATTTTTTCTAGATTAATTAGTTTGGTTTTGTATGTATTTATACACTTTATTTGGTATTAATTAGTATTTAACGCGTATTTGTACAACTTAATTAAGTTAATTACAGTATTTATACGGCTAACTATATTTAAATATTAAATTATGACACGTAGCCATTTTCTGGTAAAAAATATGACCGGAATTCTTGAAAGGGTCCATCGTCATTATTTAAGTGTATTTTGGATAGCCGGATGCGAGCATTTAAAAGTAGGGGTACGATGTGCAAAAAGGGTCATACTTCAGGGTCATTTATGCAATTAACTCTTTTGAATTTAACAATATTAGGCGTAAGAGTTTGCAATGGTTTTAATTTGTCACCCGCGCACAATGTAAAATAATGAAATTATGACACATTTTTTACCTTCTGACGTTTAACTATTGTATAACACCGGCTTTAAAATTATATTATCGATATCTTTGGCCTTTACCAACAATTAAGTCTGTGCTAACTTTGTTAATATTCTTAGTTTCTGGAGAATCTGATTAGAGTATTCATGTAATATATTTTCAATGGTCGCTTATGGTTTGTAACTTTTTGGCTTTTTTTCTAATGGGTTTCCATATCCCTGCGGGCACATTATTTTTTATGAAGTTTTTAGTATTTATTATATTTTCTCTATGCTTTAAAATTTGTTGGTAATAAGGAATTGACTTGCTCATTTTATATATTAAAAAAAAGAACATTGAGAATTGAGATAGCTGGTGAATTAAGTTTACTAATAGCAAAGTCTTCGGATCCAACCTTATTGCGATTTTGGTGAGTTTTTCTTTTTTCAATTTATTTTTCTTTTTTCTTTAGATTTGTAGTTCTTGTTCTTTTGATAATCAGTAAGATTTATACAATATATATATTGATTGAAGGTCTTTATTTTTTTAACTTAATTTAGCTTTGAAGGAAAAAAAATAGAACCGATGGACATAGTTAGGAGAACGAAAGAGGATGCTTTGCTTCCTAAAGGTTTATTCTTCTCTCATTTACAAAAATACATTGTTTTTATAAAAATACATACATTTGTACTTGATTGCTTGTTTTGACTGTTCTTTTCTATGATTTTGTTTTGAGTTATGATTTATTCAATTTTTGGTTGTTAAATCTATGGTAAAAATATGATTTTGCAAGGGATACTTTGAGGGAGTCACTTTTGGGGACTGTTGTGCGTCATACTCATGTTTGGTGTTGTGATTCAGAGTGAAATGCATCTAATTGTATATATAACTATATTTTAGTATTAGCATGTAGCAAATTGATGAAAATATAGTTGATTACTTATTACAAAAGGCATAAATAAAAATACAAGATTACCATTAGTCTGCTTTAAGTGATTCCCCATAACCAATTTCATGTTTACATCCTTGCCTGAAGTCTGCAAATGGAATTATGTTTACCATGTAAAAAAGGATGTGGATATATGAAACTAGCACTCGAACTTTGATCAAAACCATGGGAGTTCAAGTAGCTATTTCTATAATATATGGGGTATGTTACCCATGAGTAAAAACAGCAAAGAAAAAATGTGTTTTTTATCCATGTCTTTTGTATATTAGCAATTGGTGGCACATGCACTGAGGTGAAGGAAACAAAATTATAGTTTGTTGGCTGCCCAATGTTGCTGGCATTGAGCTTAGTCGAGAAAAATGATCTCAGTGATCAGTACTTAATTAATGTTCTCTTTTTACATATGGGTAAAGACAATAATTTTTTATAGGTAACGACGTATCGGTTGAAAATGTTTGATTGTTTGTTGATGACAATGACTTATAGATAGGTAGATATTTTAGTTTTTATATGTAAACATCACATTCTTTGAACATTTGTACAATTTTGATAACATATATAATGTTATAAGATATATGTTATCTATTGCTGGTTTTCTATATTTAGTTGTTTATATTTGGTGAAAATATTTGTTAAACATGTGCAAATTATTTAAGATAAAACATAAGTTAAAAACATTTATAATTTTTTTTTGTTGAAAGAAGTCATTCTTGATGGACTCATAAGCTACGGATATCCCGTCAGCACTGAGGTCATTCTCGATGGACTATCCGTCGCCTATGAGTCCATCGAGATTGACCTTATTGTCGATGGAACGCCAGGGACGACCTCGAGGGTGATGACACCTCATTGCCAACGGACTATTGGTCATTCTCGACAGCAGAGTCTGTCGCCATTGACCTAGTTTCTTGTAGTGATTAACTGGCAAAATTTTATTATATTAAGCATCTCAAGGGGATACTATAATTTAATTATAGAATTAATCATCTCAAGGGAATATTATAATTCTATAATTATTATAATTTAATTATAGAATTAATCATCTCAAGGGGATATTATAATTTAATTGTAGAATTTCATCTTGAAAAATATATGTTCCTAATTTCATAACATATATCACCCAATATAGCAAGATATTGATTGTTTTAAAATCTCATTCTTTAATATATTAAAGTGACACACATTCTAAAATTAAGTTCATTATTCCCTCAGGATTAAGGGTAATTGCACGTTAATAGTAATTAAAAAATTATTAATAATAACAATATTTAATAAATAATTTTTCGTAACGATATCCGATTCTATGTATTTTAAAAATACACCAACACACTAGAATACTTTTCATGACATAGACAAATCATCCAATCAAGTGTATGACAATCTACTAGAATGGTATATCCACTTCCATCTAAGATTAAGAATAATATAATTTCTTTAATTATATATTTATTTATTATATTTTCTTTATGCTTTAAAATTTGTTGGTAATAAGGAATTGACTTGCTCATTTTATATATTAAAAAAAAGAACATTGAGATAGCTGGTGAATTAAGTGTACCAATAGCAAAGTCTTCGGATCCAACCTTATTGCGATTTTGGTGAGTTTTTCTTTTTTTAATTTCTTTTTCTTCTTTCTTTAGATTTGTAGTTCTTGTTCTTTTGATAATCAGAAAGATTTATACAATATATAATGATTGAAGGTATTTTTTTTTTTTAACTTAATTTAGCTTTGAAGGAAAAAAATAAAATAGAAACGATGGACATAGTTAGGGGGATGAAAGAGGATGCTTTGATTCCTAAAGGTTTATTCTTCTCCATTTATAAAAATACATTGTTTTTATAAAAATACATACATTTGTACTTGATTGCTTGTTTTGACTGTTCTTTTCTATGATTTTGTATTGAGTTATGATTTATTCAATTTTTGGCTGTTAAATCTATGGTAAAAATATGATCTTGCTAGCACTTGCACTTTGATCAAAACCATGGGAGTTCAAGTAGCTATTTCTATAATATATGGGGTATGTTACCCATGAGTAAACCGTAAAAAAAAAGTGTTTTTTATCCATGTATTTTGTATATTAGCAACTGGTGGCACGCTCAGGTGAAGGAAACAAAATTGTAGTTTGTTGGTTTCTGGAATTAAGCTTAGCTGAGAAAAATGATCTCAGTGATTACTACTTTATTAATTAATGTTCTCTTTTTACATGTGGCTTAAAACCATAATTTTTTACACGTAACGACAGATCAGTTGAAGATGTTTGATTGTTTGTCGATGACAACGATGGCAATGACTTATAGATAGATAGATATTTTAGTTTTTATATGTAAACATCACATTCTTTGTACATTTGTACAATTTTGATAACATATATAGTGTTATAAGATATATGCTATCTATTACTGGTTTTGTCTATTTAATTGTTTATATTTGGTGAAAATATTTAGTTGTTTATTTGTTAAACATGTACAAATTAATTAAGATATAACAGAAGTTAAAAACATTTATAATTTTTTTAAAAAGATAAGTCATTCTCAATGGACTCATAAGCTATGGATATTCCGTCGACAATGAAGTCATTCTCGATAGACTATCCGTCGCCTATGAGTCCATGAGATTGACCTTATTGTTGATGGAGGTTGACGGCACACCAGGTAATGACCTGGAGGGCGATGACACCTCATTGCCAACGGACTATTGGTCATTCTCGACGGCAGAGTTCGTCGCCCTTGACCCAGTTTCTTGTAGTGATTAATTGGTAAAATTTTATTACATTAATCATCTCAAGGGAATATTATAATTTAATTGTAGAATTTCATCTTGAAAAATATATGTTCCTAATTTCATAATATATATCACCCAATATAGCGAGATATTGATTGCATTAAAAATCTCACTTTTTAATATATTAAAGTGATACATTATAAAATCAAGTTCATTATTCCCCCAGGATTAAGAGTAATTGCACATTAATAGTAATTAAAAAAATTATTAATAGTAACATTATTTAATAAATAATTTTTCGTAACGATCTAGTTCTATATATTTTTAAAAAACACCAACACAACTAGATTAAAGTTTTTACTTTTCATGACAAACACAAATCATCCAATCAAGTGTATGACAATCTACTAGAATGGTATATCTATTTCCATCTAAGATATATTAAGAATAATATAATTTCTTTAATTATATATGACATATAATTTATGTCTTCCGTATATGACACTCCTTCATATACATAAATTATAAAATGTATAATTATGGATAAAATTTGTGACACATTTATTTATACAAAAAATAATTAACTTTTATTATTGAAATAATAAAATAAATATCAATATTAGGTTTTTTTTTGCTTAAAACCTTATAGATTTACAGTAGTATTTGTCCTAAAAATTTCAATCTCCAATTCCTAAAGCACGGGGAGTCACAGATTTTACAATTACAATCAGTTATTATAGAGCATAGTTTTGTTTTTCTTTTCTTATTTCCTTCAAGTTCTTGTCTTCCATTTCATGTTTCATGATAACATATCATTAACACCATCTATGTTAAGCTCAGTCATACTTAGAGTGTTATCAAGTTCATAAAAGAAAGATATATTAGAAAATACTTGAATTAAAAGTACGGTTAGAGATGATTACGTACCCCTTGTTCTTGGTTCCTTTTCTCTCCTAGCTTCTCTTTGCTTCAAGATGACTTCAAGTTTTCTTTCTCTTCTCCTTTTATGGCTGTCAAGTAGCTCTCCTTCTCTCTCACTTCACTTGGCCGAAATTGTGGGGTGGAATGTACCAAATGGGAGTATACTCCAACTTTTATACTTTACAAGTTTAGGTTATTTGATTTTTGACCCCAGTTGACTTCTTATCTCTAGTCAAGCCCCACCATTGTTGGGAATTACATAGCTTAGCCCCACTTAGATTAGAGTGAGTTGTGTTTAACATTTACTAAGCAGAGGCGCCCCATTCCTATGCATATATGTGATAAAAACTCCCCAAGGAACCTATCGTCAACATCCAGATAGAAGCCAGAAAAGTTAACATACTCTATGACAGATGAAAAAGCAAATAATGGTAGCGGAACATATGAGCATCCTGATTCATAACCCCAAAAAATAACAGATTAAATAAACTAACTTTTTATACCCTAGAGACAAACCCAATAATCAACCAACAACTTAAATAAAGAACACCAAACAGTCATGTTATAGGCTAACACATAAACAAGTGAGAACAAGTCTCACTAGCCTGCATAAATATCAATGTTGAGCCTATCAAGGACCAAAGACCAGACGAAATCTTCATTGATAGAGGGAGTTCACCTTGCAAACGAAAAAAACTTAAGGGAACTGCTCAGAAGGCAGTATGTGATTAAGCTTTTGATAATAGAAAGCTTAAAATTATCTTAATATAGAATTGTCCGACCTTACTAATATTGGAAAAAAAAAAAAAATCAATGCTTCCCTACAATGTATATTAAGAATTTCAAAATTTTGTGCCCCCTTAAAGAAAAATTATATGCCAATACACATGAAAAGATATATTCTGAAATTCCGTGAGTATACACACCTAGAAGGGGGGTTGAGTAGGTGTATGTGATTGAATTGATTAACAATGACAAATTTAAAATTTTCTGTTACAGAAGTAATTCAGACATGTAAGACTTGTCTACTTTGAGTCGTCTGTATTAAAATGTTACTATGACTTCAATTTTAACAGTGCAATGTATGCAGATGTATGTGTAATATTCTAATGCAGAATAAAACAAGATAAACAAAATAATAAGCAAACCACAAACACACCAAGATTTATGCTTGGTTCGACCTCTGATACCTCTACTCTATGGGCCAACATCCAAGGCCAGGTATCAATTGATACCCAACAGGTTTTTATTAATTAATCTTCAATTAATTACACAAATTCCCTGTACAAATAAGCTCTGAAAATCGTTGGACACCACTGCCTTCTTTTCACAACTGTAACTACTTGCACCACTGCAACTTTAGAGCTTACTTTCTACAGTTTTATCCACCACTGGATCAATCACAAGCTAGACTAGGCTTATATACAACTTTCTGAACCAAAGAATATGATTATAAGTGACGACTAGGAATTTCCAGTAAAGATAATTTAAGAACAAGGCAATACAAATTGCTAGAAAACTTTTATGTGAAAACACTCTTGTTTTTCTATTGATCTCTTTTCCTTTTCTTAATCCGCGTGTCTCTTTAGCGTGTAGAATAAATAGAGATGAAGTCCAATGTCACAAACAAATTTAATGTTGGATGAAAAAAAATCACTAAAAATCTGTTTCAACCAATGATTATCAATTTCAAGGTAATAGGGAAAGATTTTAATTTTTGAATACATATAGCTTGAAATAGATTAGAATTAATCACGGAAAAGATCATAGCTGATTTGATATGTAAGAAAATTCAATCACAGAAAATCAGCTCAACCAACGATTATTAATTTCAAATTGATAGGGAAATATTTTGAATTCAAACAACTTGAAATAGATTACAAAACCTCCCATCTGTTTGTTTTGAAACGAGATAATCGTGGAAAAAATCTAGCTGGATAAGTAAATCAATTTCAACGATAATTTTAAAAACCAAAATCTCAGTTGATATGTTTTGGGATAAATCTTAAAAAAATCACAACTGAAAATATTTGATATGAATGCTCAATGGATTTAATTTCCAATTTGATACTGATTTGAATTTTAAGCCCGTGTAAGTTTTAAATGAATTTTCCAGCAATCAAAAAGTTGCTTTGCAATTAAAAACTTTAGCTAGAAATACTTACAGGATTTCCTATGTGATCTCCTAGGGATCTAATCCAATAGTGTCTCTATGTAGCATTTCTTCATGTTGGGCCTCCCAAAATCCAAATCACATTCGGTAGTAATGTATGTTAAGCCCAAATCAAAGTCCAAACCTGTTAATCAAAACCAACTCTGCACAAAATATGTTGTCATCATTAAAAAAATAAGCACATAAACCTATAACACCCTATTCCCGAGTAGGAAAGGGAGGTCATGTACAAAGCATAACAAACCTCAAAATAATAAATATAATTCTCCAAAATTTATAGAATTAATTAAAACCTAAAATAAATCAACCTAGATAGTCAAAGGTAACTCTTTTCACACGAACCCAAAATCGCTCTTGCAAACCTGTTGGAAGAAAAGCACAGCATGAGCCAAATGCCCAGTACGGATATAGAGATGCACAATATATAACAATATATTATGTATCAAAAGAGCTGAATGAATGAACGAATACCAACTACAAACGAATTACGAATATATCAAAATTAGTGAAGTTAGATACAAATGATGAACACTAATGATCGAAAAAAATATAGAAAAAAGGATTTCCAATAAGATGAAGGTTGAATCAAAGTGGTTGGGTGTTATTTCATACTGAACTCAAATACAAATAGTCAAAGGCTAATAAAGTACATCGGTACCATGATGTATGCGAATTAAACTAGATAGTAAGCATGATACATATTTCATTAATCCGCCGAACAAATCAGACCAAATCAAATATTGGGTTAACCCATATGTATCCTGAACAAATATATCAAATGGTCAAAGCTTACATCCAAAGCATACAAAAGGATATGCCGTGGAATAATCACATAGCCATAAAAAGTGTCATGCCCCGGAGTTAAGAGGACATGCCTGTGGTACCCCTACAGGTGGTTAACTCAAGTATACCATAAGGTTCAAATACAAAATGTAAGCCAAAAATGGTTCAAATCATAAGGCTTACATGACCATCTCTAAATGATATCGAATTATTCAAATATGAACCACAATCAAGAAATGAATTTTTGAATATCCAAAATCAAACAAAATTATCAATATGAATTTGACTATGAACAAAATATTAAAAACAAAACTCAAATTCTAAATGAAGAGAGCAAAACGAATAAATTAAAATTAAAGGAGTATCGCTGAAGGCGTACAAAATCTTTACGAATTATACTAGAAAGAAAAAAGTTCAGATTACAAACTAAAATTTTAAGAATGCCTAAGAAAAAAGTAATGAATGATAAGATATCACGAAATATAAAGAATACAACAATAATCAGAGGAGTAGAGAACGGAATCTGTACCTAGAGCAAAATCCACTTATAACACACTCCACAAAATCTTACCCTCAAATGCCAACGATATCCAATACGAAACTTTATTCACTACCTAAACATTTTAGCCTGAAATTAAATATAATCCAAACTAATAATTCCATAATAATTTATAATCCATTCATTGTGCCTTTAATTACCGCCTTAGATCACTATTAATACTCCAAAGCTTAAGAGTCAAAAACAAAACTTAAGAAATTCTTAAAACCCAAATATGACAAATTATTCTTAGGATGCCAATCCATTATTATGATCTTACCACCATTAATTAAAACTTATTTTTCTAATTAAATTTGTCAAATTAATTAATTTTAATAGAAACTAGACATCATATAATCCAATTTAGCCACAAGAATCACCCAAATTGGATTTAAAATCATTAAGTTATACATTTTTAAATATTAAGTTTCACTGTTGAAAATTCTGCTAAAAAAATTCCAGATCAGCCTCTAAATTCATAACAACTCATATGTTAATCTTTAACGGTTTTAAAATTGGTGACCGTATTCTCCGCTTATATATGTATAACATATCTAAAAATTATAACAATCCAATGGTCGGATTAAAAGATATAACCCACGCAATAGACCTTAAAATATAGAAACTGATTTTCAGATTTTAACTTTTACATTCAATCAAATTATATTCCTTTATATAAATTTATCTCCTCCTTTCTATTATCATGACTTCTAATTCCATGTCTCTATTTTGATCAAATATAATCTATAATTTAAAAACCCTCATAACTAAACTTAAAATCAAAATATAAAATAATATTTACTTTCCTTGTTTGCTTTTCTTCAATATGCAATAGTAAGGATTCTAATTTTTGGATCTTCTAGAATCTTTAAACTCTTTTCATGTCTTAATGAAAATTGTAGCTCTTGAAAAGAAACACAAAATATGTTCAAGAATCACTTGATTCAGAGTTAATATGACTAAGTTACGAATTTTTAAAATTAGGGTTGAAAATAGTAACGGAATTCAGGACAAATTGCGATTTTCACCAATTTCAGGCATGAAGATTACGTCAAATAACTTTTCTTCCTTCTTCACAATTGTAGAGGATGAAGAAAATGAAGAAACATGCTTTAGATTCACTTAATTCCAACATCAGATGAATTAATTATGATTTTTTTTAAAGTGTTGCAGTGCATATAAATATTCTACTCGGGAATTCAACTAACGAAATTAGAATAGGATTAAGGTCACATCTAATACTCTTTAAATTCAACTAGGAAACAATATAAAAGTTACCAAAATCCTAATGGACTCCTCGATTTTAATTAATTCAATTATTTAATTAGTTATTAAAAGACTTTAACTTTCGAAACGAAATAAAAAAAATTAGTAAATTATTTTTTTCAATTCAATTATGCTTTTAGGAAAATTGAAATTAATATTTAATTATTAAAAAAAAATTCGGGTTATTACAAAATCAACATTCTCTACATTTTTATGATGACAATGTATAACTCCCCCTAAATGTATGGTTCCCCCTAAAACTATGCATATTCATATAATAAAGGAACCAAAGTTAACATGTTCACAACAACCTGTTTAAACCAACACTTTTATCCATATAACCAGTGTGAACAAACTACTAATAGGAATAGGTCGTAGCAAAAGTAGAATAGATTCCATCAATCCAAGTATCCAAATATCCATCCATCAAGAGATTAAAAGTAGTCAATAACAGGAATAGTCAATAGCAGAAATAAGTCATCATAACATTTCTCCCCCTTTGTCATTATCAAATAAAATTATTAGTTGTTTGGTTCGTCATCAGTCTCAAAACAAACTTCATCAAGCATAATTTCAAAATAGAACAGATTTTATTCAAATATTCAAATAATTATCCATCTATTAACATATAAAACATAGACAGATCAATTATCCATCCATTAACAGATAAAACATAGACATATCCATCCATATAAATTTCTCCCCTTTGTAATTATCAAAAAGAAATATTAAGGGTCACGGCGTAAAAGTCTTTTTTCATTCTGATTCAATAAGCATTCCTACTAACTCAATAAAATCCCTTTATACACAAGTAGTAATATGACTCAAATAGTTAATTGACCCAAAGAAAGAATTTGGGAGGTAATAAAAATGGTACATATTTTCATAATTCATATTAAGCACAGAGAGGACAATGAAGAAGATGGAAAGAAACGACATGGCTTAAAACCCTTGTTCTCTCAGTTCCTGTGGTAAACTTTTAGATTTACTAAAATACCCAATACAACCTTTATAGACAATTATCGGCCCAAACAGGACTTCATAATACAATTAGTAAATGTTGGCATGTTATGCACAGATAGTCATACCCAATTCTCTTCTTAAAGTGAAAAAGCGTTCTTCAGTTAAAGGTTTTGTAAAAATATTAGCCAATAGATACTCAGTTGGAACAAATACTAGTTTATTTAATCCTTTAGCAATATTATCTCTCAAAAAATGATGTATAACCTCGATATACTTAGTACGAGAATGAAGCACATGATTTTTAGAAATATCTATGGTATTAGTATTGTCACATAAAATAGGTTTTCACATATAATATTAAAATTTTACAGAGTTTGTGAACAACTACCTGCCGCCAAGTATTCACCTTCTATAGTGGATAAAGCAATTGATGTCTGTTTCTTACTATGCCAACCTTATTGGCTTTGACCTAGAAATTCACAGACACCACTTGTGCTTTTTCTGTCTATTTGACATCCTGCATAATATGCATCTGAGTATCCAATTAGTTCAAAACTAGTAGAAGCAGGATAAAATAAACCAAGATTAATTGTTCTAGATAAATATTTAAATATCCTTTTTACAATTTTAAGATGAGATTCTTTTGATTGGGCTTGAAATCTTGCACATAACAAACATTATACATAATATCAGGTCTAGATGAAGTTAAATAAAGTAGACACCCTATCATATCTCTGTACTTGGTTACCTCAACATATTTACCTATAGCATTAGTGGTTAGCTTGATAGTAGTGTTCATTGGAGTTGCATTTGGTTTGGTATTTTCAAACCTGAATCTCTTCAAAAGCTCTTTTACATATTTTGATTGATGAATATAAATTCCTTCCTCAATTTATTTAATTTGAAGCCCTAAGAAGTAATTTAACTCACCCATTAAAGTTATGTCAAATTCACTATGCATGCATTGAGAAAACCACTCGCCCAAAGAGTTAGTAGTAACACAAAAAATAATATCATCAACGTAAATATGAACAATAAGCAACTCTTTATTATTAGTTTTAATGAAGATTGTAGAATATATTTTGTTCCAGAGGTACACAATTGATCTAGAAGGGGGGGGGGGGTGTCGAATACATCCTTTTTTTTTTATATAAAAAAATTATTTTTATCTGATTTAAAAATGAATTACCAGGTAATTTGTTAAACAATGTTGATTAAACACATCAGAATATAATTTGAAAATCCCATTTAAAATAAATAAATGTAAAGCATAGTTCAGACTTTTAGAATTAATGAAATAAAGTGATACACAATTAAAACCAATAATGAACAGAAAGTAAATACAAAAATTTAAAGGAGACAAGAACTTTTAAGTGGTTCGGGGGCTGAATAACTCTTAGTCCACTCTTCTAATACTCGAGTAGAAAATTCACTAAGGATATAGATCACCAAGATCTGCTACAACTGAACCATTCAGGTTCCTTCGAGTCACTTAGTCTTGGAATAGGGACATTCAGTCTAGATCACTTAGATCTTTTTAAGTCACTCAGACTAATGATGAGTTGCTGCCAAGGTCTTAATAAGTTAGGTTTCTCATGTACTTGGCAGCTTGAACTAGTATTTTAGCTTTCGTTGAGTGGTCTTTTGAAATTTTAGCATAATCTTTTCTTTTTGATCAAGTGTCTCTCTTTCTCTTTGAGTTATGTTTGTCCTTATATATACCTCTTATGAGTTTCCCATTGTAAAAGTAGTCGTTGCTCATTTAATGCTTTGATCCTTGAAGATCTTTGATGTTGACATTTTCGCGTTAAGTAAAACAACTTTCTACTGTGTCGTCTTATCAGAGTTCCAACTATGGAAACCATGTGGCTGATGTTTTCAAAGTCAAACTAGCTGGCAAACACAACTTGTTTTGATCCTCGAATATAAATCTCAGTTGTTGGAGAATGCATCGGGCTTTTCAATCTTCAGACCTCTCATTTTTAGTCATCTGACTATTTTGACTTGCTCTACGAAGTAAATTGGTCGTATAGTTAGATGATGAATTTGGATTTTATACTATAATCAGAGCTCTATGTTCTACTCAACTATCTGGATTAGACTTTTCAGGATTTTTCTTTACTATATGTAATATCCCAAACATTTCAAAAAGTGATATAACAAGATCTAATAAAGGTTGTCAATTCAAAACCTAAAGAACGATTGCTTGAGTATACATTAAGCTATCTCAAAGACCTAATACGACTTGAAACTACAATCGTACACGACTAAGAGGTTAAAAATCTTTAACCTAATCTAGGTGTTATATGAATAATAAAGATTTAAGCATGTGATTTATGTGGAGAATTAAGTATGTATATATTTAAATGTGGAAATATATATATTCATGAAATTTAATAGGTAGTTAACTATTAAATTAAAAGATTTGAATTCACTATGAAATGAATTGTGAAAGCGAATAAAGTTTATTTATTAATATTAATTAATTGAGCTTAAAATTAAAATTAAATTATGAAATAATATAATTTGAATAATAAGCCTTGAACGACAATGGATTTATTATGAATTAAATTTCATAAACAAGATAATTAATTCGCTTAAATAAAATAGTGAATTAAGGTAGGTATTTTTATTTAATAAAAATAAGAGAATTAATTAAACTCATTATTTTAAAATATATTACATATCAATTTAATATATTTATGTAATAGCTTAATATATTATGCCAAACGAGTATAAATTAAATAGAAATGAGGAAAATTAAATTACTAAATTGTTATTAGTAGATGAATATGTTGTCATTAATTAATTAAATAAAAAGAATTATTTAGTTAATGATAAATAATAATAGTATTATATTACAATCATTAAAATGTAATATGTATAATGACCGAATACATGATATTAAGACCAACAAATGTAAATTAAGTTTGAAATGAGGTCCAATATATATAATACATATATTGGTACTAAATTAGTATAATTGATTAAATTAAGTCTAAATTAAATGAATTTGATTAGTTAGAAATGAAATGATTCGGTTAGAAATGAACTAAATACTAACTAAATTAGTTAGTCCGTATAAATGCGATAATTATACAAAAAATATACAAAAATTATACGAAAATTATACAAAAATTATACGGAGGAAAATACAAACGATGTAAGCATGACATCATCAAAGATGATAATGTAAGCATGATGTATGAATGAGGTCAGCCCTAGGAAGCATGGAAAATGACCAAAATACCCCTCAAATCGCAGCCATATCAAGCTTGAGAAAATCAAATTACAATAGATATACATGACTAAATTAAATTAAACTATCTTTAGCGACGAATTTAATTAAAAATTTGTCGAGGTAGCTTCTAAATTAGTCTTCAGCGACGGATTGAGTTATAAATTTATTTATTTAACATACTAAACTATATTTAATGAATGATTAAGCTATGAATATAATTACTTAACATAATTAATTATACAATGAAATGATTTAAGTGACGAACGTGAATAATTAACTTAGTTAATTATTAAATCGACGATTAAAATTACGAATTGACATTAAATCTCAAACGTACATTATTAATTAGATGAGATACATATTCCCATGTATACTAACGAATATTATTGCTATGTTAAACATATTTGGACTACAAATCGAATTCAAATCAACGTGAACTAAATCGTACACCATATAAGCAAGTCTTCTAACTAATTTATGATATGTTTAGAAGTTATAAATATAAATTGTAAGCATTATATGACAATGTGATATGAATTGTTAACATGAAAGTTATGTGTGATATTAAATTGATATTTATGGTATGTTAAAAGCATGTTAAGGTATTTATGAAAGCATAAACTGTGTATATGCTATATGTTAGACTTGCTAAGCCGTCGTGCTCATTCTTACGCATAAAATTTTATTTGCAGTTAGTGAAGAACTTTAAGAGGATCATGAACCTAAAGAAGAGGACTAGATTAGGTTTAATGTTTTAATTGATTGTATTTGTATTAAGTCTTAATGACTATTGTAATACGAACAAGCAAACCAAATAACCAAATATTAAATGAATGATATAAATTATCATCATCCGAATGTTGTTATGTCTTTATTTTGATATAAACTTAGAATTGTTAAAACTTAACATAGTATTGATAATGATCTATTTATCTGGATGAGGATTGATAAATGATTTGTAAGTATTGTAAGCATCTGAGACATGACTAATCGATGTTAACTAGTCAAATTCATCGTTAGGTTCCTCAAACCCAAGTACAAACTTGTTATTACTATTCTGAATGTCAGATATGTAGGATTATTAATATAAAGAGATATCACTGTAAACAACGTGTTTCGAGTGAGGGTTTTAACTAGTTGGGTATGTTCTGTACGAAAAGAAAATTTTGCACCGGACAAAGATACAAATATTTTTCATTGATAAAGATGCAAACATTTATCATGGATGAAGATATAAACATTCATTGCGAGATTCTCTGTTCCCAAGAACCGTCCTAATGATTTAATGCCGTAGATCTTGAAATATGTAAAGTTATAGAATATCTAAATCTTAAGGATAAAATTAGACTGTTATATATGGTGTTATCTATTTATATGGATGAACTACAAGTTGATACTTGTATAAATAATGAGATCGAGATCAAGTTAAGATCCATGGACTAAGTAAGAGAAATTTTTAATGTATAGTCTAAAATAAGACTAATTCAATCAATATGATTATGAGATCATTGGTTAAGTTGGTAAATGTATGAAGTTTAACGCACAAGGTCCGCCATAGCGAGTGCGGGGATTTTAGAGGCGTTACAGTTGGTATCAGAACAGTGAATTATAGCTCTAAGGTAAAAAGTACACTATGATATAATCTAATGGATTTAGAATAAATGGACTTATGAAGAGTCCGTTAATAATTAAAAGATATGCATAAACTTATTAAATCTTAATACACAAAAATTATTATGTGAAAGAAATATACTGAATAAAGATAAACTCTTTATGAGAATATTTGAAGATAAATGAACTCATAAAGAGTTCTCAAGCAAGCAATAGGATAAAATGATCTTATTTATTTTTATGTGAAAATGTTTTATCAAAATAAAATGGTGTGTTTAGTATTATATGTAATTAGACCTGACAAAGTAAAGAAGTAAACTCATAATGAAATATAAATGATAAAGGAATGAATTAAGAAAAATTCATAGTTAGAGAACAAGTATGGATTTTAGTTGAAAACTCATATTTGTAAAACTGAGTAGAACGACTTTCTTGTATGGGAAAGAGTTTAATATGCTTCAGAGAATCGATCTAACTTCACTGTTGGTATGAATGATTCATGGTCAGTGTTTTCAAAGCGGATTACACACTGATTGAAATTATTTGATGATGGTGTGGATGAGACGAAAAACTGATTTAATAGTTATTGGGTGGAAGAAACACTCAGTTCACTATATTGATAAGTAAATTGAAATCTTGTGTCAAACTATTTCTTTGTATATATTATGAAAATGTTATTCTTTTCTCATATGAATATTGATTAGTTGTTAGTTGTTACGTCAAAAACACTACAAGAAAAGTGCCTATCAGCGACCGTAAATAACAGCGACCGAAAATTTCCGTCGCAAATAAATGGTTATAGCGACCGAAAACTGCGACCGAAGATTTTTTCCGTCGCCAATATTTTTAGCGACCGCTCAGGGTCGCTAATTCCGTCGCTGTTACGAAAAGTCACCACTAAAAAAGCGCGGGAGAATTGGCGCCAAAATCAGCGACCGAAAATCGGTCGCTAAAGCAGTAGCTACTATATTCGGTCGCTATTGGTTCTATTGCGGTCGCTATTTTGGTCGCAACAAATGCCATGTAATTTAGTATTCAGCGACCAAATGGCGGTCGCTATTAAGCGGTCGCTGTTACGTCTTTACCTAAACGCAGTCGCCCCTGAACCAGTGCATTCTGCTTTCTTTTTCTGCTGGAAGGAGAAACGGCAAAATGGCGAAAATGGAGACTGAAATCTTCTAATTTGGGAGGCAAGCAGTAAGAAATCGTGAGAGAGAGAAGGTGCTCACCCCAAAACCCTGGTATGCATAGTTATTTGATTATATTTTCGTTAATCTGATATGTATAATATCAATTCATTTTCTTTATTTTTTGGGTTGAATAAGTATAGTATGTAAATTCATTTTGTAAATTTGTCCAGTTATAATTGTGGGAAATCAATGAACAGTTGTAGTAGGAGGAGGAGGAAACACCTATTTTTATGTGATTATTATGCCATCAGATTATTTGATTTAGTGTGTATGTGATTAATTGAATTTCGTTTCATTTGCCCAAGTGAATGAGAATAGATAATTATCTCCTGTTCATTAGCATTTGTTTCATAGATTTATTTATTTGCATTAGAAAGATAGCCATTTGGATTCCGATGATCTCACGCTATATTTGAAAAGTTTTGTGTGTACTTATTATTTCCTTATAATTATGTGTTGCATTGCATACTTTGTTAAATCCCACTTAATAATAATAGTAGTAGTAGTAGTAATAATAATAATAATAATAATAATAATAATAATAATAATAATAATAATAATACTATTACTACTACTAATAATAAAAATACTAATAAAACTAATAATAATAAAAAAAATAACAATAACAACAACAACAACAACAACAACAACAACAACAACAACAACAACAACAACAACAACAACAACAACAACAACAACAACAACAACAACAACAACAACAACAATAATAATAATAATAATAATAATAATAAAACTATTACTACTACTAATAATAAAAATAATACTAATACTAATAAAAATAATAACACTAATAATAATAATAATAATAATAATAATAATAATAATAATAATAATAATAATAATAATAATAATAAGAAGAAGAAGAAGAAGAAGAAGAAGTTGTAATAACAATAATAATAATAATAATAACAATAATATCAATAATAATAATAATATTATTACTACTTATATTAATAAAAATAATAACACTAATAATAATAATAATAATAATAATAATAAAAATAAATAAATAAATAAACTAAGTAGATTTGCTTAGTTTACCCCATCTAAAATAAACTGAATACTACTACTAATAATAAAAATAATAACACTAATAATAATAATAATAAATAAATAAATAAATAAATAAACTAAGTAGATTTGCTTAGTTTACCCCATCTAAAATAAACTGAATACTACTAATAATAATAAAAATAATAACACTAATACTAATAATAATAATAATAAAAATAAAAATAAATAAATAAATAAATAAACTAAGCAGCATTTGCTTAGTTTACCCCATCTAAAATAAACTGAATACTAGTGCATGTAACATTAGGAGCTTAGAAACCCGTTCGACATTCACTCATTAAGAGTGAATGTCGAATAGTCCCCAGTCTGGGACTATTCCTAGATGTTCCACCTCTCACTTAGGCCGGTGTCAATGACTTGAGTCCGTTTTTTTTTTGTTTTGAGGATTTTTCGACTAGTATCTCGACATGTTCTCTGAGTGCATACTTAGACAAAGTTGTCTTGGTCTATTTCGTGTACTTGGAGACCATGGCGAGGTGCTACCGAAATTTTCTTGAAACAGAAGAAACGTGCTTAAGGTGTTGACACTAGTAAGGAGACGCATCTAGGAATGGGATAGAAACCTGACCCTTGAAGATATGTATGATTCATGCATATAGCACATACCTAAAGACAACAACACAATTTAATTAATACAGTAAATCTTGTCAAAATAGGTACCCCATACTATAATGGATTTCTATTCAGACCGTAGCTGGATGAGGCGACGAAAGTCAAGTGGTCAGATAGGTGCTACAACTGAATTTAGAACTGGTTGCGAAGTGTTTCTGAATTATGCATATAGTCACAAAGAATGGGTCAATGCTCAAAACAAGATAAGATGCCCTTGTTTGAAGTGTAAGAATGTTAATTATGCGGACAGAGATTTGGTCGCATATCATTTACTTGTTAAAGGGTTCATGAAAAATTACGAAGAATGTTGGTGGGCACATGGACAGAAAAGAGGGAGTGTCATCACACAGGGACAAAATCCAGGCAGCAGTACCTACCGTATGAATGACATGGTTCATGATATTGCAGGACCGGATTTTGATTGGGAACAAGATAGAGAACAAGTTATGAATTCTGATGCCAAAGCGTTCTTTACTTTATTAGAGGAGGGTAGCGAACCATTGTGGCCTGGATGCACCAAGCAAACTACGTTGTCTGCAGTGGCGACGTTACTTAACATCAAGACTGATCACAACATGAGCCACGAGTGTTTTGAGTCGCTCTTAAAGGCCATTAAGAGTATGTTACCTGACGGTGAAAAATTGCCCGATAGCTATTACTTTTGTAAGAAAATGGTGAAGAAGTTAGGTCTTGGATACCAAAAGATCGATGCATGTCCGAACGATTGCATGTTGTTTTATAAGGAAAACGAACAGAAGACAAAGTGCACGTTGTGCAGTCATGATCGGTTTAAGCCTAATAAAAAGAGTGAGACTCCGAAAAAGAAAAATATACCTTTTAAGATTTTACGGTATTTTCCAATTACACATCGGCTACAAAGATTGTACATGTCTTCAAGAACAGCTGAACATATGACTTGGCATGCGAGATCTCCAGCTAAAGATGAAGAACTTAACCATCCAGCAGATGGGAAAGCTTGGAGAGATTTCAACTTAGCACATCCTGGGTTTGCATTAGAACCAAGGAATGTGAGACTTGGATTATCAACAGATGGTTTCAACCCTTTCGGTCACTCAGCTGTTCCTTACTCCTGCTGGCATGTGATTGTGACTCCTTACAACTTGCCTCCTTGGATGTGTATGAAACAACCATACTTGTTTCTTTCACTCATGATTCCTGGTCCCAAGAGTCCTGGAAAGAATCTAGATGTTTACTTGAGACCTCTGATAGACGAGTTGAAGATATTGTAGGCGGATGGAGTACAAACTTGGGATGTTTCGACGAAAATAAATTTCAATCTTCGTGCAGCGCTTATGTGGACTATCAGTGATTTTCCTGCTTATGGCATGTTATCTGGATGGAGTACACATGGGAAGATGTCTTGTCCATATTGTATGGAGCATACAAAGTCTTTAACTCTACCACATGGTCGAAAACCCTGCTAGTTTGACTGTCATCATCGTTTTTTGCCAATAGATCACCCTTTCCGAAGAAATAGAGACAATTTCAGAAAAGGAAAATTAGAGAATGATATGCCTGTAACACGATTGTCTGGGACAGAGGTACATGACCGTGTGATGAGATTGCCAATAATCCTATTTGGTAAGAGTGCTAGCTCAGAAAGAATCAATGGGTTTGGTGAGTCTCACAATTGGGTTCGGAGAAGCATATTTTGGGAATTACCTTATTGGTCTACAAACTTGATTCGTCATAATCTAGACGTCATGCATATTGAGAAGAATGTGTTCGACAATATATTTAACACCGTGATGGGTGTAAAGGGCAAGACGAAAGATAATGATAAGGCACGGTTGGATATGAAAGATATTTGTAAGCGTCTTGGTTTAGAGCTTTATCAATCACCTAATGGAAAGATAGTCAAACCTCATGCAAAGTACACCTTATCCAAAAAGCAGGTAGAAGATGTATGTGCATGGATTAAGTCTCTGAAACTACCAGATGGATATGCGTCAAACATTGCAAGGTGTGTTACAGGTGGAAAAATACAACGGATGAAGAGTCATGACTGCCACGTGTTCATGGAGAGACTCATGCCTATAGCATTTCGGGACTTGCTTGATAAAACAGTTTGGGATGCTTTGACTGAGCTTAGTCATTTTTTCAAAGACATATGCTCAAAAACGTTAAATGCAAATGACATGGACGTACTTGAGAAGAACATCATTGAGATCACATGTAAACTTGAAAAAATATTCCCACCTCGGTTTTTTGACTCCATGGAGCATTTGCAAATTTATCTACCTTATGAAGCTCGTTGTGGTGGTCCAGTTCAATATAGATGGATGTATCCTTTCGAGAGGGTGATGGGAAACCTTAAGAGGAAGGTAAAAAACAGAGCTTACATCGAGGGTTCGATATGTGAGGCGTACAGTTTTGATGAGATATCTACATTTGTTTCAGACTATTTCCCCGACGAGGTCTTGACAAAGGCCAATTGAGTTCCAAGACATGATGATGGGGGCAACGTTGAACTTAATGGTCGACTTTCTGTATTTGGTCTATCTGGGCGCGCTTATGGTAAAGGAAAACGCATATTCCTATCTGAGACAGAATTACATGCGGCACATACTTACATTATTCTCAATTACGAGGAGATTGACAACTTTGTGAGGTATGCATGTAAAACTCATATTTAACTTAAATCTCATATACTGTAATTTCATTATTTAACATTTGATGCCAAGTTAATAATATGTATAATGTACATGTAGAACATACGATGCTGAGTTAATAACAAATCAGCACGACATCACTGATAAAGAAGTTGAATTGAGTCGTGATCAAAATTTTGCAAAGTGGTTTAAGGACAAAGTAAGTTATTTAACTTAATTAAGTATGACTTAATTAGTACGAATTCATTTTATTTAATTTATGAAACACTTATAACAATATATTTAACAATTGTAGGCTCTTAATGATGGTACAATTAATTCAAATGTACAAGTCTTAGCCATGGGCCCAGACAGGGACCAAGTCTCTCACAATGGTTATAAAGTAAATGGCTATGACTTTCATACGAAGCCATATGCCATCGGTAAAAGAACAACCAATACTGGAGTGTTTGTTCAAGGAGATTGTTACAATGAGGTTGGTCGTACCTTTTATGCGGAGTTGGAGGACGTTATTGAGTTGTCGTACAAGGGTACCTACGAAGGTCAGATTAATCTGTTTAAGTGTCCTTGGTTTGATTCAGAAAAAGGCATACGTGTCGATCGACATGGAATTGTCGACATTGACCTCAACAAAAGGACATATATGAATGCACCATTTGTGTTGCCAACTCAAACACAATAAGTATATTACACTCTTACTCCTATTCGAAAAAGGGATAGACCGCCTACAGATTGGCAAGTTGTCATTCATACTCCTGCACGCAATCGTGTCCAATCACTAGACGGAGAAGTCTACCAAGAGGAGACGTTACATAACCCTCCTATAATAAATGTCGATGACAACAATCAACTCAACAATTTAGAGGGTGGAGGTGATGATGATGAATTGGATCCCGATTTAGTACAGTAGTTAGATGACAGTAATACTGAGGAGGAAGAGTTTTTAAGTGACACCGACACTGAATCTGAAACATGCGATGGTTATGATTCTCCACATATTCGTGAAAATAATTCTGAATCTGACAGCGAGTTTCATTAAAATGTATGTTTAATATACATGTTTTATATACACTTGTCATTAATAATTGCACATATGTTTTATATATTGTTGGCCTGCCATAAACCATTGCACACATGTCATAATCATTTACATTTAATATGTGATTTTTTAAAATAGATGTCATCTTCAACACCGCCTAGAAAGCGCAGTTTGGGTCGGGGTCCAAATCAGATCCCCAAGGCCCCAGATAATATAGATGACCGCATTCCATTGCAGATTCGCCCTGATCCAGATAGCACGTAAGTTATTAATTAACCATATAGTAGTATAATAAAAAAGTATTATTGTTGTATATATTAATATAAATTATTGTATATTTCAGCGATTTTGCAGATATTAGGGTTGTTAAATGTATTGCACAACTGTGCCTGCAAAACTGGCCTACCCCAGCTGTTACGTGGGCCAACACATCGCTTGCCCACAAGGAGGCATGTTGGCAGGAGTTTCAGGTATTTTTTCCTAAGTTATAGATATTCTATTCACCTAATGTTTACTATTATCAGATTATAATAGAACTATTTTAATGTTATTATTGTATTTTAATTTCAGAAAAGATACAAATGGGACGAGGCACAGAATAGTGTTATACAGACACTGTTCTGGCAAAAGTGTGCTGTTCAAACAAAAGATAATATAAAGAAGGAGCGAGAAAAGGCACTCTACAATGCTGGCATAGACCATCCTGACCATGCTGATGAGTATATGCATGAGTATGCCCCGTGGTGGTGCTTACACGATATCTGGGCTGAGATGTGCCAGCAGTGGCGGAGTGAGGAATGGGCAAGGAAATGTAGGACTGCTGCCAGGAACAGATCCGCTGGTGTACTTGAAGGGGAAAAGCCAAAGGGTACATATAAAGGCGGTAGTATATCACAGGCGGAACATTTCGCTCAAAAGGTATGAAGTTTGTTATATAGTAGTTTATTTATGTTTACAGTCATATATTTATTTTATTAGTATGCATTTGCATTATATAAACATATATTTATACACTTGTCATATTTGTAGTCTTGTGGATCCGAAAGCCAAACTGTAAATTGGTTGGATGTGTATGTGGCGACCCGTGATGGTCTGCCTGATGCTTTGCGGATACGGGTATGTTTTTATCTACGTTATATGTTTATAATTCTTTGATGTTATTATTAATGTTGATTATTTACTTGTAACTAATCAATGTATAACTTTATTACAGGACACTTACAGTCAATTAATGGACAAACGGTATCCCCCTGGCAGTCCTCGTCCGTCAATTGATCAAGAATTGTGGGAAAGGGCGTCAATTGTAAAGAAGAATTTTGTCAAGGGCCAAGGACAGCGAAGACGGCCGATTATTAGTCCTTCTGGCAGCTCGGGTAGCCACTCTACGCAAGCATCATACAATCCGACGACACATAATGCTGCAGAGTGTGTTCGAGCCATATGCAGAGATCCTGCCCTCTTGCGTGAATTGCAAGATCATCTTAAGGCGCTGAGTCCCGAGTCCTTATCTAATGTAGTGGCGACAGCAGCAAGCCAGACAGACCGGGAGGAGGCTTCGCACGACGAGGTAATCTTATCAATTGCTACGATTAAATTAATCACTCAAAAGTACTATATATATATAAAGATGTTTCAAACATGTTTTTTTTCTTCAGGAACGTACGTAGCAGCCTTATATCTCGATGATGCATGAGCTACATATCTTTCCTGCATTCCCTTTTGTGCTCATTTTATGTTATATCACATGCACGATCGAAAATATTATTGTAATTTTGGGATTTATTGTATATATATGTATTTAGATTAATGGATGTTGATTTTATGTCATTATTTGGAATGAATTTAGTATTTGCTTGGAGATCTAGATAAGATCTTATTGTGCTGTGTGTTGGGATTTTAATACAGGTTATAAAAACTGGGGAAATCAGAAAAAAAGATTTATTTATTTATTATTATCTGCGACCGAATTCGATCGCTAAAGGTCGGTCGCTAAAGTTACTTCCGTCACTAAAAAAATTGGTCGCTGAAATGTGCCGGTCGCTATTATTCCTTCCGGTCGCTAATATCGGTCGCATGACGTGGTGCCACGTCAGTACAATGCTGATTAGGCTCTAGCGACCACATCGGTCGCTAATGTCGGTCGCTGTTTATCCGGTCGCTGTTATCAGTCGCTAATGTGCACTCTAGCGACCAAATTTTATGTGACCGCCTTTAGCGACCTATTTCGGTCGCTATGTTAATACTAGCGACCGCAATCGGTCGCTAAATGTCGGTCGCTAATAGCTGTTTTTCTTGTAGTGAAATATGATTTTAAAGATATTTGTATGTTAGTTATTGCATGAACGAACCTTTGATATGGGCTTGGGCTATGATATGTCAGTCGAACCGACTTATGAGATGCGGCTACGAAAATGTCATTTCGGTAAGAATATTAGAACAGACTGATATGAACTGAGACATTTTCATCCCCATGTTGATAAGAAGGGGAACTATATTACTATATTACTATATATTTGTTCTTGTGGTGGAAACAACCAACCAGTTTACTATATTACTATATATTTGTAAAACTTGTGTTATGGTTAGAGAATAATGAAAAGGATAGAGAATTAAGGGTATTCCAAAATCTTCTAGCTATGCTAGATCTTTATTCGTACATTCGCACTTGTGTGCCTTTGAAAAAAAAAAGTGTTCAATCATTGAACTGAAAAATATTTGAGCTATGTCTATGCTAAATTTTAAAGCTAGACAGAGCTATTTTGAAAAGATAAAATGAATTTATCATAAATGCACTAGTGAACTTGGTGTGGATGTGATAAAGTCATAAAATTGATTTTAGCTATGTTATTCATAGGTCTATGCTAATTGTGTTGCTAGACAGCTTTAGTGGGAAAAATAAAAATATTTTTTTATCAACGCACCATGAAACCTGGTGTGAAGACGATACATAATGAGCTATCAACGCACTTTGCAAGGTGCAGTATACAGTCATAAAATCGATTTTTAAAAGTTTTGAAATGTTTAAAAATGAGTCAATGCCAATTGTTTCGGCTAGACACCTTTGGTTATGATAAAGTAAATGGACATATGATTCTGGTAGACACAACATACCGCGTCTTTAAAACGATAATATGGTACAACATGCTGATCACCTAAAGTACTATCGCGAGTGTTTCCAGTCTGAATTGATTGTTACATTGAAGGGTGTTTTTTAGTCTTGGTGACGGTTAAACAATTGTGGGTCATATGGCATGCATAGTATTGCGGGTCAAGGTTTTGATTGATCGCAGTATAAGTTAGAAGAATCCTAAATAAAGGAAGAATATGACTGAAAGTCTAGCTTGGTAAAGGGTTTAAAACCTAGATTTATAAAAAAAATGTGTAGAGATAAGTGAACATTGTTGACCTAATCTAAGTATTATAAATTTAATGTAAGAAAGATGAATTAAGAGAATTCATATTAAAGACTAAGTTGAAAATAATTTCGAGGTCGAAATTCTTATAAGAATAAGATAATGTAATATCCTAAAATATTTATAAAACTTATAAATATGAAATTAAATATCTAAAATTAATTGTAAATTAAGTTAATTTCGAGGACAAAATTCTTGTAAGTTGGGTTGAATGTAATATCCCAAACATTTCAAAAAGTGATATAACAAGATCTAATAAAGGTTGTCAATTCAAAACCTAAAGAACGATTGCTTGAGTATACATTAAGCTATCTCAAAGACCTAATACGACTTGAAACTACAATCGTACACGACTAAGAGGTTAAAAATCTTTAACCTAATCTAGGTGTTATATGAATAATAAAGATTTAAGCATGTGATTTATGTGGAGAATTAAGTATGTATATATTTAAATGTGGAAATATATATATTCATGAAATTTAATATGTAGTTAACTATTAAATTAAAAGATTTGAATTCACTATGAAATGAATTGTGAAAGCGAATAAAGTTTATTTGATAAATATTAATTAATTGAGCTTAAAATTAAAATTAAATTATGAAATAATATAATTTGAATAATAAGCCTTGAACGACAATGGATTTATTATGAATTAAATTTCATAAACAAGATAATTAATTCGCTTAAATAAAATAGTGAATGAAGGTAGGTATTTTTATTTAATAAAAATGAGGGAGTTAATCAAACTCATTATTTTAAAATATATTACATATGAATGTAATATATTTATGTAACAACTTAATATATTATGCCAAACGGGTATAAATTAAATAGAAATGAAGGAAATTAAATTACAAATTGTTATTAGTAGATGAATATGTTGTCATTAATTAATTAAATAAAAAGAATTATTTAGTTAATGATAAATAATAGTTGTATTATGTAACAATCATTAAAATGTAATATGTATAATGACCTAATACATGATATTAAGACCAACAAATGTAAATTAAGTTTGAAATGAGGTCCAAAATATATAATACATATATTGGTACTAAATTAGTATAATTTTTTAAATTAAGGCTAAATTAAATGAATTTGATTTGTTAGAAACGAACCGATTTAGTTAGAAATGAACTAAATACTAACTAAATTAGTTAGTCCGTATAAATATGATAATTATACGAGAATTATATGAAAATTATACGAAAATTATATGGAGGAAAATACGGACGATATAAGCATGATATCATCAAAGATGATAATGTAAGCATGATGTATGTATGAGGTCAGCCCTAGGAGGCATGGAAAATGACCAAAATACCCCTCAAATCTCAACCACATCAAGTTTGAGAAAAATAAATTGATTTTCTCTTACTTTATCAAAATAGTAGGCTTAATCTTGGCCATTCAAATGGGAGATGATAATGTCATTTTTTTGTGATGATGAAAAATTAAATGGAGCATTAATGGAGCACATAGGGTTGCAAGAATTGCGAGCAGAAGTAATGATTAAAGCTTAGCTAGGAAGTAATGGCATAATGTCCATAAAACCCTAATCTAGCTCTCTTATAAATAACAAGACATCCCAAGATTGAAACCCACGAATTTGAGAGCAAATACACTCCCAAATTAAGTTAATATATCAGTCATGGCAATCAAAGATTAGATCAATGGGTAGAAATTACAAAACTGTTCCAAGAGGTAAAGTTCTAATTTATTCTTGTAGATCTTTAATAGTTTGGTAAAAAATATATTTTGTTGTTTAGTAATGACTGATATACTATTAATAATTAATATGGGCGGTTAAATTATGTTTCTATAACATATAGATGCATAAAATGATAAGATTTAGCTCTCTGTTCTTGGCAATCAAGAACAGTCTAACAAGGCTCCTTGTCAGACGATTTAATCCGAGCATGTTGATCATTTGATGTGTTTTGAAATTTTTAGTTGTACCTTGACATGTAGGGAAGACACAGAAACAAACCACACTCCAATAAGATAATTAACAAACAAGTTATGATTGATGGAAAGTCCCTTATTGACCATGAAATTCTGGAAACCCAGAATTTTGGGTAACCCAGAACGGAAGAACAGCCGGACACGGCTGTTTGACAAGATTATAACTTCCAAATTTTAATTTAGTTTGGGTCGATTATTGGTATGTAGTTGTACCTTGCCATGTCTAGTATAACTAGGTCTGAGTACTTTGTCCAAAATGTTAATGATACGGAAGATAATTAAGGTCAAAAGTCCCTACTTGACCATGACCGACTGATTTCTAGGCAGCCTAGATTTCTAAAAAATAGCCTGACAAGGCCGTTTGACCATCAAATAACATCCAATGTGTTGTTATTAATGTCCCAATTTGGTATCTCGTTGTATTATTATATAAGTACTACACATATAATCCATTAACATGATAAAGAAGATCATGATCTAGAAGTAATTTAAGGTTAAAACCCTCTTCCAAACCATGACTAGTTTTCTAGGTTTGAGTGAAGAACATCTATAAACACTATTCTTCGCTACAAGTCCTTTAGCCACACTCTCCTTCTGACCCTCAAGAACACCTATAGCGACGGACTGACTGTCGTAGTATCTTTTAGCGACGAATCAGCTTAAAAGTTATTTAAAATTTAGTTTTAAATACATTTAGCGACAGACTTTAAAATTAAGTTTATTTTAATTTTAAAAACACTTTTAGTGATGGATTTGATCCATGACAATAGATATACATGACTAAATTAAATTAAGCTTTAATAAAACTAATTTAATTTAGTCATGTATATCTATTGTCACGGATCAAATCCGTCACTAAAAGTGTTTTTAAAATTAAAATAAACTTAATTTTAAAGTCTGTCGCTAAGTCTGTCACTAAATGTATTTAAAACTAAATTTTAAATAATTTTTAAGCTAATCCGTCGCTAAAGGCTACTGCGACAGTCAGTCCGTCGTTAATTCCGACACTATAAGTGTTCTTGAGGGCCAAAAAGAGACTGTGGCTAAAGGACCTATAGCGATAGACAGTGTTTGTCGCTATAAATGTTCTTCATTCAAACCTAGAAACTGGTTATGGTCTGGAAGGGGGTTTTGATCGACCTCAAATTACTTCCGGATTATGATATTCTTTGTCATGTTAATGGATTATATGTGTAGTACTTATATAATAATACAACGAGATACCAAATTGGGACATTAATAACATCACAATTGGATGTTATTTGATGGTCAAACAGCCTTGTTAAGTTGTTCTTTAGAAATTTAGGCTACCTAGAAATTGATCGGTCATGGTCCAGTAGGGACTTTTGTCCTTAATTATCTTCCGTATCATTAACATTTTGGATAAACTACTCAAACCTAGTTGTACTAGACATGATAGGGTACAACTAGATACCAATAATTGACCCAAAATACATTAAAATTGGAAGTTATAATCCTGTCAAACAGTCGTGTCATGCTGTTCTTCCGTTCTGGGTTACCTAGAAATTCTAGAATTCTAGAATTTCATGGTCGACATGGGACTTTCCATCAATCATAACTTGTTGGTTAATTATCCGATTGGAGTGTGGTTTGTTTCTGTGTTTTCCTTACATGGCAAGGTACAACTAAAAACTTTAAAACTTTAAAACGACCAACATGCTTGGATTAAATCGTCTGACAAGGAGCTTTGTCAGACTGTTCTTGACTGTCAAGAACAGAGAGCTAAATCTTATTATTTTATGCATCTAGATATTATAGAAACATAATTTAACCGCCCATATCACTTATTAACAGTATATCAGTCATTACTAAACAACAAAACATAATTTTTGCCGAATGATTAAAGATCTACAAGAATAAATTAGAACTTTACCTCTTTGAGCAATTTTGCAATTTCTGCCCATTGATTTGATCTTTGATTGCTATGACTGATATATAAACTTAACTTGGGAGTGTATTTTCTCTCAAATTTGTGGGTTTCAATCTTGGGATGGCTTGTTATTTATAGGAGAGCTAGGTTAGGGTTTTATGGACATTATGCCATTACTTCCTAGCTAAGCTTTGACCATTACTTATCCCAGCAATTCTAGTAGCCCCATGTGCTCCATTAATGCTCCATTTAATTTTTCATCATCACAAAAATATGACATCATCATCTCCCATTTGAATGGCCAAGATCAAGCCTATTATTTTGATAAAGTAAGAGATTTGAGGGGTATTTTGGTCATTTTCCATGCTTCCTAGGGCTAACCTCATCCATACATCATGCTTACATCATCATCTTTGATGATGTCATGCTTATATCGTCCATATTTTTCTCCGTATAATTTTTGTATAATTTTTATATAATTATCATATTTATATGGACTAACTAATTTAGTTTATATTTAGTTCATTTCTAACCGAATCAGTTCATTTTTAACTAATCAAATTCATTTAATTAAGCCTTAATTTAATCAATTATACTAATTTATTACCAATATATGTATTATATATATTGGACCTCATTTCAAACTTAATTTACATTCGCTGGTCTTAGTATCATGTATTAGGTCATTATACATATTACATTTTAATGATTGTAACATAATACAATTATTATTTATCATTAACTAAATAATTCTTTTTATTTAATTAATTAAAGTCAACATAATCATCTACTAATAATAATTTAGTAATATAATTTTCCTCATTTCTATTTAATTTATACCCGTTTGGCATAATATATTAAGTAGTTACATAAATATATTACATTCATATGTAATATATTTTAAAATAATGAGTTTAATTAACTCCCTCACTTTTATTAAATAAAAATACCTACCTTAATTCACTATTTTATTTAAGCGAATTAATTATCTTGTTTATGAAATTTAATTCATAATAAATCCATTCTTGTTCAAGGCTTTTTATTCAAATTATATTATTTCATAATATAATTTCAATTTTAAACTCAATTAATTAATAGTAATAAATAAACTTTCTTCGCTTCCACAATTCATTTTGTAGTGAATTTAAATCTTTTAATTTAATAGTTAACTACCTATTAAATTTCATGAATGTGTATATTTCCACATTTAAATATATACATACTTAATCCTCCACATAACACCTAGATTAGGTTAAATATTTTTAACCTCTTAGTCATGTACGATCGTAGTTTCGAGTCGTATTAGGTCTTTGAGATAGCTCAACGTATACTCAAGCAATAGTTCTTTAGGTTTTGAATTGACAACCTTTATTTGATCTTGTTAGATCACTTTTTGAAATGTTTGAGATATTACATTCAACCCAACTTACAATAATTTCGTCCTCGAAATTAACTTTACAATTAATTTATTCATTTAATACCATATTTATAAATTCTATAAATATTTCAGGATATTACACTATACGTCTTTGAGTTTACTTTGCGATCTGAATTTTATTGTACGATTTATAGTGGTCTTTTGCGAACTAGTCTTAACATATGCGATTGACTTTGATATACGATCTACTCTTCAAGTTACCCTTGCGCTTCTGTAATCAACTTTACAATATGATTTTTAACTGAACCTACTCTGCGATGTAATATTTATTTTCTCAACAACCTGGATTTTTCACAACGATTGTTTGATTATATGATTCAAACTCTGTTGATCTAACCTTTATACTATGTGATCAATCAATTTAATCCTTCAGTCTATACAACAATTTATCTTAGGAGATCATCGTAACAAATTTTGATCTTTTCTAATCTAAGTCGTCCTTGTACATCATGAATTCATAATGGACTTTATAAAAGCTACTGGTACAAATGTACATTATTCATATCATCATCAAATTTAATATGCAGACTTTAACAATTTCCCCCTATTTGATGATGACAAAAGTAGTAGTTTTATAACAATCATCAATGTTAACCATGCAATTACTTTAAGAAAATAAACATGACTTAAAATATAGTGAACAACTGTATTGGTAGATCAAAAACATGAATTCATTAATATATAAATGTTTGTATAAGCTTTTCAGTTTCAATAATTCAAAAACAAAGATATATTCTTACTTGATTTAACCTATCTTGCTTCTTGGAGGATCTTTCGTTTCAACTTTTACTCTTCTTCTGTAAATCTCCCTTCCTTTAGTTTATTTTCTTCTCATTTCTTCAATCTCTCCAATAGTATCTTTGGGTCCAATATTAGGCATGTTGAAGTGTTGTTCTCCTACGATATGATTAACTTGAGACATCCTATTCACAAATATTGGATCATCATTTAGTAGTCTCAGGCTGTCTCAGGCTAGCGTTAGTCACTATTTGCCATGACACTATTCGTGAGGGTGATTGCCCTCTTGAAGATTTTGCTTCCAAAGGTATAGCATGAGGACGTTAAGGAGATGGTGATGATTGTTTTCTTTCTCTCTGACTTCTCTAGTCCTCCTGAATTGATATTTTCTTTTGCTCTCCCTTGTCTTTGGTTAACCCTTTTCTCCCCCTTTTTGTCATCAGTTAGGGCTGCAACATCTTTAGAGAGTTGGTGGACTCCTTCCACAAACTCTTGCAGTTGTTGTCGTGAGGAATCCATGTCATTTCTATTTTCCTTTAATCTCTCTTATGCTTTTTCTCTTTGTTGATGCACAAGTGCCATAACGCTGTCTATCTGCTTAAGAACTTTATCAGTTTATTGCATTTGTTTTGCAACATCTAGTTTGAATTCAGTGAGAGAGGAAGTGAGTTCAAAGAGGCTGTCAGAGATGATCTTCATAGTATTTTCATGAGTTTGCTTGATCTCCAAAATAGCCTTCTTTTGCTCTATGATGTTCTCAAAGAAAAGTTGATCTCTATGAAGGTTGGCTACAATATCACTAAACATCTTGTGCATTTTCTTGCCCAACTCTTTTCCGATTTCTTTGAGAATATTTGTTGCAAACGCTGCTATGTTGTTCAGACTGTTTTGGAGTTCACGAGTATTGTCTTCAAGATCTTCATTGAAGTCCGGAACACAAGACTCACCATTAATTTAATCTTTGGAGGGAATCATAGATATTCTTTTAAGAATTTGGTTCAGTATAGATTCTGGTCCAATATTTGGGGGTTGAAGAATATTGGTGAGAGCAAGAGTTAGATCAAAATATTCATTATTAGATGAGGAAGGTATATAAAAAGGAAGGGTTGTCGATGTGATAAGCTTTACATTGTCTTTTGAAGAGATGGGTGAATTCACAGAAGTTGAGATCAAGGAGAAAATCTATATAGGAGATGGAGAATTTAAGGGTAAATGGATAGGAGAGTTGGGAGGTGAATTTTCAGCTGTCGTAAAGTGTTGGGACTCTACAACTGAGGAAGGACTTTTGTGAGAAGTAACTTGATTTTTGACCATAGATTTTTGTAACTTGGCGATCGAGGAGTCGCACTACTACAAAACAGTTAAAAGATAACACCTAAAAAACGTTGTAATTTTCTCCCAGAAACGTCGAGGTTAAGGGTGTCATCTATTTGACACATTTTATACAACGTTTTAAAAACGTTGTAGTTTATCATGAACACAACGTTTTTTAACTAAAAAACGTTGTAAATTTGTTTTAAATAAATATTAAGATGATTAAAAACGTTGTAGATGGTATGATTCCACAAAGTTTTCTAGTTTAAAATGTTGTAGTTTGATACATCACACAACCTTTAGACTAATTTATACAACGTTTATAAGATGTCATCTATTGTAATACATACACAGTAGTGGTGCACCTGCAATGTTGTACTTGTAGACCTTAAGAAATGACTATAGCTACGGTCGACGACCGTCGCTATAGGCCTTCTAAATATTAAAAAAAATATATTATTAATAAAATTCTTATTCAACATACAATATAATGTCCTGTGACAATCATAAATAAATTTATATCATTTAAAATCATTTATATCAATTGTTAAATACATCAAATCATAGTTAACCAAAAGTAAAATAAAAAAAATCCACCAATAATATAAATCAAGTTCAAGCAAATAAACAATGAAAACATCACATCCCTCTGGTGCCTGAAAGTAGTTGCTTTTGACTGATGTGATCTAGTTTCTTCAATGTTAGAAGCATCAAGACCACATTTCTTTACAAGCATCCTAAACAGCAGCTTAACCTAAAGAGAAGTAAAGACATACATACATAAACAAGTAAATAAATAAAACCAGCAATATCAGAATCAGCTGAAGTCCATAAATACATATATCAACCATAAACCCCATGACATATAGTATAACCCACTCCATAAAACAAAGTTACACCCAAAAGATTACGATTTTAGAAAGAAATATACTTATACTAACCTTAGCTTTGAAATGGTTCTTGGTGTAATCTTGATGTCATTAAGTTGGTGATTCCAGAAATATGTTGATATTGTTGTAGCTTTATTTGAATAGGAATCCAAGCCTAGAGTGAACATAAATTAAAAATCTGTTATCATTATCTCCTTGCAAATTTAACATAAGTGCTTCTTAAGTGTTTGTGGTAAAGCACAAATTAAAACTTGTCCTCGGGATAAAGAAACAGAAAACAATATGTACTTCCTCCGTCCAAAAATAAGGTTACTACTTTTTTCTTTTCAACACTAATTGAGGCAAGTCTTGTTTCCCCTATATAAGTAAACATCATGGGTATGAATAGGAAAAACACAACTGAACAATTCCCATAGCATTATAATCTTTTTCCACAAACATAGAAATGAAGGACCATAAAGCCTGTAAGCCTGAATACAAACAAGTTCCTTGCACCAAACATCTCATAAATTATTACAATATGTCAAGTAGTTGTATAAACCAAGTCAGCATTTAAGCTATAATTAGAAGAGAAAATGATGCAATAAAACTGCATTGACAAGACTAGTACTATAATGAAACATGAAATAATAACTGAGAGTTCGTTATTCCTAATACAGCTCAGCTTGGAAAACAGGACACCAAATGACTTATAGACGTACCTGAACCTTAGAACTCATCACATGCACTGCATAATATATAAAGGAAAGAAAACAATGCCTATATGACTTCCTCCCTGTCATCCTGCACAAAACCACAATGCTAATTAATGTCCCATATTTTCTTGCATTTCTCTACTTCTTCCCTGCCCAATCCAACCTAGCATTCAGGTTACTCTTTTCTATCCTCCTAAAGGGCTTATCCTTCTAGGTTTAGATGACCACAGACAATAATATTGATCTAAGATGTACATAACTGGGGAATATGCAGGCCTAAATGCACAAAGTGCACGTGCACCTATACTACACCTTTGTGATATTAAGAAGCAGGATTATGTAACTGATACTTATGATACACTGAAATATTCTACTTCTTGTCAGTGGCTGGCTCACATTTGAACTACATTAAACTCAACAACGGCAAGTTCGTCCAACCACAAATGCGTAAAGAGTCGGAGAGGAACTTAAGAGCGAAAACCATATGATAGCAATATATTACTGGAGAGAGACAACAAACCCAGAAAAACTTGGTAGACTCAACAGAAAAAATGAAATATATCAACAGTTATAGCATCCATAAAGTAATTATATCACAGGAAAGTAGAATTTTTGGTGATAAATGAAAAGAGAACTCAATATTCACCTATCTGACCAAGGAGCTTAATTTTGATTCCATTGTGTTCAACCTTCTTTCCTTGAGCTGGTTCTATAGAAATCTGAAAGTGATGGCAAATAGAATGTATCTAAGCGTTAAGATTTTAAGCTAAAATGTTCAGGGATAAAGGTTAAAATATGAATAATCAAATCACCACAATCAGTGATATTACAATAAAATATGTAAAGCACCTTGCCAGAAATGTTCTCTTGACTTTGGAATAGTGGTACCATAACTGTTTGACCATTTTCCTTCTTCAATGGAACCTAGGATTTGTAAATATAACAACAAAGTATAATTATGAAATCAAATTTCAGTATAATATGCTTACAGCAATATACTCATATAAGTGGGTGAAGTGTAGGAACATTAACAATGATTGGAAATGAAGTCAACTACCAAGTACTAATAAAGAGGAATCTAGCCGAAAAATTTAAGAGGATGCAAAAAGAATTCAAAAGGTCCACAAGCATAAATCAGAGGATGACGTCTCGTGCTCCAGATAAAGACTGTACAAGTGCATATAGCATATGGAAAATATTAAATGATTAACTATTGAGATTTTCAAAAATAAAGCCAGAGAAAAGCTAATTCAGGTTAGTAGTTTAGTATCAAGAGATCATAGTTGGTACACATATCAACCTTATCCATGATTCCCTACAGTAAGTTTTCACTGAAATCCAAGTGAATGGCTTACTGGAACATTTCCGCTTCAAAAAGTAAGACACAAATGATCAAAGAAGAAAGAATTTATCACTGAAAATTCCATCTCCCACGAAAAGAAGACAAACAGAACACCAAATGATCACTTACTTTTCCACTTTCCATCTCACTAACAGACAAGAATATCAATTTACTAGAAATAAATAAGTAATTGATTTATTTTGCACCTAATGACGAAACCCCAAACATCTACAACAGCCTAATAATGATACAAAAGCACCTACAACAACCAAACATCTACCCCAACCATCTACATCAGCCAAACATATATTTTCAAATATATAGATATATTTTAGTACAACCCCAAATCAAATCAATAAATCAAAATAGGCTTAAATGAATGAGAAAAAACTCAAGAAAATGATAATTAAAAGAACAAATGAAGAGTACCTTAGGGCCCATAGTAACTTTAACTGCATCAACAAGCTCTTCAACACCCTTAAGCATTAAAGCCGGGATTCAAATTCAAATCTAATATCCTTTGCCACATAGATTTTGAACATTAATTAAACATATTGTTGAAAAACACATGAAATTAGCTATAAAATACCTGTTGGGTATAATTTGCAGCAATCCTGCACAATATATACAAATAGGTTGCTTAAAAAATTGAATAAACTGATAATAATTCAATAAGTATTTTAAGGAATGAAATTGATAAAGTACCTAGCTTTGGAGGCAAGGTATGCTGCAAAACGAAACATATTTTTTTTGTAATTTTTACAAAAACTTTAGATTTTGAAATACAGAGGGCGTATAACTTCTGAGGTTAAGAAACTGAATAGGAGTACAGAGAATCTTCCCTCCTTGCTGATTCTGCTAGTATAATCTTACTCATAGACCTATATATATATATATATATATATATATATATATATATATATATATATATATACATATATGGGTCTATGTATGTATATGCACATCATTTTTTGCAATTTCTCTGTAATAATTTACTATAGAGGAGATGAAATCCTAAACTCTAATAAGGCATACCTGACTTTCTTAGAAGGTTGAAATTGAGGGCTTAGATAGGCCGATACAGAGCAACGACGGTAAATTCTTTGATGAACTACCTTCTTTCTGTTGATTTCTCTCGTCTTCTATGAGAATCTGATTTAATGTGCCAACAACACCTTTGCTTCTTGACTTTAGATTTTCTCGAAAAGGAATATGGAAGATGAAGAGGAAAAGGCATATGAAAAGAAGAAGGAAAAGAGCCGAAGGAGCAAAAAGGAGATGTCAAGCCGAAGAGGAAGAGCCGATGGAAGAGAAGGGAGGTGAAATCCTAAGAGGCGCACACAAATGGAACCGAAGAGGAAGAGGAATTATTTGGTTTGGGATTGGTTCTTACGATGTTGTATATTAGTATTGATATTTTCGTATATTGATGATATACTCCGTGTTTTAATTTCAAGTTTTCACTTCCGCGCGATTTTTTCAAGCTCCGTGCTTTTTAAATAGATAACGTTTTCTTTAAGAAACGTTATAACTTTAAAATCAAATATTTCCCCTTATAAATACATAACGTTTTTGCATATGTATCTATAACGTTTTTTGAAAAAACGTTGTAGAAAAAACTACCACGACGTTTTTTTATAAAAATCTTGTTGTTTAAGTGTTATCTTTTTACTGTTTTGTAGTAGTGTCGATTGAAAAATAAGATATGATGATTGCTCGGAGGTCGTAGATGATGATTCTATGATCCCCTCATAGTCATATAGTAATTGAAAATCAACACTAAATAAGAAGTTTAAAATACTGGTTACCTTATTGCACAAATGGCAAAAGGACTCATTGTAGAGAAATTGTGTTGCATAAGTAGTTACTCTTGGAAAATTCTGAGATATTAACTTCAGGTTGTGAAATATGGAAAAACACCAGCTCACAAAACATTAGTCTTTCGAGGTAACAGATTTCAGCAAGGGCATTAATGGAAGAAAGTAGAGAAGTTGCTCACTTTTAGGATCATCTATAGTGGTGCTTTCATCTATCTCTAAGTTAAAGAAAATTTTGAACAACTCATTTATGCTAAGAGAGACAATTCACATCCTCCTAGCACCAGATCCAATGAATTTGTTAGGTAGAAGAGCATCAGGATTTTCTTTTCCTTCAAGAATAATACGAACCTTTATCCCTTTAGATGTTGAAGCTTCACGAGGAAGTTCTTGATGGATAGGTTGTTGTTCCCCCTAAGTATCAGGATCCTTAGGCTTTATAATTGTTGGATCAAATTCTCTATTGATATTTTTGGTGACCTTAGTGATAACCTTGGTAAGTTGTAGAGAATCATCAGATAATTCTACAGATTTTTGAACATGGTCCTCCATTTTTTTGCTTCTTAACTTTGCCATCCTTTTCTTGTCCACCATTTTCTTTAGCTTTTTCTATAACCTCTTTGGCTTGTGGTTTTGAATTTTCACAGCCATTTTATCTTCCATTTAAGGCTCAGGCTCATAAGCCTTCTCAGCCATTAATACTTCTTGGGTTTGCTCAGGCACTATGGCCATTTCAGTCATCTCTTTAGCTATCATTTTGGGTTCTACGATCGGATAGATTTCCTTCTCTACGATTGATTCTCCAGCTTGTTCTTTAAGCTTATAAAATTTTAAGAAAGTTTTTCTTTGGTGTTTAGCTGTTAAACTTTTCTTCTTTTTTTACAAGCTAAGAGATTGGAGTACCTTCTTCAGAATCAGAAGACTTGTTCTGAATTTCCTTTGGTTATTCCTCCTCCTTTTTTTCTTCTATTTTCTTCTTCTTCTTCAGAGGTTGTTCTGCTATTGAGATATGTTGCTTATAGATTTTGGGAGTCGTAGACTTTTGAGAAACTTCCTCTTATATCAAAGTTACTTTTATTTTGCCTTGTGCCTTGCTTGGTTTCTGGACTTCACTTATCATACTTCCACTCCCTACAAATAACTTAGGGTAATGCAATTTAATTGGATTCTTCTTCTAATTTTCAAACAACTTTGAAGTAATTTTCTTATTCACATTAAAATTTTCTCCTTCTTCATCTCCAATGAGTTTCTTCATTCTCTTCTCTAAAACAAAATTGAGAATCCCATAGAACATCTCAGGGGCTAGTTTGTTGTTGTCTTTTCTCTTTGCAACATCTTCCACCCATTTGGCTATCCAGCTTATCAAAATAAAATTGAAGTTAACTTCTGTTTTCATGATTATTGTAGTCATGATTTTCAATTGATGCTCACTGATAGAATCGTGAGCAGAGTCTTTACACAAAATGTACTTTCCAACGATATCAGCTAGAAATTCATATATTTGGAGAAGCTCTTTCTTCTTATTCCTCTGAGTTGTGGGTCCTTCTGGTATTTCATGAGCTCCATTCCTTCTTCGATGTTAACGCCTTCAAATGAAGTGATTCCTTTGGTCATAAATCCCATGTGATTATTCATTTCTTCCCCAATTATCTTCAGAATGTGCCCTTTCACCTTTGTAGAAAGAACACCATCAACATAGCTAGCATTTCGATAAAACACTTCTATTAACTTGGTGTAAATATTTGTGTTGGCATTCAGAATCTCCACGAATCCGACCTTTTGTATAAGATTAAGAATGTCTGTGAACTTCTTTTCTGCTTCTCTAAACTTATCGAAGTATAGTTGGTTTCTAATAATAACTTGACAGGTTGTCATCTTTTTTACGATTTGATATGAGACAAACAAGCGGGTGTTTAAGTTTTTTGGATTAGAAAGAAATTTAGAGTTCTAGGGTGGCAGCGAGATATGAGTGGATGTGTGTGACATTAGGTCTACGTTTAAAGAGTTGTAACGCGATAACTTTGTCTCTTCACCAGCCTTTCTTGGTTGTGTAGAGCACACACTTTATATTGACCGCCTTAAGTTATTCTGATCGTAAAGTGATACACTATTCTCCTTTCAACTCTGCATTTTAATACAAAAGTCTTCATATTATATGATCATGTATGTGCTGTACGAAATGTTTCCCCTCTACGATCATTTTCTTGCTCTATGAATCTTTTTTGCACTGTTAATAATCCCAATGTATTGTACTTATGGATGCAAATTTAGCATACCTAACTCATTAATTAATTTATTAAATCTAGATTCATCTAAGTGTTTTGTGAACATATCTGCAAGCTGATTTTCAGTGGGTATAAAATGTAAGGATATGTTTCCATTTTGAACATGATCTCTTATGACGTGATATCTGATGTCTATATGTTTAGTTTTTGAATACATGAAAGGATTATGAGTAATTGAAATAGCATTTGTATTGTCACAAAATATGGGAATAGATTTGAAATCAAATCCATAGTCGGCTAGTTGATTTTTCATCTATAGCATTTGAGCAAAACAGCTACCAGCAACAATGTACTCAGCTTTTGCAGTTGAAGTGGACATTGAATTCTGCTTTTTGCTAAACTAGGAGACAAACTTATTTCCAATTAATTGGCACGTCTCACTAGTGCTTTTCCTATCAATTTTGCATTATGCAAAGTTTGCATTTGAATATCTAATTAGATTAAAGGGAGACTATTTGGGATACCACGGTCCCAAATATGGATCAGTATCCTTGAGATATCTGAAAATTCTTTTAACAGCAATAAGATGAGATTCCTTAAGATTAGCTTGAAACCTAGCACAAATACCAGTAGAGTACCTCTGTATTGAGTTACATCAATACTTTTACCTTTTTCACCTTTGTCTAATTTGGTTGCAGAGGCCATAAGAGTTTTCAGGGGAGTGGCTGATTCTAAACCACACTTCTTAAGTAGATCTTTGATATACTTGGATTGACTTATGAAGATTCCCTTATCAGTCTATTTTACTTGAAGTCCAAGAAAGTAGTTTAGCTCTCTCATCATACTTATATCAAATTTACTCTGCACTCTGCATTAACTTAGCAAATCTCTCACACAATTTTTCATCAGTAGAACCAAAAATAATATCATCTATAAAGATTTGAACTAATAGGGTTTTATCTATGTGTTTCCTAATGAATAGAGTTGTGTCTACTCTACCTATAGTGAATCCATCTTCAATAAGAAAAGTAGTTAGTGTTTCATACCATGCTCTAGGTGCTAGTTTTAAACCATATAGTGTTTTATCTAATTTATAAACATAATCAGAAAGAGTTGGAATGACAAAACCTGGGGTTGTTCCATAGAAACTTCTTCTTGAAGTTCTCCATTTAAGAATGAACTCTTGACATCCATTTAAAAGACTTTAAACTTCACCAAATGCTGAAAATCATACTCATGTATGCTTATATCAATCTTCTAGCAATTAACCATGGTTGGTTCATTTAACTCTAACATGGTCAAGGAAAAACAAGTTATTTCTCATTAGTAAACAAGGATATAATGGACATTGAACCAATTTGGGACACATGTGTCATTTTTCAAATTGATGAGGGTAGTATGGTCATTATCCATAAATTCTAGGGAATTTTAATTTTTAACATTCATAGATTGCTCAATTTTGATCCAATTCAAATCATTTTTGATCCAAACTTGTTTCATTAAGCTTAAATTTAATTCCATAATCAAATATTCCACCATTGCCTTGTCCCAAAACACTTGTCACATTCCAAAATATTAAATTCCATTAATAATATATTAATTTACAATATTTATAAAGCTTCTAATTTGCATATCATTACATTCTTCCCTCCTGACAAGGATTCCGTCCCCAGAATCACTATTACAGAATTACATAAACAAACTTAGATATTCTTTCTTCATTTTCTCTTCTAACTCCCATGTTGCGTCTTCAGCATTGTGGTTCCTCCATACTACGTTTATAGAAGGTATTACTTTGTTCCCCAAAATTTGCTCTTTCCTGTCTATGATTTGAACAGGAGTTTCTTCATACGTCAAATCCTTTTCGATCTGGATCGGCTCATATTTGATTACATGCTTATAATCCGGCTTGTACGGTCTCAGTACCGATACATGAAATACATTGTGAATGTGTTCTAATTTTGGAGGTAATGCCACAACATAGGCTGCCTCTCCTATTCTTTTTAATACCTCAAACGCTCCAACAAACCTTGGGCTCAATTTACTTTTCTTTCAAAATCTTATCTTTCCCTTCCAGGGCGATACTTTTAAAAACACATGGGTCCCTACTTTAAATTCTCTTTTCTGTTGATGTTGGTCCGCATATTTCTTTTTGTCTATCCTGTGTTGCTATGAGCCTTGATCTTATTACTTTGACAATTTTGGTAGTCTGTTACATAATTTCTGGTCCCAATAACTTACGTTCTTCTACCTCATCCCAGCAAAGAGGTGTCCTACACTTTCTTCCATACAACGCCTCATACGACGACATACCAATACTCGCGTGATAACTGTTGTTGTATGCAAATTTCACTAACGGCAAATGATCGACCCAATTGCCCTTAATGTCCATTACACATGCCCTTAGCATATTCTCTAATGTCTGGATTGTTCTTTCACTTTAGTCATCTGTTTGAGGATGATACGCTATGCTCAACCTTAATTGCGTACCCATACATTCCTGAAAACTCTTCCAAAAATTTGACATGAAACGCATATCGCGATCTGAAATAATCGATACCAGGACTCCATGCCTTGACACTATTTCCTTCACATACAACTTTGCTAGTTGATCCAGATTGAATTTGACTTGATTGGCAAAAAGTGAGCGGACTTTGTCAGTCGATCCACTATTACCCATATCGCATCATAGCCTTTCTGTGTAGTTGGGAGTCCTACGACAAAATCCATTGTGACGTGCTCCCATTTTCATTCTGAAATTTCTAACGGTTGCAACAACCCACTCGGCCTTTGATGTTCTTCTTTAACTCTTTGACAAGTCAGACATTTATTTACACATTCTGCTACATCCTTCTTCATGTTAGGCCACCAAAAATATTGTCTAAGGTCTTGATAAATCTTCGTGCTTCCTAGATGGACTGAATATTGCGAACTGTGCGCTTCTTACAGAATCTCATCTTTTACTTCGGATACTATCGGCACCCAATCTCTTCCTTCAAATCTCAACAACCCACTATCACCCATCTTGAACTTTGTCTTTTGTCCATCAGCTATACGGTCTCTGATTTGACCGCATTCTTGATCTCGCATTTGAGCTTCTTTAACTTTATCCAATAACGTCGGATGAGCTTCAACCGCAAATAACTTTTCTTCTGATTTTATCAGATACTTCACTTCTAGTTCTAACTTTTACATTTCTCTGATTAACTCTTCCTGAGCCGTTAACACTTTTAGTTCTAACTTTTATGGTCTGTGTATATCTCACACTTTTCTCCATACAGGTAATGCTTCCATATTTTTAAGGCAAATACCACTGCTGCCAATTCCAAATCATAGGTTGGATACCTCTTCTTAAAATCTTTTAACTCTCTTGATTTATATGCTATGACCTTACCGTGTTGCATTAATACACAACCCAATCCTTTGTACGATGCGTCACTGTAAACCACAAATCCTTTTGTATTATCAGACAACATCAACACCGGTGCTTCACTCAACCTCTTCTTGAGTTCTAAAAAACTCACCTCACATTTATCTGTCCATATAAACTTTATAGCCTTCCTTGTCAAATTAGTTAGAGGTCCTGACAACTTTGAAAAATCTTTAATGAACCTCCTATAATAACCTGTTAATCCAAGAAAATTACGAACCTCAGTTGGTGTCTTTGGCTATTCCCAATTAATTACGGCCTCAACTTTCGCTGGATCCACTGATATCCCTTCTTGATCAATCACGTGCCCCAGAAATTGCATTCTTTGCAACCAAAACTTATATTTCGAGAACTTAGCATATAATTTAGCTTCTTTTAGCGTTTCTAACACAATTCTTAGGTGTTCTGCATGCTCTTCCTGAGTCTTTGAATAAATCAATATGTCATCAATGAACACCACCACAAACTTATCTAGATATAGCTTGAACACTTGATTAATTAAATCCATAAATGCAGCTGGTGCATTTGTCAATCCAAACGACATTAATAGGAACTCGTAATGACCGTAACAAGTCCTAAACGTTGTTGTGGGCACATCTTCAGACTTCACCCTCAACTGGTGATACCCACTTCTCAAATCTATTTTCGAAAAATACTTGGCTCCCCTTAGCTGATCAAATAAATCATTAATCCTTGGTAGCGGATACTTGTTCTTAATCGTCACTTTGTTTAATTCTCTGTAATCAATATAGAGTCTTAACGAGCCATCTTTCTTCTTTACAAATAAAACTGGTTCTCCCCAATGAGAAACACTTGGATGAATATACTTCTTGTCCAGCAATTGATGTAACTGAATCATTAATTCTTTTAATTCTACTGGGGCCATTCTATACGGTGCCTTTGAAATCGGCGTTGTTCCCGGCACAAGATCAATAACAAATTCGATCTCCCTGTATAGCGGAAGACCCAGTAATTCATCCAGAAATAAATCCGCATACCCCCTTACCACGGGTATCTGACCCATTTCTGGTCCTACTATGCGTGTATCAACCACAAGAGCTAAGTATCCTATACACCCTTTCCTTAACAGCTTTTTTGCGTTCAACATCGTCAGACAACAAGATTGTCTAAGCGATTTGCTACCATAGAACACTACCTTAGACTTGGTAGGAGTCTGAAGGTTTACACATTTACTCTGGCAGTCGATCACTGCCCCGCAGTTATACAACCAATCCATTCCCAATATCACATCAAATTCTCCTAACCGAATAGGAATTAAATCCACTAACAGTTTATGTCCTCTTATCGTTAGATAACAACCCCGATAAATATTCTCCACCCGGATTACTTCCTTATTTGCTACTTTTATATTCAATGCATTTTCTAACTTCACTTGTGGCAAGTTCAATTTCTTAGCAAATTCATCAGAAATAAAAGAAAATGTAGCACCCGAATCGAATAATACGTATGCATTTACATTATTAACAGGAATGATACCTGATACCACATCCTTTGATGTCACTGCATCTTGCACGGTCATATTAAATGTGCGAGCTATCAGTCTCCCAGGTTGTACAGGTCCTCCAATAGTTAACATCCCACCAGTATTACCCTTGCTCCCACTTCCTCCTTCAACTTTCTTCTTAGGACAATCTTTGATCTGATATCCCCCTTCTCCATAATAAAAGCAACCTTTGTTTGTCTTCAGTACTGCGCAATTTGGTGCTATATGTCCTTCTCGGCCGCATCTAAAACAAACATTTTTCCCCTTTAAGCATACTCCTGAATGTCCCTTCCCACAATTGGGACATGGCTCCATCTTTTTCTTTGGTTCTCCTTGTTTAACCATAGTTGCAGTATTGGTATTACTGTTCTATTTTCGTTTATTGATGTTACTTCCTCCACTGCTTACTTCTTTATTAGCCCCATCACTTCTTTTCTTCTTGCTCTGTTGTTCTTGCTTATACTTAGTTAAGGCTTCACTGCCTCCCTCTGCTAAAATAGCCTTTTTCATTACTCTAGCAAAAGTCCCGATCTGAAACATTGAGACCTTATTGTAAATCCATGATTTTAATCAATGCTCAAAGCGTCTTGCTTTTCTCTGCTCTATGTCCACCTGGTGTGGAGCAAACCTTGCCAATTCATTGAGTTTCGCTGCATACTTAGCCACAGTCATATTTCCTTGCTTTAACTCTAGGAACTGCACTTCCATCATATCCTGTGTCACTGGAGGAAAATAAACCTCAAAGAAAATTTCTTTAAATCTCTCCCACGGTGCAGTTCCTGTTCCCAGTCTTCCATTATTGGTAATCCACCAATAATTCGCTTCACCTTTTTAACATGAATGTGGCAAAAACAGTTTTCTGTTCTTCTACCACGTTAGCGACATCAAACACCTTTTCCATTTCAATCACCCAATTCTGGGCCTCTACTGGGTTTATCATCCCTTTGAATTTTGGGGGTCCTACCGCTTTAAAATCTTTGAAGATAACAATTCTGGCAGCTACCGGTTGATCAACCACCGGGTTTACATTCCTATTCTGAAAAGCTCCCATCAATAAATCTAGAAACTGTTGCACGGGGTTAACTGGCTCCTATAGAGTGTTTACTGATTCCTTTGGTGGAGGTTGAACATTTGGCATTCGTCTAGGCGGCATTTCTGTTTAAAAATTTATATCACGATTATTTCACAACATTTGCATATCACATTTGTATGAACTTTAAACATATAACTATGTTAACCCACATTTAATAACTGAATTCATATTCATAACAACTTGGCTAATATCTAGCATATTATATACATGCAACACATTGCTATTACCCTTTTCATCCCTTCAGACCACTTAAGTCGGGACTCACATAACTCTATTCAACAAACTTAGACCTCCCCTCTTTACAACAAAGATTACATGAAACTTTCTATCCTTTTTATAACAAAAACTAGGGATTCACATAACATACACACGTACTTATACATACAAAACTATATACATCTATTACAACTTCTTACGAAAGCATCCCATGTCTCATTGCGTCTTCATATTCTTCGTTCATTATTGCTACCATCTTCCACCGGCTCAAAGTGTCTCTTGGTTGGTTATATTCTACAAGGTAATAGTGTACCCTATCTTGTGCCCTTCCAAACGCCGTGCGAAATGCACAACTCATGTCTTCCATTCTTACACCCATACAGTCAATTCTAGCTTTCTTGGACCTCACTTCTTCCTCTAACAAATCTATCCTTCTTACTGCTTTAGCCTCAACATGCTCATACCTGGCTATCTCAACAGCTGCATCTTTTAGTTTAGCCTCTAAGGCTTCCTTGTCATTCTTCAACTCCTGAATCTACTATTCCTTCTGTCTTAATGTATCTTTCAGTTCCACATTTTTATTAGTTAATATTTGAACTTCCATCTCGTTCTGCTCCACAACTGTTTGCCTTTCAGCTGCTTGAGCCTCCAATTCCAATATTCTGTCCACATATTCACTGTTCTGCTGTATGAGACCTGTTACCCACTCCTGATCTGCTTCTCTCTGCTCAGATGATGCATTATCCTGCAATACCCCATCCGAGTCTCCTTCTAACTCATCTGGATCTTCCTCCTGTTCACTATCCTCAGCTGGCACTATTTCCATTTCATGTTCACTCATCTCTGGGCTCTTCTTCTATTGCCCGTCTGGATTCTCCAATCCCTGTCATACTATAAAATCTTAAGAACAGTTATTTAGTTCCATGCAACTTTTCTTTATCTCAACTCATATAGCAAGTAACACGTAGCACATAACACATAGCACCTATTGTGAAAAATTATAACCCTAACAACTCCTACCTTTTTCCTGTTAGAACTCTAAATGAGTTTTACTATATTCCTTAAGGTCATATTCCTAAGGTTTTCCCATATAAGGTTTATAACCTATCAGCTCTGATACAAACCTGTGACACCCCCAAATCTGGGTCCCTTGAACCTTGGGTTTAGTTCTCACGTTATCATTCTACCCTGTCATCACATTCATCCATTCCGAATAAAATAATAATAAAACTTAATTTACATTCATATATAACTATTCCCAGGTTCTACATACCTTTACACATACACGTCTGTACCTGATATATTATAAAAGATAATAACATTAACTTTTATAAAAGTTCCCTAACTAGGCCTTTACTGCTGATCAACCTTTCCTTTCCCTTTGTCTACTCCTGATCCTTCGACCTTCTCAGGTTTAACTGAAATATCATGTTTAAAGACAAGAGTGAGCATACAATAGCTCAACAAGTACATAAATAAAAGATGACATGATACTTCTAAATGATGAATGACGAACATTTATAATGGAACTAAGTTGTTTTCAATCAACTGGAATCATTTCTAATAGCAGAATTTGATATCAAGAACTGAATCATTTGCAATTAACTGGATTAATGTCAATAGGTTGAATTATTTTGAATAAACTGAATCAATATCAATTCAATGTGTGAACATGAGAATTATGCATAATCTTTACATGATTATTGTATGATCACAAGACTAAGAGCACATTAAGAACAATACCAGTCATATAGAATGATATTGCCTAGATTAGTCAAAAGACTGTTGTTCCAGTTAGATGTGTACTTTGGGTGATCAGCCCATCGTACCTTTATATTGTGCACAACATAAACATCTATCGACGCAACCACGTCATAAAATTATATTATATATACGTTACTCCCCTTTATCAGGGTTGTTCTGTTACAGCATATCAGAGAATCCGCACCACGACAATGTGGATTGGAGCACATAACAATAAACATCTGATTACAATATGTATCATTATATGTGTCTAGCCGGAATCAAGATTGGCATCGACTCTTTTCAAAGTTGTTCAATAGTGAATGAACTTTACATGATCATATGAATGCATAACATGAATAATTTTTCAATGAACTATAATTGAAAGTTTGGATAAAAGACTTGCCTGTATCCTCGTCTACCACAACTGGTACAATATTATCCCGTCTATAACCTATATGACAATAATATTGGTTCATGCATTAGTTAGATACCCATGCATGTCATAACTTGCTAAACAAACTACCCTTTAGCTCAACATAACCCCAACACGTAACACATTGTTTATTTAAAACTTAATGTCTACCATATTGATCATTTTTATCAAATTATGGCCTACATACATGTTTCTATCATTTAATATCAAAAAATTGCATTTTGGAAATAAAATAAATTATTTTTCAAATTTCAGTACATGGCGCCCCAACGCCATACTTTCTTCTTAGAATCTTACTGGCCGCGAGATTGGCTCGGTTCAACTACGTCCCGGCTCGCCCTGATCTCGCCCTAGCGTGGTCTTCACAACAACACTGTGCCACGACGCAATTCACAACACAAAAGATGGCGCCCCGGCGCCATTCTGGTTTTTCTGAAAAAAAATTCTATTCTAAATACCCTGCTATTTTTGGCCCTAAATTGAATTCCTCAATTCTAACACTTCACATAGGACGTATAACATGTAATTGACTTGCGTGGGCCTTCAAAATATTTAAAAAATCATAATCTAGCCTTATTTATCCAAATGATTCATTTCGGTCATTGGTGAACGTTTTAAAATGTTGAAAATGGACAATTATCGCCATACACAACAAATAACTCCCAATTCAATCCTAACACGTGTATATACATGTAACTTAGCTATGTGGCCTCATTTCACCTTTAATTTCACAAAATGACCACAATTTACACATTGGTGGCATTTTTGCTAAAATTCAATAACTTGAAACTTCAACCATCCTTGAGTTATCAACTCTACACCTCATATACATGAACATATACACATTTAGCAACTTTGTATGTATGTATAGCTTCTACATGCACCTTCCAAAATACTTTACAGATTATGGTTTGGTTTAATTACAAATCCTAGCCTAATATTGCAACAATTTCATAGCAAGTCATATTTTTGAACTTTCCATGCATCTACTAAGCTACCAATCAACAATCAACACATTTATTCAACATGTTTAACACCTTCAACTATGTTTTCGTCAATTCAAGTAACATATAACACCTGATCACACTTAAATCATGCTTTCTGGCTTTGAAACTACACATGAATAGTGCACCACCTTTGTCACTCAACTTCAATACTTAAGGTTTCATATTAAACCAACTATGTAGCACATAACTTGCATGAATCAAACCTTTAATCATATCTACATGCATGGCTTCACATATTCTAGCATATAAACATATAAACACCAATTGTATGGCTTAAACATCATTTATACCTTATATGTGCTACTTTCCTTCTTAAAATAAAATTAGCTAAAGTTTGATACTCCACTTTGGATGGCTAATTCCTTCTCTCTTGATTAATTATTCTTGAATTTCTTGAGCTTTCTTGTAGAACCCTAGCTTTTCTCCTCAATTTTCTCTCTTTGAGCTCACTTTCTAGCAACTTTGAAATTGTCTAAGTCCAAATGTTGAAAATCATACTCATGTATGCTTCTATCAATCTTCTAGCAACTAACCATGGTTGGTTCATTTAACTCTAACATGGTCAAGGACAAATAAGTCATTTCTCATTAGTAAACAAGGATATAATGAACATTGAACCAATTTGGGACACATGTGTCATTTTCCAAATTGATGAGAGTAGTGTGGTCATTATCCATAAATTCTAGGGAATTTTAATTTTTAACATTCATAGTTGCTCAATTTTGATCCAATTCAAATCCTTTTTGATCCAAACTTATTTCATTAAGCTTAAATTTAATTCCATAATCAAATATTCCACCATTGTCTTGTCCCAAAACACTTGTCACATTCCAAAATATTAAATTCCATTAATAACATATTAATTTACAATTTTTATAAAGTTTCAAATTTGCATATCATTACATCTACTCCTAAATGACATGATCGGAATTTTCACACACACACACACACACACGCACACAAAATCCTCCTGCCACGGTGAATATTCTCAAAGCATTGCGCTATTATGGCCATGTGCAATATCCTGTTTCATGAACGCCTCTAAGAGAGTAAACCATAATCCTATATAAGAAGCGGATCCATTTCTAATTCATATAGGCAAAGTGTTTCACATATGTTTCTATTGCTAAGAACACAAAAACTTTGTTAAGAACATAGCTCAACCTCATCGTGCAATGAATTGAGATACTAAGCTAATTATTTTTTATTGATAACTCATGTTAGAAGATGGATTGTGGAGAAAAATGAAAGTGAAAAAGACTTACAATTTACAAGATTGTTATAATCGTAGCTTTATAGAATCAAAATCATAGTAGAAGACATGACACGGGCGATCCCTGTCCTTAAAGCCTTTATCGCCCCCACCACTATCAGTTTGTTGTAGGTTGCAGACGATATACCTCCAAGATATATGTCAAGCCTTAAACTAAACAAACTTGTGATAGCTATTCACATTTGTTCAAGGCAAACACTTCTTTGTGATAGTTTAATGTTTGTAGAAGATAAAAATGTGCAAAAGAGAAATTATTCAAAGTGCTTAGTATTTTCTTATATATGTCGCTTATATATCATATGCATATATCTTATCTTATGTATATATATCAACATATACATATACTCATATATACATGCATATATATTGTAAGTTACACATTACAACTATTGAATTATATTTAACTACACTTATTAGGTACTAATTATGTAAGTTACACATTAGTAATAATTAATAGTTAAATAGAATTTGAATTGTTCTCACTATGTTTTTTTGTTCCAAAATAAAAAAAAAGACTGCACTACTTGCACTTATAAAGTAACTAGTAGTCTTTTCTATTAAATGGGACAAGTAAAAATTAGTTTTATCAAACAACTTTGTGTGACACCCCCAAATCAGGTCTACACCACCCAATCTAAGTCACTAAAAATACAAACAACAATTATTACAATACAGTACTCAAATAATACACAACTAAGTCTTCACTATTATTGTCACACTATTTTACAACATGCGAAAACTACTACAGCTATCTCTCGGACCTTCACTCCATTCGGCTAGTCTCAGCTACTCTGTCATCTCCAACTGAAGATCAATGGAATAAAAATGGTGATCATAAATAGCTCAGTAAAGAATACTATGACTATGATAACGATAAATAAATTATCATTAGTTTTCAACAGTTGAGTTCTTAATAGAATATAATAAACAACAAGTTTTAGATCAATAACTACAGTTAAGTTTTTGAACAAAGTTTAGATCAACAACTGCAACGAAATAACAACTGTTAGGAGAATCATGTGTCTACTAGTTTCTCTTTTTTAGAAAAATCATCGTCAACCTTTATTATCTGAAACACCACTGATAATGATCATGCCAAACAACAGTTTTTCTTTACCTCAGGCTAAAGTGAACATTCACCACGTGCCCTAAAAGACACACCACCATTATATCGTCTTTATCCTATCATCTGTGCCGCATGCCAAAGATATTCACCGCAACTTGATTCTTAATGATTAGAATAATAACAGAGACATAAATAATAAACAGAAGAAATAGAATAACATGATAAACAAAAGATATCAAGATTTTAAAATTTTACTTTGTCCAAAGTCAAATAATGTTCAAATTGTTAACATGATATGGACTCAAATTCAAGAATGATATTCAAGATCCATAGTTTAAAGTTCAATAGAAAGGTTCAAGTAAATAGGAAGGTTCACGTGAAATGAGATTAAATGAATGACAAACTATTAAGGAACACATAATCATTTCAAAAAAATTTACCGAACAATACTTACCAGAATAAGTTTAAGAGTATGAAATAAAATGATATCACTTACCTTAATACTTGACTAGATATTGATTAAAATGAGGTTGATCAACCTATATATATATATATATAATTATAATTAAATTAGTAACTATCATACATAAATTTCATAGTATATAATAACTCATATGAAATCATCAAAAGTGATTATATAATTTTTGAAAAAAAATAATATTTCAAAATAAAATCTTTCAAAAGAAGCTTTTCAAAATAAATCTTCTAAAGGAATAATCATAAACACCGTGTGATATGTGTGGTTATTTAACTAAGTTTTATAAAAAGACTTACTTGAACAGTACTCATACTCTTACATATCTTCACAAATACTTACGATAGCTTAAGCAAATCAGAGAGAACTTACACAACATAATATTTAGAGAGCGAAAGAAACAATAAGCAAGGAAGTTATGAAAACTCCTTATGTTTAGGCCTTTATTTATAGCCAAAACTTAACCAGCATCTACCACCCATCAATTATCACACTTAACAATTATTTATGTTATTAATCCATTACACATATCTTTTTAACATATTATTCATCCATTATTTATATCTTTATCTTTAATTTATATTATTTATCCATTATTCATATATTTTTAATATATTATTCATCCATTATTTATATCTTTATCTTTAATTTATATTATTCATCTATTATTCATATATTTTTAATATATTATTCACCCATTATTTACTTCTTTATCTTTAATTTATATTATTAATCCATTGTTCACACTTATTTAATTATTCATTTATTCATAATGTTTCACACCAATTCATCCATAATTCATAATGATTTACATATATTCATCCATTATTCATTAATTATTCATAATGATTTACACTTATATATTCATCCATTATTGATTAATTATTCATAATGATTTACACATATTCATCCATTATTCATTAATTATTTTTAATCTAAATCATTAATTAATTATTATTTATTTTTAATCTATATCATTCATTAATTATTATTATGTCCAATTATTGTGAATGCAGAAAATAAAGAAAATGAAAGAACACACTACTGTGATAGTTATTAGTTCAATAATATGGAATAATGTGTAATAACTACGATGACATTTATTGATTTAATAATATGAAATATTGTGGATTTGCTACTGCGACAATTTTTGGTTCAATAAAGTCAAATATTGTGTAATGACAATTATTGATGAAATACAGTGCAATAACGTATTTATTAGTTCAATAATATGAAACACTGTGCAACACCGTGTGCTATTATATAATACTATGTGCTATTATTCAATATCGTATGCTACTGTTCAATACCATGTGCTACTATTCTTTTATCATCGGTTACTCTAACATTGATAGTACCATTTACAATTTTTATTTAAAAAGGTTACTGCTTTCGCTTTTTACATCCGATAATATTCCGTTGTGGGGTCCACCAATCATTGGTTATTTTTGCATCGTCGTACGAATATTCTCCGACAGAACGAATATTCTCCAACAAAATATAATTTGCATAAAATATTATTAACTTTAACTTTTAACAATTTAATACCTTACTGTTTCAGAATAAAGAAATATTTTATTTTATTTTATAAAAGTAGGGGCCTTACACTTTGCACCTTATTAAATCCCTCACTATAGAAATAAATCAAATGATTTCTACATAAATCAAATGAAGTTTTCTCTTATTCTCCACAATTAGGGAAGCAAACTGTACATTTATATTTACTTAAATTATGTCCACTAATTGGTTTTATTTAAGCCCAACTTGACAATAATTAAGGAATATAGAATAAGGTGTAATTTTTAACAATCCCCCCTTGTTTGGAAGAACTATTTTTCATCCAAACAACTTTCTAGCAAGCAATTCCAAGACATGTGTGCATAAAAGGTGTACGAACATTGAACCTTCCCTTATTGTAAACAACTTAAAGTCACATTGAAGTTGATGGTGTCTGTAAATTGAATCTCTACTTCTATATGATATGACCAGAATTGTTGCACACACACAAAATCCTCCTACCACGGTGAGTATTCTCAATTGTTTTGCACTAATATGGTCATGCGCAATACCCTGTTTCATGAACCTCTAAAATAGTAAGCCACAACCCTCTATAAGAAGTGGCTCCACTTCTACTTCATATAGGCAAAGTGTTTCACATGTGTTTTTGTTGCCAAGAACACAACAACTTTGTTAAAAGTATAACTCAACCTCAGTCGTACAACAGACGTTACTTTCTTAGATTACACATATGGAACCACATCGATAATAACACAGTAAGCAGTTGTGACTTGTTTTTTCCATTGAACCTATAAACTAAGGTTAACTAAGAAATATGTTGGGTTCCCATCACCCCTGAGTCAAAGTGGTTTAAGTTCCATATCACAAGTAGTCAAATTTACTAAGTTCTCGTCAGGGTCTTAGTAACAAGATAAGTTAAGTCATCACTTGACTTCCTTGAAGACAAATATTACAATACTTCTTGTATCAATTGTCTAACAAAAATTATTTCTAGGACTAACATGTCAAGACTTACCATTAAAGGTAATCTCATATGCTCTATATAAAAATAATTTTATTATCACAACATAATGATATAAGCAATTTTGGAAGTGGCCACAATTTGATGTTTTAACAACAAATTTCGATTCTATTTGTTTTCTACGTAATAGTATTACTTTGTTGCTCCAATTAAATTATTCCCCTCACTAAAGGTAATAATATATCCACCTACTTATGAAAATACAATTATATATTCACATACTTGTGAATATTTTATTACTTATTCAAGATCACAACCAGCTATGAATCCAAGATTAATAATTTGTACTAAATACAAATTTTCACTAACACAATATTGTGAAATAGGAGGCTTCAGACTAAGTCACAATCAATGTTTTAACAAGCACCCTAATCCAAACTTCCCTTATAAGATAATAACATTAGATCCATATAGTGAAATGGAAAATACTCATTTGTTTCTTACTCATCTTAGATACAATACCCAAGATTGGGTAAAAATTCACCTACTTATGAATTTATAATTTCCCTCACTAAAATAAAAGTGACATTTATGTGATCTACTAAAACATTAAGAAATCAATACACAAAAACTATCACATTATAGTTTATAAAATTATATTATTAGTGTAAAGATATAAATAATTCTATAACCGATAAATAGGAAAAAAGTAAAATACTTGTTCTCAGTTTAAACCACAAGTACATAATTATTTTACACGTTAACCTCTCAATCGAAAAGAACAAACCATCTTGTTCATTCACAATATACCCCCTCAATCAAATTTATTAAAAACTTGAGTTGGAGTAATATTATAATCGGTGCTAAAATGTTAAAATAGTTTATACTCTCTTGTCTAAAAGCTTGAAAATTATTTTTACTTTTTTAAAGTAAAATAGTCATTAGTATAGAATCACTTATTCTTATACAACGTATTTAGAATCTGAAGGTAAATAAGCACATACCTATATATTATCACCTAATATGTATCCATTTTAATATTTATAGCTTATTTTCAATCTCACTATTGAACTAAATCACTATAAATATTTTGGAACATATTTAGACTAATAAAATAGGTATTTAATTTACCAACTTATTATATTAATTTTCTTCACCAAATCAATATTGTTCCTTCTAAATTCAGCTTATAACTTTGTAGGACCTTAGAGAATTAATTAAGTGAAATAAGTTCACATTTCAATATTATTAAAAAGTTTGTGTTTCAAAGACTTTCATTTTATAGGACTACACAATTAAATTGAATTTCGCAACAAGAAATCCATAAACCTTACTGTTTTTTACATAAATAAAATTATACTCCAAATAGTTCAAAGGCCAAATTTAGTACTAATTAGGTAAGTTACACATTAGTAATAATTAATAGTTAAATAGAATTTGAATAGTTCTCACTATTTTTCTTTTGTTCCAAAATAAAAAAAGACTACACCACTTGTACTTATAAAGTAACTAATAGTCTTTTCTATTAAATGGGACGAGTAAAAATTAATTTTAACAAATAACTTTGCAACTTGTTAAATCCCTCACTATAGACATAAATCAAATGATTTCTATACAAATCAATTGAAGTTTTATCTTTTTCTCTATAATTAGGGAAGCGGATTGTATCTTTATATTTACTTAAATTATGTCCACTAATAGATTTTATTCAAGCCTAAACTTGATAATAATTAAGCAAATATAGAATAAGGTACAATTTCTAACAAAAGGTTAGAGCTTATTCTTTATATTTGTTTTTATGTGACAAATATAGTCTAATTCTGGGAGTACGTAGGATGACATGTATTGTAGTTCTATAGATGGTGTTCTTTGGTAGCTTTGAATTTGATGACGGTCACATACTTTGGTTTTTTATACTGATCAGGGGTTTGGATGGAGCTGTTTGTGCATTGTAGGTAGACATGCACAGTAGGCCGGACTGGTCCGGCTTGGCCTGGGCCTGGTAGGCTTTGGCCGTTGACCAGGCCGGGCCGGGCTTTGACTTTTGGGTCTGCAGGTCGGGCCGGGCCGGGCTTCTCGATCGAAGTCTGGCCTTTTGAGGCCTGTAGGCCGGGCCGGGCCAGGCCTGTAGGCCGGGCCGGGCCAGGCTTTAGGCCGGGCCGGGCCTTGGACCGGCCCAGGGTAGGCCAGGCTAGTCCTTGGGCCGGGCCGGGTCAGGCCAGGCCTAAAAATGTAATCAACTAATTTTTAATGTGAAATATAAATATTAAATAAACTAACTACTATATTAATTAAATGTATTGACAAAAAATTAAAAATGAGTAATTAATCAATAATAAATAATGAGTCGGTTACAAATATTTTGCTTCAAAATATTTTTAAAATGTCTTCAAAATTCAAATCTTCAAAAAATGTATCTTCCTATCTTCAAAATTTATCTCTTCGTTATATCTTCAAGAAACATATCTTCAGTCTTAAGAAAAAATATATATCTTCAATATTCATGGATGTACAATTTCGTCAGTTTTTACTCCAACTTCGAGATCTTCTGAGCTATCTTGATCGTCTATTATATCTTGTACTGTTCTTTGTGCGGAAAAATAATCTCTATAATAAATGCATATCTCCAACGATTCTAAGCTAAGTCTACTTCTCTTTTCATCCAATACCCTGCCAGATAAAGAAAATTATTGATGAATTTATTTATCTAACTTTTTAAAAAAATTAATCTTGAATATTTGAGTAGTATATTTTTAAATAATTTATAATTATATTGAATCAATTTTAAATTTAAATATATTTTAAAATTAATTTTAGAATACCTAAATTAATTAATTCTATTTTGAAACTGAAAAAGTTGTACAACATTAACCGGATTTGTCAACCAATTGTGATTAGTACAATGAACAGAAAAGCCAAACAAAGTTTTTCAAAGTTTATTATCTCCCTACAATGAACTATTTCTTCCCTTCATCCGTCTTTTTGCTACTTCTATATATCAAGTTATAGTCTATAGTTAAAATGAATTAGCTAGGCTGGGCAGGCTGGGCTGGGCCGGTCCTCTGCGTAGGCCAAGCCGGGCTTTTTTGTAGGCCGGGCCAGGCCGGGCTTCATGGGCCAGGCCGGGCTTTTTCGTAGGCCGGGCCAGGCCGGGCTTTTTCGTGGGCCAGGCCGGGCTTTTTCGTAGGCCGGGCCAGGCCAGGCTTTTACGTCAAAATAGCAGCCTGTTCAAAGACTGTAGGCCGGACCGCCCCGGTCCGGGCTTTGACCAGGCCGGGCTCAGGTCAGGCCAGGCCGGCCTGTGGGCCGTAGGCCTTTTGTGCATCCCTAATTGTAGGCGTCTCAGGTGTGCATAGTAGTAATTAATTGAAAGACAAACAGAATTAACGCCGTAATAATTTATATTATTTAATTGAGTTGACTTAGCAGTTATTTAAAATTTTAATTACGTATGATGGGTGCATATATGTTTTTATTGATAAAACATTCATATACGTTTATTTTTTGAGTTTTATTAGTGTGTTTAATTATAATCATATTTAGTAATGAACTCTTATAATTTTTTACACAAATTAATTTAATACTCTCAACTTAATTGTATTTATTATTATTTATATCACAAGAATAATTGATCTTTTCACGTGGATTTCGTGAACTTATGCACCAAAGAATTTGATATCTAATACACTTTCATAAATGAAACTATGATGATTAATGATTGATCTCTTCTTGATTATTTCGTGAACATATGAAATTTTATGTTGTGGGGTGAGTTTTTGTTTAATAAAGTTATATCTTATTCTTAAATTCATCATAACAATTCAAACCATCAGTACAAAACTAAACACACAATAATGCAAGAGTTATATGAAACAAAAAATATAACTTTAAACTTCATAAAATTTGCAAAGAAGATTCATTTTTGTGAAATTGAGAGAGTAATATTTATGATTATATTATATAAATTAAAATAATTCTCAAATTTATATTTTCAAATTTTGGAAATCAACTCTAAAAAGTCAAAATAAAACTCATTTAGTGAGATAAATAAAATATTAATTATTATGAATGTATATTTTTTAAATATGCGAACAAGTACCCTATATATATAAAATTAATATTTTTACGAGTTAATTTGATATTTCTACGAGATCAAGTAGGACTCACTTGTGAAAATGTCAAATATGATAATTGATATTTTCACAAGATCAAATAAAACCCACTTTTAAAAATATCAAACTAAATTGTGAAAATACCAATTCCATATATATATATATATATATATATATATATATATATATAAGATTTCCAAAAATTATCTGGCGGGCCTCTATTGCCCCCATTGTAGGTCCGCCCCTGTATGCACCAATTGATATCTAGTACGCTTTTATAAGTACAACTATGATAATAATATTAACACAAATAATTTAATTGTTTTGAACTAAAAACTCATTTAACAAGATTATAAAGAATTGAATAAACATACAACATATAAATAGGTCGCGCTTTGCGGGGTTCCTAGTTCCTATAATAGTTACTATATAAACTAAAATATCAACATAATGTTTTCTGTCTTTGAATATGCGCTAAGTGGGTTATAGGGATTAAATATTGGGTAACTGAACTTTATTTATCTTTATTAAATTTTATCTTAATATATTATCCTTCACGTCGAGTATAAGAAAGAGGTCAAATTTTTTTCTCTATAGAGGTAATAATTGTCAAATTCTTGCATGTTCTAAACGCATAACAGATGTTATAGTCAAACAGGATTTGTGCATGTTGTATTTTTCAAATAGGGATATTTTTTTTATTAGTTCTCAAATTATACATGTTTTTCATGTTTCATGTTATGACTGATATAAAGAAAATTGAACATTAACGCACAAGATCACTTATAAGAGCAAGTACAAGAATTTTCGGGATGTTATAACTGGCAAAGACAACTTTAACCTTAATAAATTGGGTCGGGCTGAACTTAGATTGGATTTAATTGAAATTCCGATAAAATAAATGAAAACGACAAAAAATATCACTTTAAAGACCAAATTAACAAAAAATGTAATTTAGAGACGACTTTAGAAGTTAGTAATAATTTTTAGAGGGACATAAGTGACATTTCCCTTCATCATAACAATTCATACCATTTGTACAAAACTAAACATACAATAATGCAAGAGTTATATGAAACAAAAAATATATCTTTAAACTTCATAAAATTTGAAAAGAAGATTCATTTTGTGAAATTGAGAAAGTAATATTTATGATTTATTCTCAAATTTAAAATTTTGAAATTTTGGAAATATATATCAGATTTCCAAAAATTCCCTGGCGGGCCTTACTGCCCCCAGTGTAGGTCCGCCCCTGTTTGCACCAAAAAATAGTACGTTTTCATACATACAAGATACAACTATGATTATAATATTAATACAAATAATTTAATTGTTTAGAACAAAAAAACTCATTTACATGATGTTTATAAAAGATGTTTATAAAAGGAACGAATATTAATAGATTTTTATTTTTTCATAATGGAACCCACATAAATGAACTAAAGATTTTATCTTTTTATTTGAAATGGTGCGTCTTTTGATGTAAAATAGATATTAAATAATATTTTGTATTTTAATGGCATACTTTAAATTGTTTTTATAAGACAAAAATATTTTGTTTGGGACTAAGAGAGGACGTTGTTAACTTAGTAGTGTTATTGTAACGACCCCGAAATTTGACCCACTTTATTCTCTTAAATCTTGTATTTATTAAACATCAATTGCCTTATGTCCAAATCTCGGTCCGTTAATAAATTTTTGCTCACCTTCTTTAATCCATTAACTGATTTTAAAATCATCAATTACCGAATTTTCGGTATAATTTTTTTTTTCTTCATTCAATCATTGTATTAAAACATTTGGATATTTAAAATCCTTACATTTCGATCATAGTCCCATGGATCGCAACCTTTACTTTTTCTTTCTCTCACTTGTATCATAAAGTTCGGTATTCGAATTTTAATACCATTCATATCCATATAAATATTCCTTGTATCATCATTCATAAATTAAACATATAATAATTTCTACCGTAACAACTATCCTGATCAATCACATTTCATAATTGAACTTCTAACATATTCAGATTCAAATTATATATACATACAATTCATCACAGTAAATTAACAAATTTCTCATATTGAATTATAATATTAATAATATAACAATCACGTTTTCTACCTTCTAGGCAATTCATCTCTAACATAATCCAATATTCTTGAATTCCATTTCTTTCCTGCAAAAATGTTTATTAAGCAAGTAATGAGCACAATGGCTCAGCAAGTTCAACAATTATACTTCACGTAGCACAAACTTTATCATGCTTGGTGTGTGTCATACATCATGTGCTTTTACTATAGCAATATATCTCATATCGTTGTACAAAGAACACATTGTGGTCATATTAAACACGTATCACATAATTTGTATGCATTTAAAACAAGAATTACATATCATAATAGTTCAACATTTAACATAAAAGGGATTGAGGAACTTTCCTGGCGTCCCGTTATTTAAATTGTTAGCTCAAACCCTTAACTCGATCAACCTATGATCATAAAATAATCAAGTAATAATTATTTATCTCTTTATGATATTAATTTACTTAATTAATATCATCTCTGGACCAATTATTAATTTATATAGTTAATTATATTAACCTCGTCCCTTAAATATTAATATAACTTAATATCAACTCCTTCACTTCGGACAACCCGGCTCATCGGACAAATTTTAACATATCTGGTTGTCCCAAAAATTTTATTTAATCATAATTTGTCATCATCTCTGTACGGATTTAATTTACCAATTAAATCCTTTTACATACCTTAATTTACATAAAATAATAATTAATTTATACAACCTTGATAATTTTATCAATTAAATTCTCATTTAATATTATTAAGAAAATCCTGAAAATTCGGATCCTCACAGTTATAATGACAAACTCAAGAAAATCGTGTTATTTTATATTTTTTCTATTTTATAAAAAATAAAATAAGTTTTAATATTATTTATAGTAGACTCAACATAAATAAGTATAATAAGTGTTTTTTTCTTAAACTTGAACCCTACTTTTGAAGGCATATTAGTTCTTATGACATATTTAATATAATTTTTTTTTATTACTTTTAAACTTTTTTCGGTAGTCAAAATTTATGGTAATATCTTATTAGCTATAGTGGACTCAACATAAATAAGTATAATAAGTGTTTTTTTCTTAAACCAGTGAACCTTACTTTTGAGGGTATATTAGTTCTTATGACATATTTAATATAATTTTTTTTTATTACATTTAAACATTTTTCGGTAGACAAATTTTTTGGTAATATCTTATTAGCTATAGTGGACTCAACATAAATACGTATAATAAGTGTTTTTTTCTTAAACTAGTGAACCCTACTTTTGAGGGTATATTAGTTCTTATAACATATTTAATAGATTTTTTTTTATTACTTTTAAACAAAGCAACAGTTTCTCGATTAATTTCTGCAGCCTAGTATAAAAGTTTGAGCACAAAGTGTTTTTCATTAAATTTTTTAATATAATTTTTTTATTTTTGAAATGCGTAGTTATTAGTTAAAATAAGAGTATTTATTATTATATTATACTTTTTTGTCACTGAAGAATATCACACTACTTAAAAAGAATGACACTCTGAAATTATTACATTTCCTGAAATTGGTTATTCTTTCTAAAAATTCTATTTACAAGATTTTTTTTTCTTATTTTTGCCATGTGTAATCCTAGTGCAGTGATATACTAAAACTGGCAGGAGTGTCTTTATATAATATTTTACGGAGACAGATAAACTAAACTATTCTAAAAAATTCTGTATTCTAGTAATTTGTTTGGTGTAGTAAGATAATTTTTGTGCGATGATAAATTTTTATCGATACTAGATATGAGTAGTGATGAAAGTGCAAATTGAATGACTATCCCGAATTAGAAAAACATTGATTACTTAATTAAAAATTGAGGGGTAAGTTACTAATTCTATACTGAGGAATATTTCACACGTCACTATTGACTTGGTCACATTCCGTTATTTGATTTTAATGATAATATTATCTTTGTACTAAAATCTTGAAATTGTATGATAAGATATATGCAGCAAGTTAAAATGTGCAATGCACCAAATTGGATTAAGCATTTTCCTACAACAATCAACAAGATTTATGCAACAAGCTGTATTGCCGAACCGGATACAAGGCTAGATGAAACTAAAAACTAGACTGGCATACAACATCCTTGTTAGAAAACTTATTTTAATATATCCCTTCAGTAGATGGGAAAGAAATTCACATAGCAAGGACCAATCTTCAGAATACTCTTTGTAGAGGAATTAGTACATGGAAGGAAAAGAAATTTCTGTCTGTAGGAAAGGGAAGCCATCTTTCTCTCATTTTATGTTGTCACGCTGAGCACAACATCCAGAAAGGAAAATAAGGGGGATGCCCTTTTTTAAATGTTCAACAAATATTTCATGGTAAGAGTTCTTTCAATTTTACAATCTAATTCACAGCGGAGGGAGAAGTTATAGGCAACAGACAAAGTTTAGGGTCGACGGACTCAACGTTGCCAATGAGTCAATAACAACGGAAGTATTGTTGATGGACATGCCGTCGAGATTGAGTCCTTTTTTAAAGCCCTAACCACGACGACAACGAGTCTTGTTGTTTTCTCCTTCTCCCGATTTTGGTTTTTCCCTCTCAATTTGTCGATCCCAGTCTCCCATTTAGCTCCTCCGCCTAGTCCTTCCTCCTTGCTCTTCCTTTGCCTCCAGGTCTTCCTTATCTCCCTTCTCTTGTTCATATCCTCCTCCCCTCCTTCTTCTGCTTCTTCTTCCAGGCCCCTCCTATAGTGCGCCTCCATTACCGACCCAAAGGTATATGATTTTCCATAGTTTGTACTTATTTTGTATTTGTTCAGTTCATTCTCCAATTATGTCTCCTTAATTCTCCAATTATCTATTCCAATCATTGATTAGGGAGGTGAAGAACAAATTAGCTACCGCACTGCTCATACCGAAATAATATTCAGGTAACTTCTTTTTTTGCTGTGTACTACAAGTAACTTTAAAGCCCTAATATCTAAGTTTAGTCACGTGTTTGGTTCAATAATAGATTGTGTGTGTGTAATTTTAGTCAATTGTACTGCATTTGGAATTTTTGAATTTTCCAGTGCAAATCCTAATTTCTGATTTGAACCGTAAGTAGTGACATCAAATTGGCTAGCATTTGAAGTGTCAGATTATGATAAAGTAATCTAGCATTCACAATTTTTAGCTATATTTAAGTTTCATGAAATTGAAATGCTATTAGTCATTTTTATGAGGATTTCTAATTTTGATTAGTCATATAAATTATTAGGCATCTTACTAATTTGTATAATGTGAAGCTAAAAAGGGAAAAAAATATAAATAGAGACTACCTCAATTTCTTGAATCTTCGAAGTTGATTTTAATTTTTGCCAGGTTCCAGCGCTCTTTAGAGTGCCTAGAATCCATTTTCTTTGTATAATGAAGATTAGGTCTTTTTAAGTTTTTATAATTTCTAGTAGTTTTGAGATGGTTGGTAAGATAACACTACAAAAAAGTGGGTTATTGGCGATGGAGTCAATGCCGACAACATAAATCTCGTCGATAATAAGGTCAATGACGACTGAACATGCATAGACCATAGTTCTTATTTTTCATCATAAAGAAATCAAACATATGTAATTGCTTTCTAGTGGCATATATGTGCTTTATATGCATACATAAAACATAGATAAAATTATTTCCAGGTTTGATTTGATTTTTACTTTTATTTTTATTTTTTATGTCATATATAACATTAGTGATGACATTGAAGCACACTTGCTAGGGTTTTGCTGTGTACTTGGGTTTCTTATTTGGGATTATGTTTTGTCGAACTATGTGTACCTTTTTAAAAAAATAATCCCACTGTTCCAAAATTTTAGAGCACAATGATGTGCAAAATGTAAAACAAATGCTCTTATATTTTGTATTTTGGAATGAAAAGGATAAAACTAACAACAATAAAAAGTAAATAATAATATGAGAAAGTTACATTAACAATGGACAAGTGTAATGGGTTTTAATAAATTATTTAAGTTGGTTAAGTACTTTGTTATATAATTACACATTGTTCTTTATTTTAGTTGATTGAGTTATATTTTATTTAATTACATATTGTTCTTTATTTTTTAGGACAAGATGTTAACAATTTACAGTTTTGTGGAGTCCATATTCATATAGTTTAGGAATCTTAAAAACATGTTCTACATTCACTTAGTAGGTGTGAATCTCGAAAATTCCTCATTTTGGGACTGTTCTTGAATGTTTCGATTCCACTTAGGTTGGTGTTAACAACTTGAGCATGTCATTAAATTTTGAAAGTTTTTGATCAATACATATCTCTTGTTGTTCTTCGGGTGTATATTTAGACTACGATGTATTAGTCTATTTGGAATATGCATGTGAATGTTATTTCTCTATTATAAGATTTGATGATGTGTTTTAAAAGATAAATGAATCAATGTGCAATTATGTCTGCATTAATGAAAGATGTAAAGTCCTTAATAGTTAATAGACATTATGTTCTAAGGACTTAGATTGACAATGTCAAATTTGTTAAGTTGATCTCATATGAGTTAATAGCATTGCACAGTCCTTCAAAAGATCACTATGTACAAGGACTATGTATAGAAAGATCAAACTTGTTAGGTTGATCTTAAATTGTAATAGATAGGCCTGATCGACCGAAAAGAACAACAGTCTGGCAAGAGAGTTAAAGCAAGAATCGTAGACTACACTCACGATCGTAGAGTCTGCAAGCCATCAGCATAGCCAGTCATACGCTCACATTTCCAAAGCAGAATCATAGAGTGTCTACTTAAAGATCATCAGTATGAAAACCCTGAATGATCGGCAAGCAAACAGAAGATCCAAGCACCAACTCCATCAGCAAAAACTGATTGAGAAGTGAAGAGTCATTCAGATAGAAGTCTTATGAAATCACTCAAAGGAAGATCGTAGAGTCTTCTAGGAAGATCGTAGAGTCTGCCAGGTAAACGCAGAATAAGGCTCGGATAATCAAAGACCCCTATCGGCAGATCGTAGAGTTGTCTCAGCATTGTAGAGCTAACTCTCGGGATCATAAAGTCCTTATAGACAGTCACTTTACGATTATCTTAATCTTGTCTACGAACCAAGCAGAGTCAAAGAGCAACCTCTACATAAGTTTTCAGAATCATGACATCAATTTTCATAAGGATTATTCAGAAGGCTGTCCTTGAGCTGTCAAACAAACTGAACGAAGATTTCGTACATCTATAGCATCTAGCCTTAACTGAGATCGTAGAGTAGTTCAAAACATAACTCTACGATTGCACTACGACTTACACCACAAGTCCGATCAAAAAATTGCAAAGCTAAGTCGTAGAATGATAAAGCAAGCTCAGAAGTACAACGTTCAAGCAATCGAGCTGAAGATTTTCAAATGCTACATGTTGTAAACAACCTTTGATTATACAAGCAGAGAATGCAACTGAAGTTCGTAGAGCAATCCTCTACAATAAAGAACTGGCACCTGAAGGTTCATAGAGCAGTCCTCTATGACATATAGAACCAAGCAGTTCGAGCGAGCCTGAAGTTCATAGAGCATTCATCTATAATAAGAAATCATAGAGCATATCGTCAGGACCGCAAGGCTCGGATAAAATCGTAGAGTTAGTAAAGTCAATCACTCTCTGATCTACACAGAAGCCTACGACGGACAAGATCGTAGAGCTACATAGCAGAACCAGCAGATGACTCAACGATCAGAAGCCTACGACAGACAAGATCGTAGAGCTACATAGCAGAACAAGAAGATGACTCAACGATCAGAAGCAAGAAGTTACAACTGGATTGATCGTCGAGTACTTAAGTGCCAACAAGGATTGAAGACATCGAAACACTTAAGTCAGTAATCTCAAAATGAGTTGTTAATTACTTCAGAAACATCCACGTCAACACTTCTATGGCATCTGCTATAGAATATATCAGAAATGTCAGAATCCTGACTTATGCGTGCTGAGTGTCAGAGCAAAGACTTCTAGTATCATGCATCAGGCTCAAGAAATCAGAAGACTGTGTCTCAACTGTCATATTCTTTAAAAGACTTGTCCATTCTATGAAGACTGGGAAGAACCCAACACTGACATCTTTCTCCAGGGTTAAAGAAGACAAATCAACAAGTCAGAGTCTGCAGAGCACTAACACTCTGACTAAATGAATAAAGTATTCAGAAAGAAGTCTGAAACAAAACATGCTTCAACAGAAGGATTTGCTACAGGAAGATTTGTAACAGGGAGATCTGCAACGGAAAGATAATTCAAAGATCTACAAAAAGAGCAAATCGGGAAAAAGAGACATGGGTGAATAAGCAAGAACAATATATACACGACCGAATCTGTTGAGAAGCTTCACCAAGAAAAATGAAAAATGCCGAAGGGCTGGCATATGAGCTAAGAATTGAAGGATCAAAGAAGCCAAGAACACTTTGAGAAAAGAGGAGTACAAAATGAAATTCTGTGGGAAATACAAGCTAAGTGTTCAACACAACTGCTGAGCAAAAAACTTATCGAAAGAAATCAGCAGTACATTTCGGGTGATCATGGATAGTTGCTGAATACAGAAAGAAGAAGAACATCAACGACAAAATATCAGCAGCACTCAAAGGTTGATCACAAGAAGCTGCTAAGTACCTAAAGATGGAGAAGAGCAAATGTTCTACTTAGCAGCACAACTCAACAAACAAACAACTCAAGTCCATTGGACTTAATGAGGGTCATAGTGTCTCGGCATGGAGAACTAAAGAAATCAAGTCCGCTGGACTTGTTGAGTACCGAAGGGTACAAGAGATTCTAAGTCTGCTTGGCTTAGTCTACAGTCCCAAAGTTACTGACTTTGATGAGGGCAAGAGTGTCCTAGTCTTAATGTGACTAAATGAACCAAGTCTGTTGGATTTGATGAGGGCGAGAGTGTCCTAGTCCGGAGGACTAAACCTTAATGGATTTCCTACTTGTCAAAGTAGAAGAGTGGAGTAGGAGTTGTTCAATCTCTGAACCACTTAAATCTCTTGTGTCATTTACTTTATGTCTTTTACATTTTGCACAATAACTGCTATATCTGCTATTACCCATACTGTAGATTAACACTCTGAAATGACTCATATATCTTTAAGGTTTTTTTTTTATAAAAAGTATAATCCGCTGTGCCTGAATTGATCCCATCATTCATAACTAATATACTTTCGTTATAAAAGAAAAAGAAAATAATTTTAATGATCTATTCAACCCCCCCCCTTCTCAATCATTATTGTGTCCACGAGAACTAACAATTGGTATCAGAGAAAGTTCTCACAAATATGTTAAAGCCTACGCTTTGAGTTGATCCATGACACAAAATTAGATTAGTGCTAAATCTCGATATTGGGTATAAAAGACAAAATGAATTTAAGCTCACAAGTTGAAAATTGTTTATGCAGGAAATCCAATGAATAAGCTGCCTAAGGCCATCTATGCTTAACCATGTGCTTAAAAGAATTATCTTCATCAGACAAATTGAGCATAGGGAAATCAGTAGATTAATGGAGGAAGAACACAGATGCAGCAAGAGTTATGAATCTTTCCATTCAAAAAGGAATCCATAATCAAAAAGTGTTTGAGAAGCTCTACAAATGATGAACTATGACATTCACTCCATCATCAACCGTCAAAACGATTAAATCTATGGACTTCTCAACTATGTATGACATGGCCCTTCTCAACAACCTAAACCTGAGGTTAAAAATCAAGTTAATCCAGGAATAAGGGATTCTGTCCACATCACAAAGATTTTGGTCGATGCATCAATTTATGCAGCTATATGAAGAAATTAATGGTGTCCCATATAAAAACCGGAAGGACTGCAAGTCATTGCAATAGCAGCTATATGCTTCATCAATATCAGAACCACTGTTTGTCAAGTGATTGACAACAGTGAGGTATTTTATCCTATCTCCTCCAAGTACTGAAATTATCAATTGTAAAGATTGTATTGCATGACAAGTTGTTTATATTATTTATCTTCATTTCTTAGGATTCTGTAAAGGAATCATTATCCTCCTAAAATACTCTCGTTAAACCATGTCATATCATTTATTAAATATTATTTGTACTCACGTGAGAGTTCTTTCATTTGATAAAGAAAAATTAGTTTTGAGATTGATTTTAACCTTCTTTATGTTTGAGGAAATCTCAAAGAATTATCATCAGCAAAATTCAGTCTGTTTTTCTCAAAATCCAAAGAGGTATCAATGATTAGTATTTATCCTACCTTAATCTTCTTTCGAATTTTGCTTTCGACTCATTTGTCAATAATCTGAGTTCTTGATAAATCGTAGAGTATGGTTATATCTATTATTGTACTCTGAAGGATCGTAGAGACTGATCAACTCTACGAGCCATTGAAGCACAATACATAGAACTGATTATCACTCCACTAAAGTTCAAAAACTTAGTACTTCATGAAAATGGTTTATCAATCTTAAACCTCTCACACACATACTCATATAGCATAAAATAACTGACATCATTAATTCACTACTATGCACATTGAGAATTCAAAGTATGATAATGTTAGATACTTAAAATTACTAACCTCACAGGACCAAAATAAGTGTGGGTACCAAGTTAGAAAATTTAACCTGCAGGTGTCTTGACTGATCCTAAGACCACTCAAAGAGGAATTAGATTAAAGAGAAATGCAAGGACAAGGTTCTTATCAAAGTGCGAGTCAACTCTACTATCACAGAAAGCTGAGAATGCAAAGCCTACGATCATAGTATCAGAAAAAGAGATTTTAGAAAAGCCAAATTTGAGGAGAACACTTTATAATTCATTGATGGAGAATCCAATCATAAGGTGGCAGTATCGAGTGTGGGGGAGCAACATTCCGTCAAGATTAGCAATGCACAGGGAAAAAGTCTAACAAGGTCAAACCAACACTACGATAGTAGCACCAGTCAAAGAATCATAGAGTAGACAGTACAAAGGAAAGTACTTTACGAACCAAAAATGAATGTTCACTAGAAGACCATCTACCTCGGAGATGAAAGCATTGACCATAGGGGAGCAATAATCAGAAACAAGTGAAGAAGTCATCAGAACCCATTAAACCTTCATCCCCAAATCGTAGAGTCTCTAAACTCTACGATTGATGACCAGATCAGTCATATTGCTCCAAATCATAGTCACTATGATCAACAACTAGATCGTAGAACATAATGTGTCTACGATCACACTTCACATAAACCACCCTTCCCTTGAACCTATCACAGCCAATTACCTGCTCACAGTACATGTCATACAGTGATTAACATTCCCTCTTTCATACTAAAGCAGTCTTTCCTCAGATAAAGCGCCTCAGAGACAAACCAAGCCCTAAGTTTTAAACTAAGAGGCATGCCCTCTCTGAGATTCCTTAACTCTGTTAAAAGACTGAATGATACATCATCTGTATTCCTTCTGAGCTCCAGATGTTAAAGGAAAAAGAAATTTTCTCCAACCAAAGTCGATATTCATCAAGGAATGATCCACCTGCTGTTTGAACATGAGAAAAGAACTGTGTAAAGAAATCTCAAGCATTCTGTATCATCAGAAATCACTAGTGACCAAAGTCTTTTCTAAGGATAATCGTAGAGTGAAAAACAAGTCACTCTACGAACTAACCAAGGTGTCTGTCAAACAGGGAAGTAATGTTCACGCTCTCCAAACTCAAGTGGGTTAGTTATGCATCAGTTATGATAAATGCAAAAGTGAAGACCACGTCCTGCAAATGAATATCCGACATGTGTCTTCTAAAAACTTACGAGGGAACTGATATAAGCAAAAATTCCAAATTGACGATTGTCCTTTCCCATCAGTTATCAGTATCCATTTCTCAAAACCGTGCAAACTCATCCTGTACCAAAACCATTGTTGAAACCCAGAAACTCTTCAAACCCTAAACACAAAAGATACTAGAAATCTATATACATCTCGATCACACCCCAGTTACTCACTGAAACCTTCATTTGACCAAACACCCAATTTACAAAATCATTGTTATGGAAAACTGTCAAGTTATTTCCGGCATCCAACTCGGCTTTGATAAGTTTGAGTCTTCTGAAAAGAAATTCAAGGATATTCTTACAATAGTGCAGGAAGCTGGGTTCTCAAAATGTTTGGGGGCAAACACCAAGGTCTACTCTGTTATGGTAAAAGAGTTCTATCAGAACGCAGTAGTAAACGATGATGAGTTTGTTTCAAAAGTTAGAGGAGAAAAACTCAAGATAAATGATACCGAAATCAACAAATGTCTGGGAATCACCATTGAAGATTCATCGTCTCTCGAAATAATAGATACAGTTGTAGAAATGAGGTTGATGAGGTATGTGAAGAATCCACAACTTAAAGGTATGAAGAAAAAGGAGTTTCCAGAAGAGTTTGAGTTCCTGGCGGAGATAGTAGGCAAATGTATCTTATGCAAAGACACCGCTCATGACACGGTAAGTGATCCTCAACTAAGAATCATGTTTGCCATTGTCATGAAGAAGAACATAAACTTTGGTGCGATACTATATGACTGGTTAGTCAAGGAAGTTGAGAAAATAAAGGCTCCAGGGAAACCAATCTCAAAAGTATTCCATGGAAGATTCTTGAGCATCATCCTGAAGCGGATACTGCAAAATAAGATTAGGGATGATGAGGGAGAGGCTTTGAATGTCCACAAGGTTTTGTCTCCTAAACTGTTTGACAACTGGAAGAAGAATCCCATGGAAAATAAGAGGTTAAGGATGACTAGCAGCAACAAGAAAGATTCAAAGGAAAGCAAAGGAAAAAGGAAAGCTTGTTCAAGTAAAGATGATTCATCTGATGAGTCTCTATCATTTGGATTCATTCCACCAAAATCATCCCTCAAGAAGTTGAAAGCTGAGAAGATCAAGCCAGCAAAAAGACAAAGCGCTCGTCTTCAACAAATGATGAAATTCCCAGGGAATAAAAATGCAGGAGGTGTTTCACCTAACTTCATTGATCTCAGTGATGAAAGTGAGGAGGTACCTGTTGAATAAGATATGACTTCAAGTGAGTCAAAATCTGGAAGTAAAGAAATGTTTACTGAAGAAACAATTGCTGAATTAAGAGAAGAAGATGTGAGTGAAACATTGAGAAATAAAGAACAGTTAGAAGAAACAGCTGCTGAACCGGTCAAAACTTCAAAGGAATCAGTTTCTAAAGCTAAAGACTCTGACAAATGGAAAGGAAAGGAAGCAACATTCGAAGATAAAGCTCAAAAAGACTCGAGCTCTGAAAATGCTGAGTCAAAAAGTCTTGATCATCATGTTCTAGGAGCCTCATCATCAAGTATTCGAAGGAGGATTATACTGGAAGCAGTTGAAAAGCCAGGGGCTATGTTGCCAAACAAATGGATTGATCATGGCAATGGTCAAATCAGAGTAGCTTCAATAACCATGGAAGATTTACTGAGCAAGTTTCAAGACATTGAGCTCGATTGATCTAGTTTTATATGACCATAAGGGTCAGGAGTTAAGAAGGTTCTACCCTTGGATGCCCTGGTTAAAAACTATCTATTTCAGAGATACGAGCTTGATCAGTTGGTGTTATTCATACTTTCCCAATCTAAAGTTGGTTTCTCAAAACTTCCCGAGAGTTCAATCCTTTCCAAATCTGCTGATCAAACATCGTCAACATTTTAAAGTCTATCACCATGCAGAAAGTATATTCATTCCTTATTTACTGTTGGTAAATCAAGATGAAGGTCAGAAGAAAAATAGACTCGTGGAGTCAATGTAATATTCCGAACTTCCGAGAGAGTTGTAATCCGACTTTATGTGAATAAATAAAGCTTGAATTACATCTTATATGTGTTATGGAATCTTCGTTATTGCTTATTTATGTGTTTCGATTCAAGTATACAGCCTTAGCACGAAAAAGGAACATAAAAGTTTTTTCTTCAAAAATCTGAAAAGAAGATAAAACCTAAACCCTAAACCCTAGGGTCTAAACCCTAGGAATTCTAACCTAAGCTCCCGAGCGAAACGTGTACGTCAGAATGACATTCTGTTTCAAGATTCAACCTTCCCACAATTTGAAAACACGTAACAGTCAATAATAGTTTTTCTCGAAAAACGTGTAAAAGCACTATTCACGAGGTGACGTTTTTCATTCGTTTGACTGTTTCTTTCATCTGTAGGACTTCTTACTTTTCACAATATAGTGATAATATGAGGTTTAGATGTCAGGGAATCAATAAAATTTTCTTGGGAAAAAGACGAAAAAGACACGATTTACGAGAAAACGTTTGTCGTCTTTTTGAACGTTCTTTTCAACGTTTGGACTTTTTCCATTTCACGATATAGCATTTATACGGGGAATAGATACCAGGGAGCCACTGATATTTTTCCCAAAATAAAACATAAAACGCTCTTCAAACGAAAACGCTTTCTATTTTTGAACGTTCCGTTGAAGAATATTGTGTTTGTATTAGACCACCGATGCTTAATATGCAATAAAAGTTTTTGTAAAGAAAATCTAATTTTAGGGGTTGAGAAAACCTAATCCTAAGGGTTGAACCCTAAGGGTTAGAAACCCTAGAGAGCACTATTCATAAATACGAAAAGAATACAAAAATTATACGAAAATAATACGAAAATAATACGATAAGAATACGAAAATTATATGAAAATAATACGAAAATAATACGATAATAATACGAAAATTATACGGTATAAATACGAAAAAGTCAACTGTGAATAGTAAAAGTCAACTATACTAATTAGTATACTAATCAAGATTAAGGCTAAACTAAGTAAGTTTGATTAGTTAAAATGATTCACTAATCAACCAATCACATGTTAGCTTAATTAAGGACTAAACTAACCTTGACCAATCATGGTTAAGCAAAGAAAAACAAGTTAGATTAACTAAACTAGATAAAGAAACACTAGTTACACTAACTAATTATCAACTAAATCCATGTAAAATTAAGTTAACCAATCAAAATCCAAGCTAGCTATCCATGTGATTAGTTTTTGACCAATGAGCACAAAGTAAAGCAAGATGGAATCTAGGCCATTGGATCAAAATGTCCAGCCATTTTGTGCTTTTAATGAGGTGTCCTAAGTTCTTAAATATGTGTCCAAGTCCCTATGTAAACTAATAATAACTTCAAGGACTAAAAGTGTAATTAAAGAAACTTGACTTTTCCTATAAATAGCAAGCTTAGTTCACTTGATTCACCATTCATTTTCAAAGCTCAAAAATCAAGTATCAAAGCTATACATATATTGAGAGAGAGTTCTAGTGAGTTACTATCTTAGATATTGCAAAGAAATAGTTAAAGCTTGCAAACACCAAAGGTACAATCTCTTATAGTTTTTATGTTCGTTTTTTTCTTTCATCTTAAATTTTCAAAAGCTCAAGAACGCGAGTCGTAGCCATGTACGATTGTCGTTCTCCGTGTTCTTCACGTGTTCTTGAGCCTTTCTACATTTTGTAGTAGTTATAATGTCGAAATTCAATTCATAGTTTAAAGCTTAATGAACATACGTAGTGGTCATGTACGGTTCATCCGTTCTCCGCGTTTGCGTATGTTCTTGAGCATTTTTATAAATTGTTTTAATCAATTATGTAAGCCGTTATAATGACCAATTTTTGTCAACTATAAAGTGTTATAATCACTTATGTAAGCAGTTATAATGCTCAAATTATTTCATGTACGAAAACCAAAAGCTCAAGAACATAGTCGTTACTATGTACGGTTTAACCGTTCTTCGTGTTCTTCGTATGTTCTTGAGCAAAAGTCATGAATCTTTCTATGAGAAGGTTTGTGATTTGTTATTTTTATGTTATAAAGTGATATTGAGTCTTACAACATGATTTCATAAAGAGTTAAAGCAAGCGGTACCATGTTTCACATGGTTAACCCTAAAAATATTGTTCAATGTAAGCATACTGACCTTTTTGCTAAAATTACGAAATTTTAAAGTCCGAATCTGCCTTAGTAACCTAAATGAAAGTTGTAGATCATGAAATTATAAGCAATTTAGACTCAAAATCCACTTTAAAATGTTTCCGGATGACAAAGTTATGGCAGTTACCGGAAAGGATGTCAAAGCTGAAAATTTTAAGGGGCTTGCGGGTGGAAGCCCTAAATTTTGAGTTTTTGAGTTAGCCAAGTTTTCTAAAAATTCTACCAATGCAAATAGTCTAGTTTAGTGATAAAAACACGTATAGAATGAAAAAATTCGATAAACTAACATTCGGTACGCGAAACCCTTTGTATAGGCGCTTAAAACGATTACCGGGAAACCCTAAATTGTGCTAAAGGCAAGTTTTCTATCCTTAAACTTTGTTTACTTGCTTTCTATGTGATTTATACATTTTGTGTATGCAACGTGTTATAAATCTTTGATACGAGAGTTATTGCTTTTTGTTTCGGCATAACTTGCAAAATGAAATGATTATTCGTGATATATTCGAATCATGCTTTATTATATCAAACCAAGTCGTCTTGGGGCGATCCTGACATGTGAAGTAAACTGAGATGAACAAATATGTATTACTGTTCTTGATCTGTCCAGTGTATTGTATGTTATGCATAACATAGGATGTCGTTAGGTTGATCCCCTTTCTATATCCACTGTAGAAGGTTCTAAGTCGAAAGACAAAGAACAGTTCAAGGTCTAACCACCACTCAGTCTTGCTATGTTAAAACATTTGTAAATATCAATTTTTATTCCATGAGCCCTTACAATCCTTATCAGTGTGAGTTCACTTATATGTTATGTGTTTAAGACTTGCTGAGCATTTTAGCTCACCCTTGCATATAAACCTAATGTGCAGACAAACCCGAGAGCTCCGGCTCGAAGAAGAAAGGAAAGAAGAAATGCGTAGACTAGTTTACTGCTTTCCTTAACTGTTCTTAACTGTAGTCATAATGACATTTTGTAATAAGAACAAGTTCAACACATGTAACCGAATATTATATAAATATTATCAAGTTTTATCACATTCTCTTGTTACGTCTTTACTTTGATTAAACTTAGAATTGTTAAAACTTAACATAGTATTAATAATGATCTATTTATCTGGATGAGGATCGGTAAATAACTTGTGAGTGCTGTACATCCGAGACAGAACTAAGCGATGTTGACTAGTCAAATCCATCGTTAAGGTTCCTCGGACCCAGGTATAACTCGTTATTACTATTCTGAATGTCGGATAAGTAGGATTATTAATATGAAGAGATATCACTATAAACAAATATGTTTCGAATGAGGGTTTTAACTATTTGGGTAATGTTCTGTACGGAAAGAGAATTTTGCACCGGACAAAGATACAACCATTTGTCACGGATAAAGATGCAAACATTTATCACGGGTGAAGATGCAAACATTCACCGCGAGATTCTCTGTTCCCAAGAGCCATCCTAATGATTTAATACCGTGGATGTTGAAACATGTAAAGTTATAGAATATCTAAATATTAAGGATAAAAAGGTTATGTTTGAGTATTAAGTCTCTTGTATCAATTATAAGGACTTGATATAAAATAATGAAAGATCTTTGGGAATTAGGATGAGAACTTTGTTTGAGAATAAAGGAAATCATCTATAAACCTATTGATTTAGCATTTGTAGTGAGCACCAAGTCATCTATAGTAAGTATAGTGATTTGGGGGCGTCACATGTTGGTATCAGAGCTGTAGATTATAGCTCTAAAGTAGCAAGTACTTTAGGATATAATCTGATCGTTTAAGTGAAATAGACTTGTGAAGAGTCTAATAGATAATTAACAGATGATAATAAACTTTAAATCTTAATTAATTAAAAGACATTATGTGAAAGAACTATACTAATTAAAGTCAATCTTGTTTTGTAGAAATGGCTGACATACACGAAGACAATGCTCAAGCCTTGGACTACGAAAGTGATCCGAGCGAGTATTCTAGTAGTGAATCTGAAGCAGAGGAGCCAAATCAGAACTTGGAACTACATGATGCCGGAGAGGCAAACCTAATAGAAGATGCAGATGTAATAGACTTACCAACTTACGATGAGATCATCGCCGAGTTGGAAGAGGATGCTGCTGAAATGATGGCCTATGGAGAAGCTCAAGAAGGGCGGGTGGAACAACTCCAAAATGAAAACCAGGCCAACATGAACAAGGCCAATGGTATTATGGAGGTACTAGAAAGGAGGTGGTTGGATGAAGCTGAAATAAGCTACCAACTACAGATGCAGCTAGAAGCTTCCCAAGAGGAAGTATACCTCCTGCGAGCAAATCGTGCTCGTATTAAATGAGCTTATGGTGCTTCTTATGCCAAGCTCGAGAAAAAAGTAATTAAATTCCCCTCACCAGCCAAAGATTTGGGGTTCAAAATTAATAGGTCTGTGGTACTTAGTATGATCCACAAGATCAAAAAGAAGGCTAGAAAGATCTAGTCAAGTAACGTGTAATAATTAGTATGTTGTAAATGTTTTGTTTAGCATTTCCCATTTTTATAAGGGATGCTAATAGTCGTTAAGTAATTCAGCTCATTCGGATAATGTACTATACAAATTTTATTTATATAAGAAGTTTGTTTAAGAAATATGTCTTACACTTTTTAATGCTTTCATATTTACACGTATGTTTCATTTTATTTAGAAAATGGCACCACCAAGACCAAGAACAAGGGCAACAGCAACAGCAAGTGTTAGTAACGAAAGGAATGTTCAGACTCCCGATCCTATGCAACAATTCCTTAATAGGCTAATAGGAGTCTTAGATAATAGAACTGAAAATAATGCCCCACCACCACCCCCGCAACCACAACCACAAATACCACAACCACAACCCCAACCACAGAAAGTCTTATTTAAAGACTTTAAAAATGTAAGTCCTCCCGAATTCAAAGGAACCGCTGAGCCTATAGAGGCTCAGTGCTGGATAAATGAAATAGAAAAAGCCTTTGACTTAGCAGAGGTTGCTGAGGATAAAAAGACTAAGTTTGCCACTTACCTTATGAAGGGGGAGGCAAACTTCTGGTGGGAGGTCACCCGAGCCCGTGCTGGGGAAGGTGTGGTTACGTGGGAAGCATTCAAGGAAATATTCTTTGAGAATTACTTCCCTCGAAGCTTGAAAAATAGAATGGAGGTACAATTTCTGAATTTAAAACAAGGGGACATGACTGTTCCCCAGTATGCCTCCAAGTTTAAAGAACTTGCTCGTTTCGCTCCAAATCAAGTAGATACGGAGGAACGAAAGGCAAGAAGGTTTGAGGAGGGTTTAAAACCCTGGATTCATGGTAAAGTAGCTGTCTTACAAATAGATAGTTATGCCCATCTTCTAGAAAAGGCTATCATTGCTGAAGGCAGTAGTGACGCCATCACAAAATTTAATAAGGAAAGGAATAATAATAAAGGAGGGAATGAAGGGGGGAAAAATAATAAGGGAGGAAATGGGGGAGGAAATAATAATAATAATAAAAGAAGGTTTAATGGCGGAAACTCCCAACAAGGAGGGGAAAATAAAAAGAAAACATTCGAGCCATGTAAAAACTGCGGTAAACAACACGCAGGAGAGTGTCTAAAAGGGAAAAATGTTTGCTACAATTGCAAACAAGAGGGACACATAGCAACCACATGTCCTAGCCCAAGGAAAGACACATGTTTTCACTGTGGAGCCACGGGGCATCCAGCTAAGTTGTGCCCCAAAAAGGGAGGAAATGCCGTAGGGGACAATAGCAACAAATCTACCCCAACAACTAATCCAGGTCGTCCAACGGCAAGGACATTCAACATGACCGTGGGAGATGCTGTGGCATCACAGGATGTAGTGTCAGGTATCATTCCGATCAACACCATAAGTGCTTACGTGCTATTTGATTTGGGTGCTACTTGCTCTTTTATTTCCCATGAATTTGCTAGAAAACTAAACGTGCCTAGTGAATTATTAGAAAGTCCTTTAATGTTAGAGATTGCTAATAAAGAACAAATTCCTGTTAATAAAATCATAAAAGGTTGTTGCATAGTGATCAAGGGTCATGAGCTGAGAGTCGATCTTATTCCAATCCAATTAGGGGAATTTGATGTAATTCTAGGCATGGATTGGTTGACCAATCACCAAGCGATGATCGATTGTCAACAAAAGTCCGTTAAACTTCTTACAACGTCCAAGTCTACGGTAGTCTTCAACGGAAGTCAGTCACCAAGAAAATCCCGATGTCTAACTGCAAATCAAGCAAAGGGATTACTTCAGAAGGGTTGTCAGGGCTATTTGGCATATATCGTAGACACCCAACAGAAAGGGTTAGATATAGACCAAATACCAGTGGTTAGAGAGTTTCAGGATGTCTTTCCCAATGATCTACCCGGTCTTCCACCTGATAGGGAGATTGAGTTCGTTATTGATTTAGCTCCTGGAACTGCACCGGTTTCGAAGGCCCCATACAGAATGGCGCCTGTGGAATTGAAGGAGTTGATGGTACAATTACAAGAATTATTGGATAAGAAATACATTCAACTAAGTGTTTCTCCATGGGGAGCACCAGTGTTGTTTGTCAAGAAAAAGGATGGAACTTTAAGATTATGTGTTGATTATCGTGAACTCAATAAATTGACCATAAAGAATAAGTATCCATTACCTAGGATCGATGACTTGTTTGATCAACTCAAGGGAGCAGAGTATTTCTCTAAGATTGATCTACGGTCAGGTTACCATCAACTAAAAGTGAGAAAGGAAGATGTGCCGAAGACAGCATTTAGAACACGTTATGGACATTACGAATTTCTAGTAATGTCCTTTGGATTAACAAATGCACCGGCAGCATTCATGGACTTGATGAATAGGGTTTTTAGGTCTTGCTTAGACAAGTATGTTGTGGTGTTCATCGACGATATTCTTATATACTCGAAAACACTGGAAGAACATGCTATACACTTAAGAAGTGTACTAGAAACCTTACGAAAGGAACAACTCTATGCCAAATTTTCAAAATGTGAGTTCTGGCTAGAAAAAGTTCAGTTCTTAGGTCATGTGATTGACAAGAGTGGAGTTTCAGTGGATCCATCAAAGATAGAAGCAGTAATAAACTGGGAACAACCAAAGACCCCAACTGAAGTGAGAAGTTTCTTAGGTTTAGCGGGGTACTATAGACGTTTCATTCAAGATTTTTCAAAGATAGCAACCCCGTTAACTAACTTAACCAGGAAGACCGTGAAGTATGCTTGGACAGATAAATGTGAAAAGAGCTTTCAAGAGCTAAAGAAGAGGCTAAGTGAGGCACCAGTATTATCACTACCTGATAATAGTGGAGGTCTTGTAGTCTACAGTGATGCCTCACATAAAGGATTAGGTTGTGTTTTAATGCAACATGGCAAAGTAATAGCTTATGCTTCGCGACAGCTAAAGGATTATGAGTTAAGGTATCCTACTCACGATCTAGAATTAGCGGCGGTAGTATTTGCTTTGAAGATTTGGAGGCATTACTTGTACGGGGAGAAGTGTGAAATTTATACAGATCACAAGAGTTTAAAGTATATTTTTACACAACGAGAGTTGAATATGAGGCAAAGACGATGGTTGGAATTGATTAAGGATTATGATTGTGAAATCCTATATCATCCAGGAAAACCCAACGTAGTTGCAGATGCTTTGAGTAGGAAGAATCAAGAGAAGTTAAATGTATTAACAACTCAGGAGGAATTGATTAAAGAGTTCGCTAGACTCGACATAGAAGTGAGAGTTCCTTCAGTCTCGACAAGGAAATTGTTCATAATGGAAGATCACTCAACATTGTTGGGTAACATTAACAAAATCCAAGAGGAGGATGGAAATTATAGGAAGTTGAAAAAGTCAACAGAGGTTATAAACGGCAAATACAAGATGGACAAGGAGGGAATCATAAGATTTGAATCTAGAATTTGGATTCCTGCAGTTCAAGAACTCAAGGAAGAAATCATGTCAGGAGCACATAGTACTAAGTTTTCAGTACACCCAGGCAGTACCAAAATGTACAAAGACATAAGTCAACATTTCTGGTGGCCAAACATGAAAAGAGAGGTGGCTGAATTCGTTAGTAGGTGTTTGACATGTCAGCAAGTTAAAGCTGAGCATCAAAGACCAAGCGGATTGTTACAACCGTTAGAGATTCCAGAGTGGAAATGGGAGCATATTACAATGGATTTTGTAGTAGGCCTACCAACCACACAGAAGGGTCATGATGCCATTTGGGTAATAGTGGATAGACTAACCAAGTCAGCTCACTTTTTACCAATTAAGGTTAAGTTCACTTTGGACCGATTAGCAAAGCTATACATTAAGGAAGTTATCTCTAGACATGGCGTGCCAGTTTCAATTGTGTCAGATCGAGACCCAAGGTTCACATCGAACTTTTGGAAAAGTCTTCAAGAACATCTAGGCACACAATTGAGAATGAGTACTGCTTATCACCCGCAAACAGATGGTCAAAGTGAAAGGACTATCCAAACCTTGGAGGATATGCTGAGAGCTTGTATGATGGATTTTGAGGGAAGTTGGGAAGATCACTTACCTCTGGTAGAATTCTCTTACAACAATAGTTATCACGCTAGTATAAGAATGCCACCATATGAAGCCCTATATGGAAGGAAGTGTAGAACACCGATGTGTTGGGACGAAGTTGGTGAACGGAAGATGCTTGGGCCAGAATTGGTTCAACAAACAGCGGAGGTAGTTTGAACAATTCAACTGAGGTTACGAGCTGCTCAAGAAAGACAGAAGAGATATGTCGATCTACATCGACAAAAGAGAGACTTTGAAGTTGGTAGTCATGTTTTCCTAAAAGTATCTCCCTGGAAAGGAAATATTCGTTTTGGAAAGAAAGGGAAACTGAGTCCAAGGTTTATAGGACCATTCGAAATATTACGAAGAATAGATGAAGTAGCTTATGAAGTAGCCTTACCTCCAGAGCTGGAACATATACATAATGTATTTCATGTTTCAGTATTACGTCCCTATAAACCCGATTACAAACACGTCATCAGCTATGAACCCATTCAAATCGAGAAGAATCTAAGCTATGAAGAGATTCCTGTTAAAATTGTTGATAGGAAGGAATAAGTCTTGCGAAACAAGGTCATACCTTCAGTCAAGGTCATATGGAGAAATCAATCCATCGAAGAAGCAACGTGGGAATTAGAAGATAAAATGAAGATAGAATATATACATTTATTTTCTTAATTGTATAAGTTAATTTCGGGGACGAAATTCTTTTAAGGAGGGGTAAATGTAATATTCCGAACTTCCGAGAGAGTTGTAATCCGACTTTATGTGAATAAATAAAGCTTGAATTACATCTTATATGTGTTATGGAATCTTCGTTATTGCTTATTTATGTGTTTCGATTCAAGTATACAGCCTTAGCACGAAAAAGGAACATAAAAGTTTTTTCTTCAAAAATCTGAAAAGAAGATAAAACCTAAACCCTAAACCCTAGGGTCTAAACCCTAGGAATTCTAACCTAAGCTCCCGAGCGAAACGTGTACGTCAGAATGACATTCTGTTTCAAGATTCAACCTTCCCACAATTTGAAAACACGTAACAGTCAATAATAGTTTTTCTCGAAAAACGTGTAAAAGCACTATTCACGAGGTGACGTTTTTCATTCGTTTGACTGTTTCTTTCATCTGTAGGACTTCTTACTTTTCACAACATAGTGATAATATGAGGTTTATATGTCAGGGAATCAATAAAATTTTTTTGGGAAAAAGACGAAAAAGACACGATTTACGAGAAAACGTTTGTCGTCTTTTTGAACGTTCTTTTCAACGTTTGGACTTTTTCCATTTCACGATATAGTATTTATACGGGGAATAGATACCAGGGAGCCACTGATATTTTTCCCAAAATAAAACATAAAACGCTCTTCAAACGAAAACGCTTTCTATTTTTGAACGTTCCGTTGAAGAATATTGTGTTTGTATTAGACCACCGATGCTTAATATGCAATAAAAGTTTTTGTAAAGAAAACCTAATTTTAGGGTTTGAGAAAACCTAACCCTAAGGGTTGAACCCTAAGGGTTAGAAACCCTAGAGAGCACTATTCATAAATACGAAAAGAATACGAAAATTATACGAAAATAATACGATAAGAATACGAAAATTATATGAAAATAATACGAAAATAATACGATAATAATACGAAAATTATACGGTATAAATACGAAAAAGTCAAATGTGAATAGTAAAAGTCAACTATACTAATTAGTATACTAATCAAGATTAAGGCTAAACTAAGTAAGTTTGATTAGTTAAAATGATTCACTAATCAACCAATCACATGTTAGCTTAATTAAGGACTAAACTAACCTTGACCAATCATGGTTAAGCAAAGAAAAACAAGTTAGATTAACTAAACTAGATAAAGAAACACTAGTTACACTAACTAATTATCAACTAAATCCATGTAAAATTAAGTTAACCAATCAAAATCCAAGCTAGCTATCCATGTGATTAGTTTTTGACCAATGAGCACAAAGTAAAGCAAGATGGAATCTAGGCCATTGGATCAAAATGTCCAGCCATTTTGTGCTTTTAATGAGGTGTCCTAAGTTCTTAAATATGTGTCCAAGTCCCTATGTAAACTAATAATAACTTCAAGGACTAAAAGTGTAATTAAAGAAACTTGACTTTTCCTATAAATAGCAAGCTTAGTTCACTTGATTCACCATTCATTTTCAAAGCTCAAAAATCAAGTATCAAAGTTATACATATATTGAGAGAGAGTTCTAGTGAGTTACTATCTTGGATATTGCAAAGAAATAGTTAAAGCTTGCTAACACCAAAGGTACAATCTCTTATAGTTTTTATGTTCGTTTTTTTCTTTCGTCTTAAATTTTCAAAAGCTCAAGAACGCGAGTCGTAGCCATGTACGATTGTCGTTCTCCGTGTTCTTCACGTGTTCTTGAGCCTTTCTACATTTTGTAGTAGTTATAATGTCGAAATTCAATTCATAGTTTAAAGCTTAATGAACATACGTAGTGATCATGTACGGTTCATCCGTTCTCCGCGTTTGCGTATGTTCTTGAGCATTTTTATAAATTGTTTTAATCAATTATGTAAGCCGTTATAATGACCAATTTTTGTCAACTATAAAGTGTTATAATCACTTATGTAAGAAGTTATAATGCTCAAATTATTTCATGTACGAAAACCAAAAGCTCAAGAACATAGTCGTTACCATGTACGGTTTAACCGTTCTTCGTGTTCTTCGTATGTTCTTGAGCAAAAGTCATGAATCTTTCTATGAGAAGGTTTGTGATTTGTTATTTTTATGTTATAAAGTGATATTGAGTCTTACAACATGATTTCATAAAGAGTTAAAGCAAGCGGTACCATGTTTCACATGGTTAACCCAAAAAATATTGTTCAATGTAAGCATACTGACCTTTTTGCTAAAATTACGAAATTTTAAAGTCAGAATTTGCCTTAGTAACCTAAATGAAAGTTGTATATCATGAAATTATAAGCAATTTAGACTCAAAAATCACTTTAAAATGTTTCCGGGTGACAAAGTTATGGCAGTTACCGGAAAGGATGTCAAAGCTGAAAATTTTAAGGGGCTTGCGGGTGGAAGCCCTAAATTTTGAGTTTTTGAGTTAGCCAAGTTTTCTAAAAATTCTACCAATGCAAATAGTCTAGTTTAGTGATAAAAACACGTATAGAACGAAAAAATTCGATAAACTAACATTCGGTACGCGAAACCCTTTGTATAGGCGCTTAAAACGATTACCGGGAAACCCTAAATTGTGCTAAAGGCAAGTTTTCTATCCTTAAACTTTGTTTACTTGCTTTCTATGTGATTTATACATTTTGGGTATGCAACGTGTTATAAATCTTTGATACGAGAGTTATTGCTTTTTGTTTCGGCATAACTTGCAAAATGAAATGATTATTCGTGATATATTCGAATCATGCTTTATTATATCAAACCAAGTCGTCTTGGGGCGATCCTGACATGTGAAGTAAACTGAGATGAACAAATATGTATTACTGTTCTTGATCTGTCCAGTGTATTGTATGTTATGCATAACATAGGATGTCGTTAGGTTGATCCCCTTTCTATATCCACTGTAAAAGGTTCTAAGTCGAAAGACAAAGAACAGTTCAAGGTCTAACCACCACTCAGTCTTGCTATGTTAAAACATTTGTAAATATCAATTGTTATTCCATGAGCCCTTACAATCCTTATCAGTGTGAGTTCACTTATATGTTATGTGTTTAAGACTTGCTGAGCATTTTAGCTCACCCTTGCATATAAACCTAATGTGCAGACAAACCCGAGAGCTCCGGCTCGAAGAAGAAAGGAAAGAAGAAATGCGTAGACTAGTTTACTGCTTTTCTTAACTGTTCTTAATTGTTGTCATAATGACATTTTGTAATAAGAACAAGTTCAACACATGTAACCGAATATTATATAAATATTATCAAGTTTTATCACATTCTCTTGTTACGTCTTTACTTTGATTAAACTTAGAATTGTTAAAACTTAACATAGTATTAATAATGATCTATTTATCTGGATGAGGATCGGTAAATAACTTGTGAGTGCTGTACATCCGAGACAGAACTAAGCGATGTTGACTAGTCAAATCCATCGTTAAGGTTCCTCGGACCCAGGTATAACTCGTTATTACTATTCTGAATGTCGGATAAGTAGGATTATTAATATGAAGAGATATCACTATAAACAAATATGTTTCGAATGAGGGTTTTAACTATTTGGGTAATGTTCTGTACGGAAAGAGAATTTTGCACCGGACAAAGATACAACCATTTGTCACGGATAAAGATGCAAACATTTATCACGGGTGAAGATGCAAACATTCACCGCGAGATTCTCTGTTCCCAAGAGCCATCCTAATGATTTAATACCGTGGATGTTGAAACATGTAAAGTTATAGAATATCTAAATATTAAGGATAAAAAGGTTATGTTTGAGTATTAAGTCTCTTGTATCAATTATAAGGACTTGATATAAAATAATGAAAGATCTTTGGGAATTAGGATGAGAACTTTGTTTGAGAATAAAGGAAATCATCTATAAACCTATTGATTTAGCATTTGTAGTGAGCACCAAGTCATCTATAGTAAGTATAGTGATTTGGGGGCGTCACAGTCAATGGTCGTAAAACATCCTGACTCTACAACTGCAACAAATCAGTCTCTGCCAAGTATTACCACTAATATACCCTCTGATGTTCCTTCTTCATCGGACAATGATTTCTTTGATACAATCTCTGCTTTTGAGAATATCTTCAAGACTTCTACTACAGCAAAGGCTATCTCTGGAGCAGAAGAATTCCACAAGAAAATGCAAGCATCTTTTTTAGACATATCTCTCAAGCTCCTTCAACAAGATCAGACATATCAGAAGTCCTTAAAAAATCAACAGAAAGAAATCCTGAAACTTCGGAAGAACAATGAAGAATCTATTGTATCTCTTTCTGAGAAAATAGAAAATTTAAATCAATCTTTGTCTCAGACTATAGAGCTTACTCAGTAGGATATTAAGATTGAAGTTGGAAACACATCCTACCTGATCGAGCAGCTCATGGTAAATATCCAGCAGCTCTCCCAGAAAATTGATGACAAAAAGGGGGAGAAAAAGAGAAAGAGGATCAAGCAGAGACGAATGAAGCTAAAGGAAAAGATGAAGAAGAAGCAGAAAAGAGGAAAAGGAGATAAAGTCTTAAAAGCAAGAACTGAGGGGGAGCCAGAAGAAGACTTGTGCCAAAAGTCTTCAGCTGAGGGGGAGACATTAAGTCATGAGCAGCAACAACATGAAAATCATTTAGAAGGCATACAAGTACAAAGGAAGGTACATCTCAAACTGAACTAGTATGATCTGGATCCAGTATTAGGATATTGTGTAATCTATATTTAAGCTTTCATTAATGACATTCATATTTTCTGCTCTAGTAATACAGTAGCTCACTGTATCTTAAGATTCATTCATCAAATGCATAAGCATCTAGTATTGTTGTTTTGTCATCATCAAATAGGGGGAGATTATTTGGAATATGCATGTGAATGTTATTTCTCTATTATAAGATTTGATGATGTGTTTTAAAAGATAAATGAATCAATGTGCAATTATGTCTGCATTAATGAAAGATGTAAAGTCCTTAATAGTTAATAGACATTATGTTCTAAGGACTTAGATTGACAAGGTCAAATTTGTTAAGTTGATCTCATATAAGTTAATAGCATTGTACAGTCCTTCAAAAGATCACTATGTACAAGGACTATGTATAGAAAGATCAAACTTGTTAGGTTGATCTTAAATTGTAATAGATAGGCCTGATCGACCGAAAAGAACAACAGTCTGGCAAGAGAGTTAAAGCAAGAATCGTAGACTACACTCACGATCGTAGAGTCTGCAAGCCATCAGCATAGCCAGTCATACACTCACATTTCCAAAGCAGAATCATAGAGTGTCTACTTAAAGATCATCAGTATGAAAACCCTGAATGATCGGCAAGCAAACAGAAGATCCAAGCACCAACTCCATCAGCAAAGACTGATTGAGAAGTGAAGAGTCATTCAGATAGAAGTCTTATGAAATCACTCAAAGGAAGATCGTAGAGTCTTCTAGGAAGATCGTAGAGTCTGCCAGGTAAACGCATAATAAGGCTCGGATAATCAAAGAGTCCTATCGGCAGATTGTAGAGTTGTCTCAGCATTGTAGGGCTAACTCTCGGGATCATAGAGTCCTTATAGACAGTCACTTTACGATTATCTTAATCTTGTTTACGAACCAAGCAGAGTCAAAGAGCAACCTCTACATAAGTTTTCAGAATCATGACATCAATTTTCATAAGGATTATTCAGAAGGCTGTCCTTGAGCTGTCAAACAAACTGAACGAAGATCTCGTACATCTATAGCATCTAGCCTTAACTGAGATCGTAGAGTAGTTCAAAACATAACTCTACGATTGCACTACGACTTACACCACAAGTCCGATCAAAAAATTGCAAAGCTAAGTCGTAGAATGATAAAGCAAGCTCAGAAGTACAACGTTCAAGCAATCGAGCTGAAGATTTTCAAATGCTACATGTTGTAAACAACCTTTGATTATACAAGCAGAGAATGCAACTGAAGTTCGTAGAGCAGTCCTCTACAATAAAGAACTGGCACCTGAAGGTTCATAGAGCAGTCCTCTATGACATATAGAACCAAGCAGTTCGAGCCTGAAGTTCATAGAGCATTCATCTATGATAAGAAATCATCTGTTAAAGCTTAAACCAGATCATAGACTTATGCTCTATATACATAAAGCACAATGAAGATCACGAAGCATGAGAAGCATATCGTCAAGACCGCAAGGCTCGGATAAAATCATAGAGTTAGTAAAGTCAATCACTCTCTGATCTACACAGAAGCCTACGACAGACAAGATCGTAGAGCTACATAGCAGAACCAGCAGATGACTCAACGATCAGAAGCCTACGACAGACAAGATCGTAGAGCTACATAGCAGAACCAGCAGATGACTCAACGATCAAAAGAAAGAAGTTACAACTGGATTGATCATCGAGTACTTAAGTGCCAACAAGGATTGAAGACATCGAAACACTTAAGTCAGTAATCTCAAAATGAGTTGTTAATTACTTCAGAAACATCCACGTCAACACTTCTATGGCATCTGCTATAGAATATATCAGAAATGTCAGAATCCTGACTTATGCGTGCTGAGTGTCAGAGCAAAGACTTCTAGTATCATGCATCAGGTTAAAGAAATCAGAAGACTGTGTCTCAACTGTCATATTCTTTAAAAGACTTGTCCATTCTATGAAGACTGGGAAGAACCCAACACTGACATCTTTCTCCAGGGTTAAAGAAGACAAATCAACAAGTCAGAGTCTGCAGAGCACTAACACTCTGACTAAATGAATAAAGTATTCAGAAAGAAGTCTGAAACAAAACATGCTTCAACAGAAGGATTTGCTACAGGAAGATTTGTAACAGGGAGATCTGCAACGGAAAGATAATTCAAAGATCTACAAAAAGAGCAAATCGGGAAAACGAGACACGGGTGAATAAGCAAGAACAATATATACACGACCGAATCTGTTGAGAAGCTTCACCAAAAAAAACGAAAAATGCCGAAGGACTGACATATGAGCTAAGAATCGAAGGATCAAAGAAGCCAAGAACACTTTGAGAAAAGAGGAGTGCATAATAAAATTCTGTGTGAAATACAAGCTAAGTGTTCAACACAACTGCTGAGCAAAAAGCTCATCGAAAGAACTCAGCAGTACATTTTGGGTGATCATGGGTAGTTACTGAATACAGAAAGAAGAAGAATATCAACGACAAAATATCAGCAGCACTCAAAGGTTGATCACAAGAAGCTGCTAAGTACCTAAAGATGGAGAAGAGCAAATGTTCTACTTAGCAGCACAACTCAACAAACAAACAACTCAAGTCCATTGGGCTTAATGAGGGTCATAGTGTCTCGACATGCAGAACTAAAGAAATCAAGTCCGCTGGACTTGTTGAGTACCGAAGGGTACAAGAGATTCTAAGTCTGCTTGGCTTAGTCTACAGTCCCAAAGCTACTGGCTTTGATGAGGGCAAGAGTGTCCTAGTCTTAATGTGATTAAAGGAACCAAGTCTGTTGGATTTGATGAGGGCAAGAGTGTCCTAGTCCGGAGGACTAAACCTTAATGGATTTCTTACTTGTCAAAGTAGAAGAGTGGAGTAGGAGTTTTTCAGTCTCTGAACCACTTAAATCTCTTGTGTCATTTACTTTATGTCTTTTACATTTTGCACAATAACTGCTATATCTGCTATTACCCATACTGTAGATTAACACTCTGAAATGACTCATATATCTTTAAGGGTTTTTTTTTTATAAAAAGTATAATCCGCTGTGCCTGAATTGATCCCATCATTCATAACTAATATACTTTCGTTATAAAAGAAAAAGAAAATAATTTTAATGATCTATTCAACCCCCCCCCCCCCTTCTAGATCATTATTGTGTCCATGAGAACTAACATAGTCTATTTCGTGCACTTGAAGACCAATGAGAGGTGCTGCCAAAATTTCTTAAAATTTAAAGATGTGTTCAAGTTGTTGGCATCAGTGGGGCGATGCATTCGGGAATGGGATAGAAGCCTGACCCGTTAGAGTGGTAGATGAAGTTAGAAAACTTATATGCACGCATATACATTAACACTGTTGCTTGATTGTGGATTGATTTTTCATATATATATATAGAAGACCGCAGTAGAAGATGTCTGTTGATCGAAGTTGGATGAAGCGTAGGTTAGCCACCGATAAGAGTTGACTTAGCTCTGAGTACCGTAGTGGGGTTGAACAATTTCTCAATTTTGCATTTGAGCAAGTCAGCGGCGATGAGATTAGATGTCCTTGTAGGAGATGTATAAATGAAGTGTGGAATAAAATGAGTGATGTCATTTGCGACCTATTTGCGTATGGGTTTAAGCAGGGATATAACACGTAGATCTATCATGGGGAAACCTGGTTACATGAACGTGAATTTGAACTGGCATTCAAAACTAACGAAACCTATGACTGTACTAACATGATAGTCGAAGTTGTTGGTTCATTCTTTCAGTAGAATACAAATAGGGATGATGGTAGCATTGAGCAAGATCCGAATGATGGGGCTAAGGGTTTCTATCAATTCTTGTAGGAATTAGTGACACCACTATATGATGGACACGAGAAGCACACGGTTTTATCCGCAGTGACTAAGCTTTTACGCTTTAAAAATGAGCATGATTGCAGCAAAAGAGGTTTTAATGAGTTGCTCAACATTGTGAAGGAGTTCTTACCAGCTGGTAATAAGTTACCAGAATCATACTATGATGTGAATATACTGGTCAAAAGGCTCAATCTAGGGTATGGGAATATTGATGCTTATGAAAATGACTGTATATGTTGTATTAAGGTGATGAGAATAAATATAAGAGATCATGTAATATATGCTGTGATGCCCTCAAATCTGGGTCCCTTGAACCACGGGTTCGGTGCTCACGTTACTATTTTACCATGTCATCATAACCATTCATTTTGAATAAAATCACTTAATTTACATTCATACATAACGATCTCAGGTTCTACATACCTTTATACATAAACATCTGTAATTGACATATTACAAAAAGATAATATTTATATTTACAGGATTATTACTATACATCAACTGTTTGTTGACTTTTTCTATTCCATTGTTTGTACCCGACCCCTCAGCCTACCCTGGTTTGGCTAAAATATCATTTTTAAAAGCAAGAGTGAGCATAAAATAGCTCAGCAAATACATAAAAAAATGATGACATGATATTTCAGAATGATGAATGAAAATCATTTACAATGAAACTGGATCATTTTCAATATCTGAATCAATAACAATTCAATGAATGAGCCTGAAATATATAGCATGAACTTTACATGATTAACTAAAAATATGAAACTTGCTCGCTGTACGGTTACAAAATCAAGAACTCGTTTAGAACAATACCAATCATCAAGATTGATATTGCCCAAGTTAGCCATAAGACTACTTATCCATTTAGATGTGTACTTTGGGTGATCAGCCCATCATAACTTTATATTGTGTACAACATAAATATCTAGCGACGCAACCACGTCATAAAAGTTATATTTACTTTATCCTTTACTCTCCCTTTATTGGGGTTGTTCTGTTACAACATATCATAGAGTTCGCACGACAACAATGTAGATTGTGGCACATAATAATCAATAACTGAACTCAACATGATTCATTACATGTGTCTAGCCGGAATCAAAATTAGCATCGACCTTTTTCAATACTAGTTCAATGGTGAATGAACTTTGCAATGCATACTGAATGCATAACATGAGTGTTTGTTCAAAGAACTACAAATGAGAGTTCAGATAGAACGTTTGCCTTTGTCCACATCTACCTCAACTGGTAAATTACTATCTCGTTTATAACCTACATGACCATAATATTGGTTCATGCATTAGTTACATACACATGCATACTATAACTTGCTATACAAGCTACTTTTTATCTTTTCATAACTTTAATACGTAACACATTATTCATTTACATCTTAGTGTTTACCATATTGATCATTTTTATCAATTTATGGCTTATCATACATGTCTCTATCATTTAATATTAAAATATTTTATTTTTAGACAAAAATAATTTATTTTTTTGAAAACAGGACATCTCGCCCTAGCGAAATGTTCTACACTGAACATCTCGCTTGCCGCGAGATCTTCTCGATCGACACCTCGTCCCGGCGCTGACTGAACTCGCCCCAGCGAGGTCCTTCCAGCAGCAACTATGCCCTGGCGCAGTGTTCAGTTCAAAACACTACGCCTAGTCGTAGTCCTGTAATTTTTTTAAAAAAAATTCTTTCTAAAATTCAATTTATTTTTTGCCTCTTTTTATAAAACTTCATTCAAACACATCATTTAGCACATATAACATATATATGACATGCATGGGCCTTCAAAACATTTAAATTTTTTTAAACGATTCTATTTTTTCAAAGATTTAGTTTTAGGTGCCGGCGAATATTTTAAAACGTTTAAAACTCGCATTTATCGCCATAGACACCAAATGACTTCCAATTCGATTCTAACACGTATATTTACATGAAACTTAATTATTTGGTTTCATTTCACCATTAATTATTCAAAATGGCCAAAAATCATACTTTAGTGGAATTTTGTTAACTTTAACAAATTTTAAACTTAAACTCAACTTGAGTTCTTGAACTCCATGCATCACATAGGCTACCATATACACATTTAGCAACTTTTTGTATTCACACAACTTCCACATGCATCTTCTAAAGCATTTTATAGATTATGATTTGGTATACATTCAAATCATAGCTTAATATTGAAATTTTCCTTCCCAAATCATGTTTTTCAATCATTTAAGAATCTTTGATGCTATCTAGCAGGAAATCTCCATGCTTCAAATATGTTCATCACCTTGAACTAGGTTTCAATCAAAAATTCCAACAATTAATATATGATCCTTCATGAATCATGCTTCCTATCTTTTAATATATGCATGAATATTGCACCACCTTTGGTCTACAACTTCAACACTTATAGTTTCATGATAAACCAACCAACTAGCACATAACTCACATAAATCACACCTTTGATCATAGATACATGCATGGCTACATCTATTCTTGCATTTAGACACATAAATAGTAAGTTTTATGGTTAGAAAACTTTTAATACCTTCTTATAGCTCTTCTTCTCCTTGATATGAAGCTTCTAAGAGCAAAGTTCTCCATTTTGATGGCTTATAACGTTTCTCTTTGACAATTTTTCTTGAAATCCTTAAGCTTTTTCTCAGTCCCTAACTTCTTCTTTCTTCCTCTCTACTTAGCAACTTTGAAGATGAAATGAATATGAAATAACTAAGTGACTTGGCTTATACTTGCTTAACATATACATACCATAAATTGTATGTTTCTTTCCAATACTTAACCATCCACTAGTTAAGCTACATTATACATGGTCAAGGCCATTTAAAACATTTCACGTGGACTTTTCAATGGCACAAAAGAAAATTCTCACCAAAAAGGATACCAAGGTCATTCTTTATATTGTCAAGGGTAGCATGGTCATTTCTAAAAAATCCTAGAGAAATTTAATCCCCTTTAAAATCATAACTTGCTCATTTCTTAACTAATTCAAGTTCTTTTTGATCCAATTTTGTTTCATTAGGCTTGAATTTTATTTCTTAACCATTAAATTCATAAATGACTTGTCTTAAAACACTTGTCACACTTTAAAAATTGAATTTCATTACCTAATTATAATAATTATAATATTGCCAAAATGCTTATCATTACATTATTCCCTCCTTATAAGGATTCTGTCCCCGGAATCACCATTACAGTTTACATGAATAGGTTCGGATATTCTTTCTTCATTCTTCCTTCTAGCTCCTATGTTGCCTCCTTAACATTGTGGTTCTTCCATACTACCTTCACAGAAGGTATTACTTTGTTCCTCAAAATTTGCTCTTTCCTGTTAATAATCTTAATAGGAGTTTCCTCGTACGTTAAGTCCTTTTCAATATGGATTGGTTCATATTCAATCACATGCTTGTAATCTGGCTTATATGGTAATGCCACAGCATAGGTTACCTCCCCTATCCTTTTCAGCACTTCAAAAGGTTCAATAAATCTTGGACTCAACTTTTCTTTCTTTCTAAATCTAATCTTCCATTTCTAGGGAGATACCTTTAAAAACATATGGGACCCTATTTCAAATTTTCTTTTCTGTCGATACAAGTCTGCATATTTCTTCTATCTGTCTTGTGCTGCTATGAGCCTTGATCTTATTACTTTGATAATTTCAGCAGTCTGCTGCACTATTTCTAGTCCCAATAGTTTACGTTCTCCTATATCATCCCAACAAAGAGGTGTTATGTACTTTCTCCCATACAATGCCTCATAAGGTGGCATACCAATACTCGCATGATAACTGTTGTTATATGCGAATTCAACCAATGGCAAATGGTCATCCCAATAACATTTAAAATTCATTACACATGCCCTTAACATATCTTCCAACGTCTGGATCATCCTTTCACTTTGGTCATCTGTTTTAGGGTGATACGCTATGCTCAACCTTAACTGCGTACCCATACGCTCCTGAAAACTCTTCTAAAAATTTGATGTGAATCGCGGATCTCGATCTTAAACAATCGATACCGGAACTCCATGTCTCGACACAATCTCTTTCACATATAGCTTTGCCAATTGATCCAAATTGAACTTGATTTTGATCGGTAAGAAGTGTGCAGACTTCGTTAGTTGATCCACTATCACCCATATTACATTATAGCCTTTCTATATAGTTGGGAGTCCCATGACAAAATCCATTGTGACATGATCCCACTTCCATTCTGGAATTTCTAAGGGTTGTAACAGCCCATTAGGCCTCTGATGTTCTGTGTTAACTCTTTGACAAGTCAGACATTTACTAACACATTCTGCCACATCCTTCTTCATGTTGGGCCACCAAAAGTGCTGACGGAGATTTTGATACATCTTCGTGCTTCTTGGATGAACTGAATATTGCGAATTATGCACTTCCTACAAAATCTCATCTTTTAGATTGGATACCATCGACACCCATATTTTTCCTTCAAATTTGAGTAATCCATTTTCATCCAGTTTAAACTTAAGCTCTTATCCACTCGATATTCGTTCCTTTATTCTGGTACATTCGTCATCTTGCATTTGAGCTTCCTTCATTCTATCCAATAACGTTGGATGAGCTTCTACCACATATAACTTCTCTTCCGACTCCATCAGATACTTCACTTATAGCTCCATCTTTTCCATTTCTTTAATTAGCTCTTCCTGAACGGTTAACATTTCCAATCTTTCCTGACCCTTCCTACTTAAGGCATCGACCATAACATTAGCTTTCCCTGGATGGTATAAAATTTCACAGCCATAGTCTTTGATTAATTCTAACAATCTCTTCTGCCTCAAATTTAAATCCTTTTGAGTAAAAATATACTTCAGACTCTTGTGATTTGTGTATATCTCACACTTCTTTCCATACAGGTAATGTCTCCATATTTTCAAGACAAACACAACTGCTGCCAATTCCAAATCATGGGTTGGATACCTTTTCTCATAATCTTTCAATGGTCTTGACGCATACACTATAACCTTGCCATGCTACATTAACACACAATCGAGTCCTCTATGCGATGCATCACTGTACACAACAAATCCTCCGGTATCGTCAGACAATGACAACACAGGTGCTTCACTTAGCATTTTCTTAAGCTCCCTGAAACTCTCTTTGCACTTATCTGACCATACAAACTTCACAACTTTTTCTCATTAAATTAGTTAGAGGTCCTGACAACTTTGAGAATTCTTTAATGAATCTTCTGTAATATCCTATGAAACCAAGAAAACTCCGCACCACCATAGGGGTCTTTGGATGTTCCCAATTTTTTACCACTTCAACTTTTGCTGGATCCACTAATATCCCTTTCTGATTAATCACGTGTCCTAGAAATTGTACTATTTTCAACTAAAATTCGCATTTCGAGAACTTTGCATACACCTTTGCTTCTCTCAACTTTTCTAATACTATTCTCAAATGTTCAGCATGATCCTCCTGAGTTTTTGAATAAATCAAGATGTCATCGATGAATACCACCACGAACTTATCTAAATACTGCTTAAATACTCTATTCATCAAATCCATAAATGCAGTTAGTGTATTCGTCAAACCAAATTACATCACCATGAACTCGTAATGTCCATAACGAGTTCTAAACGTTATCTTAGGTACATCCTTAAATCTCACCTTCAACTGGTGATAACCGCTTCTCAAATCTATCTTCAAGAAATACTTGACTCCTTGTAACTGATCAAATAAATCTTCAATCCTTGGTAACGGATACTTGTTCTTAATTGTCACTTTGTTCAACTCCTTGAAGTCGATAAAAATTCTTAATGAACCATCTTTTCTCTTTACTAACCGCTTCTCAAATCTATCTTCAAGAAATACTTGACTCCCTGTAGCTGATCAAATAAATCTTCAATCCTTGGTAACGGATACTTGTTCTTAATTGTCACTTTGTTCAACTCCTTGAAGTCGATACAAATTCTTAATGAACCATCTTTTCTCTTTACAAATAAAACTGGTGCTCCCCAAGGAGACACACTCGGTTGGATATACTTCTTGTCCAACAACTCTTGTAACTAAACCATCAATTTTTTCAATTCTACTGGAACCATTATATACGGTGCTTTTGAAATTAGTGTCGTTCCTAGTACAAGATTTATTACAAATTCGATCTCCTTATCTGGCAGAAGACCTGATAATTCATCTGAAAATACATCTGCATACTCTTTTACCACGGGTATCTAATCCATTTTTGATCCCATAATCTGTGTATCAACCACATGAGCTAAATATCTCATACATCATTTCCTTAACAACTTTTTGGCCTTCAACATCGTCAGACAACAAGATTGTCGTGGCGATTTGCTACCATAAAATACTACTTTATACTTGGTAGGAGTACGAAGGTTTATACATTTCTTTTGGCAGTCAGTTATTGCCCCGTGGTTATACAACCAATCCATTCCCAATATTACATCAAATTCTCCTAACTAAATAGGAATTAAATCAACTAATAGCTTATTCCCTCTTATCGTCAGACAACAATCTCGATGAATATTCTTCACCTGGATTACTTCCTTATTCGTTACTTCTATGTTCAACACATTCTCTAACTTTACTTTGGGAAAATTCAGTCTTTTAACAAATTCATCAGATATAAAGGAACAGGTAGCACCCAAATCAAACAATACATATGCATTTATATCATTGATAGGAATAATACCTGACACCACGTCCTTTGATGTCACTGCATCCTGTACTGTCATGTTAAATGTTCGTGCTGTCGGTCTCCTCGATTGCGTAGGTCCACCAATAGCCAGCTTGCCACTGCCAAAACCCCTGCTTCCACTTCCCCCATCTTCTTTCTTCTTAGGATAGTCTTTAATCTGATGCCCCATTTCCCCGCAATTGAAGCATCCTTTGTTTGCCTTCGAAATCGGACAATTTGGTGCGATGTGTCCCTCTTGACCCTGAAGTAGACATTCTTACCTTACAGGCATGCCCCTGAGTGTCCCTTTCCACAATTGGGACATGGCTCAATTTTCTTCTTTGATTCCCCTTGTTTACTTCCCAAAGTGTTGGGGTTATTATTCCATTTTCGTTTATTGAGGTTGCTTCCCCCACTGCTACCCTCTTTATTAGGCCCATCATTTCTCTTGCCACACTATTCCTGCTTGTATTTTGTTAAGGCATTACTGTTTCCTTCTGCTAAAATAGCCTTCTCCATTACCCCCTCAAAAGTACTAATCTGAAACATTGATACCTTACTATAAATCCCTGGTTTTAACCCTCGTTCAAAGCGTTTTGCCTTTCTTTGTTCTGTGTCCACCTGGTGTGGAGCAAATCTTGTCAACTCATTAAACTTAGCCGCATACTTGGCCACAGTCATATTTCCTTGCTTTAGTTCCAAGAATTGCACTTCCATTATATCCTGAGTTACCAAAGGAAAGTAAGCTTCGAAAAACATCTCTTTAAATCTTTCCCAAGGTGCAGCTCTCATTCCCAATCTTGTTTTATTTGCAACCTACCAATAATTAGCCTCTCCTTTTAACATGAACGTAGTAAAAGTGGTTTTCTGTTCTTTCGCTACGTTAGCTACATCAAACACTTTTTTCTATTTCAATTACCCAATTCTGGGCCTCTACCGGATTCATAGTTCCCTTGAACTCTGGGGGTCCTACCGCTTTGAAATCTTTAAAGGTAGAAATTCTAGTAGCTACTGGTTGATCACCCGCAGGGTTTATATTTCTATTTTTGAAAGCTTTCATCAAGTCTACAAACTATTGCATGAGATTAACTGGCTCCTCATTAGCATTTACTGCCTCTTCTAGCGGAGGTTGAACATTCGGTCTACGTCTAAGAAGTATTTTTGTTTAACAATTTATGTCATAATTATTAATCATCATTCTTATGTCATAATTATTAATCATCATTCATATATCACATTCTTACATGAACTTAAACACATAATCATGGATAAACATTTAATAACCAAGTTTATATTCATAAGCAATTCGGTTAGTGCCTAGCACCTTACATCAGACTTAGCACATTGCTATAAATATTTTCATCCCTTCAGACAACAAAAGTCGGGATTCACATTTCATAACTTTATATAACAAACTTAGTCATTCCCTCCTTATAAGACAAAAGAGGCTACATAACACTTTATATCCACTTTTATAACAAAAATTAGGGATTTACAATACATACACACATAACTATACATACATAACCATGTACATCTATTACATATCTTCTACGGAAGCATTACAACCCTAACTACATCTTCATACTCTTCGTCCATTATAGTGATCATCTTCCATCTACTCAAAGTATTCCTGGTCTGGTCATATTCCACCGGGTAATGGTACACTCTATCTTGTGCCCTTCTGAATACTGTGCAAAATGCATAGCTCATATCATCCATTCTCACTTCCATGCTGTCAATTCAAGTTTTCTCGGCCTTCACTTCTTCTTCTACCAAATTTATTCTTCTTACTGCTTTAGCCCCGACATGTTTGAACTTGACTATCTCAGCAGCTGCATCCCTCAGCTTTTCCTCCAAGGCTTCCTTGTCATTCTTCAATTCTTAGACTTTCTATTCTTCTTGTCTTAACTTATCTCCCAGCTCTATATTTCTACTGACCAGTATTTGCACTGCTATTTCATTCTGCACAACGGCTATTTGTCGTTCCACTGCTTGAGTTTCTAACTCCAAGATCCTGTCCACGAACTCATTATTCCGTTATACTAGGCCGGTTACCCACTCTTGGTCCGCCTCCCTTTGTTCAGATGATGCATTCTCCGGTAATGCCCTATCTGAGTCTCCTTCCAGCTATTCTGGATCTTCTTCTTGATCATTGTCCTCAGCTGGTACTATTGTCATAGTTGGTACAGTGGTTACCACATCTACTTGAATGTCTCTGCATTCTTCTTCTATTGCCCGACTGGATTCTCCAATCTATGACATGCTATAAAATCACAAGAATAATTATTTAGTTCCATGCAACTTTCTTTACCTCTATTGCACATAGCACATAGTACGTAGCACATAACATATATTGTAAAAAAAAATAGCCTTAATAATTTTTACCATTCACCTTTTAGAACTCTAAATAAGTTTCACTATATTCTTTAAAGTCATATTCCTAAGGTTTCCCCACCTAAGGTTTATAACCTATCAGCTATAATTCCAAACTGTGACACCCCCAAATCTGGGTCTCTTGAACCACGGGTTCGGTACTCACGTTACTATTCTACCATGTCATTACAATCAATCATTCTGAATAAAATCACTTAATTTACATTCATACATAACTATCTCAAGTTCTACATACCTTTATACATATACATATGTTACTGACATATTACAAAAATATAATATTTATATTTACAAGCTTCTATTACTGTACATCTACTGTTTGCTGACTTTTTCTTTTCACTTGTTTGTACCTGACCCCTCAGCCTGCTCAGGTTTAGCTGAAATGTCATGTTTAAAAGCAAGAGTGAGCATAAAATAGCTCAACAAGTATATAAACAAATGTTGACATGATATTTCAAAATGATGAATGAAAATCATTTACAATGAAGCTGGATCATTTTCAATATCTGAATCAATAACAATTCAATGAATGAGCGTGAAAGATATAGCATAAACTTTACACGATTAATTGGAAACATGAAACTTGCTCATTGTACGGTTACAAGACCAAGAACTCGTTTAGAAAAATACCAATCATTAAGACTGATATTGCCCAATTTAGCCATAAGACTGCTTATTCATTTAGATGTGTACTTTGGGTGATCAGCCCATCGTACCTTTATATTGTGCACAACATAAACATCTAGCGACACAACTACGTTATAAAAGTTACATTTACTTTATCCTTTACTCCCCATTTATTGGGGTTGTTCTATTACAGTATATCATAAAGTCCGCACAAGAACAATGTGGATTCGGGCACATAACAATTAATAACTGAACTCAACATGATTCATTACATATGTATAGCCAGAATCAAAATTGGCATCGACCTTTTTCAATACTAGTTCAATGGTGAATGAACTTTACAATGCATATTGAATGCATAACAAGAATGTTTGTTCAAAGAACTACAAATGAGAGTTTAGATAGAACACTTGCCTTTGTCCTTGTCTACCTCAACTAATAAAATAATATTCCATTTATAACTTACATGACCATAATATTGGTTCATGCATTAGTTACATACACATGCATGCTATAACTTGCTATACAAGTTACTCTTTATTTTTTCATAACTTTAATACGTAACACATTATTCATTTAAATCTTAATGTTTACCATATTGATCATTTTTATCAATTTATGGCTTATCATACATGTCTCTATCATTTAATATTAAAACATTTCATATTTTTTCATAACTTTAATACGTAACACATTATTCATTTAAATCTTAATGTTTACCATATTGATCATTTTTATCAATTTATAGCTTATCATACATGTCTCTATCATTTAATATTAAAACATTTCATTTTTGGACAAAAATAATTTATTTTTTTGAAAATAGGACATCTCACCGGCCGTGCAATCCCCTCAGTCGACACCTCGCACCGGCACTGACTGAACTCACCTCGGCAAGGTCCTTCCAGCAGCACTACGTCCTGGCGCAATGTTCAGTTCAAAACACTGTGCCCCGACGTAGTCCTTTAATTTTTTTTAAAAAAAAATCTTTCTAAAATCCATGCTATTTTTTGCCCCTTTTTATAAAACTTCATTTCAACACATCATTTAGCACATATAATATATATATGACTTGCATGAGCCTTCAAAATATTTTAAAAAATTTAAACGATTTTATTTTTCCAAAGATTTAGTTTTAGGTGCCAGCGAACGTTTTAAAAAGTTTAAAACTCGCATTTATAGTCATAAACACCAAATGACTTCCAATTCGATTCTAACATGTCTATTTTCATGAAACTTAATTTTTTGGCTTCATTTCACCATTAATTATCCAAATGGCTAAAAATCATACTTTAGTGGAATTTTGTTAACTTTAACAAATTCCATACTTAAACTCAACTTGTTCTTAAACTCCATGCATCATATAGGCTACCACATACACATTTAGCAACTTTGTGTATTTACACAACTTCCACATGCATCTTTTAAAGCACTTTACAGATTATGATTTAGCTACATTCAAATCATAGCTTAATATTGAAATTTTCCTTCCCAAATCATGTTTTTCAATCATTTAAGAATCTTTGATGCTATCTTGCAGGAAAACTCACATGCTTCAAATATGTTCATCACGTTGAACTAGGTTTCCATCAAAATTTCCAACAATTAATATATGATCCTCCATGAATCATACTTCCTATCTTTTAATACATGCATGAATAGTGCACCACCTTTGTTTTATAACTTCAACACTTAGGGTTTCATGATAAACCAACCAACTAGCACATAACTCACATAAATCACAAATTTAATCATAAATACATGTATAACTACATCTATTCTTGCATTTAGACACATAAATAGTAAGTTTTATGGTTAGAACACTTTTAATACCTTCTTATAACTCTTCTTCTCCTTGATATGAAGCTTCTAAGAGCTAAGTTCTCCACTTTGATAGCTTATAACCTTTCTCTTGGACAATTTTTCTTGAAATCCTTAAGCTTTTCCTCAAACTCTACCTTCTTCTCTCTTCCTCTTTACTTAACAACTTTGAAGATGAAATGAATATGAAATAACTAACTGACTTGGCTTATAATTGCTTAACATATACATATATAAATTATATGTATCTTGCCAACACTTAACCATACACTAGTTAAACTACACTATACATGGTCAAGGCCATTTAAAACATTTCAAATGGATTTTCAATGGCTCAAAAGACAATTCTCACCAAAAAGGATACCAAGGTTATTCTTTATATTGTCAAAGGTAGCATGGTCATTTCTCAAAAATCCTAGAGAAATTTAATCCCCTTTAAAATCATAACTTGCTCATTTCTGAACCAATTCAAGTTTTTTTTCATCCAATTTTATTTCATTAGACTTGAATTTTGTTCCATAACCATTAAATTCATAAATGACTTGTCCCAAAGCACTTGTCAAGTTTTAAAAATTGAATTTCATTACCTTATTATAATAATTACAATATTGTCAAAATGCATATCATTACATATGCGGTACAAGTAGATACTTTAACAAAAGCCAGAAAAAGGGAAAAGACGTGCTGAAAAAGATCTTACGTTACTTTCCTATTGCATCGAAGCTTTAACGATTGTTCATGTCAGCACATACAGTCGAATATATGAGGTACCACTCAACACGGGACATAGTCGAAGGTCAACTGACGCACCCGACAGATGGGCTTGAGTGGAAATTTTTTGACAGAAGGCACCCCTCATTTGCTAAAGAGGTTCGCAATGTTAGGCTTGGACTTGTTATAGATGGCTTTAATCCGTTTTGTAGGCCTTGCACCAAGCCATACTCAACCTGGCTAGTGATCATTGTTGTGTATAACCTCCCACCTTCGATGTGCATGAAAGATTCCTACATGTTCATGACTTTATTGATTCCGGGTGAAAAGAGTCCATGTAAAGACATCAATCACTACAATTTTTTTTGCTAATTATAACGGAATTATTGTTGACAGAATACATTCCGTCGAAATTACATTATTTTCGATTGAATATTACGTCGAAAATAATTCCCTCATAAATATCATATTATCGACAAAATTTTGTCGACAATGATACTCACCCCTTGGCGCCAACTTCCCTGTTTGCACCAATATAATGTTCAACAAAAGTACGTCTACTATCGACGAAATTTCAGTCGAGTATAATTTAATTATGAGGGAGCTATTATCGACGAAAATTTTGTCGAAAATAACGTAAAAACCCTAATTTCAATATCATTTTCTTCAGTCACCTCAGGCTATCTCTCACACTCTCTCTCACCTCACTACCTCTCTCACTCTGGCATCTCTGATCTCTCTCACGGCCTCACTCCACCATCGTCTTTCCTCTTCACCTCCGATGCCTCCCCACCTCTGGCACCTCCATATCCTTCTCCTTCTTTAGGTACTTAGTTACCTAGAATTCATGGCTAGTGCTTAATTAATAAGATTATGTATGCTTAATTTGTGAATATATTGTTGTTGAAATTTGTGAATATGGGATTAGTTTGAATATGGAAATACTTTGTGAATATAATGTTGCTAAAATTGGGTTTATTTTTTTACTTGTTGATATTGTTGCTGAAATTGGGATTAAGTGTTTGACTTGTTGTTGTTCTTGGTGAAAATGAAATCATATTTTATCTTACATAGAATTCTACCATGAATTAAATTGGAAATGTACATTTTATTTTGTTGTTGGGATTAAATTTTGCTGAAATTGGGATTACTATTTGTGTATTGTAGCTTCACATCCTTTAATTTGGGAATTCATATTATTTGGAACTTCCTGTCAGTATACATTGAGTTAGATAATTGCTTCAATTTTTGTTCCTTTTTGTGTACTGTTTAAATTTATATATTAATTTGTATGTTATATATAGTGGTTAGATTCGAATAAAAATGTGGTATTAGCTATTTTCGACAAAATTTCTGTCAAAATTCTTCAATTGTAACATTTATAGGCCCTACATGTATTTATGTATTTTATTAGTTTTCCAATATTAAAATAAACTAAGTAGTATTTACTTAGTTTTCTACTAATAAAATAAAATGAAATGAACTAATATAAAAAAAAATTACATTAAATAAAATAAAATAATAAAAGTAAAGTAAAATAATTAAATTATATAATATAATATAATATAATATAATGTACTATAATACAAATTTTCTCATTATTAATATAATAAAATAAAATAAAAATAAATAACATTAATTACATATAATTACATTAAATTAAATTAAATTAAATTAAAAATAATTAAAAAAATTAAATTAAGTAAAATAAAATAAATTTAATATAATTAAACTAAATTAAATTAAGTTAAATTAAATTAAGTCAAATTAAATTAAATATAATTAAATTAATTTAATATAATTAAATAAAATAAAATTAGTTAAGTTATATTAAATTAAATTAGGAAAAATAAAATTAATTTAATATAAATATAATTAAATTAATTTAATATAAATTAAATTAATTTGAATTAAATCAAATTAAATTAAATTAATTTAAATTCACCAAACTTCTCTTTAACTATTTATTTACCCTCTTACCTAGCAATATTTTTCGTAAAACGTTACTCATTTAACATTCACTCGTAACGAGTGAATATCGAATAGTCTCAATTTAATCAAATCACTTGCACATGCAGTTTGGTTAGAATTTAGAAATTTAATTGCGTTTAATGTAAAATTCGTCTAATAAATTCAATTATCTCTTTTAATTCAATTCTTTCTACTCATTTGTGCATATACTTTGGTTAGGAGATTAGAAACCCGTTTGACAGTCTCTCACTAGGAGTGAATGCCGAATAGTCCCCCGTTTGGGATTGTTGTTAGATGTTATGTCTCTCACGTAGGCCCGTGCTAACAATTTGAGTACGTTTTTATTTGTTATAGGGACTTTTTGGCCGATATCTCTACATGTTCTCTGAGTGTATACATAGATTACGTTGATGTGGTCTATTTCGTGTACTTGGAGACCATGGGGAGGTGCTGTCAAAATTTTCTTGAAATAAAAGAAACGTGCTCAAAATTTTGGCACAAGTGAGGAAACACATCTAGGAACGGGATAGAAGCCTACCCCTGTACCTAGAAGTTGAAGATATGAAAGAATCATGCATACACCACATACACTAATCACCGTAGTTAATTTAATACATCGTTTTGTTCAATTAAATATGTCAGGTGACCGGAGCTGGATGTACCGTAGAATACCGATTGATGGTAAGGGATTACTACTTGAGTACCGTGATGGGGTGTCCAAAATTTTGAATTTTGCAAATGAACATGTTGATAATTTGAACGAAATGATGAAATGCCCGTGTTTCAAGTGTAAAAACCTAATTTGGAAGAAAGCCGATAGCATTAAGTATGATTAGTATTCATGTGGGTTTGTAGATGGGTATTCTGTATGGCTTCATCACGGAGAGTCAGTTGATTTCAGCGAAATGAGTGACAGTGTAGTCCAACCAATTCACGGGGATCCATACAATGATAGTTATGATGTCGTGGAGATGATGATCGATGCTTATGGCCCTAGCAATATTAATTAAGGTGCAAATGAGCAGTTGTCAATCAGTGGTTAGCAAGAGCCAAATGACACAATAGCAGCCTTTTACAAGATGTTATCTGAATCTGCTGTCCTATTGTGCAATGAAAATGATAAGCACACCAGGATATCTGTAGTGATGAAGCTCTTACACTTCAAGAATGAGTATGAATGTAGTGAGAGAGGTTTCAATGACTTTCTTAGGCCTATCAACGAGTTCTTACCAAAGGGTCACACTCTGCCCTCGAATTGTTATGAAATGAAAAAGATTGTAAAGCAGTTAAATTTGGGGTATAAAAAGATCGATGCTTATGAGCAAGATTGCATGTTATACTATAAGACTGATAGAGATAAAGTGCAGTGTGATATTTGTAACTTGCCTTGGTACAGGACAACTAAACGTGGGGAAAAACTAAGTGTGTGCCTAAAAAGATCGTAAGGTACTTTTCTCTTGCGTCAAGACTTCAATGTCTATTGATGTCGCCCCACACTGCTGCACATATGACTTGGCATAAAATAAGGGACGTCATGCCTGGTCAGTCGACTCACCTAACAGATGAAGATGAGTGAAAGAGGTTTGATGAAAATTTTCCTTAATTTACTGAGGAATGTAGGAATGTCAGGCTTGGCATGGCTACGAATGAGTTTTGCCCATTTAATAATTTTAGCCAACCCTACTCTATGTGGCCTGTGATCATGGTAGCTTACAATCTTCCACCGTCAATGTGCATGAGGGATCTATATATGTCATTGACTTTACTCATACCAGGGAATAAGAGTCTTACAAAGGACATAAACGTGTACCTCAAGCCGTTAGTCGATGAACTTAAGATGTTATAAGAGACGGGAGTCCAGACTTATGACAAATCGATAAAGCAAAATTTTATGATGAAAGCAGCCTTGTTATGAACTATCGCTGATTTTTCGGCACTTAGGATGATCAGTGGGTGGTCGACTCACGGGAAGTTGTCATGTCCAGTTTGTATAGGGGATGTATAAGGCACACAACCTAAGCATGAGCAAAAAATTAGCTTCTTTGGTACTGCTCATAGAGTCTTGCCTGTTGATTATAGTTACAGAAAGATGTCTACACAGTTTAATAGAAAAATAGAGAAAAGGGGGGGTCATCGGTCGATTGTCAGGCAGTGAAGTCTTGGGTTGGCTAAACGATCTAAAATTTCTACCTCCAAGGAAGGAACACAGTAAGTACAGAGTAATAAGTTACGACAAGGCTCATAACTGGACGCACTCGCCCATGTTCTTTGAGTTGTCGTACTAGGTGACACTTTCAGTCTGTCACTATATAGATGTGATGCATAGAGAGAAGAATGTATTTGAGAACTTATTTTATACTATGCTAGATGCAAGTGGTAAAACAAAAGATAATGACAATGCACGGAAAGATCTTGAGGCACTTAACATATGGCGAGATTTGTGGCTCCGAACTAACAACTCAAAAGCTAAAGCTCCATTCTGTCTAACCAAGGAACAATTTGAAGACATCTACAAATGGATAAGTGAGTTAAAACTCCCAGATGGATATGCTTATAATATATGTCATTGTAGTAAGGTTGAATAGTTGAAAAGTACTGGGTTCAAAAGTCATGATTGTCATGTATTCATGTTGATGCTAGTTGCATTTCGTGAGATGTTACCCAGAAAAATTGTAGACACCTTGACTGAACTTTCAAATTTCTTTCGGGATGTATGTTCAACGGTTATAAGGTATAATGATGTGAAGCAGGAGGAGAAAAATATAGTGGTGACAATGTGCAAGTAAGAAATGATATTTCCTTTGGAATTTTTTGACTCGATGGAGCATTTGCCTATTCATCTGCCATATGGACTTATGCAATATCGATAGATGTATCCATTTGAGAGGTAATATCATATAAATATTTTTTTTGATGATATTCATCACTCATATTCTTCATGTCTTCCATTCAATTATGGTATTTTAGGTACATGCGTCGTTTAAAGTAGAAAGTAAAAAATAAAGCTCGTGTAGAGGGCTCTATTATTGAACGCTGTATGGAGGAAGAGTTTGTGAACTTCAGCTTATTGTATTTTGAGGATGTTGTCTCAACAAAGTACAATCATTTAAGTTGAATTGAGGTCGTCGAAATACAATCATGTGTTGATGAGTTAACTGTACTTTTCTATCCAGCTAAATCATTTGGCCATGAGAGGATAGTGTACTTAAGCGACAAAGATTTGAAAATTATATCTACATATGTGCTTCTAAATTTGCCCGAAGTATCATCATATATAATGTATGTAACTAGTATTTGTAAAAATTTAATATTTAAAAGCCTAACTTATAATTAAATCGTGTTATCAATGTTTCAGTTCATTTGAAAAAGATGAATTGTGTGCTTTAAACCCGGGCTTAAATGCAGCACAGTTGGAAGCATTCATGACTAAAAAAAATTAACAGTGGTTTAAGAAAAGGGCTAAAAAAGATAACGATTATTAGCGTTTTAAAGATGTCATCCAAGAACTTTACAAACTGATTAGTTCATTTTTCGGCTGCATCGTCAATGGGTACAGATTTAAGGTCGATGACATAAATGAACTGACATTAGTCAATTTTAGTGTCATTGTGTTGGGAAGTTGTTACCAAGATAAGGCGTCCAATTATTATGGTCGTTTAGAGGAAGTAATTGTGCTCAATTATCCCGGGGGTAAAAAGGTAGTTACATTTAATTGTTGCTGGTTTGATACTGAAAAGGGTGTTAAAGTTGATCGTAACATAATCGTCACAGTAGATATAAAGTCAAAGCTACAGTCTGATGACATATTCGTGCTAGCCAGTCAAGCAACTCAAGTGTACTACGTGTCAAATGTCGTAAATTGTAAAAGCCCCTAGTATACAGTTGCACAACAAAGACTCGACCATTTGATGGTACTAATATCTCTGGGATATATGACCCATTGCCAGATGATGTTAGCAATTCCAGCCAGGTAGTGCTAAATAATGACGATGTGCTGGTAGATGTCATTGACGTACATGATAAAAAGGAAGTCGAGGAAGACGTGGTTGGCAATGAATGTCTTTATAAAAGATAATAGCGACGACGAAACTGATAATGAAAAAGTCGTGTAAGAATTCGAAGATGACAATGAAAATGATTCTAATGAATTTGACGACGTATTAAATCTAAACTTAAGAAGTATATTTATTTAATTAAATTGATTAACTGCATATTAATTACCCTTTTTCTTTGTATTTCAGTAGTATATTTATCGCTAGGCATAGTGGGGGCGGTCGTGGTGGTGGTGGTCGTTTAGGATCCTCTGACGCTAATTTGGGTGGGTCATCGTCATCATCTAGTTGGTTTTCTTAATTATTAATTTGTTTTGTTTACTATTTGTAGGTTATGTTCTTAATTGATTTATTTACTTTAATATTTCAATTCTACTTATAGATACTGCTCGCCTACGTCCCTGAGGGACGAACCTCAAGTTATTTGGTAGTTCGTCAGCTGTTTGGCAGATAGTTTACATAGATGTCGACTCTGTGCAGTAAATGTCAAATAGTGTTATGTTAAATTAAATTAATTTATTTTATAAAATAATAAACATAACACAACGTTGTTTGATTTGTATTGTAGTATTATAGATCCTATGGCTAAGGCCATTTTACACGCCATCTATCTGACACACTTCCCTATTGGTTGCATGCGATTTACGCAATACGCGTAGCATAATGCCTCCTTCATGGATACTGTTAGTTTTCTGTGTTATGTGACTTTCACGTAAGTTAGTTTTCATAATTTAAACTATATACGTAAATACTATTTACACATTTAGTTTATTTTTTCTGATAAGTTAGTTCAATTTTAGATTTATTTTAGATATGAGGAGGGCATCTCTCAGACAACTGGTGACGATGTTATTATTGCACATGTCGTGAAGAACTACATCAACTGGTTGTACAAGATGAGATAGAAGGTCGCCCAGACAGTTGTAGACCAGCCTAGGAGTACTATTTGACACCATCAGCTCGATATTATTTCAGATGTAGCATGGGAGGTCATGTGTACTCAATGTGATGCAGATGACTTTAAGAAGAAATCAAAACAAATGAAGAAAATTCATAACCAGCTCCGAGTAGTACATACTACGGGTTCACGGTCATTTGAGAAATTAAAGTTGGTATGTATGTATTTAGTTGTTTACTTTAATATTGTCATAAATAGATGTACTAAATAAAAGTTTTATTAATTTATTTGTTAGGCCATGAGCGGAGAGTTGGGACGACCTCCTACCATGGTCGAGTTCTGGAAGCTATCGTTAACACTCCAAAATTAATCCTTACTTTCAATAATTAAATCAGTATAATAGCAAGTAAGAGTCGATCCCACAGAGAATGATATTGCTTCAATAAATTCCAATATTTTCTATTTATAACGAACAGTGAATAAATAAAGGGGGTTTTGAGTTGTAACTTTGACTAACCGACTTACAAATAATTAAAATCAAATATTAACGAAAAGAAATCAATAAAGAGGAACTTCAGTTCTTGAGTTCAGGATCACCTTTTCACTCTTAACAGGATAATCAAGTCTAATGTTCTATCTTTTCCTTTCCTATAATGAGATTAATAATCCTAGGTAACCATAATCATTCAATTACCCATAATTCTCCTTAAGTTTTAATCTATTGTAGCAATCGCATCCAATAAACCCTTACTATCATACAACCTAGAACTATCAGTCTAGATTTAATATAAAAGTAGCACTAAGACTAGAGAATTAGATTAATCCAAGCAACAATCGTACGATCGCAGATTATTTAACTTTCCTCCTTGATAAACATAATAATATTCAAAAGCTTGACCGCGGTTAAATATTATTAATTGCTACTTATGATCAGATACAATATATTTTGCTTAATACTATATCTTAATCTAGCAAATAAATAAAAGATAATAGAACTCAATCAATTTAACTGGCCACATTAAATTAATCAAATCAAATACAATTCATCAATTTTAATGGATCATCAAGAATAAATCTCATATAAAAAGAATAAGATAAAATAAACTTAATTAAACCAATAATTATAAATAAGGTTCAACGTCCCTTTAGAACTGAAAATAAAGAACTTAGCCTGACATAGTCGAAAACCGCAAATAAATCTTCAATCCTTGCACTAATGAAAATCTCCTTCAAAAATCCCCTTACAATTATAGAATTCTATGTATATATATCCTCTAAATTATCCTAGCAGCCTTCTCACGTTTCTCCTTTAAAGTCCCTCTCCAAATCAACTTCAGAAAATCTGATAGAAACATTCCGCGCTATTCTGCCAACAAGGGTCCCCGCCCTTGTTTTGCACTGAGAAGGAGGGCCCCGACCCTTGTATGTCTGAAATTACGAAAATGCCATTCTCGCTCATATTTTCCATTTTATCCATCCGATGCCGTTTTCTGCAAAGTAAACATAACAACAAGTAAAATGCTCATAAGAATAACAATATTTAAGTCCGGAAGCATACAATATGTAGGTATAAAATCCACTCATCAAACACCCCTAAACTTAAGCGTTTGCTTGCCCTCATGCAAAACAAAATTAATAACATAAACTATACAACTAATCTAACTTCCTACTACCATGCAGACTCAATTAAAACACAACTTAACATCACCTCAATATAATGAATAAAATTCCAGCCTCAGAAATGCATCATAGATACCTCAAGTAAAATTTCAAAATCATGTTTCATCCTTATTAACTTATCATTAGCACCATATCACTTTCAATCCCTTACGTGTGTGTGTGTGAATTCAATGCACTAAATCAATGAAAAGCTGGATAAATTGATAATTTTCAATACCTCAAAGGGTACAATAATCATCCATAGAATTACTCTCATTTTTTTAAGCTCCTATTTTTTTCTTTTCTTGGTATGTGCAATGTCTATCTTTCTTAGGCTTTTCAAAGTTACCCGTGTAGCGAACTTTCCACCAATGACTCCCAAACCTATCGACTTTAGGGCACTAAGTGTAAAGACACTCCTAAAGCTTACTCATTCAAGTAACAGAGGCCACAAAGACAGACTAACCAAGACTGCTCATATCCGTCGTACTCACTTATTTCTCTTCAATTAACTACTTCGCTTCATCTTCATAATTTTCTTATTATTTTTTTCTTCAAGTTGTTTTCCAACGGACATCGAAGCAGTTATAATCATATATTTTTCTTTTCATCCAATCAATGTTTAAGTAATCAATAGAATTTCCTTTATCCTTAATTGGCACCTCATTCTATTAGCCTATCCTAAACTTCAATGAATTCAATGCATCGAATAGTGCACAAAAATATTCAGGGGTTTCAAGCAATATTAACACTAATAATAGTCAAAATTTAGACTCACATAACCATCCATTTTCCCATAGTTATACAATGACCCACCATATTATCCTCATAGGCTATCCTTTCATCACTGAAACTGAAATGAGTGCTCAAATTAGACATGCATGATTCTAGAATGCACTAATTCTCCTATATGCTCTCTTTTTTACTTTTTCGATATTTCAATTTTTTTCATCATTTTTTTTAAATATATATGAACCTAACTAAAACATACTAAATATGTCATGCTCTTAATATATATGCAGACAAACGTATATGCAAAACATATCACCCCTAAACTTAATTGAGATAATGTCCTCATTGCAATGGAAAAGATAAAAATCAAAACGGGGGACTTCCCTGATAAGCTAATCAGCACGATCGTTCTCCTTATCATCGTCATCATCCAATGTGTCACCGTTGACGTCGGATTCACTATCAGGATCAGGAGGTGGATATGAAGATAACACCGGCACGTTCGAAAGCTAGATATCCATAATGGACGGATCCATCCGTGCTAAACATCGAACCAACATATTGTCGAAATTAAAATTGTAAAGATGCATTTTATTTTGACGCTAAGCAAGACGATGCATTTGACGATCAATCTGGTATTGGCGTTGGTCAGTACGACGATTCTCGCAATCCATTCTACATTGTAATGTCTGAAGTTGTTCACTGATAGTACGGAGAGAAGGACCCTCAGAACTGGATGGTGGAGCTTCTTGCTGAGGCGGCTCCTCCTCCTCAGGCGGTTGAAGGATGAATCCCAATCCGCGAGGATGAGACACTCCGCCTTCCCAAACGTGGTACCGCTGAATTAGACTATGATCAAGAAGAGTCGTAGGTGGCTGTAATAATTTCATTTCCCCCCATTTGACGCTGACGTGCTCGCACAACCCAGTAATGAGAGAAGGATGGGGCAGACCACCCGAAGTACCCCCTCTCAGAGACCTCTTGATCGAGGCTTCAATTACTCGTCCCATATCAATATTCAAGCCCGTGATGATGGCATAAAGCAGAGTTGCTCTCTCCCGTCGCACATCACTTAAATGAGTGCATGGCATGAGTTTAGCACAGATGAAAGCATACCAGATTTTCCCGTATCAGCTCAGATTCTTGAATGGGAACGACTTCACATGACCATTGGAGAAATTTCTCGTCCACTTCGTCCCAAGTTGACACAATGCCTGGATAATTACGTCATAGTCGGGCGTGAAGCTTGCAAACTGGCAATTGGCATAGCTCGGTAAATTGTAATACGCGTTAATAGCAGCCCGACTAAATACTACTTTTCTCCCCCGCACCATTGCTTCACATTCCAGTGTATCGTGGGCGTTGGCAAAAAATTCCTTGACAATGGTAGTAAAGGCCGGATCCGGATGATTTGTCAATGTTTCCCAATGTTTCTCACGGATCATGACTGCCATGGCACCATCATGAAGCTCATCCGGTTTGAGTCCCCTCTCAGGAACCAACGCTCTGCCCGCAAGTACAAGGTCAAATTTGTCGACCGCCTCGGCGTTAATAAATTTCTTCTTGTCAAAAGCCCGTGAGGATGAAGAAGAACCTTACCCTCGTTGACGTTTTGGACCCATGGCACCTCAGCTAATGGCACAAATCAATGCCACACTAAACATAAACGAAATTGCCCTTTTTTCTTGCAAAATACCCAGAAATCTTCTCTAAGGCAATATATCAAACAGGTGGCGGGCACAGAGTGAGGATCCAAATTTTCAGGATTTTCTTAATAATATTATATAAGAATTTAATTGATAAAATTATCAAGGTTGTTAAATTAATTATTATTTTATGTGATTTAAGGTATCTGTACAAATTTAGTTGGTAAATCAAATTTGTACAAATATGGTAATGAATTGTGTTGATTTAAAATAATTGAAAGGTAAATAAAGTGTTTGAAAACAATTTATCAAGAACGAGAGAAATTATATGAAAATGTACAATAAATTGTACAATTAAATTGTTATGAAAATTCAGAAATTTATGATTTAATTGAGGTTATGTGGTAATGTGAAATATATGAAACAGAAATGTATATAGATATATTTGTATATAAATGTGCATGTTTAATTGATAATTATAAATTTCATTAATTATGGAAATTAAGGGATTAATAATTAAATTAATCTGGAAATTTATGAAAATTTAATGAGGAAGTTAGTAAAATTAGAAATATTGATTATATAATTAATCAATAATTATGGTGGAGGTTTGGAAATTAATAAAGGAGAAAAGTAAGTATATAAATTATATAATAATAAATTATATAATTTATATAAGGAAATTAAAGTGAAATATGAGGAAAATAATAATTATATAAATTTTATAGGAAAAATTATGTAATTTATATAAGAAGATTAAATTGAATAAGGTTGGAAGAAATTTTTATTAATTGTATTGGTATAAAATGGAAATTATGTAATGAGAAAGTAATTATATAAATTATATAATATATAATTTATATAAGAAAAATTAGTGTAAATTGTAAAGAAATGAAATTAAATGAGGAAAAATGAATGTTTTAATTCATTAAAAACTATGTTTATGCATAATTGAATTGTTATGACTTTTATGAAGGATAATATTTCAGAAACGTGAACATGTTAGTGTAACATGATGTCCAAATAACGTAGTGAAAAATTACGAAAAATAATTTTTATATATTATTTGAATTATTTTATGATTTTTGGAGGTATAAATTACCTCATATAGTTACATGCATGACATTATGCGTGTACAAAATTTGTCAAGTAAAGTACCAAAAAGGGGTATTAATATTAATTATAAATCATGTTATGGTTTTTGGTGAATTAAAATAAATATTTTATATACACTATATAAAATATTTATTACACGATATAATTACGTAATGTATTAAATAATTAATTATGTATGAAATTAAAACTTGCATGCGATTTTGGAAGCTTCGGGATGAAACAAAGGCGGTGGAATTCTTTTTGGCTTCCAAAATGGTTAAGTGAATTAAGATTATAAAAGGAAGGAAAAAGGCAAGAAAAGGAAAAAAAGAAAAGAAAAGAAAGAAAGCCAAACACTCTCCTCCTTCTCCATTTTTTTTACCAACTGAGCACCACCACCTCCCACCAGAAGCCACCGTACACCACCACCAAGAAGGAAAATTTGGTGCTTTCATGGAAAGACAATCAAGCTTTGAAGGTTGATCGAGTAAAGGGTATGAACTACCAATTTAATAGATGGATTTTCAGGGAAAGATATAAATTTCAAGAATTTCAGATTATATAGAGACGGTTTACACGGAAGGTTGTGACTGTTATTATATTTTAATGTTATAAATCAATGTGGATAAATTTGCCAAGTTACTTTGATATGCTATATGTACAGATAAGTTGGATTTGATTATGATGAGTATAGTTTAAACTGTGAACTGTAATTGTTCAACATGAAGATTATGATAGAGACCATTATATGTTTGATGATGAATCATGAAACAAAAAATATTTGTATGGATATGAATGATATTAAAATTTGAATGCCGAGCTTTATGATACATGAAATAAAAGAATAAGTAAATGTTGCGATCCAGGGACTAGGATCGGGATGTAAGGATTTTTAAATATCCAAATATTTTAATACAATGATTGAGAAAAAGAAAAGTTTATACTAAAATTTTGGTAATTGTTGATTTTAAATATCAGATAATGGATCAATTAAGGTGGTTAAAGATATATTAACGAACCGAAATTTGGACATTAAGGAAATAATGGATAATAAATACGAAAATTAAGAAAATAAAGTGGATCGAATTTCGGGGTCGTTACACACAGTGTCAGCACCCCCAAACTTATAGCTGACAATCACCACCAAAACCCCTCACACTCCTCCAATTGGTAACCAAACAAATTATAGCACAAGTAATGAACAAAGGAAACGAATACACCTTGCTTCGATTTGTTATATAAAAATCGGGAGAATGTACCTTAATCGAAGGATGCAGAGCCTCCAAGTGATGTGGATCTGGAACCCAAGTGATTGCCATGTATACGTGGAAAGGAAAGTAGCTATGGGTAGAGGAACTGGGAGTGGAATAAGAATCGAATGGAGAGAAGGTAATGCGTAGGCTAGGTGTTAGAAGTGATTTGGTATGGGTTTTGGCAGGTGGGGGAAGAGAAATCGAGTTTGGGTAGGATTAGGAATGGAGGTAGAGAGTTCGAACGCCTGAAGATGCAAAAAAAAATTTTTTTTTTTTTTAAACGCGAGGAACTAGGGTCGGGGCCCTTGAAATGGTTCATAAAAAGGGGTCGAGGCTCTCAGTTGCAGAATTCTCGGTGGTCACTAAGGCCGGGGCGCTTGAATTTGTGCATGAAAGGGGGCCGAGGCGCTCAGTGACAGTGGACAGACTGATGGACCAAGGTCGAGGCGCTCAGTTTGGTTTGGACATGGGGGTCGGGGCTCTCGGTGATAGTATACTCTCTATGGGACGAGGGTCGGGGCGCTTAATTTGATCTGTACATGGGGGCCAGGGCTCTCGAAATGTTATTTGTTTGTTTCTTCTTCCGTCCAAAAAATAATTTTTACTGTAACTTAGTTATTAAATCTAATTTTCCTGCAAGGTTCAAAATAAACTATACTCAGTAGGCTATCATAAAAATTAATAAATTTAAAATAGAAATAAAATAAAATAATGCAAATAACAATGTATAAGGAGAAAAATTAAAATTGGGTTGCCTCCCAACAAGTGCATTTATTTAATGTCGTTCGCTCGACATATTTTTGCTTAATCCGGATAAACTGGTTCCTCTAGGCCCAGAATGTCGACGTGTTCCACTTGATGGATGTCGTAGAATGGTTTGAGCCTATGACCATTGACTTTGAATATGTTTCCTGTTGTTGGGTGTTGGATCTCTATTGCACCATGAGGAAAAATATTGGCAACGACAAATGGTCCTTCCCAACGAGAACGAAGCTTCCCTGGGAATAATTTTAGTCTTGAATTGTATAGGATGACTTTCTAGCCGAGTTTGAAGGTTTTTCTTAAAATGTGCTTATCGTGAAACGCTTTTGTCTTTTCCTTGTACATTTGGGAGTTTTCATATGCTTCATTTTGCAGTTCTTCCAGCTCTTGTAACTATAACTTCCTGTGTACTCCCGCTTCGTCTAAGCTCATGTTTTAGTGCTTTATCGCCCAAAAAGCCTTATGTTCTAACTCCACAGGGAGATGGCATGGCTTTCCAAACACAATCCGATAGGGTGACATTCCTATAGGGGTCTTGAACACTGTCCTATAAGCCCACAGTGCATCGTCTAGTTTCAGACTCCAGTCTTTTTTGTTCGGCTTGACAACCTTCTCCAAAATAGACTTGACTTCTCAATTGGATACTTCTGCTTGACCGTTGCTCTGTGGATGATAAGTTGTAGAAACTCTATGTATGACATTATACTTTTTGAGCAGAGCTACTAGCACCCTATTGCAAAAATGCATCCCTTTATCGCTGATGATAGCTCTTGGAGTGCCAAACCTAACAAAGATGTTAGACTTGATAAAGTCTACAACAACGCTAGAGTCGTCAGTCTTGGCGGCTTTAGCTTCCACCCATTTCAAAACGTAATCAACAGCCAAAATGATATAGATATTACCATAAGAAATAGGGAATGGTCCCATAAAATTAATGCCTCAAACATAAAAAAAAATTACAATCAAAATAGGGTTTTGTGGCATTTGATTCCTATTGGATATATTTTCTGTCTTTTGGCAATTTACACATGATTTACAAAACAAATAAGAGTCTTTAAAAATGTTGGGCCAGAAGAAACCAGATTCTAAAACTTTATGGACTGTTCTTTTAGGTCCGAAATGACCTCCACAAGCATAAGAGTGACAGAAAGTAAGAATGGACAAAAACTCAGAATTAGGTACACATCTCCTAACTACTTGGTCAGAACAAAATTTCCATAAGTACGGGTCGTCCCATACATAGTATTTGGCATCCCGCTTTAGATTTTCTTTTTGAAGTTTCGAAAACTCACTCGGTATGTATGCATTGACTAAATAATTCACAAGATTAGCATACCAAGGTAAAGATGTATCCATTGAGAATAGATGCTCATCTGGAAAAGAATCCTGTAATGGTAGTGGCTCTTCTTCTTCGATCAATCTACTCAAGTGATCTGCCACCAAGTTATCAGCTCATTTCTTGTCTTTGATTTCCAAGTCGAATTCTTGGAGGAGCAGGATCCATCTTATGATCCTAGGTTTTGAATCCTTCTTCGTCAGCAGATACATGAGAGCAGCATGATCAGAATACACTATGACTTTAGTACCGAGAAGATATGATCGAAATTTGTCTAAAGCAAAAACAATAGATAATAGTTCTTTTTCTGTCGTAGAATAGTTAATCTGAGCATCATTCAATGTCCTAGAGGCATAATAGATAGCATGCACGGCTTTGTCAACTCGTTGACCCAAAATAAACCCTACTGCATAATTGTTGGCATCACACATGATCTCAAAGGGTAAATTCTAATTTGGTGGTTGTATCACTGGTGTTAAGGTCAATAGCTCCTTCAACTTGTCAAACGCTTCTTTGCACTCATTATCAAACTGGAATTCTGCCTCTTTTTGTAATAATTTACACAATGACAGAGATATCTTGGAGCTTGGAGAAGTCCTTGATAAAACTTCGATAGAAACCTGCATTACCAAGAAAAAAATGAATCTCCCGCACATTTGCGGGGTAAGGTAAAGCAGCAACAATTTCTATTTTAGCTTTATCCACTTCTAATCCCTTAGCTGAAACTACATGGCCCAGTACTATACCTTGTTCTACCATAAAATGACATTTTCCCCAATTTAAAACAAGATTAGTATCTAAGCATCTATCAAGTACTCGAGTCAAGTTATCTAAGCATGCATCCAAAGAATCACCATGAATTGTGAAGTCACCCATAAATACTTTGATGCAGTTTTCAAGAAGATCAGAAAATAAACTTACCACACATCTCTGAAAAGTACCTGGGGCATTGCAAAGTCCAAATGACATTCTCCGATAGGCAAATGTGCCGAATGGACAAGTGAAAGTAGTCTTTTCCTAATCCTCTAGCGCAATCACAATTTGGTTATAACCTGAAAAACCATCTAGGAAACAATAATAAGTATGACCAGCCAATCTTTCTAGCATTTGATCAATAAAAGGGAGAGGGAAATGATCTTTTCTAGTTACAACATTCAACTTTCTGTAATCGATACACACTCTCCATCCTGTTTGCAGACGAGTAGGCACTAACTCATTATTATCATTTTTAACGACAGTTATGATAGCTTTCTTGGGAACTACTTGTACTGGACTCACCCATTGACTATCTGAGATAGGATAAATAATACCTGCATCAAGTAATTTCAAAACCTCTTTTTTCACTACTTCCATCATGGGTGGATTCAGCCTCCGTTGAGCATCTCTCTTTGGTTTGGCTCCCTCCTCTAAAAGAATGCGATGCATACACTCAGCCGGACTTATACCTTTAATATCCGCGATTGTCCAACCAAAGACAGTGATATGGTCCCTCAAGACTCTAAGCAATTTTTCTTCTTGAACTTTGGTTAAATTATTGGCAATAATTACCGGTAGTGTTTCTTCCTTGCCTAGATATGCATACTTCAAATGTGTTGGTAGGGGCTTTAATTCCTGTGTAGGGGCCTGCACAACAGAAGGTAGCAATTTTTTATGAGACACAGGCAGTTGAATGGAAGAAACGGCACACTTATCTGAAAATTTTGGTAAAGAATGTAGTGCAGCTATTGTATCCTGCAATTCTAAAGTGTGCTCAATCTCTTCATCTTGTTCTAGCTCCATACTATTTGTTATAGCAACCTCCAAAGTTTCCTTATGCATTTGGTCGAAGGATTTCTGCACCAAAGAATCAATGATATTAATGGCAAATACAGAATGAACATCACTTGGATACCTCATGGCCTCATAAATGTTGAACTAAATCTTTTCGCCATCAAATTCCATGGTCAATGTTACATTGTGGACATCAATCATAGTTCTTGTTGTCTTCAAAAATGGCCTCCCTAACAGTATATGAGCAGGATTTGGAGATGTATCATCCTCTATATTCACAATATAGAAATCTGCAGGAAATATAAGCTCATTGACCTCTACCAATACATCCTCAATTACCCCTTCAGGGTAAGTATTAGTACGGTCAGCCAATTGAATAATAACCCCAGTATTCTTTAAAGGTCCTAGATTTAGAGAGGCATAAATAGATAGTGGCATAACGTTAATTGATGCTCCTAAATCTAGCATAGCTTCTTCAAATTTGGTATTACCTATCTTGCAGGGAATTGTGAACTGTCTGTCGGCAATGACCTTTTTTTTATAGTAAGCCACATAAATCATAGTGAGTGCATCATTTTGAAAGTAATGTGAGTCCTTATTCCTACGGGCAATGTATTTGATTTGAAAGTTTTTTTTTGGTTGAAAATTTGGATTTTTTTAAAATGTCATTTGAAAGAGTTTTTCTAAATGTTTTATTAAGAGGATATCATTTGGGTTTTGAAAATCCTTAAAAGAATATCAAATGACATAGGGGGTTTTTTTAGTTGGTAATTTTATTTTGGGTTAAATACACTTTAATTACCCCAAGTTCCACCTGGCCTCCTCATAATTCGGCTCTCAAACTAATTGGATTTGCACATCTGTTACATCAAGTACTTAATTTCACATAATGCAACCCCAAAATTCAATTTTCGGCAAAAATTGGTCGAAAAGCCAAACCCAAATAACAATCCGGTTAAACCCTAATAGGTTTATACAGTTTGACTATATTTAAATACAGTTGACTTATTTATAAAAAAAAAAAAAATTAAACCTAACTTAATAACGTATAATGTTTAACAAAAAATAAATTTTTTTAAAAAAATAAAAATTATACCAAATTATGTTTAACAAAAAAATTAAAAAAAAATGCTAATTAATACCGTATATGTACCAAAATAAATTATCACATTTAAATTTTAAACTTTTATAAATTATAGAGAATATATAACAAATGGTAACTTTTATAAATTAAAAAGAATATTTTAAAGAATATATATCTTTAAAATACCGAATAATTAATTTATATGCAAATTTGAAATAAATTTATTTTCAAATGAAAAATTAAAATAAATTTATTCTCAAATGCAAAATAAATAATACATTATAACTTTAAAATAACCTATAATGTTTAACAAAAAAAAAACAAATAATGTTTAAGAAAAAAATAAAAATAAAAATGCTAATTAATATTGTATATGTATCAAAATAAATTATCACATTTAAATTTTTAACTTTTATAAATTAAAATGAATATATAACGAAGGGTAACTTTAAAAAGATTATATAACAAAGGGTAACTTTTATAAATTAAAAAGAATATTTTCAAGAATATATAACTTTAAAATATAGAATAATTAACTTATATGCAAAATTGAAATAAATTTATTTTCAAATGAAAAATTGAAATCAATTTATTTTCAAATGCAAAATAAATAATACATTATAGTTAATATCTGAATATTAAATGCAACCTATTATATTAAAACATAAGGACACATCCTGCGTAGAATAGAAAAACGGGAATTTATTTTGTATAATAAAAAAATTAACATTATTTATTCTATGTGCTTTATCTAAATAATTATTTAAATATAAATAAAATAAATAAATAATCACTACTTTTTTTTGGTTCTATTAACAAAAAAATAAGTTTTATAGTTTTAGTTTAAAATTAAATTTAGAGTTTTGTGAATTTTTTTATAATTATTTTTTTTTACTGAAGTCAATCCGCATTTTAATACGGTCAAACTGTATAAAAATACTTACCTTGTCGGAAAAGTTGGTATTTCGGTCAATTTCCATCGGAAATTGAATTTGGAGGTTACATTGTATGAAATTAAGTACTTCATGTAACGGATATGTAAGCCAAATATGTTTGGGAACTGAATTGTGCGGAAGGTGGAACTTGATGTAACAAAAGTGTATTTAACCCTTATATTTTTTAAAAAACTAAAAATGCATTTAATTAGATTTTTTTTTATCAAGTATTTAATTGGTAAATTAATTCCATTAAAAATGGTTTAAAAAAAATTTTGTTAGCATATTTTTATTTTGTAAATAAAATATAATTATAAGATAGGGTATACAGACATTTTTATCCCTTAAAAATAGCACGTGCGATGCGCAAAACAAAGGGAAGTCATTTACTCTTATTTTCTAATTTTAACATTATTTTATTATTATGACGGTAAATGTAAGGATATTAAATTATTTTATAATGGAAAGATAAGAAATTAAAGATAGATGATAAAATAAAATTCTTTTACAAAATAAATTAATGGAATACAATTTCATCCGTCTGTTTATAGTTACTTTGATAGGCAAAGTTGGCTAAGAACCACGTTTCCTATATCTTGTACGCTTGGTTTACATTGTTGCTTGATAAGAAGTCCAAGGGCACAGGTCCACACCCTGACTTCACATGATATACTTATATACACCGACGACAGCATTTCTATTGGTTCATAAGAACTACGTACGTACTAGCTAGTAAGAACGCGGTGGTGTTGCAACCACCAACAAAGGATATTTTTTTTGGTTTGTAAGCCCACTGACCACATCCATGTTTAAATCTTCATTTCTTTCTCCACCAGGCAATGCAAAATCAAACTTGTGCACCAACTCGGCTAGTGCTAGCTCAGTAATGACCATGGCAAATTGGATACCGGGGCAACCATTCCTGCCAGCACCGAACGGAAGAAACTCAAAATGAAGCCCTTTGAAATCTATTGGACTATTCAAGAATCTCTCGGGCCTAAATTCCTGTGGTTCTGCCCACAATGAAGGGTCTCGTGCAATAGCCCAAGCGTTGATGATCACTTGTGTCCCGGCTGCAATATCATACCCCATTACTACGACATTCTGTCTTGCTACTCGCGGAAATACTAGTGGAAGTGGAGTGTTTAATCGCAGAGTCTCTTTAATAACTGCTTTCAAATAGTGCATTTTCTGTAAATCCACCTCTGTTATTCTTGATTTGTCCCTGCCAATTTCTCTCACCTCAGCTTGCAATTTACGCATGATGTTCGGTTTTCTTATCAGCTCAGCCATTGTCCACTCTAGAGTTGTGGCTGTGGTATCAGTTCCAGCTACAAACATATCCTACAAATAACATGATATTCAAATATCCTTTAGATGCCAAATAATGAACACGTGATCATTCAATACTATAAATGTTAGAATATAATAGTAGTGACATAATAATACTCAATCAACTAAAAAATAAAAGTGATAGCATGTTCATGTCACTTTATTACATACCAAGGTGACAGCTTTTATGGTTTCTCTGTCAATAGGAAAGCCAATAGTACTTGCGCTTTGTTTCTGATTGGCAAGCAAAATGTCCACAAAGTCTTGAGCACCAATATTATTAGTGCGATCATCAAATATTACCATGTGATCTTTAATAACACCTTCCATAAAATCATCAACTCTTTTAATTATTTTCTTCTCTCTATGCTTCAAACCACTGATTTGGTATAATTAATAGTAGTGACATAATTAATGATTGTAAGCATTATGTTTTGTATATATATTGTATTAATTTAATTACTTTATTTATGGGTTTGGTAATTATGTGACCCATAAATAATATTACTAATAGTATTTGGCATAATGGGCCCTAGAGTTTCATAATCTTGATGGACGATTTTGACCCTTAGCTATTCTATAAATAAAACAGTTAGGGTTTGGTCCCAATTGTCGTCTCAAGAATTTTTATACACACCCATATATCCATCCTAAGATTGAGAGAGACAATTGAAGACCTTCACCCTTAAGCGTAGCGAATACGTGATATATACGAGATGTCTTCTCTCAATTCATGTAAGTACATAATATTATGATTAATTCAATTTATGTTTATTCTATGAAATAGCACGATCCATTAATAATTATTTAACAAATTTGACCATGCACACAATACAAAATGTAAAATATTACTAAAAAAATTTTATCCGAGTGATACTATCCAACCCATGGTAACTATGAAGTTGGGGGATCTAGTTTTAGTATACCAAGGTAGGATGTGTGAGTGTATTTAAATTTCAGTTTAAATTAGCAAAATAATAAAAATGTAAAACATTATAGAGCAATACAACATGGTTGAATTATGATCATGATATATAGGAGCTAACAAGAATTATCGTGGTGTTGTAATCTTTGTCATGTCCATTCTCTCCGCCAGGACATCGATGGAGATTGCTCGCTGAGAGACGTGAAAACATATTAGAAGTAGCAATTTATGTTTTTTCGAAATGGAAGAGTTCAGTTCTCTACATGAACGGATTCTTTGTTGGGAAATGATATATATTGCGAATATTTTTACGTCAGTCTGTTTTTTAATTGTCAGTTACATGGATAAAGATTAGTAATAACATTTTTTAAAAGATGTTTAATAAGTGGGATCCTTTTATAATTCTATCAAATCCCATTTATTGATGGATAAATAACACATAAACCTAGCATGACTCTTCTTTGTTTTTCTTTTTCTAAAAACCATGAACATTAATCTAACTGACTGACAGTTGGAATTCCAGCTTTTTAATAATAGAATAGAACAATTAATCTAACAGATTTGAGTTAAAGCCTTAAATTACACAAATTGAAAGAAAAAAACCTGCTTGAATTAGGAATTGGAACGAGGGGTGGGAGAATTAATTGGCGTAGAAAGAAGGAGCCTTGGTAATTTTTTTTTCTTTCCCTTCTTCTGTTTTTTTACTGGATTTTTTTTATTGATAACAGAATTATCACATGGCATAATCTCTTTGTTGGGATTTTTATAGTTGGTACTTCTATTTTTTTTAAAAGTAAATATTCATTTAGTTAGTAAATTAAGTCCATTAAAAATGGTTAAAAATTTATTTTGTTAGCATATTGTTATTTTTAAATAAAATATATTTATAAAATAGGGTATACAGACATTTTTATCCCTTAAAAATAGAATGTGCGATGCACATATGTAACACTGTTAATTAACTGATTTGACTATTTTTTGTTCGGAGTATGCTATTTGTCAAGATGCATAAAGTACGGGATGCAAATTGACTATTTTCAAACTACGGAGTGTAAAGTGCAAAATAAAGCTAAACAAAGGGATACAAAGTGTCAACTTGTAAAGCCTACACAAGGCATTCAAAATTTGTCTAAAGAAATGAAATTCTTTTCAAAACCTTAGATTGGTACTACTATGGATTCATAAAACTGTTGGTGCAAATCAAGAGCACAACATGCATAGTACGCCCATTTTGAGACCTACAGGATCAATTTTAGCACTAAAATATCTAGTTAAAGTTTGGAAATGATTTATTTTTATAATATTGCCACATAACTAATCCCCTAAGACTGCTCCTTTGAAAGAGCTAGAAGAAATTCAATTACAGCATCAACCAGCTTACGTTAGTTCCATTTGGAGTCTGCTGCATGATGTAGGTAGCTAACACTTCTGTTCATGGATTAGAAGACTAATAGAAGAACAATTATTGTTGATTTAGCTGGAATTTTATTTTGAAATATTAAGACCATGCCATGTTATTGTTTAAACTATGAACCAGTCCATTTCATGAGACTAAATATTGAAAACAAGAGGTGTAACATTTCTAGTTAAAAACTCGTGTATCAATCTCTCTAAACTAGTGATATGACAGACACATGCGTATACCAGAGTTAGACACCACTACGATACTAAGGATATTACAACTGTTGTATGGAATACTATGGTTTAGCTTTTGTATGCAACTTTATTCGTGATGGTTCCAACAAAGTTTGATTAAGGGCTCAGATTGAACTTTAATTAGAGTGTTGAGTTGATTAGAAATACAGTTGTAGCCTTCTATTCAAAAGGCAGATTTTGGAGATTGATAAAAAAAAATTCCCCTTCTCTTCAACTGAAACTTTTGTGAGCTTTTTGCATGGTCACTGCAGGCTTCATGTTTCTATTGATATCATGAACTGCAGTATCTCATCGTGTTTGCATTCATGCTATGGTCGAATTTGCTTTTATGCAATTTTTCCAAGAGGCCATGGAACTGAAATTACTGAGGGCCTATGGCACTAGCACTTGATCGACAAGGGTGAAATTTGATAGAGTCCAGAAGGCAAGTTTGAAGCCTTGAACCAATGCCTTAAAAAATCAGAAACTCTAATTATGATGCCCATTATGGTTGAAGAACATTTTTGGGAGATCCTTTCATATCGTGTTCTACCTAGAAAGCCTTAACAGCATGGAGATTAAGGAGACGATGGTCAATTCAAGACTGATATTCCAGAATCTTTGAATGAGATACAACAGAAGGAACCTTACGGCTTTTAAGAGAAATTTTGCATTTAAGAACCTAACCAAAGATAAGTGAAATTTAGCTTAATATATTGATTGCATAATTTTATTATTATGACGTTAAACAGAGGCAGGGGGGGGGGGGGGGGGGGGGGGGGGGGGGGGGGGGGGGGTTCATCTGACCCCGGTAACTCCGGCCGCTCAGGTGGACCTCGGGCGACTTGACCCTTGTAATTCCGGCCGCTCCGTGACACCGTGACCCAGTCGGCCAGCGCCTGTAATTCCTGCCCTCCATGATCGCCGGCGGAAGGATTCTTCATTCTTCATTCTCGGCAACAGAGACGGCGATTTGGATTAGGATTATGTTTTTTTTTTTAAACTTACTAAATGAAACGACGTCGTTTCATTTAGTAAGTTTAAAAAAAAAACATTATATTTTTCCTTATCTTCAGCAGTTCAGCCTTGTGCCCTCGCCACTGCTCATCGCCTCACCCGGTCACGCCTCACAGCCCACAGCTCCCTCACAGCTCAGTCCCTCTTCCGCCTGTTGCCGATCTCCGGCTCCCTCACAGCTCAACCGCTCAACCAAAACCAGTCAGCCTTGCCGCCGATTGATCTTCTCTCCAGTCTCCGGTCTATGGCTCGGCGGACGGTGGCTCTCCCCTGCTCGGCTGCTCCATTGCTCGGTGCTCCTCGTCGACGTCGGCGTCGGCCCGTCGCTCTCAAGAGTCAACTGTCAAGCCATTAGCCATCAAGGGTAAGTTGTTAATTTAATTAAAAATTAGATTTAGGGTTTTAAAAAATTATGGATTTATGATTAATGGTTATTGTTGTCATTAGTTAAAATTGATTGTTAATATGAAATTTTGTGCTTAATGTTGCCATTAAATTAGAGTCTAGAGATTTAGATCTTAGAGTTTGTTAATTGTTAATTTGTTATGCCATATTGCCATTAAATTATGAAATATTTAAATTGATGAAATTATTGTGAAATGTTATAATTGAGTAAAATGAATTTGAATATAAATTTGAGAAATGGTATATAAGTATATTTATGGTATAACCGTATAATGATCAATGATGGTATATTGATGATATAATGATGTTATATTTAAGATTTGATAATTGATTAGCAATTGATGTTTTTATTTATTATAGATTATGGATAAATACTTGATTAAGCGACCAAGAACTGTTGATTCTTCTAATAGTCAATTACCAAGTTCTGAAGCAAGTGGTGGTATAAATAATTCACGTGTGGAGTTCAATCTGAACGATATCGTTAGTGATCCGGGGTTACGTAAATCAATTGAAGACTTTGATATTATGATTCGTGATCAAGTTCGAAGAGAGTATTTGACTAGAGGTCTATGTCAACCAATTGCCCATAATTATCCAAAAAAAAACTTTTCTAATGTGAAGAGAAGCTTTCGGCCCACTTGGTTTAAAAATTTTGAGTGGTTGGAGTATAGCATTTCAAAGGATGCGACATTTTGCTTTTGTTGCTATCTATTTGGCAATTCAAACAGAGTAGATGCTTTTACAAAAAAAGGGTTTAGCAATTGGAAAAAGACACTGGAAAAATTTCAAGAACATGTGGGTACTTCAAATAATGCTCATAATGATGCTAGAATACAACTTCAAGGTTTTCAAAATCAAAGGCAGAGTGTGTCACATATACTACTAGCACACGGGCAAGAGATGGAGTTGCTTATCGCATCCGTTTAACGGCGGCTTTGGATATCACATGCCTTCTTTTGAAGCAAGGTTTGCCTTTTCGTGGACATGATGAGTCATCGACTTCATCAAATAAGGGTAATTTCCTAGAGTTTTTTGAGTGCTACAGCCTACGAAATGAAGAGGTAGGCAAGGTAGTTAATGAGAATGCTCCTGGAAACAATCAAATGACTTCTCCAAAAATTCAAAAAGAACTAGCAACTGCTTGTGCTGTGGAAACTACACTTGCCATCATCAATGATATTGGGGACAAGATTTTTCTATTATGGTTGATGAGTCTCGAGATGTTTCAATAAAGGAGCAAATGGGAGTTGTTTTGAGATATGTAAACTACCATGGAGATGTGACTGAAAGGTTTCTTGGTGTGGTACATGTGCCTGACACTTCATCTATTTCTTTGAAGAATGCTATTGATGAATTGTTTGCAAAACATAAATTGTCATTATCGAGATTGAGAGGTCAAGGATATGATGGGGCTTCAAATATGCGAGGCGAGTTCAATGGATTGAAGGCTCTTATTTTAAAAGAAAATCCATATGCAAGGTATATCCATTATTTTTCTCACCAACTCCAATTAGTTGTTGTTGTTGTTGCCAGGAGCAACCGTATTGTAAGTGATTTTTTCCAATATGTTATTATGATTGTGAATGTGGCTGGAGCATCATGTAAAAGGAAAGATAAACTTAGGCAGCTTGAACATGATAGGATCGTAAAGTGTTTGGAAAAGGGAGAGATAGTTAGTGGTAAAGGAAAAAAATCAAGAAACGAGTTTAAGACGGCCACGAGATACTCGTTGGGGGTCACATTACATAACTATACTCCATCTTATATCTATGTGGACTTCCGTATTAGAAGTACTTGAAAATGTGCATGATGATGGTACTTCTGATGATAATAGTGGTGTAGCCATAAGTTTGATTGATAAGATGAAGAATTATGAATTTGTATTTGTGATGCATTTGATGAAATATTTATTGGGAATCACAAATGATTTGTCACTTGCTTTGCAACAAAAAGATCAAAACATTGTACATGTTGTGAGATTGATTGGGGTAATGAAAGCTTGACTACAAGATTTTAGGGAGGCGGAATGGGAGCATTTTTTGAATGAACTCAATATTTTTTGCGAGAAGAATATGATCCCGATAATTAATATGAAAGACAACATGAAATCCCGCGGTCGTAGCAGGCGCAACGGACAAATTATTACTAATTTTCATCATTATCGTGTTGAGATTTTTTGTCAGGTATAAGTATATAAACTTTTTTCATTATTCTTATCCAAGAATTTATATTCTTTTGTTGATTTTTCATTATTACAATGTAGGTTGTTGATTCAATTGTTCAAGAGATGAACAATCGTTTTTCAGAAGCAAGCACAGAGTTACTTTTATGCATATCATGCCTAGATCCAAGTGATTCGTTCTCTAAATTTGACAAAAATAAGTTACTCCGTCTTGCTGAGCTTTATCCAGAAGATTTCTCAGTGACTGATCGCATGATACTTGAGGATCAACTTATTAATTATATTTATGATATGCGAAGCGATAATCAATTTATTGGGATCGAAGGTTTGGGAAGTCTTGCTAAGAAGCTGATTGAAACAAGAAGAAATATGACTTTTACATTGGTATATCGATTGATCGAGTTGGCTTTGATTTTACCAGTTGCGACTGCTACTGTTGAAAGAGTATTCTCTGCGATGAAAATTGTGAAGATTGACTTGCGTAATAAAATGGGAGGCGAGCGGATGAATGACAGTCTGGTAGTTTATATTGAGAAGGATATTTTTTTAACATTTGAAAACGAACAAATTTTGAGACGTTTTCAAACTATGCAGAGACGTAGAATACAGTTCGCTCCTCTCAGTCGTGTATCGGAAAGAAGTAGTTCAAGCGTCAATAAATAATTTTTTTTATTAAGTGATTTTGACCCCCCTATAATTTTGTTCTGGTTCCACCACTGACGTTAAACGAAAGGATATTAAATCATTTTATACTATCAATGAAAAGATAAGAAATTAAAGAAATATGATAAAATAAAATTCTTTTTACAAAACAAAAGGAGTACAATTTCATCCATCTGTTTATAGTTACTTGGATAGGCAAAGTTGGCTAAGCACCACGCTTGGTGCTTGGTTTACATTGTTTCGTGATAAGAAGTCCAAGTGCATAGGTCCACACCCTGACTTCACTTGATGTACGTACATAGACCGCCGGCAACATTTATTTAGGTTCATATGAACTACGTACTAGCTAGTAAGAACGTGGTGGTGTTGCAACCAGCAACAAAGGAGATTTTTAATGGATTGTAAGCCCAGTTACCATATCCATGTTTAAATCTTCATTTTTTTCTCCACTAGGCAATGCAAAATCAAACTTGTGCACCAACTTGGCTAGTGCTAGCACATTAATGGCCATAGCAAATTGGATACCGGGGCAAACCCTCCTGTCAGTACCGAACGGAAGAAACTCAAAATTAAGCACTTCGAAATCCATTCAAGAATCTCTCAGGCTAAAATTCCTCTGATTCTGCCCACAACGAAGGGTCTGGTGCAATAGCCCAAGCATTGATGATCACTTATGTCCCGACTGCAATATTATACCCCATTACACGGAAGATTATGCGAGATTAATTCAAGAAAAACTTCGAGGGTCAGAAGAGACATCATATTAATACTGTATGATGTATTTTATGAATAAAATATGTATAACTAATTAAAACTGATATTACTGATGCAAAATATTTTAAATTAATCGCACGTGATTTATCCGATATACAGAAGTCGGAAGAAGGAGCTCACCAAACTTGTTTTGGAAGCTAATAAGAAGTATATTGGAGAAGCTTTGTTAAGCTTGTTCAAGAAGCTAGAAAATGGCCTAATGACCTAAATACCCTAACTTTGAAAGTCCTATAAATAGAAGGCTTAATGTTCATTAGTTCTTTACCATTTTGAAAGCTAAAGAGCAAATATAGAGAGAGTTCTTGTGAGACAAGAATCAAGTGCAAAGAAATAGTTAAAGCTTGCACTTCGAGAGGTAAATTGTTAGTTGTTATTATGTTTATTTAATTTTTAGTTTCAAAAGCTCAAGAACGCAAGTCGTAGCCATGTACGATTGTCGTTCTCCGTGTTCTTCACGTGTTATTGAGCCTTTCTACACTTTGTAGTAGTTATAATGTCGAATTTCAATTTGTAGTTTAAAGCTCAATGAACATACGTTGTAGCCATGTACGATTTATTCATTATCCGTGTTCTTCGTATGTTCTTGAACATTTTTATAAATTATTTTAATCAATTATGCAAGTCGTTATAATAACCAAATTTTGTCAAATATAAAGTGTTATAATCATATATGTAAGCAGTTATAATGCTCAAATTATTTCAAGTATGAAATCTAAAAGCTCAAGAACGTAAGTCGTTACCGTGTACGATTTTTCGTTCTTCGTATGTTCTTGAGCAAAAGACATAATTTCTTACATATGTAGGTTTATGATTTTGTAATTTAGTGTTATGGGATGATGAAACATGATAGCCTTGCTAAATAATGCTTGTGGCATCAAGTTTTAGTAGTCAAAACGAAGAACGATGAAACTTTGTTCTTCGTGTTCTTCGTGTTCTTCGATTCGTTCTTCGTGTTCTTGAGTAAAAGTCACGAAATCTTATATAAGTAGGTTTATGATTTTGTTATTTTTATGTTATGAAGTGGTATTGAGTGTTAGAATATGTTATCTTAGCAAATTAAAGCTTGAGGTATAATGTTTTACCAATCGGATCAAAGAAAGATAAGTCTAATATAGTCGCAGAATGTTTTTGCTAAAATCCGAAATTTTAAAGTCTGAATATACCTTAGCAACCTAAATGAAAGTTGTAGATCATGAAATTCTAAGTAATTTAGACTTAATAATCACTCAAAAATGTTTTTGTATGACAAAGTTATGGTTGTCGCAATAAAAGAGGTCAAAGCTGAAAAATTAAGGGACCATTGGGTGGAAGCACTTAAAATTAGGATTTTGAGTTCTCCACTTAACAAAATGATTCCACCAATGAAAATAGTCTAGTTAAGTTATTCTAAGACTTATTCAAAAGGAAAATTTGATAAACTAACATTCGGGGTCGCGTAACCCTTTTTGTAGGCGTTTAACGATTTTTCCGGGAAACCCTAAAACAGTTTCAAGGCAAGTTCTAAACCCTTATGTGTTATTTGTTATGTAATAGATGTTTTGTGAATTCCTTATTTGTTAGTTGCAAGTCTTCTAACTCTTACTATGTGCTACTTATGTAGTATTGTTAAAATGACAAATGAGATGTGTAATGTCATGTTATTATGCAGTAGATGATATGTGAAGTCTTTAACTGATGTTTACAAGTCTTCTAACTGTTATGCGTTATGTTTATGATTTATGAACATGATTTATACACTTTGTGTGTCAATGTGATATAAATTGTTGGAACATGAGTTATATGTGATATTAAATGGAGAATTATGTTCAGTCAATGCATGTTAAAGTTTATATGAAAGCATAAACTGCGTATGTGCTGTATGTTAGACTTGCTGAGCCGTCATGCTCATTCTTGCGAATAAAACCTTATTTGTAGATTAAAGATGAACGTTAAAAAGATCATGAACGTAAAGACGAAGCGTAGATTAGGTTTTTATGTTTATTACTTGTATTTGTATAAGTCATAATGATTGTTGTAATACGAACAAACAAACATGTAACCGAATATTGAATGAATGATATAAATTATTATCATCAGAATGTTGTTATGTCTTTATTTTGATATAACCTAGAATTATTAAAACTTAACATAGTATTGATAATGATCTATTTATCTAGATAAGGATCGGTAAATAACTTGTGAGTGTTGTACATCCGAGACAGGACTAAGCAATGTTGACTGGTCAAATCCATCATTAAGGTTCCTCGGACCCAGGTATAACTCGTTATTACTATTCTGAATACCATATAAGTAGGATTATTGATATAAAGAGATATCACTATAAACAAATATGTTTCAAATGAGGGTTTTAACTAGTTGGGTAATGTTCTGTACGGAAAGAGGATTTTGCACCGGACAAAGATATAACCATTTGTCACAGATAAAAATGCAAACATTTATCATGGGTGAAGATACAAACATTCACCGCGAGATTCTCTGTTCCCAAGAGCCGTCCTAATGCTTTAATACCGTGGATATTGGAACATGTAAAATTATAGAATATTTAAATCTTAAGGTTAAAATTAGACCGTTATATATGGTGTTATCCATTTATACGGATGAAATACAAGTTGATACTTGTATACTTATGAGACTGAGATCAAGTTAAGATCCAGGGACAAAGTTAAGAGAAATTTAAATGTATAGTCTAAAATAAGACTATTTCAACCAATATGATTATGGGATCATTGGTTAAGTCGATAATATATGGAGTTTAACGCACAAGGTCCGCCGCATTAAAGCGCGGGGATTTTGGGGGCGTTACAAACCACATAAGCACTTTAGAACATATATGCACATAATCAAGTAAGCACATAGGCACATTCACACATAAGCACTTTAGACAGATACACATGGAAAATTAGCCATATAAGCACATTTACCACAATCATATTTGCACAACAGTCATCATCATCATCAAATCAAACAACCTTCAATAGAAATGTTGATATACTGGACCAAAAAAGAAACAAAAATTCTTAAGCTATAAAAAAATTTGATACAGGTAAACAATATTATCTAACCTAGTGACCAAATCACATATATAAGGTAACCAAAAATAATTTAATGAAATATCACATTAGAAAAACAGTTTATAATAACAACAAAATGAAACGAAGGGTAACACAACAGAGTTTCACAAAACAAGATACTTACATCATGGTCAAGCCACTGTCCAGGAGTGTTTAAATTTTAGAACCACATTTTAGAAGATATTATAACAGACCCAAAACTAAATGCAGGTTCAATCTTATCATGATGTCCAGAGAATTTTTCAGTCCTTCAATATAAAAGAATATAAGTTAAAACCCAATTTTAACCCAATCTTGTACCATTGATCAAACAATACATCTTCAAAGTGGGATGGCATAGCCATGCAAACATCGAGAAAAGCAGAAACACCAGTTCGTATTTTGGAAGGAACCACATCAGAACCAGATGAAGCAGCAAAACCAAACCTCATTGTATATGGACTCCTCAAAGCTACAATCTTCGAAGAAGCACGATGTGGTCTCGCACAAGGTTTGGACGTAATTCTCTCCACTTCAGCACAATAAATTATATCCTGAGTAGTTAAAATCATTTCATCGAGCACTGAACTGTTTTGTTCCTCAATTTTAACACCTTTATAAGTTTAGAAAAAGGCCAGAAATACAATTAAAATTTCAACTACAAATTACAAATTGACTGAGCATTAACGGAAATACTATAAAAAAGTAACAATCAAATCTATAAAGGTAACTAAGTTTGAAAAAAATACAAACCTCAATAGGGTTGTGAACAACGATCTCTTTCTCAAAAGGCGGGTTTAAAATATCAGAAGTTGGATTGTCATGCTTCATGCCAACCTGTTAAAAAAACAAAATAATAAATAATCGATAAAACAAAATTGTATAACAAATATAAAAAAAATAAATATATTTAACCTTATCATAATCTCCGCCACTGTTATCGCCACCCGTATCACCAACATCATCATCTGTTTTTAAATCAAATTGTTTTGCATTGTCCGAACCATTACCTACTTCAGCAGCCTCATCAAATTTAGCATCATCATCGCCACCATCATTCTCACCATAACTAACATCAGGGCATCCACCAAACTGCTTTCTCAACATCTTACTAATATCACTGCAAATCTCTATACGAAAAACACGTAATTCTTCCTTCAAATCAGCCCCCCCCCCCCAACTCCTCAAGGCCTTTTTTAACTTCAACCAACTTCTTCTCTAAAGGGTTAAAACGTGCATCGATAATATTTTTTACATCAGACAGTAAAAAACCCATATCTCCACCATTTGTGTTTTTATCCTCTTTTATATAATCAACATTGGACCCACCATCGTGTCCATGTGAAAACTAAAAATCACCCAAATCCAACCGATCATTCTCATTAGCCGTAGGAATGAGCAATTTAATCTTCAGCTGAAACAAAGTGTGCACAGTAAATATAGAACTTTTAAAATATTGAACAATTAAAAGAAACAAAACAGTACAGCAAAAAATAAAAACTTTATATTAGTAACCAACTGTAGATGGGATGATGTCGCAAGCACCCAAAAATAAAATCTTACTTTTGAAAAATATTAATGTAGTAGTGAAAGTAAGAGTCGAACCCACAGAGAGTGAATTATTTTAATAAATTCTAATGTTTTCAAAAATATCTAATTAAATGGGGGATTTGAAATTATTAATTGACTAATTAAAATTCAAACAAATAAAACTAAATAATAAATAATAAAGATGAGAAAAATTAATTAAAATAAACTTCAGTTTCTTAGTTCAGTATCCCCTTCTTTTAATCAACAAATTAATCAAGTTATTATTATCTTTTTCTTCAATTGAGATTAATAATCCTAGATAACCGGCAATCGCCAAGCTACCCGAAATCCTCCTTAAATTATAAATCTAATGCAGCAATCACTCACAAAAGACTCTAACTATCATACAACCTAGAACTATCAATCTAGATTTAATATAACAGTTGCATTAAAAATTAGAGAATTAGATTATTCCAAGCAACAATCTCAACATCGCGGACCATTTAACTTGTCATCTTGATAATCATAATAATATTCAAAAGTTTGACCACAATCAAATATTATTAATTGCTACTTTTGATCAGATAAAATATCGTTTGCTTAATATCAAATCTTAATCTAGCATATGATAAATTATTGATTAACCTAACAGGCCATTATCAAATTAATCAAGCAAATATCATAAAATAATTAAAACAAATTATCAAGAATAAATCTCATGCATGAAGGAATAAATTATAAAACTCAATTAAAACATTAATTAAAAATAAGGTTCAACATCCCTTTGGAACTGAAAAAATAAAATTAACCAAACATAATAAAAATAATACCCACTAGTTGAAAAGCTCTCTCCAAGAAATTAGGAGAAAGATCTCCAAAAAACTTACTATCAATAATGAGAGATTGGCCCTCTATTTATAGGCCTCTAACTTGTCCAAACCCTAATAGGATTTACAATTAAAAATAAAAGAAAAAGAAAAATAATTATTATCCTAACCCTAGTTGGAATTAAAATCCAATTTGGAATCAAAAAGTAGCAAAAATCCAAAATAATCCCGAAAATCTTCAAAATCGCGTAGCCAAACAGCCCCTAACGCCCGTTTTAACTTGGTCAACGCGGAAGCGCGTCCACTGACGTCAGCCACCATTCCGCGCATTGTGCGGATTTTTTTTTTTTTTCAACTGCCGCTTCTCCAAATGACTTCGTTTCTGTGTTCGCCCGTTTCCTCGCGCGCATTGCGCGGAAGTTTTCTGTTTTGGTGAAACGGCGTCGTTTCGTTCCGTGTGCTGAGGCCGCCTACGCGCAATGCGCGAACGACGTTGTTCTGGTTAATTAAAAAAATGCCCCTCCGCGTCTTTTCTTCCTATTTACATTTTTGCCATCCGTGTTGGTTAATTACAGTTTTTCCATCAGACTTTTGCCAGATTTACAGATTTGCCCCCAAGCTTTACTTTTCCTACAAAATAAAATATAAAAAATAAATAAAAATACTAAAAATCCTAAAAACACATAATAATAAATAAAACACCTAAAATGCTAAAAAAAATAAAAACACATAAATAAAAAGAAATATAAAAACACTATAAAATTACCTAAATCAACATAAATTAACTAAAATCCTATAAAACCTATTAAAACCAAAATAAGCTAAATAATTAAACATTTAAGCACACAATAAATATAAAAACTAAGTATTAGGGCATAAAAATATCGTATAATTTAGCCCTATCAGTAGACATAAAGGTAACTAAATATAATATGAATGGTAACCAACATACCTGTCCAGAACCAAAAACTAGATCATGTTAAACGTAGGAGCCTTCCCTAATTCCTTCCACCTAAATAATCTAATTTCTGACTAAAGATCATCAATGCATAAAAATTGGTCCTTAAGAGTAAGAATTGTTTCAAATAAGAATACTTGAAAAACATAGGGCAATCCATTTAACTCATAATATCTACAATAATTGTCCTTGTAAAAATTGTAAATAAGACACCCATTCCTGGCCTTCTTTAACTGTCCCTTCACAACAATGGATAACGACATTTTCGTCTGTTTGAAGGCAAATTTCCCCCAAGGATAACGATCAAAGTCGCAATAAGATAAAAAAAATTAAGCAATACCTCATCCACATGATTTTCTGAAACAGTCGCTAGTATAAAATTGAATACCAGGAATATAACAGACATCCTTAGAGCCTCCTCATTATTATCGAATACAACCCCACGATATATCTTCCCGAAACTAGAACGGGTAACAACCTCGTCTCCCAAAAACATTGCCACTAACTGATTTTCTCTTCCCTTGAATGCAGAAATGTCATCATCTCCTTGCCAATGCAAACCAAAAATTAAACAAAATTCGAGCAACCCAAACCTTACCCTATTCTCACCAAACAAAAACCAAATCTCCCCCTTCTCCCTTTGATAAACTTCTCGAACCAAAGCCTGATGGATTAACTGTGAAAATATTTTCCTCTCACCAACATTTATAAATTTCCCAAAACACGTCAACTCTAGCTATTCCAATTGATTTACAGTCAATTTCTTCGTGATGACACTAGGCACTTCCATATCACACCAATAAATGATTTTTGCAGTGAAATTGCGTTGGCGCTCCTTGTAATATAGATCCCAAAACTGCATATACAATACATTACAAAAAAAAAAAAAAAAAAAAAACTTACAGCATTATCCATGTATATAAAAGCTAGTAACCAAAACAAAATCATCAGATATCCAAATACAATTTAAACAACCCCAAAAGTGTACACAAAAAACATAGTAATCAAATCATAATATAACATTAACTAAAACTGATATTGGATAGTATATAACCATTTTAACAAAATTTCATTCATCAGTAACCAAATATAACAGAAGCATTTCCCCAAACAGATTCCCAAGTTCACAAAAAACAACTAAGTATTTAATGTTTTTAAAAATAATTTAAATAGCACACCTTGAGAAGCTTTTGCCGAGGGATAATATTCGCGCTAGGAAATTTTTCCGCGACTTCGGCTTCATTACCATCTTTGCATGCCGGAGCTTCAAAATCAGAATCAGAATCTAGCAATTCCTTGCGCTCCTTTAAAACACGTTTCCCCAATTTTTTTTCCTTTAAAGACGATTTAGAAACTACCTTCTTCCCCTGGTTAGGGGACTTGACCACACCCTCCTCCACATTTTTCTTCCCATCACTACTAGAATCATCCTCCCTGCTTCTTTTCCTCTTCCCATCATTTTTCTTACAAACAATCCCCCCAACGTTCTTTCTCGTATTAACCATCCTATACAAAACCACAAGAACATTAAAACAATTTAACAAATTTTAATCTCATATCCAACTAATACATTGTTTCATTTGATATTAAATAACACCTTACCATTTAATACAAGAAACCATATTCGAAACCAAATCAACAATCCATAGACTGATGCACATTTTATAAATTACAATACAAATGCATCCAGAAAAACATCAAACATTTACCATTTCAAAATAGCCACTGGAATAATTATACTTCATACTTTTATCTGCCTAGTAATGAATTGATTTATCTATTTTACCATCAAAATATGGAAGCTGATTACTGAAGATCATTCCATCAACTATATGTATTAATTTCCCATAAAAAAAGAAAAAAAATAGCTTTGTTTCAAGGAGAAGGTTTCTAAAGTTCCACATTTGGCCCATCTTACAACAGACATTACACTTTCATTCACTCGTACACTATAAATAAAAGTCCCAATCACAAGAGAAACATAACTATGTTGATTGGTTCTTTCTTCTTTAGTAATTTGCATCTTCATATCTAGATATAATACATATGCTACCAAAGAATATGAGGAATCAAAAATTAAATATTTACCTAATACTTCATACTAACCAACATTCTTCATACTACAAGAGGCTTGATTTACTAGTTTAAACAATTGAATCTACGGAGTTTTCAAAAAAAAATCAGTCATTTGGGACTTTTAACAAACATGTTACGGGCATCTTGTAAAAACTTGAAAAAAGGGTATACACACAGAAACATAATACCATTTCCTACTCTTCTTTATAGCGTCTAAATCCTACATAATCCCCAAATCACTGAAAATATACTTCATTATATATATAACAACAACTTTGAAATTTCTAACTCAACTTACGCAAATAAAAAGCAACAAATTTATATGAGGATTTACACTTACTCAATAGATATGAATTAACTTGTCGAAAGGAAGAAACCAACTAGTCGTTTGACAGAGATGTTGGGGAAGATAAGCAACAACATAAAAAAGGAAGGTTGAGATGATGATGAAAGAGCATGAGAGCCTGAAAGAGGGTGATGAATACGCCGAAAAAAGTGGAAATATCTCTTGTAGAAATCAAAAAGATAAGAAGCAACAAGTGGTTTCCAAGTTCCCAAATACCAAAATAAGGGTGGTTTCCACCTGCATAACCTTCCCAGATAACGTCACGCATAACAGTTATCAATTTTCAAAATATGTAACCACCTAAAAATGTGGGCCATATCAATAATTTATTAAATCAGTTAACTAAATAAAAGGAATAAAAATACACTATTTTGTAAATTAAAAATTGCATATGTACTAATTTTATAAAAAATATTTTTATGCACATTTTTAAAAAAAAATTATTAAATGGTACTAATAAATGTAAATGTTCCTTAAATTAATTTACCCACATATAGGTGTACATTTAATTGGTAAATTAAGCCCATGCGTATATTAAACCAAGCCCAACAATTAACTCCCATGATAGAAGAATTTTTCCAGTTGTGTTGCAAAATTGGGAGCAATTTCGGCGGCCTTATTTCCTCTTCTCCAACCTAAATCAAAGCACCCCAAATCTTGTAATTGTGTTGTATGAATTGCTTCATTTGGGACTCTAAATTTGGGACAAAGGCTAAGGGACAGAGGAGCACCGTATAGCAGTAAGAAGTGATGGAGTTGGACATACGGGATGCTCGAGGAGGTAGCAGACTTGGCCAATTTTGGCAGCCTTGATAGAAGTCAACTGTAAGAGCATCTTCAGCAGATGGACTATCTGCTAGATTATATTTAATCTATGTAACATCAGTAGATATTATTTAGTCTTCAATCATTTCAGCAGATGGATTAACTCATAGACTATTCCCGTAGACTATAATATAAAAAGATTAAAATAATCAATAAATTAAAAAAAAAAAACTCCAACGGTTATATTCTAACTGTCATATTCCAACAGATATATTTTAAAGAACAAACAACCTCTATAAATATAAGTCACATCCAATCTATCATATTCACTCATCTCAACTTCAGTCTTTCAGTCAAATACGTTATTTGAAATATGTCTCGTCAATTTAAATTAGCTATGTTGCACATGGATGAAGAAGAAGATGAAGAAGCATATGAAATTTTTTTAGGCTTGGCGGCTATTGAAGAAGAATAACAAAATGTCAGTAGGCATACATCACGTCATCGTGGTGTTATGCAAGGTCGTATTACCATTGATCTCGGTAAACATGAAGGTTATAATCGATTTTTTCGTGATTATTTTGCTGAACATCCTACATACCCTCCGTATCTATTTCGGAGAAGGTTTCGAATGCGGCGCCCACTTTTCCTCTGAATTCAAATAGCAGTTGAAGCGTATGATTCATACTTCGTCCAAAAACTGAATATTGCGGGATAATTTGGTTTATCTTCTCTTTAAAAGATAATTGCCTCAATGTAGATGCTTGCCTATGGTGTTTCAGTAGATTCCGTTGATGATTATGTACGAATCTATGAAAGCACAGCTATATTGAGTCATAAAAGATTTGTAAAAATAGTCATTGTAATTTTTGATGATGAATATCTGAGATCCCCCAATAGTGATAACATCGTTAGATTGCTATCAAAAGCTAAAGAACGTGGTTTTCCTTGGATGTTGGGGAGCATCGACTGCATGCATTGGAAATGGAAGAATTGTCCGGTTGCGTGACATGGTATGTATTCTGGACATGTGCATGAGCTAGCAATTATTTTAGAAGCAGTGGCTTCATACGATCTTTGGATATGGCATGCATTTTTTGGATTACCAGGCTCTCATAATGATATTAACGTTTTGGAGAGATCATCTATCTTCTCTGCTCTTATTGAAGGTCGTGCTCCAGCTGTGAACTACTCAAGTAATGGAAATGAGTACATGATGGAATATTACCTTGCTAATGGTATATATCCCCAATGGCCAACATTTGTTAAAACCATTTCGGCACCTCGAGGAAATAAAAGAAAACTATTTTCTAAGACTCAAAAAGGCATTTAGGAAGGACATTGAGCAAGCATTTGGGGTACTCCAAGCACATTTTGTGATTGTTCGTGGTCCTGGACGATTTTGGCATCAAACAACACTAAAAAAAATTATGATTGCATGCATAATACTACATAATATGATCGTTGAGGATGAACGAGATGAAAATCAAGAGCCGGCAACCTATGATACACATGAAAAGATTCCCACTGTAGAAGTGTCTCATGAGCGTACCCCACAATTACTTGAATTCATTGAAAACAATCATCGCATAAGGGATAGACAAGTTCATTCTCAACTTCAAGAAGATATTATTCAACACTTGTGGTCACTACATGGTGGAGCGTAATCCATTACATTCCACTACAATAATAAGCAAATCAACAATTCTATAATAATAAGTAAGTCAATTACTAGATATAACTATTTTCATGATTTCTTTCTTGCGTTGTTTGTACTATTTAGCTACTTCAGGCTCCATATTAGTAGTGTCAATCATCATAATCCTTTCATCCTCTTATGGTTTCATTATATTCAACTTCTCTTGCTCTTGAAAATATATTACGTCCATGTTCTCTTGTCTCCTTTGTTGGTTCAATTTCATCTAATGCTCGAACTTCTCAAACCTCAATTCTATAGGTGTACTAGTATCACCGATTCCTTTGTCCTTTTTATCTTGTGCTTTCGAAGCCTTTCTTCCCATTGGCATCTCCAATCCTACAGAGATTGTATTTTTAATACCATCGTCTTCATCCAAACTTACTTCTTCTACAGTTGATGAAGAACATGTTGTTGGACTTGACTTTCTAGTACTTTTGTGTTTTTTTCTACTATTATCTGTTCACCATTTTGGCACATCCTTTAATAGTCTCCAACAATGCATAAATCCAAACGGTTGTTTTTGGATACTTTTGAACATCTCTAATGCTTGACATATCTATTTTAAAAATTATTTACAAAGTATTAAGTATAAACAATAAGAATAAACTTATTGAAATTTTATATGAAAAAACTAAAATACCTTGTTTTGTTCACCTACACCACTTTGTTGCATTCTTTCAATATATTGAAGTATAATATCCACAAAATTTGTTCACCGCACATTGAATTATTAACCAACGTTTCGCTAAAATAGTTTAATTGCGTTCAGACTCAAAATTTTTATATTCATGAAAGTATTCATGAACTCTTTCCCAATATCTTCCATGTTTCTGATTGTTTCCTTGAATTGGATCCATGCTTACATTAAGCCGTCCAGAAACAAGAAGGACATCTTCATCAATTGTGTAATTTCCCTTTCACCCTGTTCTTTTATTAGACTCATTTTCGGGAGTCTGAATTGGTACATCAGTTTGAATTGAGAATTCATCCAACATATTTGGATCATCAAGTGAAAAATCTTGAGATAATAATAAAGAATAATACATCAGAGGACCATGATTTTCCATCTAAAAAATAAATTAGAGAGACATTATCAATAAAAAAACAAAAAACAAAAATACAAACTATTTAACCAAGTACTTACAATAACTAAAAGTTGAAGTTGTTGATTGAGAGATTGTAAAATATATTGAATCATTGTACATATTTATAGAATTTTCAGTCATAATTTTTAATAGGTTCTGTTGATGATTTTTTTTACTGTTGCAATTATTATTATTTTTTTTCATAGTCATTATGTGACTTCTTTCTTCTTCTTTTTTAACGTTCTGTGACATTTGCATTCTATCACTTCAGGCTATGTACTAAGCATTTTTTTTCTTCAGTTGCAGCCTACGTCCCCTTCATCTTCTTCGTCTCTAAGTCATCCCTAACCCTAAAAAGCTTCATCTTCTTCTTCTTCTTCACCCTCCCATTCTCTGTCATTAAAATATATTAACAATTTTAATCCATCAAAATCAGATTCATGAATATAGTCGTTTTGTTCCGTCGAAAAATTGAGAAGACTATATTTGCTCTACCTGCTAGAGCGGAAGAGTTTGTCCTCGACTATATTTAGTCTAGGATGTGTGAATCTCCGGCCTGCTGGAGATGGCCTAAGTGACTTTGTAGGCTAATAAGGGTTGGGTAGGGGTCTTGTAGAGGACCATTAACTGATGGAAGGGAGGAGTGTATCTCTATTATTACCCAGCCTCATCATCCTCCCAAAATCTTTACGGTATTGCTTAGTAAAAGTAAGAACAATTTATAAAGAAATAGAGAGTATTCGGTAGGCCAAAGAGGAGGAAAGGAGAAGTCTGCCAGCTTTGTGCTCCTATTCAAATCAACTAAGAGCTTCAATCATCATGCTTAAAAGAGACTCATCAAGCTCAAAGGTATAGAAGTTATTATAAGCAAACTAATAGTGTAGTGTAGTGATGTTCATAGTGTATGTTCATTATTAATGTATATTGTTACATTTCATTGCAATGGATTGTGGGTGTGACAACCCGAGTATTTATGAGGTTATATATATGTAAACCGGTTATGGGTGTGTTTTGTAATTACGATTCCGAGGACGAAATCTTTATAAGGAGGGAAGATTGTGACAACCCGAAATTTTGATTATATTTTATAAGAATTTAATATATAAAATTCTTATTATAATACGAAATGGGTCAAATGAATAAAATATATATTTATTTTGAATTATGTGATATGTATGGTGGATAAAATATGTATATATTTAAATGTGAAATATATACAAGTATTTTAAAAAGAAATTTAATAGTTAATTAAAACTATTAATTAATTAAGTGGTATTGAGTTAAGATTATAATATAAATTAATATAATTTGTACGCCTTGAATGGCAATGGAGTCTTTATGAATTAAATTTCATAAACGTGTAATTAATTCACTTAAATAAAATAGTGAATTAATGAATATATATTATATTATGCCAAACAGAAATAAATTAAATATGAAATGAGGGAAGTAATTCATTAATCTTTATTAGTGGATGAATATGTTAACTTTAATTAATTGAATAAAGAAAGTTATTTTCTTTTATTTAGTTAATATTGAGAATTATGTTACCCTAATTAAAAATGTAACATAAATAAGGGTATAATATTTAATATCATATCAAATTGAGGTGAATTAAATATTATGAATGGTTCAATACATAAAATGTGTAATTGGAACCAAATGTGTAAATTCAATTCATAATTTGAATTGTGATTAATTGTTAATGTATTAAGTGGATGTGAAATAAAAATATGGAATAAGGGAACAATATTTATTAAATAAATATTGGATGATTAAAATGGGTAAATTAAAATAATATTTAATTTACGATTAAAGATATTAAATTAGTATATTTAATATTTAAAATAGAATGGCATGAAACAATTTATGGAGAGAAAGAGATAATTTATTTATGAAATATTGATTGGATTAATTAAATGAGTGGTGTGAAATAATTAATTAAGTGAATATTAATTATTTTAAAATAGTGATTCATTTTACAAAAAAAAGGTGTTAAAGGAAGGTTCGATTAATGGGTGGATTAAATTAATGGACCAACCTAGGTGGTGTAATATCAAAGTTGATATAGTAAATGAGCTATGAGATTATTTAATTAAATAGATAGCGAGTTAAATTTGAGGTATAAATTAATTAATATAGTTATTAATTAATGGGAATGTGCAAACACTTATAATGTTATATTTATTTTCATTTGAAAAGTTATTAATGGTGGGATATTAATAATTTATATTTCCACTAGAAAATTAATAATTCGAATTTGTCAAATTGATTTATTAAAATAAATTCAATCCTCGTGGACTTTAAACTTGGTCATATAATTAATTGAATTGGATCTGAATTGGTAGCCACGAGGGGTTATATTAAGCGGGTGTATCAGGAACTTAACACGTAATCGGTATATATATATATATATATATTTCTGTTTTATCTTCCTTGAGCCGCTAAAAAGTGACATTGTAGCCTAATAGGAGTCTGCTCATATTAATTGCTTAGCCGACAGAAAGAGAGAGAAAATGGAGAGCGTTTATAACGCAACCCTCTGTTCTTCATTTATCTGTAAGTTTTGTTTACCAAGTGAGAGAAATATTCAGAGCGGTGAATCATATATAGAGAGAAAGCAGCTGTGAAATAGCAAGAGATGAGGCAGTGAGGTAGCATTTAAGGAGAAGAGCATTCAAGGGAGGAGTTATCCAAGCCCGTTAATATTGCTCATTAGCAGCCTTGCACTAGTTTATAAGCAAAGGGTTGAAGGAATTTCTGGGTTGGTCTGTGTTGAAGAGCGCTTAAGCGCTGAGTCCCGTTCTTAAGCGCCCTCATGCTCAAGCGCCTAAGCGTCGTGCGCTGGTGTGGCTGTGGTGTCGTGGCTGGTGTGGCTGTGGTGCTGTGCTGGTGGGCTGAGGTGCTGCGTTGGTGGGCTGCCGTGGCTGGCGTGGCTGTGGTGCTGCACTGGTGTGGCGTGGTGCTGCGGGCTGGTGTTCCTGCTACTGTGGTGGTGTGTGCTGCTGGGGTGTTGCGGGTTGCTGCTGCCAGAAATGGTTTGGGCTGGTGTGTTCCTGCTGCTGTGGCGCGGTGATGGTGTGTTCCTGCTGCTAGGCGCGGCTGCTCTATGTGTGTGTGTGGTGCTGGCTGGTCTGCTGCTGCGGGTTAGTTTCGGGTTGGCCGGTTCGGGTTGTGGTGACTCGGGTTGGTTCGGTTTTAAATTATTAACGGGTCGTATAATGTTTAAATATTAATATAATTAAAATGGGACCCGAATAAAATAATTATTTAGTATTTAAATAAACCTTAAATGATAAATAAGGTGAATGAAGAATATTTAAGAGAGTCAATTATTATTTAAATAAAATAATAATTAACAATGATTATTTATTATTTAATTGTCATTAAATAATGAATAAAGGAAATTTGAAGGTAATTAATTATTTATTATTTAATATTAAATTAAATAATAAATAAGGTTAATAATTAATAAATTATTATTAAAGAAGTGTACAGATAATTAATTAATTATTAAATAATAATTAAAGATGGTTAAAATTATTAAATTAATTGTTTATTACTAACTGAGACTGAGGTAATAGGTAAGGTGGATATATTTAATTAATTATTGTTTAATGGGCTTTAAATAATAATTAAAGGGGTGGAGGTTGTAAACTTATTATTTAATTAACATTGAATAGTAAGTATAATTCATTAATTAATTTGGAATTAAATTAAGGTTTAATTGAAATTAAAACAAGGTACTTAATTAATTATTGTACAACAATGATTAAGGTGAGTTATGTCTGATAACAAATAATGATAATTAATTATTTAAGAGATATTAAATAATAATTAAAGGTTGATAAATTTAATAAGGTAATTGTTTACTTTAAATAAATAAGGGTGTTTTAATTATTTAATTATTAATTAAGGGGTATTAAATAATAATTAAAGGGAGATAAAGGAGATTACCAATTGTTACTTAATTGATATTAAATAATAAATGGGGGTAATCAATTAAGGAAATGATTATGAAATTGTTATTCAATAATCATTAAAGGAATTGAGGATAATTAATTAATTAATTAATTATTTAAATGATATTAAATAATAATTAAAGTGAGTTAAGGTTAATGAGATAATTGCTACGTAATGTTAAATAACAAGTAGAGATAACTGAGTAATTATTTATTTAATTAATATTAAATAAATAATGTGAGGTAATTAAGAAAATGATTGTTTATGTGAAGATAAACAAACAAATAAAGTTAAGTGAGTTAATTTTTTATTTAATTAATATTAAATAAATAATGTGAAGGAAATAAGGAAATAATGAAGTGAGTAAACAATTTACATTTAAATTGTTTAAGTCTTTAAATTTTACTAAAGGTGTAAATTATTATTAAATGTTTAATAATAAAAGTTGGTGATTAAATATTATTAATGGATTTATAATATTGGTAAATTGGGAGAATATTATTAAAGGCTTAATAATATTAGTAACCAAGTATGGTGTTGTTCAGTACGTAAGAAACGTTCGTAATTTAGTAAAGTATTATTAATATATAATAATACTGATCGGTAATTAAAATATTATCCAAGGAGAATAATATTGTCTAATAAATTTTGAATTAGTAAATAGGAATTTCTGTATGGTAGAGTAAATTCTTTTGCGAATGACAGCTAAGTTCTTATGCACCTTCCTAATTGGCAGATAAGCGTATTAAGGCTTTCGGAAGCGGTAATTCGATTCGTATGAGCGTTAGTGTTGGAACGCAGGACTTCAGACTGGTAGCGTAAGTTAATACGCATATCAGGCAAGTTTAGCAGTGTTATGTGTTATTTTCAGTACTAGGTGTTGTGTGCATAAAGTATTGTGTGCACTTGTTGTATGTGCTAACTGATTTCTAAATATGTCTGTGTACAGTCTTATGTGGTTAATAGCTGATATATAATTAATGCTATGATTGGAAATGTGTTATGTGAGTTATATAACCTGGATATATTGGCATGCATGATAAGCATGATTTAAATGCAAAGCATGATAAGCATAATGCCTATATAAATGCAAAGCATGGAGCATAAAACATGAATTAAATGTGAACTATGTGTTACGTGTTAGCTGTTAAACTTGCTGAGCAACGTAGTTGTTCATTCTTGCTTAAATAAATATTTTCAGCTAAGTGCGGGACATTTGAGGTTCCAGTAAAGATCAAGAACAAGGAATGCTTATGAATTACCACAGAAGATATAAATATTTTCTGGTAAAGATTTTTGGGGTAAACAGTGTTACCAAAAAGGTATAGACTGTATTAAATGTTAGGTTAATATTTAAGATTGTTGTGTACCAAAGTGAGGTGCATTGTAACTATGTGTAAACATATTAGGTTGGAAATAAGTCTTGATTGATAAATAGACTTAAAAGTTAATTGTAAGATTTAGGGCAATTAATCTGCACTTCTTTTGTGTTAAATTAGGTCATGATATATATTTATATTTATATATATGATCTGAGTTGTTCAAAGATTTATGTAAAGATTGCGATTCTGAGATAAATGACTAAAGAATTATTTGTAAAAGTTTAAATTTAATGAGTTTTTAGCAATTATCATTGTTGAATATTGTGGTTTTTTAGAACAATGTTGTACATTAACGTACGGGATTCGCCGTGGCCAGCACGGGGATTTTCGGGTCGTTACAGTGGGAGTATATTTGATGTGAAATGAGGATCATGGTGGATCCATGTAGTGATAAGGATGGTATATGACTGGAATTTATTTGCTTGTGTGGACTTTAAAGTTTTAAATGTTAATAACACGTAAATTGTTAGTGTATGCATGCTACGTGCTTCACAAAATGTCTACAAGAGTAAATTTTTCCAACTTATGATCAAAGTGTGAGTTAGTGCGAACTAAATAGGTTGAATCCGTGGGTAGAAATAATGAAGAGCTTAAGATGGTTGGTAAGGCTAAGGTTATGTGTAAATTACTTTCATGGTGGGTTAAATCAAAAGAAATAACAAAGATGGAGTGTAATGTTTAAAGACTAGTGTCAAGATTACTTGTTTTTCAACCAAGAAAAAGAGAGGCTATATGTCTTGAATATCCAGAAGTTTGGTGAATGAAATATTTTAAGGAAAACAAGCCATTTTGAAACTAAAAGCTTAATATGATAGTTAATTTTGAGTTCACCTGTTCACACCAATGTAACCAAGTGTTGGTTGTTTTAAATGGGTGATGAACCAAAACAAGATGAAGTTGAGCTAATATTATGGGTGGTTAGTTTTGATTCAGAAATGTTTAAAAAGTAATCAAAACCTGTACTTTTGAAATATGTATATGAATACATAAATTCCATCTTAGGAGCCTAGGGAATTAAACCTCTAATTAAGTTATGGAAAAGTGAGTCCTAAATGATATGAACGAATGAAATTGTGTGGAATTATGGTATGTATTAAGTTCTGTAAGCTTGTAGGCCAAGGCTGGTTGAAGGATCTGCAGTTGGATTCAACAGAAACAAAATCTGGACAATGCCTCCGGACGCTGCAGTCCAGTACAATGCTCAACTGTAGAAACTGAAAAAAAAAATTATTTTCTTCTAGTGTTCCAACGGGTCCTAGTTGTGAAGTAAATATAATATTAAATGTCCAAAAATGAATGTTTTAGAATATAACTAAAGTATGTGAATTAAAATAAACCAATACATAAATACATTAACATATACGTATGCGACATTCAAACCGTCATAGTATTTGTTAATTGGTATAAATCAACTAATTTGTTTGATAAATGTTATGTGTACACGTAGGATTAGGACTGGGCATTATTTTCGGTTTTTTCGGTTTATTGGGTATACCGGATCGGACCGAAACGGCCGGTTCGGTGCAGAGTGAATCGGTTCGGTACCGGTACGGTATACCGAGTTTACTGGTTACAGTATAGGCTCTTGGATGTTTAGTTAATACCGAACTGTACCGAAATACCGGTAGCTTTGTTTCCTTTTTTTTTAGTTCTTCTATCCAAAATCCAAATATGAAATATCTATAGACTACATACAGTCATAGACTATAGATTACATTCCAACTTTACTTTTCTCACTTCTAAGTTCTCTGCTATTCATCTCTCGACTTAGACTCACGCCTCACAAGTCACAGGCCACAGCCCATAAAGATTAACACTAGGCTTGGTGTGAAGCCTGGAGCACCGATCCGCGTGCCTGCAAGCTCCAATCTTGAAATAGAACGAACAATTCACTGTGTCCTTCTCTGTCTTGAATATCAATGCCAAATGTTCTGCCATTTTTTATGATCAATTCATGCTCTCTCTCCTAGTTGGGTTTCTTCTTTCAAATTAAGGCAAGTTCTGTTTTGGGTGGAGTTAGGTTTACATAGGAGGAGAGAGAAAATTTCTCTTCTTTAAACATTAACATTAATTCTCTTTGTGTTATGTAAAAAGACTTCTTCTATTTAGGATTATTTTCATTTTATATGAGTTGTTTGATAAGTAATGTATAGATCATGTATGATGTTTTTGCTTGTGCATATCATGAAGCCAGAATCTTGCTTGCATATCATGTTTGGTTGTTTCTTGGTGACTAATGGTGATGGAATTAATTGCCATTTTTCATTGATTTTAATAATAATAATAATAATAATAATAATAATAATAATTATTATTATTATTATTATTATTATTATTATTATTATTATTATTATTATTATTATTATTATTATTATTATTATTATTATTATTATTGGTATATTCTGGGCACAAACCGGTTCCGAATCGATCCAATTGGTTCAGTATACTGGTTCCGGTAAAGAGTTATACGTCAATTCGGTTATCGATCCGGTCCGGTACGATTTTGTACCGATGCACAACCCGACGTAGGATGCTATGATTAATTAATTTGTGTATAATCTAAGGGTTGTGAACATATTTATGTGATAAACAATGTGAACGATTAGTGTAAAGAGTAAATTGTAAGGTTAATGCAACAAACTAGTACATGAAATGAGAGGAATGAAAATGGATAACAGTTATAGTTATAGTTAGTGTGTGATGTATATTACAAATAATGTAAGAGTACATTACAAGGCAAATGAAACGAACTAAATTAAGAAGTGTTTAAAGATATTAAGAACTTAGTATTATTTTCATAAGCTAAGTTAAATAAACTAATTGGGTGGAATGGAACCAAAGTGTTTCGTTAGTGTGATACACACGCAATGAACTACAAGTGCATCAAGTTGGTATACATGGTAATGAAAGTGGATATGAGACTGAATTACATAATTAACACATCTGAATGTCAATAAAGGCCAGTACAAGGAATAATAAATTAAAGTAGGGTCTTAAAATAAATTTGACTCTGAGATCAAGTATTGATTGTGTTTGTTATTAATTTTACATACAGTGTAGGTTGTATCAGGAACGCCGATGGTTAGCGTATTGGTAAAACACCGGTAAAGGGAAATTTTTCAGAACTTACTCATATCTGTGAGTTGTATTTACGTGCAAAGCCGTGTAATGTGCTATGAAGTATTTTTGTTCAATTATTAAATGAAGTTTAACTATACTTTTGGAACTGTATAACTTGTGAAAAAGAAAAGCATGATAATATGAATCATGAAATATGTTTTAATATGTCCGCATGTATAAAATGTCATACATGGTTATATTGCTAAGCAAGCATGAATTATTTGTGATGTGATAACTGTTAAACTTGTTGAGTCGTCATGCTCACTCTGCTTAAAGTTAACCATTTCAGCTAAATACGATGTATTTGAGGATTTCAGTAAAGACCAAGGAACAAGATATGTATAAAGACTTTGACGGGATCGAAGTTATGTCTGATAGTAAGAGCTCGTTGTCAGTAGTATAGTACTTTTAATAAAAACACCTTTTTGGGAGTAAATAGGTTTGCAAGATGAATCGAGTTAGAGCGTTGTAATGATCATATAACATTCAACTGTGTTAGACACTTATATTATTTTTACAAGTCAAGTTTTATAGTTAATTTAAAGAACATGTATTAGATTAATGTCAGATATTTACATACTTACTGTAATAAACTAGATCGTGATTTATATGTTCTAAGTTATGTAAAATTTATGTAAAGATTGTGATTCAAGGAACAAAGATGTTATAAAAGTTTTAAAATAAACTAGTCTCATCAATTATTTTATTAATGGATATTGTGGATTTAAGAATAAGGTTGTACAATAACGCACGATATCGCTTATAGTAAGTACAAGGATTTTCGGAGCGTTACAGAAAGAGCGAACTTAACTAGCTATTATATTAAGCTGTTGGGTGATTTTAGCGTGGGGAATTATATTCCGTGGCTTTGGCGATAGATCGTATCCATGGTGTGAAGTGCAAAGAAGATAAATTAATTAAAAGATCTGATGATTTTTTGGAAAGAAAAAAGGACACTACAACATATACAATTTTGGAACACAAATTAGAACAAACTCTCATCTAATCATTAAAAAGTTGAGTCTGACACTAATTTTTTTAGCCAAATCCCACTTTTTTTATGGTTTAGATGGGAGTTTGTGTTTCAATTTATGTCCTAAAATTGTGTATTTAGACTTCTTCAAGCAAAAATGTGGTTCCTAGTATTTTGAGATTGTTGGTCACAATCTTGTTTATTGCCCTATTAGTAGATGCATAATTAAAAATAAAATAAGAAAATTGTGAATGTGTTGCCTCAAAATAAACATTAACTGAAGTTCTTAAATTAAAGTTGTAATATCCCAAATATTTTCCAAAGTGATCTAACAAGATTTAAGCAAAGGTTGCCAATTCAAAACCTAAGATCGATTGCTCAAGCATACCTTGAGCTATCTTAAAGAATATATATACGACTCGAAACTACAATCGTATACAACTAAGAGGTTAAAATCTTTAACCTAAACTATATGTTATGTGATTAGTAAAGCTTGAATTGAGCTTCTAAATGTGTTGTATGAATTATCTATGTGTAGAATTTTGTGTTTTGGTTCAAGTAGTTAACCTTAACACTTATTAAAAATCAGAAGTCAATTTAGGGCAAAAACCTAAATTGGAAAAAGAGTTAAAATCTAAGCCCTGGAAAATAACCTAGGCCTTAAAGCAAAACGTAATAGTCAGTAAAAGTTTCAACATTCAACATTCCCACGCTTTAAAAACACATAATAGTCAGTAAAAGTTTTTCTCGAAAAACGTGTAAAAGTACTATTCATGAAGAAACATTTTTCATTCGTTTGATCGTTTCTTTCATCTGTAGGACTTCTTGTATTTCACGATATAGTGTTAATATGAGGTTTAGATGTCAGGGAACCAATAAAATTTTCTGGGGAAAAGGACGAAAAAGACGCAATTTACGAGAAAATGTTTGTCGTCTTTTTGAACGTTATTTTCAACGTTTGGACTTTTTCCATTTCACGATATAGCATTTATACGGGGAATAGATACCAGGGAGCCACTGATATTTTTCCAAAGATAAAACGTAAATCGCTCTTCTAACGGAAATGCTTTCTATTTTTAATCAAACCGTTGATGGATATAGTGTTTGTATGCAACAGCGATGCGTAATAATCAATAAAAGTTTTTCTCGAAAAGCTCATCGGGAATAAGACGAAATAGGAAAAAGAAAAAAATAAATATTATTTTTAACTTTTTGGTCTTCTAACCATTTTCTGAGAAATGGTCGCCAAAAACACTATTCACCAAAAAACGTGCCAAGTCTTTTGGACTTTTCACTTTACAGAAAAGTGTGTATTCGGAACAAAACTCAGTAATATCAAAATTTTAAATCAGTATAAGTTAACCATTTAGTTGGAATCAGACTGTTATATAATTAAACTGGTAATTCATCCGTATTGTTTTCATCAAACGGAATATGAGATAGGTTAACATTAAATTTGAATAATCAAATTTATCATATTAATACCTAATTATATTATTCAGTCATAATTAGTGTCTAGAATGAAAGAAATTTCTCAATCGTGTCGCCCAGTAGGTATATTTGAGAAAAATATACGGAAGATTATCCGAGATGAATTCAAGGAAAACTTCGAGAGTCAGACGAGACATCATATTAATATTGTATGATGTATTTTATTAATAAAATACGTATAAGTAATTAAAACTTATATTACTAATGCGAAATATTTTAAATTAATCGCACGCGATTTATCCGATATACCGAAATCGGAAGAAATAATGACAAAACAGCTCGGGAAGCTTCTAGAAGCTAGTTTGGAAAATATCTAGATATTATTCTAGTTTTATTAATTAAATAATGTGCAAAATGACTAAAATGCCCTTGGCTTTTAATCTAATGACCAAACTACCCTGACCCTTGGTTTTCCTATAAATAGAGAGCTAACCTCATTCATTTCTTCAATAATTTTCAAAGCAAAATTCCTATAATCAAGAGATTGCAAAGAAATAGTTAAAGCTTGCAATAATAAAAGGTACGATTCTTAAACGTTATTATGCTTAAAGTTTTATTTTATCGATGAGGCTCAAGAACATAAGTCGTCGTCATGCACGATTTTTCGTTCTCCGTGTTCCTTATGACTTGAGCAAGTCGTTGTTATGTCAAATTTCATTTCATAGTTTAAAGTTCAAGAACATATGTCGTATCCATGTACGGTTTATCCGTTCTCCGTGTTCTTCGTATGTTCTGAAGTATTATTATAAATTGTTATAATAAAGTAAACAAGTCGTTATAATGACCAAATTTTGTCAATTATAAAGTGTTATAATCACATATGTAAGCAGTTATAATGCTCAAATTATTTCAAGTATGAAATCCAAAAGCTCAAGAACATAAGTCGTTACCATGTACGATTTTTCGTTCTTCGTGTTCTTCGTGTGTTCTTGAGCAAACGTCATAATTTCTACATAAGTAGGTTTACGATTTGGTAATTTAGTGTTATGGGATGATGAAACATGATGGCCTTGCTAAATAATGCTTGTGGCATCAAGTTTTAGTAGTCGAAACGAAGGACGATGAAACTTTGTTATTTGTGTTCTTCGTGTTCTTCGATTCGTTCTTCGTGTTCTTGAGAAAAAGTCATGAAATCTTATATAGCTAGGTTTATGATTTTGTTATTTTTATGTTATGAAGTGATACGGAGTGTTAGAACATGTTATCTTAGCAAATTAATGCTTGAGGTATCATGTTTTACCAATCGGATCAAAGAAAGTTAAGTCTAATATAGTCGCAGAATATTTTTACAAATTTCCGAAAATTTAAAGTCTGTATCTGCCTTAGAAACCTAAATGAAAGTTGTAGATCATAAAATTATAAGCAATTTAGACTCAATAATCACTCAAAAATGTTTTCGTATGACAAAGTTATGGCTGTTACTATCAAAGAGGTCAGAGATATGAATCAGTTTTAGATCAGTCCCATTATTGGCGAAATATGTGTAAATCAGTAAGGAATCTCGAACTTTGGTCTGAATGAAAGTTGTAGATACAGAAGTTACGAACGCGTGAAATTTTGAACGACTCAAAAATGTTTTAAAACGAAGAAGTTGTGGCCGTTTGATCGAGCCGGGGTCTAGCAGCCATACATGTTGCCTATTTTTTTAAAAGTGACTTAAAAGTGAGTTTTTGAGTTCGACAATTTTCCAATTAATTCCACCAATGAAAATAGTCTAGTTAAGTTATTTTAAGACTTATTCAAAAGGAAAATTTGATAAACTAACATTCGGGGTCGCGTAACCCTTTTTGTAGGCGTTTAACGATTTCCCGGGAAAACCCTAACATGGTTTTAAGGCAAGTCTTCTAACTCTTGATATGTGCTACTTGTTTAGTATTGTTAAAATGATAAATGAGATGTATAATGTCATGTTATTATGCAACAGATGATATGTGAAGTCTTTAACTGATGTTTACAAGTCTTCTAACTGTTATGCGTTATGTTTAAGATGTAGGAACATGATTTATACACTTTGTGTGTCAATGTGATATAAATTATTGGAACGTGAGTTATATGTGATATTAAATGAAGAATTATGTTCAGTCAATGCATGTTAAAGTTTATATGAAAGCATAAACTGCGTATGTGCTGTATGTTAGACTTGTTGAGCCGTCGTGCTCATCCTTGCGAATAAAACCTTATTTGCAGATTAAAGATGAACGTTAAGAAGATCATGAACTTAAAGATGCAGCATAGATTAGGTTTTCATGTTTATTACTTGTATTTGTATAATTCATAATGACTGTTGTAATACGAACAAACAAACATGTAACCGAATATTGAATGAATGATATAAATTATTATCATCAGAATGTTGTTATGTCTTTATTTTGATATAACCTATAATTGTTAAGACTTAACATAGTATTGATAATGATTTATTTATCTGGATGAGGATCGGTAAATAACTTGTGAGTGCTGTACATCCGAGACAGGACTAAGCGATGTTGACTGGTCAAATCCATCGTTAAGGTTCCTCGGACCCAGGTATAACTCGTTATTACTATTCTGAATACCATATAAGTAGGATTATTGATATAAAGAGATATCACTATAAACAAATATGTTTCGAATGAGGGTTTTAACTAGTTGGGTAATGTTCTGTACGGAAAGAGAATTTTGCACCGGACAAAGATACAACCATTTGTCACGGATAAAGATGCAAACATTTATCACGGGTGAAGATACAAACATTCACCGCGAGATTCTCTGTTCCCAAGAGCCGTCCTAATAATTTAATGTCGTGGATGTTGGAACATGTAAAGTTATAGAATATTTAAATCCTAAGGTTAAAATTAGACCGTTATATATGGTTTTATCCATGTATACGGATGAAATACAAGTTGATACTTGTATACTTATGAGACTGAGATCAAATTAAGATCCAGGGACAACGTTAAGAGAAAATTTTAATGTATAGTCTAAAATAAGATTAATTCAACCAATATGATTATGGGATCATTGGTTAAGTCGATAGTTGTACGAAATTAACGCACAAGGTCCGCCGCATCGAAAGCGCGGGAGATTTTTGGGGGCGTTACAGAAGTGGTGACTTTTTTGGCACGAGTTGCCATGGCCAGTACAACGAGTCGATGGCATAGAAAATGTGTAAAATAATAATAATATCACTTGTGAAAGTATTGCCTTAATGGCATGACAAGAATACCAAACTTTTTCAATGAGAATGATAACAATTGTGAAGAAGTTTGATGTGCATTGAGGGGATGCCACGAAAGGCTCAAATATCAAAATCACATACGAGGATATCCAACCTGAAGATCGGAGATCTCAAGAGTCAGGCTCAAAGGAATAACGATTTATAACAATTAGAGTTTTTTTTATTCAATTGTCCATCTCTATGTTGTAGTGCATATTCTTGTCATGATTAGAGGATTGAGTTTATAAAACTATCTATAGCTCTTATAATCCACCTATATGAAGGCGAGAGTGGGGCACTCTTTAGGATAATTGTGCTTCTTTTTTTGATACATTCATGAAAAATTGGGGTAAAACACAAAATTGAAACGATGTACTGACTTATTAAGAAACTACATATTTGGTTGTAATTTTTTATATCTTTTAAGCAGCAGAAATATGAGCCAATTTTAACACTTGAATTTGTATTTGATATTTTATTAAAATAGAGAGGGGATTGTTGGAATTATTTTAATAAAATAAATTATTTTAATATTATATAATTAATTATGTGCATTAAGATTGTATTATTAGGATAATGAATTGGTGAACCTAAATAAATGTCGTTGTCGGCAGTCTATGTACGTACATCATGTGAAGTCAGGGTGTGGGCCTCTGCACTTTTACTTCTTATCAAGAAACAATGAAAACCGCTACAGGATATAGAAAACCTGGTTCTTAACCAACTTTGCGTCTTTGCCTATCGAAGTAACTATAAACAGATGAATGAAATTGCATGTACTCCCTTTGTTTTATAAAAAAATAATAATTTATTTTATCATTTTTTAAATTTCTTATCTTTTCATTGATGGTATAAAATGATTTAATATCTTCGTGTTTATCGTCGTCATAAGAAAAAAATTATGCAATCGGTATATTAAGCTAAATTACAATTAGAAAATAAGAGTAAATGACACTTTGTATGCCTTTGTTTTGCTTTATTTAGCACTTTGCATTCCGCAGTTTGAAAATAGACACTTGGCATCCTGTACTGTATGCATCTTGACAATTAGCATACTCCGAACAAGAAATTGTCAAATCAGTTAATTAACATTGTTACATATGTGCATCGCACATGCTATTTTTGTAATTATATTTTATTTAAAAATAAAAATATGCTAACAAAATGAATTTTTAATGGACTTAATTTACTAATTAAATACTTGATCAGAAAAACAATTTACTAATCAAATGCATTTTTTATTTCAAAAAATAAAATTACCAACTAAAAAAATCCTAGCAAAGAGATTATGGCATGTGGTAATCTTTTTATCAATAAAAAAAATCCAGGGAAAAAACTAGAAGAAGGAAAAGACAAAAAAAAAACAACCAAGGCTCTTTTCTTTCAATTTGCGAAATTTAAGGCTTTAACACAAGTCTGTTAGATTAATTTGTCTCTTGGCAAGTGGCAACTATATATATGGAGCACATATATAATTGCAGTATTGCACCAGTCCAACATATGAAATTGCCAATTCTTGGAAAATATCTACCAGATCAAACAAAATTAACCACACATTCCTGTACTATATCTATACTATAATAAGGAGAACAACCAAAAAAGTTGGTTGACTTTACTGGATTTTCTTGGCTGGTCGGGAATTGACTCAGAAAATAAATATTTTTTTTGGAGTTATTTATCGAAATAAATTCTAAAAATATAATTTTATCCAAAAACTAAATCATACTTATCATATTAAAAATTCATATTATCTCATCTAACAAGATTTTCTCTAAATTGTTATGTTGTTTATCTTTTTATTATCAATGTATTTGCTTTCTAGTTAATTTGTTAGTATTATATATTTTTTGGATTCTTGTACATAAAAATTGCTTATAAATGCATTTGAAAGGTCTTAAAATAATTCTTAATACATATTGTTGGGATAGGATTTGTCCGACCTGGATATCGTCTGGGCTGGGTAAAAATGATGGGTTGGGTTCGTATTTTGGTTATGAACATTGTAGCATGGGGGTTCGGCTGGGTTGGGCTCGGGGATGAGAGGCCCAGTTCTCGGTTGATAATTCCCGCACGGCTTGGGGTGATTGAGGTTTAGTCCTATTAGGAATCCTTTTCCTGTTTTCGTGGAGGTTAGGCGTGTGATTAGGAAAGGTTTCTATGGACAACAAGGATAATCCAAAGATGGTTTGGATTGAGATACCTCACTCCAATGTGGACTCTGGGGATGACATGCACTATAAATACAAGCCATTAGCTCCTGGATTACGGTACACACTCTTATATCTTACACAGAACTATAATAATTCCAACATTATTGTTCTCCATTGTTACGCTTTTGGCCTGCTACTTACTCTCACACCGGAGCATCCCTGGACGGCCCAGGCCGTCGCTAGTGTTGGGGGTGTCTAACGGTTTTGTGGTTGCAGGTGCTCGTGCGTTGATGATTTTCCACGTGCTTACAAAATCAGGCGTTAACATTGGCGCTAGAAGGAGGGCTTTTCTGTGTAACGGAAATCATTGTTCACGAGAGTTGAGGTAGTAATCTCGTTTGATAATTGAAGCAGACAACCATGGTGCAGGTTGAGCAAACTGGTTCGTCGGTGGGGAAATCAACTCGTGCTGTTAAGGGTTCGGTGATGGATCGTTTGGGACCTGGCGGTGGGAGGTCGACGTCGAAAGGGACCCTGTCAGACAGGTTGAGGCGTAGGTTGGAATTTTCTTCAGATACGAGGAATGGGGGGTCCCGAAGGAGTACCCACGGGGGGCGAACAACACGATTAATCAGAGGGAAACCATCAGAAAGAGGAAAGTTCAGGAGGCTCATGATGCTATGCAGGTTCTGCAGACGCAGCAGCAGGACTTGGAAAACTTGTTGTTTAAGCTGGAGGGGGATAAAGAGCGACGGACTGCGAGGAAAAGATCTAGGGAGTCCACCCCCCAGAGTCGCCATCGGAGAAGGAGAGTCAGTATATCCCCTACTGTACAGACGAGGGCGACTGCGGACACACCACCTGGACGAGGGGACTTCAGGTTCAGTAGTCACCGCACTATTGTTCGGGGGCCTCATGATGATCCCCTGAGGAATAAATCAGAAACATACGGGAGCAGAACCAAGAGCGGCTACGCTCGTAGCCGTCGAGAAGACCCAAGTGGGGGTCGGTCTGGTTCGAAAAGTAACCGCTATCGGGAGGATCCGAGGCGGGATAGCATTGATTCGGAAGGTGTCTGTCATCGGGATGATCCGAGGCAAGGACAGTCTCATTTGAAGGGTGATCGCCATCGGGATGATCTGAGGCGAGGACGGTCTGATTGGAAGGGTGATCGCCGTCGAGAGGATCCGAGGCGGGGTCGGTCTGGTTCGGGGGGTGATCGCCATCGGGAGGATCCAAGGCCGGGTCAACCGAACCATCTTAGGACCGAACACCACGTGAATAATGGTGGTCAGGTAGTCGAAGGCCCAACAAAAGAGCCTTTACAGCAGGGCCCAGCTCCTACCGATCTTCTGATGGAAAGGCTGGCGGAAATGGAAAGAAATATTGCTGAGGTGAAACCAGAGGCGGTGACGTTGAGCAGCAAGTCGCCCTTCTCGTCAGCTATTAACCAGGAGAAAGCAGACCCAAAAATGAAGTTGCCGCCTTTGGATACGTACGATGGCACTGGGGATCCATTTGACCACACCAATGGATATGAGATAGTGATGGGTTATTTCAATCACTCGGAGGCGGGGATGTGCAAAATCTTTGTGACTACGCTTACAAAGGCGGCAAAGCAATGGGTGGTGTCCTTGCCCCCGGGTAGCATCAATTCATGGAGAGAACTCACCGACAAGTTCCATGAGCGATTCGGAAGCAATAAAAGGAGAGGGAAGCTTACCGCTTCGCTGATGCAGATCAGGCAGAGGAGTAATGAATCCCTGGCACAATACGTACAGAGGTTCAGGGATGCTGTCGGGACTGTGGCGGAACTCAATGTGACTCAGGCCTTGGGATTCTTCACCACCGGGTTGGATGTTAGCCGGTCTAAGAAATTACTAAAAAATATCATGTTCAACCCTCCTAAAGATTTGGCCGACGCCTACGAGAGGGCTGAAAAATTGATATCGATAGAGGAAGCAATGAACAACCTTACACCGGCACAGGAGGTGGCAGCTCAGCCCAAGGGGGAAAGATCCAAGCCTGGGGCGTGGGATCGGATTGGTCCAAAGACAGCAGTACCACCTCAGACCGAGAAACTGTCGTTCCGTTCGAAACAGCCACCGAAGGTATATACTCCATTAAACACTAACAGGGTACTTATTTTGGACAAGATAAGGGGAAAACCCTGCTATGAACCGCCTCCACCAATTAAAGGGGGGGATCGGAGGTTCTACTGTCAGTACCACCAGGACAATGGCCACTCTACGGGGAGGTGCAAAGCGCTGAAGGAGATGATCGAAAGAAATGTACAGAAAGGTGAACTAGTTCAGTATGTTGTTGGTCGGCAGGCTCTGGAGGGAGGTCAGCCTCCCGCTCAGGAGGGGTGTCCGCAGAGAAGAGTCGTCGATGTCATCTCTGGGGGAACCTTCCAGAAGCAAGGCGGCAAGAAACGGCGAGCCGGACCCGATGGGGTCATGACAGTAGACCGTCCAACAAAACTGGAGAAGCAATTCCCGGGGACCGTGATTTCTTTCACTGACGAGGATTACCCTCTCGATGCTATAGAGCCACATGAAGGGGCTCTAGTCATCACGGCCCAGGTCGGCCCAGTTGATATGAAACGGATGATGATTGACAATGGTTATTCGGTCGATGTCTTATACAGCCATGCATATCAGAGGATGGATTTACAAGGCGTGAGAATGGAGATGGGTTTCGAGTCTCCCCTGTATGGATTTGGCAATGAACAAGTTCCCGTGGTTGGGACGGTAGAGCTACCGGTAGTATTTGTACTCCTCCGAGACGGAGGCAGGTCATGGTAAAGTTTTTTGTGGTACAAGTGGATTCGGCCTACAATGCCATCTTAGGCCGAACCACCTTGTCGGCCCTTCAGGCAGTGACCTCGATCCCGCATTTTAAGATGAAGTTTTCCACTGCTAATGGGGTCGGGGAAGTGATGGGCGACTTGGATATAGCCCGAAGATGTTATCGACATACGCTTACATCGTCTTCAGTAGGGGTCAGCAAGTTCAAACAAACAATGAAGGTGGATGTGGAGCCTTTTACAGAGGGGGCTACAGAACCCTTGGCTTTACCGGCCGAGGAAACCGAAGACGTTAAGCTGATACCGGGCAATCCCCTGAAAGTGGTGAAGATTGGTGCCGGGTTACAGGATCCAGTCAAGAAGGAGTTGGTGAAGCTGCTTCAAACATATGCCGATATCTTCGCCTGGACACCCAACGACATGCCCGGATTAACTAAAGGAGTGGTTGTTCATCGGCTGTCGGTTGATTCAGAAAAGAGACCAGTTCGACAGAAGAGGAGGATCTTCGCACCCGAAAGGCAAAGAGTAATTGACGACGAGATCAGAAAGCTTTTGGAAGCTGGTATAATTCAGGAGATCGAATACCCGGAGTGGTTAGCTAATGTGGTGCTGGTCAGGAAGCAGAACGGGAAGTGGAGGGTCTGTATTGACTACACAGACCTCAATAAGGCGTGCCCAAAGGATTTCTACCCCCTTCCTCATATCGATCAGTTAATTGATGCTACGTCGGGAAACGCAATACTCAGCTTCTTGGATGCATTCTCAGGGTATCATCAGATTCTGATGGCAGAAGAGGACATCCCAAAGACGGCCTTTATAACCCATCGGGCGACTTATGCTTATAAGAGGATGACGTTCGGGTTAATCAATGCAGGCGCCACTTATCAAAGGATGATGAATCTGGTGTTCGAGAAGCAGATCGGAAGGAATATGGAGGTTTACGTGGACGACATGATAGTCCGAAGCGTCAAAGTGCAAGATCACCTGAAGGATCTGGAGGAATGTTTTCAAACGGTCAGAAGTTACAACATGAGGCTGAATCCTACCAAGTGCACTTTTGGTTTGGGTTCGGGAAAATTTCTGGGGTATCTGGTTAGCAGAAGGGGCATAGAGGCTAACCCGGAAAAGATCAAGGTCATACTGGATATGAGATCTCCCCAGACTATTAAGGACGTGCAAAGGTTGACCGGATGAATTGCTGCGTTAAGAAGGTTCATGTCTCGGTCGGCAGAAAGATGTCTCCCCTTTTTTGACACTCTGAAGGGCCCGAAGAATGAAAAAACTTTTCAATGGACTTCTGAGTGTGAGGACGCCTTTCAGAACATAAAGAGATACCTGATGACAGTCCCTTCGCTGCAAAAGCCGAAGCCCCGAGAGACGCTTTATCTTTATCTAGCAGTAAGTTCCTTGGCGGTGGGAGCAGTACTAGTTCGGGAAGAGGATGGTAGGCAGACCCCTGTGTACTATGTCAACCATGCTTTGAGAGACGTTGAGACTCGCTATCCGAATTTGGAGAAATGTGTCTATGCTCTGGTAATTGCAAGTAGGAAGCTCAGACACTACTTTCAGGGTCGGATGATGGTCGTCTATACGGATCAGCCATTAAAGAAAGTACTTCATAAGCCGGAAACGTCGGGTCGATTGATAGCGTGGGCAGTGGAGTTGAGCCAGTTTGTCTTGGAGTACAAGCCTCGGACGGCAATTAAAGGACAGGCCTTGGCTGATTTCATAGTGGAATGCATGTTTTCTGAGGAGGATGTAGAACCGAACTCTGGTGGTCAGGTTGAGTTGCTATCCAAGGAACAGTTCCAAGCATCTTCTGCATGGACTTTGTACGTGGATGGTTCGTCTTCGGCTGATGCAAGTGGGGCTGGAATGATCCTCGCTAGTCCTGAGGGTTTTCGGGTTCAGCAGGCAGTGCGGTTTCTGTTCAAGACTACTAACAATGAAGCCGAGTATGAGGCTATTTTAGCAGGATTGAGGTTGGCCCGGAGCTTGGAAGTGAGGCGTATCATCATCTTCAGTGATTCACAGTTGGTGGTTAAGCAGATCAAAGGGGAGTATGAAGCCAGGGGGGATAGGATGGCTAAATATTTGGCGGAAGTAAAGATGTTACTCCATCAGTTTGACTCATACTCCCTTCAAGGTGTGGGTCGGGAAGATAATACGGTTGCTGATGCCCTATCCAAGTTGGCTGCTACGCAGGCAGAGTCCTTTACTGGGTCGGTATATATGGAAGTACTTAAGGAGCCTAGCATCCAGAAGAAGGAAATTAAATGTTTAATGGAAAGAGAAAATTGTTGGATGACACCGTATATAGAGTACTTGGCAGATGGAATTGCCGACCGATAAGCTTTTGGCAAGAAAGATCAAATACAGAAGTTCTTACTTTTGTTTGATTGATGGAGACTTGTATCGTCGGACGTATTCAGGTCCTTTGGCAAAATGTTTGGTTCCGGCAGAAGCGGCCTATGCTCTACAGGAGGTCCATGAGGGGATCTGTGGCGATCACATAGGGGCTAAGTCGCTGGCATGCAAGTTGGTTCGACAAGGTTATTATTGGCCGACCATGTTTCAAGAGGCGAAAGATTACGTGCAAAGGTGTCTGAAGTGTCAGCTCAATAGTTCTGTACCACATAAACCTCCGGAGGAGCTAGCATCTGTGCTATCGCCGATCCCTTTCGCGGTACGGGGGATTGACTTAGTCGGACCGATGCCGAAGGGAAAAGGGCAAGTGGCTTATATGATTGTCGCCATTGATTATATGACTAAGTGGGTTGAAGCGAAGCCACTTTGAAGGATTGCTGAGAAGGATTGCAGACAATTTCTGAAGGAATATGTGGTATATAGGTTCGGCATCCCAATGGTTTTGGTATCGGACAATGGGTTGCAATTTGTGGGATCGGACTTTGAGAAATTTCTGGAAGAGTTGGGTGTTCAGCATCGGAGGGTATCAGTGGCACACCCTCAAGCTAATGGGCAAGTCGAAGTGACTAATAGAACTCTCCTCAACGGGATCAAGAAGAGGTTAGATGGGGCCAAAGGGCGATGGCCGGAAGAGTTACCAATTGTGTTATGGGCGTACCGAACGACCCCTCGGTCTACTACTGGAGACTCTCCCTTTCGGTTAGCTTATGGGACTGAAGCCCTAATTCCTGTGGATGTGGGGTCGCCTTCGTTCAGAAGGGTTACCTTTAGATAAGCTTACAATGATCAGGGTTTGAGGTTGAATCTTGATCTGGTGGATGAGGTCAGGGATGCTGCGATTTTTCGGTTGACAGCCTATCAGCAAAGGACGGCCAGACACTATAACAGAAGAGTCAGGCAGAGAAGGTTTGAAGTCGGGGATCTGGTTCTTCGGGAAGCTGAGGCTTCCACTCCTCTGGAAACGGGAAAGTTGATGCCGACATAGGAGGGGCCTTATGAGGTTATCGAGGTTGTCAAACCAGGTACTTATCGTTTAAGGGATATGTCGGGGGCCGAACTCAGAAATTATTGGCATGCTGCCAGACTGAGGAAGTACTATCAGTGATTGCCCGTAGTAGCTCGAGGATCACTTCGGTTATGTTCAGTTATTTTCATGTTATCAATTTTTAGTGTTCGGTAGTTTGTTATCAGGTCTTGAGGTTGTTTAAACTTGTTTTAGAAGGTTAGGGGTTCATATTATTTAAAGTGCTGGTGTCTGTTCGGATGCAAAATGTAATATTTGGTAGACGTCAATGAAGCAAAAAATATTTTTCATTCACACTTGTTACATTTACATATATGAACGAAAAGTACATTAAACTAATGGTTGAGGGGATCTGCAAGGGAAGCTTCTGGATCGGGGGTTTGTACGTCTTCGGTAGGGGTTTGATCCTCTTGAGGGTTCTGACCTTCGGGAGGGGATTGGATTGAAGGAGGCGCTTCGGTCGTGGGCGGCTGCTGAATCAGATCTGTTGTCCGATTTTCTGGGTTCTGTTGATCGGGCGTTGGGCTCGGCTCCGTGGGTGGACTTGGTTGATTGGGAGAGTGGATTGTTGGTTCTTCTTGATCCGACGTGTCTTCGTCCGATGAGAAGCCCAGAGTGATGGGATTGACTCCAGCTTGTGCTACCAGGCTCTTGGCATATAGATACCCCTTGGTGTACTGGTCCATTACTGCCTCCGTCAGCTACTTGGATTTCCTATATTCCTCAATAATTGCTTTTTTGGAGTCTTCGGATGGTTGAAGGGTTTGGGTCTTGAGCTGTTCGGTCTCCTCTGTGAGGAGTTTGTTCTTTGTAGTGATGAGGGTGATGGACTCGCTTTTCTCGTTCAGGTCTCGGGTCAGTTGAAGGGTTTTCTGGTGGAGGTCCTGGTTCTGCTTCAAAAGCTCTTCTGATTTCTTGGTTCTGTTTTCTAGCTCTTGAGGTTCTGTTCGTGGCAAGGTCGGCCAGTTTTGCTTCCAGGGATTGGTTCTGGTGGGTTTGTTCAGTCAGTTGGTTCTGAACGCTTTGGAGCAAGGCGTCGGTGGCGTTTGCTTGAATGAGGTGTTCGACCATCTCTTGCTGAATCTCGATGTGTTTCTCGAGGAGTTGACCGTGTTCTTTTCTGAGGTTGTCATGATCCTCATGAAGTTGGTGATGGTCAGCTTTGAGTTGGTCCAGTTCGGCCTGAAGGCGGGTGATGGTGTCAGTCCGATCTGCTTGGTTGTTCCATTGGTTGCGTAGGCGGCTGAACCCTCCAAGTGTCTGCAAAAGATAAGTAGGTTATTGCTTCGGTCTTTGATGAGTATTGATAATTTTATTGTAAGTAAGGTGTTTACCTGTCCGAGGTGAAGCATAGTTTTGGTCAGCAACGCTTGGGGGTCTGAGATGGGATAATGCGAATCGTCGGCAGGAAGGTTGAAAAAGCGGAAGAGATCTTCAGGAATGTAGGAGTTGGGTTCGGTGGGGAAGAAGGATAGTTGAGAGAATAGAGGGATAGGAATGTTGGGGTAGGACCTGTCCTGGTTGAAGGATGAAGGTCTGGGCTCCGGATTTTTTCCTGAGGTAGGGGCTGGAGAGGGGTCGGATTCGATCTCTATGGGTGTTGGGGATCGAGATGGTTGTTGAAGAGGTATGCTATGTTCCTGCAAGTTAGGTATCAGCGATAGGGGACGGGGAGGTTGGATCTGGGCTTGAGGAGCCGACTCTTTCTCCCCGAGGATGGGTGATGGTGAAGTGGGGGGGGGGGGGGGGGAAGGGGTGTTCGGGTGAACAGTGATAGGAGGGTTTACGGGAATGGGATCAGCGGTTCGGGAAGGACGATCGGCGGTCTTGATTAGTCTTCTCCTTTTTCTTTTTCTGAACTGCTGTTTCTCAAGATCTGTTATGTCTAGGACACTTTTTTCAGGGCCAGGTTCGTTTGAGGAGGTGTGGGGGAGGACGGTTCGGATGGTCGAGGTACCGACAGTTTGAGGTTCTGTGGCCGTAGAAGGGGGTCTGAGGGCGTTGTGAGCTGGTCTTGCTGTTGGTTGGGGAGCAGGGTGAGAAGAGGATTTTGGTCTTGCAGCCGGTTCAGGGGCGGCTTCGATGGTTGATGTAGGGTTAGCCACGAAGGGCTGGTTTTTGTAAATTTCGACTACTGATGCCAAAATAAAATAAAAGAGGGGTAGATTAGATAGATACATTGTGTTAGTACGAAGATTAAAGGAGAATTGAGTTCGGGAACTTACGTCCGTGGGAATGTAGCCATTTGTGGTCCGACAAGAGGTTGATACTCCACGGTTCTTCGGGGATCTTCCTACAAAGGCGTTTGAATTTGTTTTCTCGCTCTTCGGTGATGGGGTCGACGGTTGGTTTCTCTGGGTTCCCCCATGGTGGTATCAGATGGGTGTCGGGGCCAGAGACGTAGAACCATTCTTTGTTCCATCCTTTGTTGCTTGAGGGCGGTTGCATCCATGCTTTTTGGCCTGGGAGTCTGTTTATGGTTCTGAACCCGGCTTCTTTGGTTCGGGTTAGGCAGAAGATGTGGAAGAAGAAGTCGAGAGATGGGGTGATTTTGAGGTTGTGACAGTGGGCGATGAAGCATATGATATGGATATATGAGTTGGGGACTAATTGGGATAGACCTATTCCAACGAAGTCTAGGAGATCAGTAATGAAGGGATGGAGGGGAAATTGAACGCCTTTCCTTAAGACCTGGACTGGCACGGCAACCTTGGGTGTGGACGGACGCCAGTACAGTCGTTCTTCAGGCTTCGGTGCAGTAAGGGAGTACTCGCCGGGGAAATGGAAATTTCTTTTGTATTGATGGAGGGTTTGTTTAGTGATTTTAGAGGGAACATTAGCGTGGCTGAATTCCTCTCGTCACTGAACATTGCCCTTATTTCGGCTTCTTCCTGTTTTGCTATGGAGACAGTGGCAGAGGAAGAGGCAGGAACAGTGGTGGAAGCCATGGATTCCGATAGAAGGTCTTGGGTTTTGGGGGGTAGTGCTAAGATGAGTTTTTGGAGTCTGCAATCGAGTGGGGGGTGCCGATTAGAGGAATCGGAGGAGTTTTGATGCTATAGCAGGGGTGTTGTTGAAGATTTTGTTGATGGAACTGTATGAGGAAAGAGAAAGGGATTTTAGAATGCTGTTGAAGATAAAGGGTTTCTTTCGAAGCAAGGGTTTTGTATCTTTGTTTTGGAGAACACGTGTGGCTGATGGGAAAAGGTGGCAGTTGGGGTTTGTTTGGCAACGGTTGGGTTTATGTATGATTAAAGGGGTGGTGTCATACTCTCCTAATTTAACCTTTTAAATTAGGAGAGTGGGGGGTAATGTTGGGATAGGATTTGTCCGACCCGGATATCGTCTGGGCTGGATAAAAATGATGGGTTGGGTTCGTATTTTGGTTATGAACATTGTGGCATGGGGGTTCGGCTGGGTTGGGCTCGGGGATGAGAGGCCTAGTTCTCGGTTGATAATTCCCGCACGGCTTGGGGTGATTGAGGTTTAGTCTTATTAGGAATCATTTTCCTATTTTCGTGGAGGTTAGGCGTGTGATTAGGAAAAGTTTCTATGGACAACAAGGATAATCCAAAGATGGTTTGGATTGAGATACCTCACTCCAATGTGGACTCTGGGGATGACATGCACTATAAATACAAGCCATTAGCTCCTGGATTACGGTACACACTCTTATATCTTACACAGAACTATAATAATTCCAGCATTATTGTTCTCCATTGTTACGCTTTTGGCCTGCTACTTACTCTCATACCGGAGCATCCTTGGACGGCCCAGGCCGTCGCTAGTGTTAGGGGTGTCTAACGGTTTTGTGGTTGCAGGTGCTCGTGTTTTGATGATTTTCCACGTGCTTACAAAATCCGGCGTTAACACATATGCATGATCTATCTAATTGATTGTTTTAAATTTTGACCCTTTATTTGTTATATCTTCTCATATTTTGGCCTCAAGTCTTTTGAATAATCTTGTTAATGGAGAAAGAGGAGGAAGTTTAATCTGTATAATCCTCCCTCTTCAATTCCTGAGTTATATATGGTTCCATCGTATTTCCCTAAGTTCAAGTGCTTATTTGAAAATGTTAAATAATACACTGCCAAAACATGTATATCCACCCGGAATTAACCCTCATGTGATTCTGATTGTAGTGTTCTACCATAATAAGGCAAAGGATACGTGATCAAATCTTGCATAGTCCAAGGAATTCCAGTACACGATTCTAGTGAGGAGCATGCGTACCCTTACCCGTGGGTTTAGTCGAATGCTATAAGAGGTTTATAGACACTCACGATTGCTATATAAAAAATAAAAATAAAAAACCGGAAACTTCTTTGAAAGATGGTATTAGAGATCACAATTTTCAAACAAATATTTACTTGTTCAAATATATCCTTAACATTTACCAAAAATATAAGTAACGGTGATATAATAATATTCAATATATCTAGAATCAAGAACTATATATAATAAGTTATTAAGAGATTTTATTTAATAATTTTATAATTTTATCTAGTCATTTTGGTTGATTATGAGTCAATATTATGTTAATACCGAGACAATCATTTAAGACTTCACTTTTTTGATACAATTTTTGATATAATTAATATATAAACTTTTCGTATACCATAAAATATGTACTTGAATATATATATATATAAAGTAATATAAACTAGTCTATAGCTCTGACGGGCTATCAAACATGTACAAGTAATTACAGGATAGTAATCGAATCAATCCTGACTATTCAAACTCAACTCGTTATAAAAGTTGTCTAATTCGAGTAAGTATTTAATGCAACTCAACATTTATCGAGTCGAGTAGAGTCAAACAGATTGCAAGTAATTCGAAACATTATCAAGTATGAATTGCGTACCGAGTAATTATCGAGTTCTTTTATTAGATTTTAAAATATTTTGTATATTTTTACTACATTAAATTATTTATATAAATAAAATAGATAAAATAAATAAACAGAAGTATATATACAAATAAAACGTTGGAGGATTAATTATACTAAGTATCAAGATGATAAGTCAACGAGCAAAAGATTGTCAATATTTTCTATTGAAAAGTATAAATGTGCCTTTTAATTTAACAAGCTCACCAACTCTGTGCGAAATACGAACAATATAGATCATGGTTTATTATAATACATGGATAATAATTAATTAAATGTAGGAATAATATTTAATTAAATTTTTGAGAAGATAATGATAGTTATTAAATTATTAAATATTTATCTAATTAATAAATTGTTGAATTATATATTATAGGTTCTTTTGATCTATTAAGATAAACATTTTGAATCGAATGTAGATTTATTTAGTTATGATTATGAGAAAATAATTACTTTAATTTTATTTAGATTTGATGAATTCGCCGAAATTTTAATACAAATAGAATTATAAAACTTAAGGTTTAATAAATTTAATTTAGTTATGAGAATTATTTAGTAATGAATTCACTCTAATTTTTTAATTAATTTACAGTATTACTAAAATTCAGAGTTATTATTAATGTAATTAATCATGTGACATGATGAAATTTTTAATTTTAATAAATTTAATTTATTTAGAGTATTAATTTAATAATAAAATTCTTGACTAATACAAATATAATCAAATCACGTGATTTATTAAGAGATCGATTTTTTGATATTTTAATAACAAAATCATCTGACATAAAATTTGTTTAGATATATTATCTTACAAAAATTGTGATAGAAAAAGTTTATATTCAAATTGGTAGATATAAAAAGAAAAATTCTTTTAAAAGATCTTTTTTCTTATTAGAGATAAAAATATATATATATATCAAAAGACATTTTTTTGAATAGGTTTGTTTTTTTTTTTTTTTTTGAATTCTTTACAAATTTTAAAACTATTTTATTTTTTCAAATTTAGATGGTACTTATATTACTTTGAATAAGAAAGAAAAAGCTGAACCAAAAATTTGCGAAACCAATTAGTTTGTGCCTTTAATTATAGGAAGTTGATAATTCCACAACAAATTTTGATATTTTCACACGTACGTAGAATCTACATATAGAGCACATAGCGACGGTTTAACCATCGTTATACATCTATAATGACACTTTTATAACGACACTTTTGTTGTGAAAATATCAAAATTTGTTGTGGATTTATCAGTTCCCTAATTATATACAAACTCACCAATCCCGTGGGCAACATGGATAATGGTTTATTATGATAATAATATAGGATAAATATTTAGTTAAAACTTTGAGAAGATAATGGTAGCTATTAAATTATTAAATATTTATCTAATTAATAAATTATTGAATTATATATTATGCGTTCCTTCGATCAGTTATTAAGTTAATTTTTTTTAATAGAATATAAATTTATTTAGTTATATGATTATGAGAAACTAATTACTTTAATTTTATTTAGATTGGATGAATTCATCAAAATTTTAATCCAAATATAATTATGAAAATTAAGTTTTAATAAATTTAATTTAGTTATGACAATTAGTTAGTAACGACTTCGCTATAATTTTAGTTTAATATATAGAGATTACTACAATTGAGATTTATTATTAATACAATTAATCATGTAATTTGATAAAATTTTAATTTATTTAGAATATTAATTTAATAATAACATTCATGATAATACTAATATAATCAAATCACATAATTTATTAAGAGATTTTTTTATATCTTAATAAAATTATCCTACATAAAATTTATTAAAATATATTTTCTTTCATAAAATTGTGTTAGAAAAAGTTTATAATAAAATTGGTAGGTATAAAAAAAATTATTTTAAAAGATCATTTTTCTTATTATAGATAAACATAAAAAAAAATATAAAAACACTTTTCTTTTTCCTAACAAGTTAGTTTGTTTCATTTATTTTGAATTATTTACAAATTTGAAAAGTATTTAATTATTTTAAATTTAGAGAGTACTTACACTAATTTAAATAAGAAATAAAAAGTTGAACAAAAAACCTGTGAAATCAAGTTTGTGCCATCAATTATACAAGCTCGCCAATTCTATGCAAAGCACGAGCAACATGAATAATGATTTATTATAATATATTGATAATGGTTTATTAAGATAATTAATTAAATGTAGGATAAATATTTAATTAATATTTTCAGAAGATAATGATAGTTGTTAAATTATTAAATATTTATCTAATTACTAAATTATTGAATTATATATTATAAGTTCTTTTGATAAGTTATTAAGGTAAACATTTTGAATAGAATATGGATTTATTTAGTTATGATTATAAAAAAAAAAAAAGTAATTACTTTAATTTTATTTAGATGGGATGAATTCGTCAAAATTCTAATTCTAATAGAATTATGAAACTTAAGATTTAATAAATTTAATTTAGTTATGCCAATTAATTAATAATGAAATCATTATAATTTTTAACTAATTTACAGCTATTAATAAAATTATCCTACATAAAATTGTGATAGAAAATTTTTGTAATAAAATTGGTAGATGTAAAAATAAAAATTATTGTAAAAGATCATTTTTCTTATTAGAGATAAGAAAACAAACAAACAAACAAACAAAATACATTTTCCATTTTCCTAACATGTAATTTTGTTTTTCTTTTTGAATTCTTTACAAATTTGAAAAGTATTTAATTGTTTCAAATTTAGATAATAATTATACTAATTTGAATAGAAAAAAAAAGTTGAACCAAAAATTTGTGAAACCTAATTTATGCTTTTAATTATATTTTAGATCATAGATTGGCACTTGATTTGTCCAAAATTATAATCTCAATATTAACTTTTGAAAGTTAATTTAATACGTTTTGAAATTCAAATTGAGATGTAATACTTTAAATATTTTATAATATTTAAATTGTATTGACTAAAAATAAAAGAATCTATATTAATTTTTGAGTTTAAAAATATCTTAAATTAAATATAAGAAATTAATAATAATCGTATATTAATATACGAATGGAATATGTTATTTAAAATTGAGTTGTAATACTTTAAATATTTTATAATATTTACACTGTATTGAATTAAAATAAAAAAAATCTATATTAATTTTGGAGTTTAAAAATATTTTAAATTAAACATAAGAAATTAATAATAATTGCATATTAAAATAAATTAAATATAAGAAATTAATAATAATCGTATACTAAGTCGAGCCAAGTATTTACCGAGTCAAGTTCAAAATAAATTTCGTTAACAGCCTCAAGGAATGAATGGGTATTTCTGCTATATTCAAGTTAGAAAAATGCTCACTATTATCTGTTTGCATTTGATTCTTTCTTCGTCTCATATACAGTACTCACCAATAGCTCATAAATTAGAGAGAGGATTGATTACCCGTATCAGCAATGAAAAATTCCAGAAATATTGATAGCATCAGGAGCTAAATGAAATCCGCGAATAGCAAATTCTTCACAAGCCTTTCGCATTTCTCCCGTCCTTTCTACTCACAGCCTCACACAGCCGACAGGGTAACGTATCAATGCTCGCTGCACGAGTCTTTCCATAGTTACCCAGAACGCCACACCTTCTCCATGCATGATATTCTGCATAGGCTACCGGATCATTAGCAAGAGCCTTCACATAAGAAGCCAGTTCCTCCATGGAGCCAAATTTAGTCCCATCTATGATCGAACGTGGAGGTACAAAATCCCAAACATTCGGAGCACCAAAATATATTGGAACTGCTCCAGAGTCCAACGCGTAAAACAACTTCTCCGTTACATAACTCTCTGTCACGGTGTTTTCAATCGCAAGGACGAACTTGTAGTGAGACATAGCACAATGTAAATGGTCCCACCATTTAGGTGGTTCGTTGGGATCCTTCACACACTCGGGATAGAGAGAGAGTGCCCTGTCTAGTCCCCCGATATCAAGCACTTGCCAAATGAGTGATGAGGGAGCAACCTGAGTAGACTTTTTGCAAGCTGGTTTCTTTTAGGAAGACAGCGCGATGAAGACCAATAAACAAGAGTGTCCTGAAAATTTTCGAGATCTTAAAATGAATAATTTGACATCCTCTTGTTATAGCTACATTTCGGTTTTTGCTATTTTCCAAAACTCGAGTCCTCTTTGAATAGTTCTTTTTTAACCATTCTTTCTGAATATTGTAAACTATACATAATAAACAAATTCACTTTAGAGGGCACTACGGAAAATTTAAACCCTTCTATTCCATGTTAATGCATTAATTCCATCTTAGGAAGTCCGCAGTTTCTGAAAGAGATATAATGAGCTACATAAAAAGCGTAAATGAGAGAGAATTGTAGGGTGGTTTGGAATACATACATTGTTTTTGTAAGAAGACAAATGATAATTTCTGTTGTTATGAAAAAGTCCACCAGTATAAGTTGTCTGAACATCATCTTTGGCATGATAGCTGATGAAAATATCCTCTACACCTGACCGCTTTCTACCAGCTTCAAGGTCCATGTATACACGAAGTGGATCTCCATTGCGTTTCTAACATACATAAAAGAGACCATATTATGAAATTGTACAGGAAAATAATATCAGAATAGGATACCCAGATGGATAAATCTAAAGTGACTCAGTTTTGCTGCAAACAAATTTAGATATCCTTCCAGAGGTATGTTGGTCCTGAACACTGTTGTAAAATTATAAAATTTGTGTATATTTTGACTTGACATCACAAGAAAAACCATTGGAACAATTTAATTTTTTATGCAAGGTAGATGAAAACTACGTAACAAGCTTAAAATAAAATAAATGCAATTGCATTTAACATTAGAGAAGGAAGACACTTCAACCAGTGTCGCACTGCATTCAGGAGTTTTGAGAGGAAAGGAAGGAAAAAGAAATGAACTGAAACAACAAAGTTAAAATTATGGCATCAGTGACAAGTTGAGAACAGGCAGTCCACGAAGGTAAATCTAATTAATGAGCATATATGCTTACACAGGCCTAATTTTATTTATATATATGAATAAACATTCTAGCATCAAAAACCTTGGTTCATACATAATCAAAGTTTTGAAGAACTTGGGAAGTAATCTAATCTTATAGTTTAGCCCAAAAAAAAAGAAGAATTAAATGATACTCATTTTTCTCTAATCCACAAGGAGCACTGATACTAACGTTTTAAATTAGAAATGATAGAGAAGTTGCAAAAATCTCCATAACTTTTGAGTGATTTTTCTAGGCAAGGAAGCATGAAAAAAAATATAGTTGTCAGGGAGGCCAGCTCTTGTTAGGCCAAATTGGCAGCCAGCTGGAGGCCAAGAGGTTCTCAGCTCGACCAAGTATCACAACTCATAATAATCTCTTGGCGAGGTGGACATGATCTGAGAATTTGAATAACCCTGAATCAAACTTGTTAATTGATAGCGAGAGATGCAGTGCTACATTTTCACATTGCACATACATGTATTTCATCTGTCAATTATTATGAACCATACTTGTCACGTCTATTATAATACATACACCATCAAAAGCGTCCATTCTAAGTTTGTAACCATCATCGGCCAATATTAAAACATGAAATATGTCATCCGTTACTAATAGTAGCGGACATGGTTTAAAATTCACCAAAATCAAAAGTCAAAATTAGTAGCAGGAAGTCAAAATCCTAAACCTTACTGCCCTAAACATTAAATCCCAAGTCCTAAATACTAAACTGTAAACAATAAACCCTAAACCCTAACTCGAGTGGAAGGGATAAAGGAGGCTAGGGCTGGGATTTGCCTTAATTGGTTTAGCAGTGTGATTTTTATTCCTGGAGTATACTAATATTCGTTTGCAACTAATAGTAGCGGATGTGCTTTATGTTTAGCAGTGTGAATTAACAAGATTATAATAATGCTTGACCAGCTTTGACTTGGGGGGAAATTTTGTAATTGCGTCATTCGCTACAATTAGTAGTTAATGTCAATTTTTCATCTCTAATCCATGCATCGTTAGCTACTATTAGTAGCTGATGTCGATTTTTCATCTCTAATCCTAGCCATTGGTTCCTATATTGTACGATAATGATGATGTTTGCCTATTTTTGGTCCATATCAAATACTTGTTAATTTTCCTATATATATGTATGTATGTACATGTACACGTACATTTGACATTACTATTTCACAATATTCAACACTATCAAATATTATTAGAAACACAAAATACATTAATATTTCCACAACCAAAGTCATTTGATATTAAAAGAAAAAAAAGAAACTAATAAAGCAAGTAATTTTTCATTACAATTCAAATAAGTAGCAAGCACATCATGACACATATATATAGATATTTTTTTTGTTGCCATCTTTATAAAACAAAGTTTCAATTATTCAATTTATAAAAAGATATTGTGCTCAGTAGAATAAATGTCGTATTTATACATGTGAGTGTTTCTAAATACACTGGTATTATTAATGAGAAAGTTCGATTAATAAAATAAAGTTACTCTTTAAAAACAATCGACAACAGTAGGAGCCCAACATCAGTGACCCAGACCCCAGTGGTCCACTAACTACCCACTCCACTCTAAAGTAAAAACCCATCAAACTGTTGGAAAATATATGAAAGATGATAAATTATAGAGAAGTGAGAAAGAGTGTTTAATTCTTAAAATACTTTATTCAACTCACTTGCTTAAAATAACTCACATACAAGGACTATTTATAGAGCTCTTAGGACACTTCTAGAGCCATTTTAATAATTACTATATGACCAAATAAATGTACATGAATCTAGCCATACATGTTCCAAGACACTTCTAAATACATTTATGTACATACATGTATCATGAACTTAGACACTCGCTCATTCATGTACTAATATAAATTAATAATATTAAATCAAGTTTATATATTCAACACTCCCTCTTAAACTTGATTTACTCCATATTTGAAAAACTCAAAAATTAAAGAGTTTTCTTGAAAATCTTCACAATGTCATAAAACCTTTTGATCTTTTGATTCCTTTAAACGCATGAAACTCTTTTCTCATCTCCATTGATGTAAATGGCACAAATAATTGTCTTGGCATACTCAAGTCTTTAGCACGTTGAAATACTTTCATTATTTTTGCAATTTCCTTAGACGTGAGAATTTTATCTCTTTTATTTACTTTTGTGCCTCGACATTTATTCGTCACACATACTTGGAATTTCCATTTGATCTTCTTTATCTTGTAATCTAACTTCTCATGGTTTGTATGTTTCATGAACTTCTTGTGTTGCTTCTCCATTTTACTATTTCTGAACTCCTTTTGATCAAAATACTTTTCCATGTTAACCCATTTAATGTCTTCCACAAAATTCACCATTATATGTGGCAACCCGTGTATTTATGAGGTTATATATAAACCGTGTGTGGGTGTGTTTTGTAATTGCAATTCCGAGGACGGAATTTTTATAAGGAGGGAAAATTGTGACAACCCGAAATTTCGATTAAATTTTATAAGAATTTAATTTATAAAATTCTTATTATAATACAAAACGGGTCAAATGAATAAAATATATATTTATTTTGAATTATGTGATATGTGTGGTGGATAAAATATGTATATATTTAAATGTGAAATATATACAATTATTTTAAAAGGAAATTTAATAGTTAATTAAAACTATTAATTAATTAATTGGTATTGATTTAAGATTATAATATAAATTAATATAATTTGTAAGCCTTGAATGGCAATGGAGTCTTTATGAATTAAATTTCATAAACGTGTAATTAATTCACTTAAATAAAATAGTGAATTAATGAATATATATTATATTATGCCAAACAGAAATAAATTAAATATGAAATAAGGGAAGTAATTCATTAATCTTTATTAGTGGATGAATATGTTAACTTTAATTAATTGAATAAAGAAAGTTATTTTTTTTATTTAGTTAATGTTGAGGATTATGTTACACTAATTAAAAATGTAACATAAATAAGGGTATAATATTTAATATTATATCAAATTGAGGTGAACTAGATATGTATATATATAGGAGTGAAATATATATATATATACATATATTGGAATAATGAGATGTAATAGTTATTTTAACTATTAAATTAATTAGTTGAGTTAACTAATTTAGTGCGTAAATATATTAAATAAATTTAATATATTTATGGCTCAAATTAAATAGTGGAGTATGATTTAAAGATAGGTTATTTTATAACCTTTTAAAGCTAGGTTAAATGTTATAATTAATTAAGGAATTACCTTAATTAAAATGATAAGAATAATGTTCAATATTTATTCTAGGTCCCAATTTATTAATTAACAATTGGGTTGGAAATTATTGGGATATTGGCATTAATGTAATGATTATGTACGGGCGTATGATAAATTTTAAACCCAATCCTTGCCCCAACAAAATTGTCTGGTATTGTTGTATTTTAATGACTCAATGATATTATTTTAAAACAAAACCCAAAATTATTCTATGATTTATGGGACCAAAGTCAGTCCAATAGGCAAAATTAACATTAAATCTCGGCAGCCAATTTGTCCTTTAACTGACCCAACCGAAGCTTCACCTTTATTTAAAAAGTGACACTCATTTTGGGACTCCAAACACGAAAGAGACAGGGGAAACATGATGCACGTTTTGTGCAGGGGTGAAGTGACCTTGAGGGTCTTGTAGGGGCCAAGGCTAGGGGCCTCTTAGGAGCTATTAGTAGGGGCAAACTGGGCTGCCAAGGGTCATAAATATATACATGTATGTCCGGTAAATGAAGAAGGGCACCTCCTATTTGTATACCCAATATCTTTATTTCATGAAAAAGCTTTTTGATTACTCACTGTGGATATAGAGAATAAGTTATGGAGCAATTTAAATAAGCCCAAATGATTTGTTTAAGTCATCAACCCAACCCAAATATTTATACATTAATTATGTAATGTAATAATGTTAATTATTAAATGTTCCGTATTATTGTTTAATGATAGTGGAATATAAGTAATGAGACAATTCACATATGTCAAATGTTTTGGTGAATTAATAAACTAAGCTCAGTCTCGCTATTTTTAAGTCCAATACTCAACAGCCCATTTTGGTTTTATTACCTGGTATTCGGCAGCCAAGGTTGATTACCAAGAAATGAATCAAATGATATATTAAAAAGGTGGGTAAGAGCACTACATGTATAAAAGAAAGGAATGAACACAATATTTATTCATCATTTCGGTAGACGTGAAGAAAAATGAAGTGTGGATTGCTAATAAAATGTGAGACCACTAGAGTATTGCTTATATATAAAAAGGATCTATATTTATGTGATAGAAGAAAGCACATTTGGCAGCCCTAAGAAAAAAAAGAAAAAGAAAAAAAAAGAAAAGTGATTGCATAAGTTTTTTTTAGCAGCCATAGTGCAAGTTGGTGGGTCATTTTCGTAGCTCTAATGTGAGGAATAATTAGAAGTGATATTATAGGCTTTATAGGGGCCAAGAGTAGGGGTCATTTGTAGACCATAGCTAGGGTGCTAGAATGACTATTGAAGATGATTTTAGTTGTTGGTAGATATACCGATTGACTTGTGTATATTCAGATAGTAAGAGAGAAATGAGAGGGAGGGGTGAATGTCTTTGGAACCCAGGCCTCAATAGCTTTACAATATTTCTTTTCATCATCCAAGTGAGAGTGGGTATTTTATAGAGAATGAATAGAGAGGAGTCCGATGGGACTTGGGACTCGGAAGGGGATTTTCAAGCAGTCCATAGAAAGACTTATCTAGAGGATCGTCTAATTAAGCAAGGAAGAGGAAAGCCTTGAAAGGTATAATAGTTTTTAAACTTTAAAAGCTTAGTTTCATATGTAAGGATGTTGTGGGAAATTATATTTGTTGCTGTGAAATGGGATTATATAGGATCCATGGTGGTATAAGGTTTGGAAATGACTGGGGTTGATTATGTGTGGGCTATATTTGTGTAAATGTTAACAACATATTGATTTCTAATGTATATATGCTACTTGTTTGCTAAAATGTCAAAGAGGGAACTAGATGAATAAAGGTTGTTGATTTCAGTTTATCAGTTAATGATGGTCATTCATATGTTTACATAAGTGAGCTTATATGGATTACATAAGTTTTGGACTGAGAAAAATGATTTCAAACCGTATGGGAATTTATTTGTTAAAGTGGTAAACCAACTAATATGGTGGGATTTTTTTTCACTAAAATGATATGAAAATGATAACTTCATTTAAAACTAATTACATATTTGAATTTATGATATGTTAGAGAATTGATCTGGGCAGAAAAGTCATGAAAAAATCGCCGGAAAACTTTTTGGATTGCCGGAGAAGATAACCGGAAAGTTGCCGCCGGCGAATTTTCCGGCAGATCTGTTTCTGCTGTTTTTCAGTCAGAAATTGAAGAAACTTTGTACTAGAAAGTTGTAGAGAATTAAATTTCATGTGAAATGGACATAAAATTTGTAATTTTTGGACAAGCGGTTTATTTTCTATGAATTTTTGAAGTTTCAGCAGTTTGAAAAATTATAATTAATTATCAGAAATCATTTTTTGAGCTGAAATATTTTTATAGTACTCTTATAATATTATTTAAGAATTACTGAAAATGTTTGGTGATTTATGGAAGAGCATATGTATTTATTATATTTTTAAGACATTTAAAGTTGGTTTTAAATTGGTAGAAATTCATAGAAAATTCTATGAATAGTGAAAAATTATGAAACTTGGTGAAAAATCTTATAATAATATAAGATTAATATTGAGGATGTTTTAAGAATATAAAAGTATGTTGAGTTATTATTTCTATTTTAAAGCTATTAAACGATAGTTTTTATAAATAGAAATAATTTTAGAAAATAGTCGGATAATCTGAAAATTGTGAAAATTGGTTGGAAAGTCTAGAATGATATTCTAAAAGACTTTGGAAGATTTAGAGGACTTGGGAGGTATTAAAACGTTATGGATCATGTGTTGATTGGCTAATGAACGTGTTATAACTTGATTGTACAACTATATAGGTTATGCAACAAGTAAATGTATGGACTTTTATAATTGACGAATAGAAGTTATATCCGAGACGTTCGATGAATGTATATCAATAACCACAAACCGAGGCAAGTTTCTTAGTCTTTTTACTTGTGAACTTGATATTGGTTACATGCCAATAGTGTTGTATTGTAATGAAACTTTTATGAGTATGTTGAATTACGTGAATTGTTTTACCATGCTATATGAATGGTTGAAGTCAAATTATGACTGATTAATTGAGTTATGGAAACTCAATTTATTTGAGATAAGTGTAATGTGAACAATGATAAACTTGATAAAGCATGATGTATGATTTATATGTGATATATAATAAACTATGAAGCATGTATATAGAAATGCTAAATTTTAAACCATGTATGCAATGTGAATTATGTGAAGCATGAAAGGTGATTACTGTTAGACTTGCTGAGCCGTCGCGCTCATTCTTGCAATTAATTTTGCAGTTATAGGTTGAGGAGTTGAAGCTGTTTATAAAGCATATGTTGTTTCCCTTGGTTGTTTGATCTTCAAGTCATAACGACACATTGTAATAAAAATAAAACGAGGTGTAATAAACTTTGAAGTTCGCAAATAAAAGTTATTCGTTTTGGTAACAAATTTGAAATGTTACACTTGTCTTTCTAAGGTAATATTATGCGATTGGTATATTATATACTAGATGATATATGTTACGTATGTAGCTTGTTGTATTGAGGACACAACTCGGGATTTGGAGAATCCGATTTATTATAATGAACTTATTAGATTACATCGTGATACGTAAATGACGAATCGATTATTAAAAGTTAAACAACAGATGACTTATATTATGATCGTGTTGTGTTAATTTAGTAAAACGGTTTACTAAATTTAAGCTAACCAAGTTTCAATGAATGTATAAAATAGTAATCAAATGACAACAGTTGAATTTTTATTCACCATTATTTATTGGAAGGAATCATAGAACCTATGGTTCTAAAAAGTAAAGATGAATTGTAAAGGTTGCGATTTTGGAACCGATGAATTAAAAGTTTTAATTAACTAAATTTTAATATCCATATTGATATTGAACATTATTAATTATTGTTATAAAAAGTTTTTTTTTAAAATACACAAAATTCATCATTTATATTACCGAATGATGATGTGGATTTAGTTTGAGGTCGAATCGCGAGTACCGAATTCGAGGTAAAGGAGACCCGGATTTGGGGGTGTCACATTATAAATCCCAAATCAATTTTAACATACAAAATAGTTTTCTCATGCTCCTCCAAATTTTTGAACATATAGTCTTGATCAACAATCTTTTCTTCTATTTTCATAATTTCAACAAGTTCACCATTGACAATTTTGTCAATTAATTCAATTTCTTTGATCACCTCCTCCTTTTCTTTTTCTACTTCTTTTACCTCTTCAAATACTTCTTCACTTAACGTCTCTTCAATCTCTCCTTTTTTATCTTCAACTTTCGTAATATCAACACAAATCTTTTTGTCTTCCTCTTTCGAGACATCTTCAAAAAATTCTTTTTCACATTCTTTTTCCTCAACTAATTCATAAATTTTTTCAGGAGATATCTCATCTTCTTCCACATATCGTACCCAAGACTCATTAGGTAATGGTGGACCTTTATAGTTATTGCAAATAGATTGAAGCTCATTCCATAATTGAGCTTGAGAATCAAAACTCGCAACACGTTTCCAAACTTCTTCATGTATTGCTCCTTGCAAAATCTCCCTTGTTCTTTTTTCTTTCCTTTCTCGAACTCTTTTTGAAATACACTTTTCTGGATTTACAACGACATCTCACCATACATTGCAAGCTCCAAGATATGCTCGAATCCTTATACTCCAAACATTGTAATTTATGAACACTAATTTGTCACCGAACATAGGAAACATCATTTTTTTATAATTTACCTCTCCTGGACACTATTGATATAATGACCTTTGTGACGTGGTTCAACTCACAAACTTCTTTTTCAAATTTCTCTTCAACTAGCACCTTCACTAGATTGCATTTCGGGGCTCTAACGCGCGCACATTACACTCGCCCAACGAAACTATTTGATAGCACCAAATCACCTCAATTTGGTTATCTACTGTCCCTTGTCATTACCTTGGACAACTTGTCTAAAGCTTGAAAATATCTTGTATTTAACCTTGGCTCGGATGCCACTTCGTTGGAAAATATATGGAAGACAATAAATTATAGAGAAGTGAGAAAGAGTGTTTAATTCTTAAAATATTTTATTCAACTCACTTGCTTAAAATAACTCACATACAAAGACTATTTATAGAGCTCTTAGGACACTTCTAGAGCCATTTTAATAATTACTATATGACTGAATACATGTACATGAATCTAGCCATACATGTTCCAAGACACTTCTAAATACATTTATGTACATACATGTATCATGAACTTAGACACTCACTCATTCATATACTAACATAAATTAATAATATTAAATCAAGTTTATATATTCAACACAAACATGTTATTAGCGTAAAAATGAAACCCAACAAAAAAATGAGAAGAAGAAATCACAAGAGCAATGTAATGACTGGAAATTTTCACGTGACATTAATTGTGTAATTATTAATTAAATATTAATGAAGTGAATTTTCATGTGAATTATTTGTGAGAATTGTATGTGATGTGCTAGTTAATTTACTTTATATTAACTATGTAAGGTAGAGTAAAAGAATTAATTGATAGAAATCAATTAGGTAAGAAAGAGTTTAAGCTTATGATAATTAATTATCAAAGCTTGTAAGATTGTCATATATGACAATGAGAATGATGCGATGATAATGATTTAATTAACTTTAATTAAATTTAAAGTTAGAAGAGAAATTAAAATATTTTATGCATAATTATATTGCATGCTTGTGTGTAGTTAATTGAGCGCCCAATAAATAAGTTAAGTTATAGTCCATTAGATGGCAAGTCTAATTGGGTTATGTAATGGAATTATTTTATAATCCTATAGTATCTATATTTTATGTGAGCTAATTGATTAAATTAATTCGTGGATCAAGGTATTGTTTGGACTAGTTAGTTAGTCCAATGAATTATTTATTTTGGAGACAAGTTGGATTATTTAATGAGCCCAATGGTTGAAGTAAATGGATGATTAATTGATTTAAATTATGGTCCAACAAGATGATGGATCACAAGTGTATTTATAGCCCAAATGAATTATTTATAGCCCAATTTAATGGTCCAATTGATAAGCTTCTAGAAGGATATTATTTTTGCAAGTTAACCATTAAAAGAAAATCAAAAATTGGTGGATAAATAGGGCAAAAATCTGGCCACGCAGGTTGGGACCCACAAGAGTTGATTTTTTGGTTGCTTGAAGTGTATAAGTCTTGGTTGCTTGCATGGAGCTAGTGTAGTAATTGAGGTTGCTTGTTGGTACAAATTAAAGGACAAAAAAATCCCTAAATAAGAGGAACTAGATGGGAATTTGGGGTAACTAGCAAGTTGGGTTATATACATATAGCTTGTGTATGTAGAGGTTTGGTTGGCTATAAATAGAGCCCATCTCATTTGTTAGAAGAGTTTACTTCTATTATTTCTCTCAAGTGTGTGAAGCTTGTGAGCAAAATATTTAGAGAGAGTGAGAGAGGGTGGGCCGAAATTAGCTAAGCAAGGAGAAGAATCAAGTGGATGTTCATCACATACTTTGGAAAAAGAAGAAAGCTAGCAACTAAATCGAAGAGGTATAACATTCTTTACTCTTAGATTTTCTAGGTTTTGGTTTTATTTTCAAGTTTTATGCCATGGTTGGTTGTGGGAAAAATTTATGTGTGGGGATCATGAAGGATCCGAAGATATAAGGTGGAGATTTATGTGGAGTATTATGTGATCTATGTGTAGATATAAGTTTATGTCTTGATAAGTTAGGTATTTTGTGTTTATAGTGAGTTTATGGTGTTTTATAAACTCCTTCATGTTCAAAAATAATTTTAAAGCTTGATGATGTGTAATACATGTTAAGATATCTTGTAGATGCTTAATCATGGTTTGAATATGTATTTATGACTTTAAATGCCAAGAAAACCATAGAACTATCAAGTTGTAGTTTTGTACAAAACCCTAATTTGGACAGCCTACTTCGGGTGTGTCACAGCTTTTTTCAGTAACTCGTATGGAAAATCCGAAGACACTGGTGGATAGATCTTTAAGTTTACAAGAAAACCCAATTGGATTCACGTGATTTCGAGTTATGAGTGATTTATAGTGATTTTTACCGTAAAACTGTCAAAATCTTGAAACTGTGAAAAACATTCTGCCCAGAATTTTTTCGGACTGTTTTGGACCAGTAAATGGATTCTAAAAATTACAGGCTTCTGGACATGAAAGTATATGTTAATAAGAAGCTCCTGTCCAAAAATGAGGTCATTCTGACTTTGGATGAGATTACAGTAAATTAACGAAGTTTTCGGTTTTAAAAATGGAAACTGCCATAAGTTGAGTTTTCTTGCTCCAAAAATTATGAAATTTTTACAGGATGTTATGTATGGTATAGTAAAGCTGTCGGACAAGGTTCAGATTTTTCTGATAAATTTTCGATTTTTGAAAAATATTACGGTTTTGAGCAGTTTTGGCCTATTTAAAAATAGTAAACAGAACTGAAAAATTACAGGAAAATTTCCCTGTGCATGAAAATCAGTTTTATAATGATTTGCAGAAATTATAAAAATAATAAGTCAGTTTAGTATTTTTAGTAAATATGTACGAGTCCTAATTAATTAATTAATTATTATCTAATTAATATTAAATAATAATTAAAGATGATTATGAGTTAATAATTTAATCACTTATTATTTAATTAAGATTAAATAATAGGTAAGGATAATTTATTAATTAATTATTATTAAATAATAATTGAAGAAGTATTAAGATAATAAATTAATTATTTATTATTTCATTAATACTAAATAATAAATAAGGAAGATTAATTAATTAATTATTACTAAAATTAAATGATAAATAAGAGGGAGTAATTGCACTTGAATAGCAAATCATTGTGCAACAACAAATAAGAATAGTTATAAGGTAATAGTTAAACAATTTTGAATAAATTGTTTAAAGGCTTAAATGATTATCTAGGTAATGTTTTATTTAATATTACTCAAGGAGGGGTAATATTTGATTATTAAATCATTAAACCTATAACATATTAAATGTTTAGTAGGGTTAAATGATATTATATTATCGACAATGTGTTATATGATTGAATGATTAAGTTATTAATAAACTTAATTGTTTAAATAGTTGATTTTGATCAATACTAATTGATAGGCCAACGCTAATTATGTTAGGTCTACAAGAGAAGGGTAATTAAGAGAATTAGTCGTAAATCGACAAACAGGCAAGTTCCTAAACCCTGAACTTAATTTATACTGCAAGTACCCTAACTCTTTTTCGAGTTATTATTTTTCCAAGTATAGTAGTGGATTAATATTGTTAAATTATTCCACATCATTATGAGATTAAATCTTTATTGTTGATTTCAATCATAAATTCTATTGATGATCATTTATTGCATGTTGTTCAATTATCAAATTGAAGTATATTGTCTAAGAAACTAATTCTTTGAGAACAAGTCTAAGCTAATTGTTCAGCTAGACTGAGAATTTAATTCATTTATTGAATCTTTAATTATTCGTTGAAGCTAATCCAAACCATTTGGTATGGGGCAGAATCAAATATTAGACTGAGATGAACAACCCTAAATAGGGGAAGTTGATCGGTAATCTTTAAACCGACGCAGCAGAATGTTGTGCACAATATTTCAAGTACAAGAGGTTGATCCCCTCAAGTGCTTGGTAGTTGAGATTGTTATCAGTTTCTTCGAATGTTAACTTTCCGTATAACCACTCAGCATGTTAATTCAGTCAGTTATTGTTGTTGATGGTATACCCATTGTCAGATTTCTTCACAATTATTGTTTAATTGTTGAAGGCACAAAAGAAACTTAATTAATATTATTGTTTAATTATTATAGCGTGATTTCTTTTCATACTTGCTAAGCAAATTTGTTGCTCATTCTTGCTTAATTAAATTTTTGCAGTTAAGCCAGAAAACCCGGAAGGGGGTAAGCCAGACAAAGGCAAGGACAAAGCTAAGGAGTAACTATTGTTGTAATTATTTAAATTATTTATTTCCGCACTAGTATTATATGTTGTTTGGATGTTTAGATCGTGAGCACTAAGTCCGAGATAAGAGTATTCGGATTTGGGGGCGTCACAAGCAAAAGAAGAACATGCGAAGAGGAGAGCCAAAGAAAAGGCGAGAAGAAGAAGTCATTGAAGGACTCACAAAAGAAAAGAGAAGAAGTAGGAGTCGCGTCGAATCGCATCGCAGGAGGGGAATCACGTCGTAGTAGGAGTTGCGAGTCATAGTGTTCACAGTAGGAAAGTCTTTCTTTCTAATTCGCATTGGTTGCGATTGTTAGGCCTAGGTTTTAGGGCTAATCTCTCTCCCTTTCTTTTAGTTCAATGGGTCAGACTCATGGCTGATTGGGCTTTTGAAAAAAAAAATGGACCTAGCAAGGTGATGCCTTGCTACTAAGTCACGTGACTTAGCAGCACTCCCCAAGTCAAGCCCTCGCCTTTTGATGCCAAGTACGCGTGGATGACTAGTTGGTGACTAGTCGACGACTTAACAACCATCTAATGAACTTATACGGCAGGAAATGATAAGTAAAGAAAAATTGTAGATTAGCTTCTTCTAGTTACACTATTACGAGCTGAACAAGATCAAAAAGGAGAGACGTTAATTGGGGTCCACTGAGTAGCCGAAAATCTAGTTGTACATCAACATTTAACCAATTTAGAGCCACGACCCATAACAGAACTAAAGAGAATGTAGCATTCAATATTTATGCTTATAAGAAATTTACTTGAAATACATCATTTTATGTCAAAGCAATATTATTACCAAGGAGATAAAATCAGCACTTATACTAGAGCTAACACATGGCTGAAAAGTTATTCGCCCTCTATGAAATCTGCTAAGTTTCTAAACCATAAAAATAAAATTAACAAATAAATAAATAATTCTTTTTCCTTTCTTGTTTTTCTTTGTTTCTATTTTCTGGTAAGTGAAATTTCACTAAGAGTACTAAGCTAAGAAGAAGAACCACTTCTAGAAAGCCAATTTAGTGCAACCCTTGACACAATTCTTCAAGGAAATTTTCTTGCAAGTCCTCCTTCAATTTCTTGTTCATATTCAATCTGCTAATGATTTCCCTCTAACTTCTTATATTTGGAAGGTTTTCCCTTGAAAATAAAGGTCTTTGCTTAGTTGGCAGTTCTCACTCTTCTATATACTAATGATTTTCTACAAGGGGAATGCCATACAAATGTTTCTACCATGAGATGTGCGTCATGTGCAAGCAAATTACCAAATCTCATGAGCATCTCCTTTTGGCAATATGCTTCAACGTAAAGTTTATGGAATTTTCTTTTTTGGATTTTTGAGTTCGCTTGGGTGTCTCCTTACTATAGTTGTCATGGTGCCATGACAAGACGTGGCGGTAGTTGACCGCCATGATACCTAGGTGATAAGTCACCCACTATGGTTAGAACTTACTAAATTGCATATAAATACAATTGCACATAAAAAATTTACATAACAATTTAAGCACAGGTTAGAACTTGCATGTTTAGTGCACGATTTAGTTTACACTGATTTAGACTTATAGTGCAGTCCAAATATGTTTTATATAGAAATAATATTCATTAGTATACATAGAAATATGTATCTAATTTAATTAATCATGTTAATTTCACATACAATTTAATATTCGTCGCTATTATCGTTGTAATAGATAATTTATTTCAATTATCTAACTTGTCTGTCACTAAATACATGATCAAAATGTTAATTTAGTGAAATTGTCACTAAATCCATTGTTAAAGATAGTTTAAACTAAGTTTTAATTAATTTAAACTCAATCTGTCGCTAATAACTACTGCCACGGTCAAGTCTGTCGCTAAAGACAGTTTAAATTAAACCTATGTGAATCTGTCGCCAGAACTGTCGCTATAGGTAGTGTTTTAAGTGCTAAGGGCTTGTTTGTCGCTGTAGGCTATTGCTGCGGTCAAGTCTGTTGCAAAAGCCTTCGTTGTAGGTGTTCTTAAGTTTACCATGTTTTAACAACTCAGATCTCCTTTTAACATAAGATCAGTCATTTTTAAATATTTTATCATAAACATCTAAAAAAAGATTAAAGATCTACAAGCAATATAGGGTTTTTGTACTTTCTTGAGAAATCTTGTAACTTTGCTCATTTTGATTCTGATCAAGGCTTGATATGACTGATATATAAACTTAATTTGAGAGTGTTTTATCTTGTGAGCTCGTAGGTTTGATGAATGGAAGAGGGCAAAGTCGGCCTTGGGCCAAGGCTACTAGGGCTACAGCCCGAGGCCCACAACTGAGGGGGGCTTAAATTTTTTTATAAGCTTATGCATGTGTATAAAAAAAATAAAAAATAAAACAAAAGAAGTTGCCGAAATTAAAATTAAGATAGGCTAAATTAAAATTATTAATTTGCTGAAAGAAGTTTTTTTAAATTGAAATCTTACTTGCAGACCACCATGACTCAAAATAGGCTAAATGGATTAGCGATATTATGTAGTGAAAAGGATATGTTAGAAAATATTAAATATGATAGTATAATTGATGATTTTGCATCTAAAAGTGCAATAAGAAGACATTTTAAATGATGTTTTATGATTCAGATTTCATTGCTATTTTTATTTTGTAGGTACATGTGATGATTATTTTCTTCAATTAATTATAGAGGATGAAAAGAAAATTGATCAAATCAAGAAATGCTTATGGAGATTCGGGAGGAAGCATGTAGACTCAAATATGTAGTTTTTGTTTTTTAATGCAATGTTTACAATCCAGGGTACTCTTGTTCCTTCGTTTGGGGTTTTGTCCTATTGGGTTTTCCCCAAACAAGGTTTTAATGAGGCTCCAAAGTGTTATTCTTTATCTTTTGTAAATTTTTATATTTTTAATAAAATTAATTTGTTACTAATTTATCTATTTTTTTTGTTAAATTTGTAATGGGGCACACTTGAGAAAATTTTCCCCGAGCCTTAGAAAACCAAGGACCGGCTCTGGAAGAGGGTTACTATGTATAGGCAAGCAAAGTCTAGGGTTTAAGGGCATTAAGCCATTACTTCCAAGCTAAACTTTCACCAAAAGATCTAGCAACCATCATCACATTCCCCCCCCCCCCCCCGGCCGGCCCATGTGACCCATTTAATGGCACTAAATGCATTTTGATCATCACATTTTGTGACATCATAATCGTCAATTTTAATGGCTAAGATCTAGCCTACTATTTTGATAAAGTAAAAGAAGTTCTATTTGATTTCTCTTGCTTCAAAGTGGCTGAGCATTTAAGGGTCTTAAGGTCATTTCACAAGCTTAAATGAAGGATAGTTTGATCCTTTCATAGTCTAGTTAGGTTACTAGTTAGTTTGGTAAGATTGTAACTTGATTTGGTACATAGTTTGGTTACAAAAACTTAGTTACACCTAACCTAGTTTGATTACAACTAAATACCATTCAACGTAGTTCATTTCTAAGTATTTTGGTTAGTTGACTTTTACTATTCATCGGTTGAATTTTTTGTATTTATACCGTATTATTATCATACTATTTTCGTATTCTATCCGTATAATTTTTGTATTATACGCGTATTTGTGAATAGTAATCTTTTTTGGGGTTTAGGATTTAACCCTAGATTAGGTTTTGACCTTATATTAAGGTTTAGGTTTTAATAATTTTCTAATTTAGGTTTTTGCCCTAAATTAACTTCTTGATTTTAATAAGTGTTAAGGTTAACTACTTAAATCAAAGCACAAAATCCTACACATAGATAAATCACATAACACATTTAAAACTTAAATTAAGCTTTACTAATCACATAACACATATTAGGTTAAATATTTTTAACCTCTAATCGAATACGATCTCATTTTAGAGTCGTATTAAGTCTTTACAATAGTTCAATGTATACTCGAGCAATCATTCTTAGGTTTTTAAATTGACAACCTTTATTAGATCTTGTCAAATCATATTTGAAATATTTGAGATATTACATGAATGTATGCATGTGGCAGTTAAGTAAATTCTAAAAGCTATTAGGAATTGGTTTGATTAAGAACAAGGAGATATCCGTGTGGGGCTAAAATTAAAAGGATTATGGAATCCTTTGTTTTACCTAAGCCAAATTAATTAGAAAGTAAGTCATGCTAGATTTGTTCCAAAACCAAATTGGAGTTGCAATATATATTATGTATATATATGGGATTTATGTGGCGAGAAGTGTGTGTGCAACAAAAGCTATAATAATTGTGAGGCAGTTGTGGTATTGGTTTTCGGAAAAATTATTATGTGCTCCGGGGCAGGAGCACAGTATGCTCCATCCTCTCACATGAGGGTGGGGTCCGCACATGATAGGACCCGTGCAAACCCCACCCTCATGTGAGAGGGTGGAGCATATTGTGCTCCTGCCCCAGGAGCATAGAATAATTTCTCTGATTTTCGGTAGAAGAAACTATAACAACACTAAAGGTTATTTCCATTATGGAATGGAAGAAAATTAAGAGTTGTTCGAGAAGATTTATTTACGCGTGTCATCATCTTTTTAGGCCAATTAATTGCTGGAAGGCTTTAATTAATTTGAAAGATTTTGTATGGTGAGTTTAATTTGGAAGATTTTGTATGGTGAGGTATTTTGAGTTTTCGCTCAAAATAATTTATTCTTATACTCTCTCAATTTTGCAATATTTAAAGTTTTTGGTGTTAAAACTTAGAAATACTATTTGTACTCACAGTTGGTTATAATGAAATTTTCAGAGTTCAACCCATGATTTTTACCTTAGTTTTAGAGGATTTTTCATGTAAATTTAGAGTTTTGTGTTTGACTTATTGTCATACTATTATTTTTTGCGGTTGTTATTTATTTGGTGGAATTATATTAATTGTGTGGCGTGGTTTGCTATTAATTTATCAAAAATGGTTTTAGTTAGAGGAGTTTTTCCAACAATAAATACTCTTTTTGTTCTAAATTATAATATCAGTATTGACTTTTTAAAAATTAATTTGATACATTTTCAAATTTAAAATTAATATGATTCATTTAAGTTTTCAAAAATAATAAATCTGATAACTAGTAGTAGTTTATAAATAGTTTGTGATATTTATAATTGTATTGATATAAACTAAATTAATTTATCTTAATTTTGAATTTAAAAGTATTTAAAATTAATTTTTCAAAAATTAATATTAATCTTATAATTTGATAAAATAAAAATAAAAAAAAGTATATTGCTGCTTAATTAAGTTTAACCCCTTTCTTAATTTGCAAACACAAAAAATGAAGGTCCATATATAACGCCTTTTTTTCAGTTGAAACGAAATCATGGAGGCCATAAGTTCAGTAATAGTGTGCCTAGTGATAGTGAACAAAGCACTAGATCCGTCCCTATACTCAGGGACGGACGCACCTGGCAAAGTGTTCCGACAGCCGCCGACCGGTCACTTCGGCCACTGCTTGTCGGCTTCTTCTTCCGGCAACTAAGTGCCCCGGCAGCCAGAGGCGGAAGCTGCGGAACTAGGGGCGGGGGGTCAATTGACCCTAGGGCGACTGTAAGTCGGAGTTCGTAATTGGATTGGGTGATTTGGTGGGTATCTATCGGAACTGGGAGGGAGAAGATATCAAAAGAGTAGATTGATCTACTACCAAGTGTTGCGAAAATTATGATGGTGCCGGAGCCGGTGTCGATGATGCTGTGACCATCACCGTCCGACACTGCTACTGGGAAATTGGTATTGACGATGAAGAAGAAGATTATCACGTAAACCGGTGAATTTGAGAGTTCCATTTTTTCCATTATTCTTGCTGGTTAGTGTTTACACTCCCCCACTCTACTACAAGACTCCACTTACCGGTGATATATATTTGCTTAGGAGTTGTTTTTTGATGAGGGTTGCGTAAGAGTTGGAAGGGGAATAGTGTGGATTGTGACGGGGAAAGAGTACAATCATGTTCTGAACAAACACTTTTCCAATCTTATCTTGTTTTTAGGATTTGCTTACAAGTGTTTAATTTTGGGGCTTCATTAGTGGGGATTTTTTCTTCTATTTATTCCCTGCTATACATTTATACAATACAGTAATAGATTTTATTTAAAAATATATATATTTAATTTATTTTTAACATTAAAAAAGTAAAAAATAATATTTTTATCTATATTTTTAATTATTTTATAAGATTTTCTTTTAAGTACAGATGAGATTCATTTTATTTTTATGTAAAAAATACGATAAAAATATACTCATAAAAATATCACTTTTCAAAATATAGAAACAGTGACTTCATAATAATTAGTATTCAATTAATTAAAAATAAAAATAAAGATATATTAAAAAATTGTCAATTTATAATTTTAAAAATAAAAATATATTTTTAATTTTAAAGTTTTATGTTATATTGCCATCATCTATCAATTCCAACATGTCAAATTTGTTGGGCCCTATGGGTTACATTTCATCCACTTATTTTTGATAAATTATTAAGATAATACTAGTATAACAAAACCACTCGTACTTGCTACCGGGAGTCTAGGGGCAATTATCGTCCGATGTGCAATTATCTTGCTGAAACTCCTGAACATTTATTTCAAATTGGGTTGAGTACACTTAGCTCCGAAAATATACGCCAAATTATAATTAAAATTGGGAAGTAATATTTATACGGCCAATTTGTAGTATTCCTACTTCTTAATTAAATCAATTCATTTTTTTAAATCTAATTTACCCTCCATTAATATAGGAAACACTATTTTTATATGTATTATTTATATTTTTAAATAATTTTCTGTTATATAAAAGTGAGATTCACCTTATGTTACTATAAAAAAAGATCGTGTGAAGATATTAAATATACATGTGAAAATATCAGTTCCCTTAATATAATACTCAATTACCTTTTTTCTCTCTACAACTCATTATTTTTAGAGAGTTAATATTTTTATAAATAAAAATAATAATTACACAAAACTCATCTCAGATAAATAATAGATAACTCACATACTCATATGAAAAAAATATTATAAGAATATCAAATTTTATGTTTGAAAATATCAATTCCCTATTTATATACCCAATTTAAAGGACCTACACCCTTGTCCTTTCAAAATCAGTCTTTTTTGTTTGTGTTAATAACGAAATTATAGTGCGGCGTTTTCACGAAATAAAAACTCGCCGTGAGCAATTGTAGTTTGTATATTTTTCTTTTCATGAATGATACTAGTTTTGTTAAAGTTTTGCCACGGCTGACAAAAATTCCTGGATCCGTCCCTGTTCCCTAGTATACATTTATACAATACAGTAATAGATTTTATTTTAAAATATATATATTTAATTTATTTTTAACATTAAAAAAGTAAAAAAAAATATTTTTATCTATATTTTTAATTATTTTATAAGATTTTTTTTTAAGTACAGATGAGACCCATTTTATTTTTATGTAAAAAATACGATAAAAATATACTCATAAAAATATCACTTTTCAAAATATAGAAACAGTGACTTCATAATAATTAGTATTCAATTAATTAAAAATAAAAATAAAGATATATTAAAAAATTTGTCAATTTATAATTTTAAAAATAAAAATAAATTTTAAATTTTAAATTTTTATGTTATATTGCCATCATCTATGAATTCCAACATGTCAAATTTGTTGGGCCCTATGGGTTACATTTCATCCACTTATTTTTGATAAATTATTAAGATAATACTAGTATAACAAAACCACTCGTACTTGTTACCGGGAGTCTAGGGGCAATTATCGTCCGATGTGCAATTATCTTGCTGAAACTCCTGAACATTTATTTCAAATTGGGTTGAGTACAATTAGCTCCGAAAATATACGCCAAATTATAATTAAAATTGGGAAGTAATATTTATACGGCCAATTTGTAGTATTCCTACTTCTTAATTAAATCAATTCATTTTTTTAAATCTAATTGACCCTCCGTTAATATAGGAAACACTATTTTTATATGTATTATTTATATTTTTAAATGATTTTCTGTTATATAAAAGTGAGATTCACCTTATGTTAATATAAAAGAAGATCGTGTGAAGATATTAAATATACATGTGAAAATATCAGTTCCCTTAATATAATACTCAATTACCTTTTTTCTCTCTACAACTCATTATTTTTAGAGAGTTAATATTTTTATAAATAAAAATAATAATTACACAAAACTCATCTCAGATAAATAATAGATAACTCACATACTCATATGAAAAAAATATTATAAAAATATCAAATTTTATGTTTGAAAATATCAATTCCCTATTTATATACCCAATTTAAAGGACCTACACCCTTGTCCTTTCAAAATCAGTCTTTTTTGTTTGTGTTAATAACGAAATTATAGTGCGGCGTTTTCACGAAATAAAAACTCGCCGTGAGCAATTGTAGTTTGTATATTTTTCTTTTCATGAATGATACTAGTTTTGTTAAAGTTTTGCCACGGCTGACAAAAATTCCTGGATCCGTCCCTGTTCCCTAGTATACATTTATACAATACAGTAATAGATTTTATTTTAAAATATATATATTTAATTTATTTTTAACATTAAAAAAGTAAAAAAAATATTTTTATCTATATTTTTAATTATTTTATAAGATTTTTTTTTAAGTACAGATGAGACCCATTTTATTTTTATGTAAAAAATACGATAAAAATATACTCATAAAAATATCACTTTTCAAAATATAGAAACAGTGACTTCATAATAATTAGTATTCAATTAATTAAAAATAAAAATAAAGATTTATTAAAAAATTTGTCAATTTATAATTTTAAAAATAAATTTTAAATTTTAAATTTTTATGTTATATTGCCATCATCTATCAATTCCAACATGTCAAATTTGTTGGGCCCTATGGGTTACATTTCATCCACTTATTTTTGATAAATTATTAAGATAATACTAGTATAACAAAACCACTCGTACTTGTTACCGGGAGTCTAGGGGCAATTATCGTCCGATGTGCAATTATCTTGCTGAAACTCCTGAACATTTATTTCAAATTGGGTTGAGTACAATTAGCTCCGAAAATATACGCCAAATTATAATTAAAATTGGGAAGTAATATTTATACGGCCAATTTGTAGTATTCCTACTTCTTAATTAAATCAATTCATTTTTTTAAATCTAATTGACCCTCCATTAATATAGGAAACACTATTTTTATATGTATTATTTATATTTTTAAATGATTTTCTGTTATATAAAAGTGAGATTCACCTTATGTTAATATAAAAGAAGATCGTGTGAAGATATTAAATATACATGTGAAAATATCAGTTCCCTTAATATAATACTCAATTACCTTTTTTCTCTCTACAACTCATTATTTTTAGAGAGTTAATATTTTTATAAATAAAAATAATAATTACACAAAACTCATCTCAGATAAATAATAGATAACTCACATACTCATATGAAAAAAAATATTATAAAAATATCAAATTTTATGTTTGAAAATATCAATTCCCTATTTATATACCCAATTTGAAGGACCTACACCCTTGTCCTTTCAAAATCAATCTTTTTTGTTTGTGTTAATAACGAAATTATAGTGCGACATTTTCACGAAATAAAAATTCGTCGTGAACAATTGTAGTTTGTATATTTTTCTTTTTATAAATGATATTAATTTTGTTAAAATTTTGCCCTGACTGAAAAAAAATTCCCTCGGTCCCTGTTTGAAACTGTAGTTGATAGATGATGTTTATTGATGGGGCACAGATATGATTGCACCTGCCCAACATATGAAATTTGCCAACTCATGGAAAAAATATCTACCAGATGAAACAATATTAACCACACATTTTTCCTATAAATATTAGTACATATGTACTTTGTTGCTGCAAAGCTAGCTGCTTTTATATCCAAGAGATCAATAATTAGCTACGTTAATAATGTTATTCCATACCTCATTCCTCTTTTTCCTTTCTTTGCTCTTTTCCGTAGTTTTTGTTTATCTATGGTTATCACCCACTAGCAAAACAACCCAAAAAAACTTATTACCTTCTCCCCGAAAGCTTCCCATTATTGGAAATCTTCACCAACTTGGCAAAAACATACACCTATCACTTCAGTGCTTGGCTCAAAAATACGGTCCACTCGTGTTGCTTCACCTTGGGAGTGTACCTGTACTTGTTGTTTCCTCGGTTGATGCAGCTAAAGAAATTATGAAAACTCGGGACCTGATTTTCGCGAACAGGCCTAAAACAATCGCCAGTAGGCTTGTTTACAATGGTAAGGACGTAGCGTTTGCTCCTTACGGTGAATATTGGAGACAGGTAAAAAGTATTTGTGTTCTTCAGCTTCTGAGTAGCGCAAGGGTTAAGTCGTTTCGAAATGTTAGACAAGAAGAAGTAGACCTTTTGATCGAAAATATTAGAGAGTCTTGTTCCAAAGTTGTAAATTTGAGCGAGCTGTTTATTTCACTAACCAATGATATAGTGTCTAGGGTTGCCTTGGGAAGAAAGTATAGTACTAGTATTAGTACTGGAGGTAGAGAAGGTAGTGGTGGAAAGAGCAAGATTAAGGAGTTAATGGTGGAGTTTTCTCAGTTGTTGGGTGTTTTTAGTGTTGGGGATTATATTCCACGGCTTTCTTGGGTAGATCGTATTAGTGGTTTGAAGCATAGAGAGGAGAAATTAATTAAAAGATTTGATGATTTTTTGGAAGGGGTTGTTAAAGATCACATGGTAATATTTGATGATCGCACTAATAATATTGGTGCTCAAGACTTTGTGGACATTTTGCTCGACAATCAGAAACAAAGCACAAGTAGCTTTCCTATTGATAGAGAAACCATTAAAGCTGTCATCATGGTACATAATGAACATGCTATCACTTTTATTTTTTAGTTGATTGAGTATTTTTATGTCACTACGATTATATATATTCTAACATTTATAGTACTGAATGAACATTTAAAGGATATTTGGATATCTGTTATTTGTAGGACATGTTTGCAGCTGGAACTGATACCACAGCCACAACTCTAGAGTGGACAATGGCTGAGCTGATAAGAAAACCGAATATCATGCGTAAATTGCAAACTGAGGTGAGAGAAATAGGCAGAGACAAATCAAGAATAACAGAGGAGGATTTAGAAAAAATGCACTACATGAAAGCAGTTATTAAAGAGGCTCTGCGATTAAACACTCCACTTCCACTACTAGTTCCACGAGTATCAAGTCAGAAAGTCAAAGTAATGGGGTATGATATTGCAGCCGGGACACAAGTTATCATCAATGCTTGGGCTATTGCACGAGACCCTTCATTGTGGGCCGAACCAGAGGAATTTAGGCCCGAGAGATTCTTGAATAGTCCAATAGATTTCAAAGGGCTTCATTTTGAGTTTCTTCCGTTCGGTGCTGGCAGGAGGGGTTGCCCCGGTATCCAATTTGCCATGGCAACTATTGAGCTAGCACTAGCCAGGTTGGTACACAAGTTTGATTTTGCATTGCCTGGTGGAGAAAGAAATGAAGACTTAAACATGGATGTGGTCACTGGGATTACAATCCATAAAAAATCTCCTTTGTTGGTGGTTGCAACACCACCACGTTCTTACAAGCTAGTACGTGCGTAGTTCACATGAACCAAAATAAATGTTGTCGGCAGTCTATGTACGTACATCATGTGCCTGCATCTTGTTGTTGTTGATGTTACTATCTTCCTTGAGGCATTAGAGCATCTCCAGCAGGCCGGAATCTTCACATCCTAGACTATATTTAGTCTAGGACAAACCCTCGCGTTCCAGCAGATAGACTAAATTTAGTCTACCTCTTTTTCCGGCGGAACCAAAAGACTATATCTATGAATCAAATTTTAGTGGACTATAAGTATTAATATATTTTAATGGCAGAGGAAGAAGAGGAGGAGGAGACGAAAAAAAAGACTGATAAGAAAAAATATTTCAGGCCGTTGGGAAGAAGAAGAAGAAGACTGATAAAATTGCCTTTTCTATTTCCCTTTGATGTTATTGGCCATAAATAAGTTTAAAATACACACTTTCATTTAATATGTAAAATATCTATATAATATATAAACATAGTAACAGAGGAGTTATCCTTACAAAATATAGCATTCTCATAATTTTTTTTTTTTTTTTACTAATACAAAAAATAATAATAACAAAACATACATAAATAATAATAATAATAAAATTTAATACATTTTTTTTATCTTTATCTTTCAATATATACTATATTTGTCAATATATATTTTTAATCTTCATCTTATTTTATTATTATAAATAAAATTTAATTTTTTTAATATTTTTATATTATAGTTCGCAGGATAGTTCATGAGATAGTCCATCTGCTGGAATGATTGAAGACTAAAGGACATCTGCTGATGTCATATGGACTAAATATAGTCCAGCAGATAGTCTATCTGCTGGAGATGCTCTTAGTTCAGTATTTGCCAGAAATGTGAATTTGATTTTGTTGAGTCTAACAACCACATCTTCCATATTGATTAAAAGCACCCTAAATTTAAAAATACAATTTCATTTTCATTTTCACCTCAAGCTTTATATTTGATTAAAAGCTCCCTAAATTAAAAAAATACAATTTAGACATATTCTATACGAATCCAGGCACCTATCAATTCTTAAAAATAAAATTTATTTTTAGGTTAAATATACTCTCTGTATAACTTTCTATCTGTGTTTGTGTACCATAGTTTTAGCTATTGAATGTTTGAGATTGTGCCTTTTAAGTGTGTACATTCCAAACTTATAAAACGATTTACAAGTTCTGTCCTTGTGCAGACAATTTATCGAGAAATTTGAAGGCAATAAATGACTTGCCGACTAGACACTATCAATTGTAAATAAAGGACAAGGAGAAGCAGATCTTTTGATCGAAAATATTAGTTTTGTTCAAAAGTTGCAAATTTGAGCGACTTGTTGATTTCACTTACCAAAGATATTGTGTCTAGGGTTACCTTAGGAAGAAAGTATCTAACTGGTAATGGTATTGGAGGTTGGGACAAAGGTGGTGGAAAGAGCGAGCTTAAGGAGCTACTGTACTAAGTTGTTGGGTGATTTTAGCCTGAGAGATTATATTCGGTGACTTTGGCGGGGAGATCGTATCAAAGGTGTGAAGTGATGAGAAGATAAATTAATTAAAAGATTTGATGATTTTTTGGAAGGAAAAAATAACACTATTACATACACAACTTTGGGACATAAATCGTAACAAAATTCACATCTAATCATTACAAAGTGGGGTCTGACACAGATTTTCGTGTCAGATCTCACTTTTTAATGATTTAGATAGAAGTTTGTGTTTTAATTTATGTCCCAAAATTGTATACTTATTCAAAAAAAATGTAGTTCCTAGTATTTTGGATATTGTTGGTCACAGTCTTGTTTACTGCTCTATTTAGTAGATGCATAATTAAAAATAAAATAAGAAAATTGTGAATGTGTTGCCTCAAAATAAACATTAACTGAAGTTCTTAAATTGAAAAGTGGTGACTTTTTTGGCATGAGTTGCCATGGCCAGGACAACAAATTGATGGCATAAAAATGTGTGTAAAATAATAATAATATCACTTCTTGTGAAAGTATCACCTTAATGGCATGATAAGAATACCAAACTTTTTAAATGAGAAGAAATGAGAATGCTTACAATTGTGAAAAATTTTGATGTACATTGAGGGGATGAGACCGAAGGCTCAAATATCAAAAATCACATATGAGGATATCCAACCTGAAGATTGGAGATAGCAATGGTCAGGTTTAAAGGAAAAATGAATCATACGGTGATTGTTGAGTATATGCACAATTAGAATTTTTTACTCAATTATTCATCTCTATGTTGTAGTGCATATTCCTGTAAGGATTAGAGGGTTGAGTTTATAAAACTCTTAATAGATCTGTAACTCTTACAATCCACTTATATGAATGTGAGAGTGGAGCGCTCTTTAGGATAATTATGCTTCTTCTCTTGATTCGTTCATGAAAAATTGGGATAAAGCACAAAATCGAAACGATGTGTTGACTTGTTAAGAAACTCTATATTTTGCTGCAATTTTTTACATCTTTCAAGTAGCCATAGTTCGTATATCTTTCAAGCAACCATAGTTCAAGACCGTAATTCACTATTGACTTTGGTATTTTAAATTGTTGAATCAGTAAATGTGGGTTTAAGATATTGCTACCTACATTATGCATAATAGTCCATCCTTGCCTAAATTTGTATTTGATATTTTATTAAAATAGAGTGGGGATCGTTGGAATTATTTTAATAACATAAATTATTTTACTATTATATAATTAATTATGTGCATTAAGATTGTATTGTTAGGATAATGAATTGGTGGATATTTTCAAATTAGAGTTGATCAATTATCGGTTACAAGTTCAAGCTTTTACTCCATATTATTGGTGCTTTACCGTTAGCCTAGCTAATATGTAGACTCTCACCAACTTTGTAAATAAGCATATGAACCTAAATAAATGTTGTTGTTGGTCTATGAACGTACATCATGTGAAGTCAGGGTGTGGACCTGTGCACTTGGACTTCTTATCAAGAAACAATGTAAACCAAGCGTACAAGATATAGGAAACCTGCTTCTTAGCCAACTTTGACTATCGAAGTAACTATACATAGATGGATGAAATTGTACTCCCTTTGTTTTATAAAAAAAATAAATAAATTATTTTATTATTTCTTTAATTTCTTATCTTTTTATTGATGGCATAAAATGATTTAATATCTTCATGTTTACCTCATAATAAAAAATATTATGCAATCGATATACTAAGCTACATTACAATTAGAAAATAAGAGTAAATGACACTTTGTATCCCTTTGCTTTGCTTTATTTAGCACTTTCCATTCCAAAGTTAGAAAATAGACACTTTGCATCCTGTACTTTATGCATCTTGACAACTAGCATACTACGAACAAGAAATTGTCAAATCAGTTAATTTAACATAGTTACATATGTGCATCGCACATGCTATTTTTGTAATTATATTTTATTTAAAAATAAAAATATGCTAACAAAATAAATTTTTAACCATTTTTAATGAACTTAATTTACTAATTAAATATTTGATTAGAAAAACAATTTACTAATTAAATGCATTTTTTATTTTAAAATATAAAATTACCAACTAAAAAAATCCTAAGAGATTATGTCATGTGGTAATCTTTTTATCAATTAAAAAAAGCCAGCAAAAAAATAGAAGAAGGGAAGAAAAAAACAACCAAGGCTCTTTCTTTCTACGCCAATTCTCCCACTGTAATATCCAAAAAATATATATATAAATATAATAATAATAAATTAATAGTTAAATTTATTTTAAAATATTTTAATTAGACTTTATTTTATAATTGGGTCTTAAAAATAATTTGGTCTAATTTGTATTTAAATATAATATGTATTTGTATAATTTAAATTCTATTAAAATTAAAAGAATTGTTAAAATAAATAAATAATTAAAACCTAATCTTCCTTGTAAAAACACGCAACTAAAGGAAAAGAATAAAAGGAGGGTAGCCGCTACTGAAGTAAAGGAACTGAGGAATTCAGTTTGCTAAGGAGAAGAAAAAATCTGGTAAGAATTTAATTACTTAATAAATTTACTTTGTAAGTTATTAAATTATTAATGATTTGAAATTTTATTGTGAAAGTGGTAGTTAGATGTCAGCGGGTTTAATGAAGGAACCATGTGTGTTTTGTTGATTCAGTTCTTTTACCCCTGATATGCTGGTTTAAATAAAATTAAAAAAAAAACACTGCAGCACTATGTACGGATTACACCTGCTTCTGACTTGTTAGTAAATGGCTATCACCTAGTAAACCTAGCTACGCATGTTTCTTCACTTGCCAGCAGATGATTGTCATCTAGTAGACATATTTTGTTTAAATAACTTAATTAATTTAATATTATATTATATAGTTACAATTATAATAAGTTATGATATGCATGTTTCCTAACTGCTTGATCCATGGCAGACTAAAGTTTTGTTTTTAAATAATTAATTAACTTATTACTATACTACATAAATTACAATTTATGTTATGAATGTAATGGATCATAAAATATAAATAATAAATAAAATGGAAATTCGGTCAAATTGTTTTGATATTTTGGTGCGCATAACTTAAAGGGAGTATAAACATACGTTGGATAGTTTAACTTATTAAATAGCTCTTGTTTTGAAAGGAACAAAAGTTATTTAGTAATTAACATGGTCATTATATATTTATTTAATTTACTTTTGAAGTACTTTGTACTGTAACTCGTTAATATAAATTAATGAATTCAGTTATAATAATTTAAAATCTAAAATAGGTAATTTAAGCATAATAATAATAATAATAATAATAATAATAATAATAATAATAATAATAATAATAATAATAATTCACTAATTTTTTTTATTTATTATTTTATTTAATTAGTTTGGACGGAAAAAATTTAACGAACTATTTTGAGATTATAATTTGAGTATTACATTGATTAATTCAGATATGAAATTTGTACTCCTCAGCGATACTCTTTTAATTTTATTTGTTCGTTTTGCTTCTTGTGTCGAATTCAGATATTATTTCATATGAGTGTTGTTTCTTAAATTCATATGATAGCTCCATTTTTGCATTAACATTTAGAACTCATATTTGTACTCTTTGAATTAGTATATTTTGTTTAGTGATTATTTTAATTCTATAGAATGTACATATTAATATATTTTTGAAAATTTTGTGTTAATTCGTTTCTGTTTTACATGTACACGTAGAACCCTTTTGTTGGTATTGTATCGTATATGTTGTGACATGATATTTTTTATTTTATTAGATAATACCGTATGATATATCTGAGCTATAACCACATGTGCGGGTACCACAGACATGTCCTCTTGGCACCACGAGGCATGACACCTTTCTTGGCAGTGTAATCAGTCCACGACATCTCCATTTTGTGCTCCGATGGGGGTTGACCATTTGGTGTTTTGTTGTGGGAGGCGTATGACACTACATGAAAAAGGTCTATCAACGACCGCGTATCAGCGACCGAATTCGGTCGCTAATATCCGTCGCCTATAGTTTGGTCGCTGACTGCGTATCAGCAACGGACAATAGCGACCGAAGTTTCAGCGACCGACGCGGTCTCTAAGCTGAGTCATCACATATGCCAACATTCGCCACGTGTAGCGACCGAAAATAACAGCGACCGATATCAGCGACCATTATTAGCGACCGATTGAAAGATTATCAACGACTGGATTTGAGATAAAATAGCGACTGGGTATTAGCAACCGACCGAAAATTAGCGACCGATATTAGCGACCGAATTTAGTCGCTGATTATTGTAAAAAAATGAGGAAAAAAATTGCTGCTTTTTTCGATTCCCATAAATTTCTTTACCTGTCAAATACATCCCAACGCATCACAACAGATATATAAACAATCTCATTGAGATCTCCATCCAAATATCAAATTCTAACTAAATGAAATAACATACATTTCAAATAAACATAAAACCAACATCTAATCCAATCTTGATACATAAATATATACAATAGGATAAAAATCTGACCGTGCATGGGTTACACAATAAAATGAAGAAAATAAAAATAGCTAAGAACGATATGTAGCTCGCCAAGCTTCATCGATTTAGCTAACTGCCACGTTCCTGTAAGAAAAAAAATAAACATATTCAAGATAGTATTATTGACTGATTAATTTTGGTGTCTTAAGCAATAATATTACCTCGTCTTGCTTAGTCTCCTCCTCCTGGTCCGGCTCACTTGCTGCTGTCGCCACCGCATTCGCTAATGAATCAGGACTCAACGCTTTCAAATGATCTTACAGCTGATGCAGAAGGGCAGGATCTCTGCATATGGCTCTAACATAGTCCGCAGCGTTATGTGGCGTCGGATTGTATGATGCTTGGGTAGACTGGCTACCAGAGTTGCAAGAGGCAATAATACTCTGCCGTCTTCGCTGCCAGGGGGATACCGCTCATCCATTAGTTAGTTGTAAGTGTCCTGTAATTAAGTAATACATTAAATAGTTAAATGTAACGTCAAAATTAATGTATAAACATGTAACGTTAAAAAAAAAACTTAATTACCCGTATCTGTATAGCATCAGGCAGACCATCACGGGTGGCCACGTACACATCTAACTAATTAATAGTCTGACCTTTGGACCTGCTAGATGACTACAAATATGACAAGTGTATAAATATATTAATCATGCAAATAAAGACTAATTAAATGATCGTAAACATGAATAAAGCAAATTTGACGAACTCTATACCTCCCTATCAATGAAATGATGCGCCTGTGATATACTACCGCCTTTATATGTACCTTTTGCCTTTTCCCCTTCAGCTACACCTGCGTATCTGTTCCTGGCGGCAATCCTCCCTTTCCTCGCCCATTCGTCACTCTGCCACTGCTGGCACATCTCAACCCATATATCGCGCGAGCACCACCACGGGCCGTACTCATGCATATACTTCGCAGCCTGGTCAGGATGGTCTATGCCAGCATTATACAGTGTCTTTTTCCGCTCCTTCTTTATGTTGTCTTTTGTGCGGACAACACACTTTTGCCAAAATAGTGTCTGTATAACCTCTGTCTGTGAATCTTCCCACTTGTATCTTTTCTGAAATAAAAATACAATAATAACATTAAAATAATTATAATATAATTAACCTGATAATACTAAACATTAGAATAGTTATAAAATTATGGGGGGGGGGGGGGGGGGAATACCTGAAACTCCTTCCAACATGCCTCCTTATGGGCTAGCAGTGTGCTGGCCCACGTAATAGATGGGGTAGTCCAGTTTTGTAGGCATAACTGTGAAATACATTTAACAACCCTAACATCTGCAAAATCTCTAAAATATAGAATAAATTACATTAATATATACAATAATATAATTTTTAATTTAATATTACTATATGGTTAATAACTTACGTGTTAGTAGGATCAGGGAGAATCTGTAATAAAATACGCTCGTCTGGATTATCTGAGGCCTTCGGGATCTGATTTGGACCCCGGCCTAAACTGCATTTTCTTCCTCCTACTGAAGATGCCATCTATTCAAAAAAATGACATATTAATTTGACTTACATAATAATGATTACAGAAATAAAATGCGTGTATATACAACAAGTCAATAATATTATGCATGTAAACATTTATATATAACTCTACAGAATACAAATTAAGTTAAACATACATTTTAATGAAACTCGTTGTCAGATTCCGAATCATCTTCAACAATATGTGGAGATTCATAACCATTTCATACTTCAGATTCAGTGTCGCTGTCACTTAATAACTTTTCCTTCTCAGTATCACTGTCATCTATGTGTTGTACTGAATCGGGATCCAATTCATCATCATCATCATCATCACCTCCACCCTCTAAATTGTTGACTTGATTTCTGTCATCGAGATTTATTATAGGAGGGTTATGTAACGTCTCCTCTTGGTAGACTTCTCCGTCTACTAATTGGACACGAATGCGCGCAGGAGTATGAATGACAACTTGTCAATCTGTAGGCGCTCTATCCCTTTTACGAATCGGAGTACGAGTGTAATATACTTGCTGTGTTTGAGTTGGCAACACAAATGGTGCATTCATATATGTCCTTTTATTGAGGTCAATATCGACAATTCCATGTCGATCGACACGTATCCCTTTTTCTTAGTCAAACCAACGGCATTTAAACAGATTAATCTAACCTCCGTATATACCCATGTATGACAACTCAATAATCTCTTCCAACTCCCCATAAAAGGCACGACCAACGTTATTGTAGCAATCCCCTTGAACTAACACTCCAGTATTGGTCGTTATTTTACCGATGGCGTATATCTTTGTATGAAAATCATAGTCATTTACTTTATAACCATTGTGACGCCTCGAAATCACTATACTTACTATAGATGACTTGGTGCTCACTATAAATGCTAAATCATTAGGTTTATAGATGATTTCTTTTATTCATAAACAAAGTTCACATCTTAATTCCCAAATATCTTTTATTATTTTATATCAAGTCCTTGTAATCGATACAAGAGACTTAATACTCAATCATGACATTTTATCCTTAAGATTTAGATATTCTATAACTTCACACGTTCCAATATCCACGGCATTAAATGATTAGTACGGCTCTTGGGAACAGAGAATCTCGCGGTGAATGTTTGTATCTTCACCCGTGATAAATGTTTGCATTTTTATCCGTGACAAATGGTTGTATCTTTGTCCGGTGTAAAATTCTCTTTCCGTACAGAACATTACCCAACTAGTTTAAACCCTCACTCGAAACATATTTGGTTATAGTGATATCTCTTCATATCAATAATCCTATTTATCTGACATTTAGAATAGTAATAACGAGTTATACCTGGGTTCGAGAAACCTTAACGATGGATTTGACCAGTCAACATCGCTTAGTCCTGTCTCGGATGTACAGCACTCACAAGTTATTTACAGGTCCTCATCTAGATAAATAGATCATTATCAATACTATGTTAAGTTTTAACAATTTTAAGTTTAATCAAAGTAAAGACGTAACAAGAATATGTGATGAAACTTGATATATATTAATATAGAGTTGGTTACACGGTTTGCTTGTTCACATTACATAAGTCATCAAGACTTTAAAACAAAAAGACAAGCAATTTAATAAAGCATGTAAACTAATCTATGCATTTCTTCTTTCCTTTCTTTTTCTTAGAACCTGAACTTTCGGGTATGTCTGTAGTTTAGGTTTATTTGCAAGGGTAAGCATACAAAAGCTCAACAAGTCTAACACATAGCATATAAGTGAACTCACACTGATATGGATTTTAAGGATTCATGGTACAACAATTGATATTACAAATGTTTAACATAGTAAGACTGAGTGGTGGTTAGACCTAGAACTGTTTTTTGTCTTTCGACTTAGAACCATTTACAGTGGATATAGAAAGAGGATCAACCTAACGACATCCTATGTTATGCATAACATACACTACACTGGACTAATCATGAACAGTGGTACATATTCGTTCATCTCAGTTTACTTCACATGTCAGGATCGCCCCAGTACAACTTGGTTTGATAAAATAAAGTATGATTCGAAATATATCGCGAATAAGCATTTCATTTTTTAAGTTATGCCGAAACAAGAAGCAATAACTCACATATCAAAGATTTATAACACATTGCTTCTACAAAATGTATAAATCACATCAAGAGAAAGTAAACACAGGTTAAGGATAGAAAATTTGCCTTGAAGCAATTTAGTGTTTTCCCGGTAAAGCGTTAAATGCCTACATAATTGTTTATGCGCACTCGAATGTTAATATATCGAATTTTACTTCCTAATAAATGTTTTTATAACTTGTTTAGACTATTTCCACAGGTGGTTTTAGTTGAAAAATTTTCAAACTCAAAAACTCATTTTTAAGTGACTTTATAAAAAGTGGACTGCAATATTGGCTATCAGACCCCGGCTCAGTTAAACAGCCATAACTTTTTCGTTTTAAAACATTTTTAAGTTTTTCAAAATTTCACGCGTTCGTAACTTCCTTCTCTACAATTTATGTTTAGACCAAAGTTCGAAATTCCTTACTGATTTACACAGTTTTTGACAATAAGGGGACTGTCAGAAACTGTTTATATATCTCTTTGACTGAATTGATAAAACATGATACCTTAAGCTTTAATTTGCTAAGATAACATGTTCTAACAATCAATAACACTTTATAACATAAAATAAGAAAATCATAAACCTTCATATATAGAGATTTATGACTTTTGCTCAAGAACACACGAAGAACGGAAAAATCGTACATGCTAACGACTATGTTCTTGAGCTTTTGGTTTTCGTACTTGGAATAATTTGAGCATTATAACTGCTTACATAAGTGATTATGACACTTTATAATTGACAAAATTTGGTCATTATAACGGCTTGCAATGATTAAAACAATTTATAAAAATGCTCAAGAACATACGAAAACGCGGAGAACGGATGAACCGTACATGACCACTATGTATGTTCATTGAGCTTTAAACTACGAATTGAAATTCGACATTATAACTACTACAAAGTGTAGAAAGGCTCAAGAACACGTGAAGAACACGGAGAATGATAATCGTACATGGTTACGACTCGCGTTCTTGAGCTTTTGAAAAATTAAAAATGAAAGAAAAAATGAACATAATAACTTTTAAAGATTGTACCTTTAGTATTTGCAAGCTTTAACTATTTCTTTGCAATTTTCAAAACTAGAATTATAACTAAGAGTAATAGATATAGAGAGTGATTTTGCTCTTGATTTTGCCTTAGAAATGAATGAGAAAACAAGTGAGTTAAGCTTGCTATTTATAGGCCATTCAAAGCTAGGGTATTTTGGTCATTAAGACAACCAAGTTTTGGCTCCAAGTTTGGCTTGGCTTTAACTTTGGCTCCAAATTTGGCTCCGACTTTGGCTCTAAGTTTGGCTTGACTTTGGCTTGGCTTAGGCTTTAACTTTAACTACTAACTAGAGTTAACAACTAACTCAACATTGGTTAATTCTCTACTAAAGCTAGCAACTTGATTGGTTGATTAGTTTCTAAATTCACCAATTAAACTTATTAGGTTAATCTTAATTTTAATTAGCCTTATTCTTAATCAAGTATACATGTAGTATAGTTGACTTTTACTATTCACAGTTGACTTTTTTGTATTTATACCGTATAATTATCGTATTATTTTTGTATTCTATCCGTATAATTTTTGTATTTATACGCGTATTTATGGATAGTACTTTTTAGGGTTTAGGGTTTGAACCTTAGGGTTTCTAAAATTAGGGTTTAGGTTTTCTCCAAACTCTAGTTTTAGGTTTTTCAAAAAATTTACTTGTATTTTTTTAATAATTGTTTAAGTTGGATTCTTGAAACGAAACACAAAAATAAACACAAATGAAAATTCCATAACACATATTAGATGTAATACAATATTTATTTATGCATATAAATTCGGATTACAACTATCTCGGAAGTTCGGAATATTACAACCATTACGAGTGACTTGGTCCCTATCTGGGCCCATGGCTAAGACTTGTACATTTGAAGGAATTGTACCATCATTAAGAGCCTACAATTGTTTAATACATTGTGAATAACGAGCAAAATAAATTAAATAAATTGACTTAATTAAGTTAAATAACTTACTTTGTCCTTTAGGCATTTTGCAAAGTTTTGATCCCGATTCAGTTCAATATCTTTATCAGTGATGCCGTGTTGATTTGTTCTTAACTCAGCATCGAATGATCTATAGATATATTACATATATGAAACAATATATATGAGATTACAGTGTACATCAATAAGATTAAGTTAAATATGAGTTTTACATGCATACCTCACAAATCCCTCAATCTCATCGCAATTGAGAAAAATGTAAGTATGTGCAGCATGTAATTCTGCTTCAGAGAGGAATATGCGTTTTTCTTTTCCATAAGCGCGACCCGATAGACCAAATACAGAAAGTCGACCGTTTAGTTCAACGTTCCCCCCATCATCATGTCTCGGAACTCGATTCGCCTTTGTCAAAACTTCATCGGGAAAATAGTCTGATACAAACGTAGATATCTCATCAAAACCGTATGCTTCACATATCGACCCCTCGACATAAGCTCTATTTTTAACCTTCCTCTTTAGGTTTCCCATCACCCTCTCGAAAGGATACATCCATCTGTATTGAACTGGACCACCAACACGAGTTTCATAGGGTAGATGAATTTGCAAATGCTCCATAGAGTCAAAAAATCCTGGTGAAAATATTTTTTCAAGCTTACACGTGATCTCAATGATGCTCTTCTCAAGTATTTCCATTTCCTTTATATTTATCATTCTTAAATATATGCTTTTGAAGAAATGACTAAGCTCAGTCAAAACATCTCAAATTGGTTTATCAAGCAAGTCTCGAAATGCTATTGGCAAGAGTCTCTCCATGAACACGTGACAATCATGACTCTTCATCCCTTGTATTTTGTCACCTGTAACACACCTTATAATGTTTGACGCATATCCATTTGGTAGTTTCGGAGACTTGATCCATACACACACATCTTCAACCTGCTTCTTGGAAAATGTGTATTTTGCATGTGGTTTGACAATCTTTCCATTAGGTGATTCATAAAGCTCTAATCCAGGACGCTTACAAATATCTTTCATATCCAACCGCGCTTTATCATTATCTTTCGTCTTGCCCTTAACACCCATCACGCTGTTAAATACATTGTCGAACACATTCTTCTCAATATGCACTACATCTAGATTGTGACGAATCAAGTTTGTAGACCAATAAGATAGTTTCCAAAATATGCTTCTCCGAACCCAATTGTGAGACTCACCAAACTCATTGATTGTTGCTGAGGCAACACTTTTATCAAATTGGATTATTGGCAATCTAATCACACGGTCACGCACCTCCGTCCCAGACAATCGTCCTACCGACATATCTTTCTCTACTTTGCCTTTTATAAAATTTTCTCTATTTCTTCGAAAAGGGTGATCTATCGGCAAGAAACGACGATGACAGTCAAACCAGCATGGCTTCCGACCATGTGGTAGATTAAAAGACTTTGTATGCTCCATACAATATGGACAAGACATCTTCCCGTGTGTACTACATCCAGATAACATACCATAAGTAGGAAAATCACTAATAGTCCATATAATTGCTGCCCAAAGGTTGAAATTTATTTTCGTCGAAACATCCAAAGTCTGTACTCCATCTTCCCATAATACTTTTAACTCGTCTATAAGATGTCTAAAGTAAACATCTAGATTCTTTCCAGGACTCTTAAGCCCAGGAATCATGAGTGAAAGAAACAAATATGGTTGTTTCATACACATCCAATGAGGCAAGTTGTATGGAGTCACTATCACAGGCCAGCAGAAGTACGAACAGCTGAGTGGCCAAAAGGGTTGAAACCATCGGTTGACAATCCAAGCCTCACATTTCTTGGTTCAAATGCAAACCCCGGATGTGCTAAGTTGAATTCTTTCCAAGCCTTCCCATCTGTAGGATGGTTAAGTTCCCCACCTTTAGCTAAAGATCTCGTATGTCAAGTCATGTGTTCAGCTGTTATTGAAGACACGTACAATCTTTGCAGCCGATGTGTAATTGGAAAATACCTTAAAATCTTAAAGGGTATATTTGTCTTTTTTGTAGTCACTTCCTCTTTATTAGGCTTAAACCGATCATGACTGCACAACGTGCACTTTGTCTTATGTTCATTTTTCTTATAAAACAGCATGCAATCGTTCGGACATGCATCGATCTTCTGGTATCCAAGACCCAACTTCTTCTGTAACGACCCCGAAATTTACATGAACTTATCCCTAATTTTGGTTCGTTAATAAACCTTTAATCACCTTATTTAATCTGTTAATTGACTTTACAACATCAATAACCAAATTTTTCAGTATAATTTTTTTTTCCATCATTCTATTAAAATATTTTGGCATTTAAAATCTTTACATCTCGATCCTAGTCCCTGGATCGCAACCTTTACTTTTTAATTTTACTATCAATCTCAGTTATTATCTAGTTTGACTCATCACCCCAATTGCAAACGTATGATAGTTCAAAATCTATAATTTAATATTACTTCGGACTTCCGTTGTTAGCTGCTTAGATTTTTTTTGTGCATAATTCAATCAATACCATAATTATACACCTGTACAATCAAAATGCTTAAGTAACCCATTAACAGTCCGATCAGGACTCATAACACCGTTGACATATTAATATTTACCATAAGTCTTAGTAATTTCAACTACAACGAATCATTATATCAGAAAACTAAACTAATTACATTATAACCTTAATCGATGTTGTAACATAACTCTATTATATCCCGATACTCTAGGATTCTCATTTTCACCTGAAAAATATTAATATTGGGCAAGGATGAGCACAACGGCTCAATAAGTTCAACAGTTTACACATTCCATGCTTCATGTAGCATATAACAATTAACATGCTGTGTGTGTCATGCTTAACGTGCTGTGTAACTATTTCTACACATCATCTTATATATATCGTATTCATTATGATTTAATGGCTATTCAGATCAAACATTGAACATCTTCAGAGGTATTCACATAACTGCACCAAGTGCGCACATTGATCAAATTATCAAGTAATCATATAACAAGTAATTTCATATGCATTTAATCAATTTAATCATACATCAATAAATAAGCAAGTAGCAACAAGTACTGAAGAACTTGCCTCGGTCCGTAATTCACCGATTAGTATAACTCGATCAAAACCGTCATCGTACAACCTATATTTAATATATTAATTAAATATAGTCAATTATAAATTCAATACGTTAGTTTAGTTTAATAACATAACCGTATATGTCACTTAACATGTCGAACATAACTTGACATGTCCGTTCGCCCGTACCTATTTTCTAGTAATCTATCTCAATTCTTACATTAATGGATTAACATTTAAAAGAGTTAAATATTAACCCAACCTCACACTAGTCCAATCATCATCTTAAAATCTCCATAATACTATTCCAGACTTTTCGACAAATTTTCAAAATTCTAGATTATCCGATAAATTTCTGTAATTATTTATATATATAAAAACTATTATTTAATAGCTTTTAAAATATAAATAATCACTCAACATACTTTTGTAACCCCCAAACACCATCAATATTTATCTTATATTATTATAAAAAATTTCACCAAGTTTCGTAATTTTTCAACTTTCATAGAATTTTTCATGAATTTGCACTTATCTTTACATTAACTTTAAATAAACATAAAATACAATAAATACTCATGCTCCACAATAATTCACCAAATTTTTTTGAAAAATCAGAAATAATATTACAATATTTTTGTCCAGAAATGATTTCAGTACAAAAATATTTTTAATAATTAAATTTTAATTTTTTATGAGCTAAAACTTCCGAAATTCATAGAAATTAGCTCGTTTATTAGAAAATTACGAATCTTAAGTCAATTCCATACAAAATTAAATTATCTACAACTTTTCTTTAGATCACACTTTCCAATTCTATACGAAACTAGACTAAAAACAGCAAAAACAGGTGGGGTGCAAACTAGATTTAACTTTTTACCAGCTCTGTTTTTATTTTACTCATAACTTCTTCGTTACAAGTCCGATTTTGATCAACTTTATATCAAATTCAAGCTTATGAAGTCTTATTTAAATCTTATTTAGGCCTTGACTTCACCCAATGTACCAAACAACACAGATATAAGCATTTACATAACTTATCCAGAAAATAAAACTTCCTGGACAGTCACACAATTTTAATTCTTTCAAAACTACAAAACTCCATGAAATGGTTAAATATTTTGGGTACTTCTATTAAACTCTCATATCTACAACTTTGTATTTTATACCAACCTCAAATTCGAAACACACGATTTTATATTATTTTTACGAACTCAGAATTCGCTGCAGTCGCTGGGCAGGTTATTTTCGTCCAACCTAGTCTGCTTAAAGCAGTCACTACGCACAAACCACAAGAATTTCTGTGATCTAAAAATTTGTGTGTGTAGCTTACTTCCATACCTTTAATTTGACATATTACCCACTCTCTAACTCCAAAAATTCAATTTTATATGGTTTTCACAATCACAGCGACACCACTCACATTTTTTTCGCGAATTGAGTTCCAACTTTTCTTTCACTTAAATTAAATCTGTGAATCATCTAATAGATTCAATACCAACTATGGTTAGGCCATTATATACAAGATTAACCATGATCTATAACCATTAATTTTACAAACACCCAATATGCCAAATTGAAGAAATGTGAGTTCTGGCTTGAGGAAATCACATTCCTTGGGCATGTAATTTCAAGACAGGGAATATCGGCTGACCCTGTAAAGATTGAAGCAATACTAAATTGGGAACAACCCAAGACAGTAACGGAAGTCCGAAGCTTTCTGGGCTTAGCTGATTATTATCGGAGATTCGTAGAAAGATTTTCTCGAATCGCCACTCCATTAACTCAGCTTACTCAGAAAAGCACCAAATTCATATGGAGCGAGGAATGCGAGAAAAGTTTCCAAGAACTCAAGACGAGACTTGTTTCAGCTCCTGTTCTGACCATACCATCAGAATCGGGAGAATTTGTTATCTACAGCGATGCTTCAGGAAAATGTCTAGGTTGTGTTCTTTTGCAACATGGAAAGGTTATAGCCTATGCCTCTTGACAACTCAAAGATTATGAGAAAAATTACCCTACTCATGATCTAGAGTTGAAAGCAGTCGTTTTCGCGTTGAAGATCTGGAGACACTACTTGTACGGAGAAAAAGTGGATATCTATACGGATCATAAAAGCCTTAAGTATTTCTTCACTCAAAAGGAACTCAACATGCGACATTGGCTTGAGCTGTTGAAGGATTATGATCACACCATCCAGTATCACCTGGGAAAGGCAAACATTGTAGCTAACACTTTGAGCAGAAGATCTTATGCAAGTACAAGTGCACTGCTGATAACACAAAAATATATTTTGTATGATTTACAAAAAATAGAGATAGAGCTAAAGATACCAGGGACCCACTTGAAGATTGCGCACGTGCGAGTAGAACCGGCTTTAATTGATAAAATTAAAGTTGTTCAAGCTATTGATCTGGAACTGATGAACATGATGAAGAAAGTACTAGAAAGTGTTATTCCTAAAGCAAGAATCGACGAGCAAGGAATACTTCGAGTCAACTCTCGACTCTGTGTTTCTAACGATCCTGAATTGAAGCATAAAATAATGATAGAGGCACACAACACGCCGTTTGCAATCCACCCAGGAGGTACCAAGATGTATCGTGATCTTCAACATACATTTTGGTGGAACAATATGGAAAGGGAGATTGCAGAGTTTATCTCAAGGTGTCTAACTTGTCAACGTGTCAAGACAGAGCATCAAGTGCCTAAGGGTCCATTACAACCACTTGAGGTTCCTAAATGGAAGTGGGAACATATCAATATGGACTTAGTGACGGGTCTTCCCAAGGTTTCTCAAGGCTTAGATGAAATTTGGGTTATCATAGATAGATTGACCAAATCATCTCATTTTCTTACCTATACGAGAAAATTTTTCACTTAAGCGTCTTGCCGGTATATACATAAATGAAATTGTGAGATTTCATAGCATGCCAGTTTTCATAGTTTCTGATCGAGATCCTAGATTCACTTCACACATTTGGATCAGTCTACAAAAAGTTATGGGCACTGAACTACGTTTTAGTTCTGCATACCATCCTCAAAATGAACGAACAATCGGAAAGGACGATTCAGACCCTCGAAGATCTTTTGAGACTTTGCGTACTAGACTTCAAAGGAAGTTGGGATAAGTACTTGCCATTGGTTGAATTTTCCTATAACAACAGTTACCAAGCAAGTATAGGCATGGCTCCATTCGAGACTTTATATGGACGCAAGTGTCGCTCTCTAGTATGTTAGAATGAGGTAGGAGAAGCAAAAATGTTGGGACCTGAATTGGTACGCTTGACAACAGAAAAGATCCAAATAATCCGACAACGAATACAGACCGCACAAGAACGATAAAAGAGTTATGCTGATCTTCATCGAAGGGACGGAAGTTTCAACATCGGAGACCATGTATTTTTACGTGTTTTCCTACGGAAAGGAGTTACGAGATTCGAAAAGAGAGGAAAGTTCAACCCTCGATTTATTGGCCCATTTGAAATCCTCGATCGAGTAGGAACTGTGGCCTACAGACTAGCTTTGCCGCCAAGTATGTCCTGCATCCATAACGTTTTTCACATATCTATGTTACGTAAATATGTGAAGGACTCAAACCACATCATTGAGTTAGAACCGGACGTTATAGCAGAGGATTTAACGTACGATGAGGTACCTGTTAAGATGCTAGATAAGAAGGAGCAGATCCTACGCTCAAAAGTTATACCTCAAGTCAAGGTTTTATGGAGGAATCAAGATACTGAGGAAATGACCTGTGAGCTAGAATCTGAGATAAAATCTAAGTATCATTATCTCTTCGAAATGTCAAGTACGTCAATTTCAGGGACGAAATTTCATAAGGAGGGGAGGTTGTAAGACCCCGAATTTTATGAAATACAAAATTTAATTTTTTTTCATATATATTTTTCCTGAAACAGGAAGTGGTTAATTTAATAAAGTTAAAAGTTAAGGATGTTACGTGTAAATTTTATTTTTTCAGATTATATTCGTTTTGTCGGGGTCGTACGACGGCATCGAAATAACTAGTCATTGGTGGATCCCACAACGAAATATTTGTCGGATATAAAAAACGACAGATGTAACCTTTTTAAATAAAAATAGTCAACGGTATTATCACTTTTAACTATTAGAATACCCGGTGATAAAAGAATAGTATCATACGGTGTTTCATGGTATTTTATTGTAGCACACGATATTCTACAGTAGCACACGGTATTGCATAGTATCTCATATTATTGATCTGATAACGTGGTCATTGCACAGTATTCATCAATAATTGTTGTTACACAGTATTTTGCATTATTGATTCAATAATTGTCATTACACTGTATTTTATATCATTGAATCAATAATTGTTATTGCATTGTATTTTAAAATTATTGAACTTAATAATTGTCACAGTAGCAAATATATACAGTAATTTATATTATTAAATTAATAATAATCTGTAACGTGTTTCTTACATTATTGTTTGTTGAATTATTGTTGTAGCATTATTTTATTATATATGTAGGACCCACAGGAAGAAAAATAAATAAATAAATAAAAATTATTATTATTTTAAATAGTAAACATGTGGGTCCTCTGTAGGGGTCACATGAGAAATAGGCATGGAAAATGGTTGCTGGAGTTGGTGAAGGAAAAAGCAGCCAGACTGCTGCTTTGAATTCTCAGGCTGGCGTGCAGCACGCCAGCTCACCTACCGCGTATAGAACCTTCTTTTCTCCTATAAATAGCTTGCTCAGCTGTATAGAAAAATCACACCTAAAACATAAAAAATTTCTACAAGTATTTTGTGAGTTTTCTCTGAGAATAATAAGGTTATCTTAAGTGTTTGCAAATTAAAAGGAGTGTAGGAATTTTTCAAGTAAATTTTTTATTAAAGAATAGTAATTGCACAAATACCTATTTCACACGGTATTCACAAATCTTCCTTTATAAGACTTTTCTTTGAGAAGAATTATTTTTTTTTTTAAAAAGCTTTCTTTAGAAGATTTATTTTGAAATATCATTTCAAAAATTATTTTTGAAGTTATTATTTTACACTACAAAAATTTATATTATATAAAAAAAATTTATAGTTCATAATATATGAGTTATCATACACCTTGAAATTTATATGTGATAATTACTAATTATATTATAAATATATAGGTTGATCAACCTCATTTTTATCAATATCCAATCACGTGATAAGGTAAGGGGTATCATTCTTTTCATCGTCATAAATGGATATTATTTTTTTTCTTACTTGTAAGGGATAATATTTTTTTTATCTTCCATTATTCAAAACTTATTACGGTCAGGGATATCATTTCTTTTATACTCTTAAACTTACTATGGTAAGTATTGTCCTGTAAAACTTTTGAAATGATTATAATTTTCTTAACAGTTTGTGCTTCATTTAATATCATTTCAATTGTACCTTCCTATTTACGTGAACCTTTCTATTGAACTGTAACCGTTATTCTGAACTGTGGATCTTGAATATCACTTTTGAATTTCACTCCACATCATGTTGACAATTTGAATATTATTTGAATCTGCACAAGGTAAAAATTATAAACTTCCGATATTTATTGTTTATCCTATTTCTTCTGTTCATTATTAACATCTCTATTATTATTCTAATAATCAAGAATCAAATTGTTGTTGATATCTGTGGCCTGGGGCACAGATTGGATAAAGGCGTTGATAGGTTAAAGGCGATATATTTGATGATGTGTCTTTTAAGGCATGTGGTGAATGTTCTCTTTGGCCTGGGGCAAAGATGAATTGTTATTTGGTATGATTATGACCAAAGGCTGTAGACTGGTATAATCATGACCGTTGGTGCTATATTGAATATTTCTGGCCCGTATTGCAAAGATGAACTGTTGACTTGCATGATTATGACCAGGAATTGTAAAATTGTATTATCATGGCCAGTGGTGTTTCAGATGATAAAAGTTGATGATGTTTTTCTTAAAAAGAGAAGCGAGTGGACATCATGGTCCATATGATTTTTCTAATGGTTATTATTCTGCTGCAGTTATTGATATGAACTTTGTTTAAGAACTTAACTGCAGTTGTTGAATTAAAACTTGTTGTTTAAATTATTCTATCAAAAACTCAACTGTTAAAGGCTAACGATAATTTATTTGTCATTATCTTAGTTATGATATTCTTTACTAGGCTATTTGAGCTCACTATTTCCTTTTGTTCCATTGTTCTTCAACAGGAGATGAGAGAGTAGTTGGGTCTAGTCGGGGGATGGAGTGAAGGTCCGAGTTGTAGCCGTATTAGTCTTCATAAGTTGTAAAATAATGTGACAATAATAATGAAGACTTAGTTTTGTATTATTTGAATACTGTATTATGGTACGTTGTACGTTGTATTGTAATAGTTGTTGTGTATTTTGACAACTCAAGTTTGGGCTGTGTGGGCCCAGATTTGGGGGTGTCACAAATGCATTTTTTATTTACACTATAAATAGAGACTAACAATTTAATTTTAAATCACACCACAAATAATTCTCTATTTCTTACAATTTTTTGCTATACAATAAGAGTAATTTTCTTTTTTTATTCCTCTATTATTATTCCTAGTATATTCAGTTGTTTTACCTAACCCATAAATTTATTTTCAAATTTGTGTCATTTGATTACATCTCAATATTCTAGCAATTCCAAAATGATATTATCTGATAATTTGGTTTTTGAATTATTTTATTATCCAATTTTTGCAGATAGCTCTGACATATAAATATATAATATTATCCAATAATTTTAATTTTAATTTTATTTATTTATAAATAATTTTCAACCACAAAATATATAATATTATCCAATAATTGGGCTTTTGAACTTTATTTACAGATAATTTTCTCGCATTAATTTTTAATTTTTTTTAATTCCTTATTCACACAAAAACATGTAACATTGTCCCATAAATATGTCACGCATACAAATCTAAACTTATATTAAATTGCAGCAATTTCAAAATGATATTGTCTAATAATTTGATTTTTGAATTGTTTTATTATCTCATTTTTGCAGATAACTCTGATATATAAATATATGATATTATCTAATAATTTAAATTTTTAATTTTCTTAAAAATAATTCTTAGCAAAAAAGTATGAAATATTATCCTATAATTGGGCTTTTGATCTTTATTTACAGAAAATTTTCACACATAAAATTTAAATTTTTTTAAAATTCCTTAATAACATAAAAAAAATTTCATTATCTTATAAATACAAATCTAAACTGATATTATATCCCAAAATTGTATCAATTTTAAATTGATATTATATCTCATAATTTTAATTTGATATTATCTCAAATTGATGAGTGATTGATCTAAACAATTTTTAATTATATATATTTTTTAACAAAATAAATAATCATAACGCACGGGGTTGTATCTAGTTGCATTACTAATTATAAGTTTAATAACAAAAGAAATAAATAAAGAGAAATATAAATAGTAAATAATAGCTATTCATTAGGAATATAAACACTGGGGAATTCTCGTCCATCTCAAGACTCACTTTTAGTTGAACAATTTGAATTTATTAAAAAAAGAAGCATCATTATTCTTGTGAATTTCTACAGCAATAAATCCAGATTTATTACAACCCAAGTTTACCCCATATTGCACTCAGCATTTACTAGTTGGTACTAGGACAAATCACTTTTGGGGTATATCGTGTACAAATCTAAGACAACAAAAAATGAGGATAAGAAATACCAATTTACATACTTTAAGTAATATCACTTCCCCACTCTTAGGATATAATTATTATCTGGACCTGGTTAAGGTGTAATTCAGTTTATTTATTTTATTATGGCGCAGATTTGGTGTCGGTCATTGGGCCATGACTTGGGTCAGCCCAATACAGTTAATTCTGGTGGCTTGGTTAAAGAGTGTTAAAGTTCATATCAAAGTTGGAATGAGTGTCATAATTTGGAGAGCTAAGGGAGTTCAAATTAGGAAAGGACTTAGTCAACTGAGCAATGACAGTTATAAGGAGAATTGGACAAGGACTTTCATTCCTAATTGGCTTAAGGTGGATTAAAGCAACTATATATACAACCATTAACAACGATCACGGTGCACATACATTCACACAGAATTTTATTGTTTTCAGCAATTTAATTTCCTTCATTATGTACATTATTTGCCTGTATATATTCTCACACCAAAGTTATCCCCCGACAACCCAAGTCGTCGGGCTCTACTCAGTGTGATTGTCAATTGTGCAGGTTACTCGTGCTTTTCAATGATTTTCGGCGTGCATAAAAAAACATGCATCAACATTGGCGCTAGAAGGAGGTGCTGATAAAATTCTTATCGAAAAATCACTAGTTGTTCGAAGTTTTTAGTTGGAGTTTGCATTGGAATTCATGGTAAGGCAACTTGAAGGTGTGGTAAAGCAGGCAGCTTCTTCGGCGAAGCCGTTTAATCCCGTGGTTCGGTATTGGATAGATTTGGTCCGTCCACTAATAGACGTCAACCTGTAGCAACACAATCAGCATTTCTAAGACGTTGGTTGTTTTCTCCTCCCAACTCACCAGTCCAAGATTTTCGTATGAGGAGGACAAACAATCGATCCCTAACTCAGCAGGATCGGACCAGGGGGTCAGACAAACAAGATCGGAATAGTGAGTCGGGTGGACAGGATTAGCGAGAGACTATACAGAGGCAAAAACCATCTAGAAGGCTGAAAAAACATTGAAAGTTTTACGTCGACAACAAGAGGAATGGATAGGGCTCTTAGGCGAGTTTTAGGGTGACAACGAACCCCAAACCACTGTCAGGGGGTCTCGGGAACTAACGCCACAAAATCGAGCTCGGTATGGCCATGTGAATGACCCTCCATCATGACAACTAAAGGAAAATTCAATTGGTCATCACGCAAAACAAAATCAGAGGGATATAAGGCAGACCGAAAAGGAAGATACAAAGAAAGGAGGTACAAGGCAGGCTTCTCATGATAGCGAAACCATTCACTCGCATGACTCTCATCGGAAGAAAACTAGGTCACTGTCTGCTTATAAGGCTGATGATGATATAAAAAGGAGAACCAGGTCCCCGCCTGCTAATATGGTTGATGATGATATAAGGAGGAGAACCATGTCCCCGCCTGCTATTAGGACTGATGATGATATAAGGAAAAGATCTAGGTCCCCACTTGCTAATAGGACTAATGATGACACGGGGAAGGGGGAAAGACGTGACAGAGTGCTGGATGTCCTTGACCTAGTCTTGAAGAGAGTGGATAAACTAGAGCGAAGATTGACAGGTAAAGAGCCAAATCTGAAGCCCATTGATCTGAACTCTCCTTTTCCCCAGGCTATTATTCGGGGGAGGTTTGATCCGGCCAAGAAGCTACCACCATTGGAGTCATATGATGGAACTGGTGATCCATATGACCATACTCATTCTTATCAGAGTGTCATAGATTACTACAATCACTCGTAGGCTAGGATGTGCAGGATATTTGTCACCACCTTAAAGAATTCGGCTAAGCAGTGGTTCATGTCTCTACCCTCAAATTGCAATGAGTATTGGCAGGAGCTGTGCAATAAGTTTCATGAGCGGTTTGGGAGTAACAAAACCTTACCATGACTCAGGCTTTAGGTTTCTTCACATCAGGCTTAGATGTTGGGAGGTCTCAAAATCTTATGAAGGACATCATGTTCAAGCTTCTGAAGGACTTATTGGATGCGTATGAACAGACAGAGAATTTTATTACAATAGAGGAGGCTATGACAAATTTGAATCAGAATCAGAAAATGGCTGACCGACCTAGGAACCATGAAACTAAACCAGAGGGGTAAGGTAAGATCGGATCGGCCAGAAGACAAATCCCCCTCAGATACACAAGGCGTTCTCTTGACCGAAGCAAGATTTCAAGATATATACTCCCCTAAACACAAACAAAGTTCAAATTTTGGAGGAGATTCGGGGAAAGCCATTTTTTGAACCCCCTTAGAAGAGTGCTCAGGGGTATAAAGAGAATAGGAAGACGTATTATAACTACCATCAGACGACGGGGCATGCACCTGGGCGGTGTCATGAACTCAAAGACACTATAGAAAAAAATGTTCAGAATTAGGAGCTTGTTTAATATATGGCTGGGCGGGAGGCTCCAACCCGTACACAACCTCAATGGTATCATCGGGATGCAGATCAAAACAATCGTCTGAGGAGAGTCATTGACGTTATCATTAGAGGAAGCTTTAAAAAAGCAGATCGAGAAACGACGACGGTCAGTTTCTGATATAATGATGACATTGTTAGAGCAGACGGCAAAACTTGATTGACCATTCCTAAACACAGTTATTTCTTTCTCAGATGAAGATTACCCCCCCCCCTCCCCCTGATGCAGCAGAACCACCTAAAGGAGCTCTGGTCATCACAACCTAAGTTGGATCGGGTGGACATGAAGAGAATAATGATTGACAATGGGTCATCAGTAGATGTTCTATACAGTCATGCATTTCAGCGAATGGATTTAGAAGGGGTAAAAATGGAGGTCGGGATAGAGTCACCACTTTATGGTTTTGGGAACGAGGCAGTACATATGGTCGGTACGGTGGAGTTGTCAGTGGTCTTCGGCACAGCTCCTCGACAGATGCAGAGTAAGGTCAAGTACTTCGTGGTTCAAGTGGATTTTGCCTATAATGTTATTCTGGGATGTACCACCCTTTCGGCATTTCATGCAGTGGCTTCAATCTCTCATTTTAAGATAAAGTTCCCTACAGCCAATGGGGTCGGCGAGGTGAAGAATGATCTGGCTATTACAAGGAGGTGTTACCGTTATACCATGACGGCATCAGCTACAAGAACTAGCAAACAAAAACAAAATATGATGGTCGATTTGGAGCCCTTTACTAAGGGGGTAACTGAACCTATAGTGACTCTTACAGAAGCAACAAAAGTTATGGAGCTTATCCTCAGTAGTGTGGCTAAGACTATGAAGATAGAGGTCGAGTTGCAAGATATTATCATAAGCGAATTGATATAATTGCTTAGAATATATGCTGATATCTTTGCCTGAACTCCTCACGATATGCCAGGGATAGCAGAAGATGTGGCCATCCATAGGCTGTCGATTAATCCTGAGAAGAAGCCAATTTTTCATAAGCATCAGATTTTTACTCTAGAAAGACAGAAGGTGGTTGATGAGGAAGAAGCAAAGCTTTTATCACTCCCCAAAAATTTCTATACTGGCTACAAGCGACTTCGTGCATTAATGTACAACCTTAACCTTCATAGTCAATATTATATAAAATATGCTGCTAAAAAATAATAAATTTAGACTTTTTATAACATCTTTGCTCATTCATTCCCCGAATCGTAATCTTTACATTGTTCGCTAACAATCCAAAACCATTTACATAATGATCTGTCAATTACAATAATCAAGTAACTCTTTATACAAAAATTTAAGACTTATTCTTTAATTTAACTATGAAACACGACTTGTAGTAATACAAGTATCTAATCAAACTTGAAGGTAAATCAGATATCACAATATTCTAATTTGTACCCTCTTACAACATTGTTATCCCCAAAAAGGGTTTATCATAAATAAACTATAACTCTAACAGCAAAGTCTTGCTCAGGCTTAACTTCAATCCTGACAATATCGATAAACAATTCTTGTTCTTTGTTCTTGATCGGAACCCTTCAATATCCCGTACTTAACTAAAATAGTTTATTTAAATAAGAATGAGCAACGACATTGCTCAGTAAGTTTAACAGTTACACATAACACAATTCATGCATCATGCATGCTTATCAATATATCCATGTATGACATTTTATACATGTAGATGGCTAAAACATAATTTATGATTCATATTATTATACTTGTCACTTCATAATTTATATAGTTCACAAAGAACAGTTAACTCAACTTATCAGTTGAACAACAACAGTTCAATCACAATATGGAATAAAGGCACGTTGACTCATGTTTGCATATAACAACATTTCAAACATAATAACAATTATCACATAGGAACAAGTTATGAAAAACTTGTCTGTATCAGTGTTTTACCAATACACTAACATTTCCCGTCCTTCGCATGACCTTCACGGGATGTAAGATTAACAATATAATTATTAGTCAATATTTAACTTTACGTTTAATCTTATTTTTATCGTTCTATACATTCAATAAGATCAATCTACCAATTAGTCCTTTATGGACTCTTTAGTGTGATGTCGCAAGCACCCAAAAATAAAATCTTACTTTGAAAAAATAAATATGTAGTAGTGCAAGTAAGAGTCGATCCCACAGAGAATGATTAATTTAATTTTATGTTTTGTAAACCAAAATTGGGGGGGGGGGGTTTAATTAAAGAAATAATTTAAATAAAATTAACTAAAATAAATATGCAAGAAATAAATAAGAAGAAAAAGTCTTGGTTTAAGTCAACATCCACCATCAAGAATTTACAACTGATCACTGATTCAAGAATAACTCAATTCATATTTTAAATATTCAACGTGGAACAATTACTCCCATTTGAATAATTTTCCTATCTCTCCTTAATTTTAGTTAAGTAGAAACAAGCGATCTAAATAACCCTTACTACTAAATAATCTCAGACAAGCGCTAAAGATTTAACCTAGTAGCAACATAAAGAAATAGAGAGATCGTTGAACTAAACAACACAATCCAAGCGTCTGCATTTAATTTAGATGAATATTTTTCCTAAGATATAACAATCTTTTGATCTGTAAAGTAATTATTAACCTTAGTTGCTTCGCAAATTAAAGTGACCAAACAATTACGGATTTGATATTTAATTTAGCAATAGATTTCAACAAATAATAAACTAGTATGCATCCTAGCAATTAAACGAATTAATCATAAAATTAAATACAGAAAAATATTCAATACTCAAAATATAAATTGAACAATTAAAATAAATTAGATCTCACAGTGTATAAATCTTGATGGCTTCAATCACTTAAACCAAGAAAAATAATTTAGCTACTCATAATTATAAAGAACACTAAATAATAGAAAAGAGAATTTTTCTTATTAGAAAAGTTGTCTCTTACATTGTATCTCAAACCCTCTATTTATAGGCTCCAAAATCCTCCTAACTCTAGTAGGAAGTACACTTTTCAAACCCTAATAGGATTTAAAATACAAATAAAAATAAAAATAAAAAACAAAATAATTATTATCCTAATCCTATTTGGAATTAAAACCCAATTTGGAATCAAATTAATGCTCAATCCGCGAAATAATCTGTTTCTGACCAATTAAACGCGCAACCAAATAGCCCCTTCGCTACAGTGACCCGGTCAACTCACGCACGCCCGCGCATTGCGCGGCTCGAAGCTCTAAACGACTTCGTTTTGTTCCTGTTCTTGCTACTGTTCAGCATCACCGCGCGCATTGCGCGGAAGCTTTCTTCACCGGACGCCAAACGACGTCATATTGCTTCTTCGTCCCTTTACTAGGCGCGCATTGCGCGGACCAACTTTCCTTCTGAAATTACGAAACTGCCACCAGTCGCCACTTTCTCCTTATTTACCAAATTGCCATCAGTGCTGGTTAATTTGCATTTTGCCATCAGATTTTTGTTGAATTTACAGATTTTTCCCCAAGCTTATTTTTCCTACAAAATAAAATATAAAATAATTAAAAATAAATAAAAATAATATAAAAATATTAAAAATCCTAAAAACACATAATAATAAATAAAACTCCTAAAATACTAAAAATACATAAAAACACATAAATAAAGAGAAATATAAAAATACTATAAAATTACCTAAATTAACATAAATTAACTAAAATCCTATAAAACCTATTAAAACCAAAATAAGCTAAATATTTAAACATTTAAGCACACAATAAATATAAAAACTAAGTATTAGGGAATAAAAATATCGTATAATTTAACCCTATCACTCTTCACAATGTTTTAATTTACTCCATAATCTTCTTACAACTTTATATTTTTGACACTCATTAATTTCAAAACATCATAATAGGGACCCCCCACACAATACCTTCATGACCCATTGATCTTAATTTTTTAAGACTTAATCAAGTATACCATAAGTAGGACCCATAAAGAAATCATTTACAGAACAAAATAAAATAAGTTATTTTCAAATCTGGCAAGTGGCGCACCACGCGCCATATTATACATAGAACTTGAGCACATTAAGGTTTTTAATAAAACATGACTTCAATTAAACCATTTACATGCTCCTTGCAATAGCCGAAAGCTCAAGTATGGTTCCTAAAGATTCTTCCTATTCCTGCCTTTAATATATTGATGCACAAGTCCTTGGTCCCTTTTCATTTTCTTCAAGTCATGCTCGGTTGGTTCAAGTGAAAGTTTGCCTAGATTCTTGCATGGAAATAATTTAATTGTCATGTTTGGTATATAATAATAGTATTCACCCTCTCTTCAACCGAGTTGGACAAGTATAAATATATCATATACCCATAGAATATTCACTCTCCCCATATTCGGATTTGCTAGCCCTCTTCTTCCTCTGAAACTGGACTAAGTGTATATTAATATACATGTAGCTCACATTCATATAAAATACACATATAACATTTAATCCATAAAATAATCATTCCCTTCATTTGGTTTGCAATATGCACGGAATAAAATTCCTCCTCTCTTCCACCGGTGGGTCTAGGTGAATGCACAAGTATTCTCAGTTTACAATCAATAAAATATTAGTACCATTTATAATGATTAAAATAATCAAACACCCCATTTTAAATAACAAAAGTTGTAGCAAAACATTACATTTTTCTTCTTAATTTGCATGAATGAGCTTACAATAAAACACATTCTCTATGGATTTCACAACTTAGCACATAGGAAATCCTTTAGGTTTGAAAACTCACCTTTTGAAAGAATAAACAAAACTTGTTAAATCACTTTTTTTTTTTTTGGTAATTTGAACACTGACACACCCAAATATTCGAACCCCGACCTCATGGTAACCATGAGGTTAGTCATACCACTTGAGCCAAAGGCTCTCGGTAAAAATCACTTTTTCTTATAAACCATGTTTCAATAAGACCTTTGTCAAGCTTAAACAAACACTTCTTTACAAACATCTCATTCCTTATTCCTATACATGGTTTTAATAGTTAACCACATTAACCCATGCTTTGAAATCACATAACAAAAAAAATTTGCTCCTCTTTGACATTTTAGTAAACATGTAGTGAGCATGCATTAACATTCAAAAATTTGATAATACATAAACCTATTGATAACATGGAATCAATAACCTCCTGCCATAACATAACCTTCTACCACCATAGATCCTACATGATCCCTCTTTACAACAATCACTCCCACATCAAACATTAATACCACTAATAACCAAGAATATATAAATTAACATTTGAGTTTTAAGTAAAAAAACTATTAACCTTAGTTTTACTTGAGATGGTACTGAATGATGTTATTAGTGGTTATTATATCTGACCAGAGCTCCTTTCTTCCTTCACAACCCACCGTGTTCCCCACCTTTTTCTTATATAAGCTCTCTTTTACCTCCTAGTTTAAACTTAACATAAGAGAAGCAAGAGAAGTCTGGAACTGTGAAACGGGTATGCTATATAGCAGTATACTCCCCTGCTTCATCAGGAAAAACTATTCCATGCTCTTGAAGCATAATGAATAGTATGTTCCTCCCTTTATATGCATGTAGAGCTATTTGTGATGGAATTCATAAAAAACCCACATACATATGAGTGGAGAAATAAACTATTCATCATACTCTAAGAACATGAAATAATTTCTCTTTCATCAATCACAAGGACCCAGCTACATGGCCCTTAGAGCATTCCTAATTCTGCCCCTAATCAGCCCCTACGTGAAATCTACCCAGCCCCTATAGTTATCTACTCCATCCCTTCTCATTGGGCAGCCAAAAGTTTACTCCATCTGCTGACATAGAGCTGACGCACACCCTCCCCATTTGGTTTCCCTGTTCACCGAAATTATGTCCTAATATGAAGTCCCAAATTGAGAGTCACATGTCATGACTAGTTGTATCACTCACTTATGATTTTGGGCTGCTGAAATGGATCTTTATCAGCCGGCTGTCGAATTGGGTTGGGGTTGGAGTACTAAGGATGGCCACTTTGTTCCAATCCATACACACACAAAAAATTTGGGCTAGAAAAACTTAAACAATAAGGTTGTCCAAAATTGCATAAGGTGGGGCTTTAAAGAAATTACTTTGGGCTTAAATCAATATTACCCACACTCGTCTCTCCCATAACCAACTCACATTGGGCTTCTTCTTACAACTAATCTTGGGTTCAATTTGAATTTCCACTCATACATATTAATATGGAAGAATTACATTTTTTAGTATATTTTTAAAAAATATTACAACAAAAGTACATATATAAAATATTTACAAAGTTAGTGCATCTTTAATATTTAATTTCCAAATTAGTGCGTTGTTATTCTTTTAATTTAGTTAGGTGATTTAATGGGTAGTTGGTTTCAAATTTTAAAATTTAAAATTCAAATTACTTAACAATATCTACACTACCAAATACTATAATATTTCTTTTCTTTCATCTTCTCCAAACTTCCTCCGCCACTTTCTCTTTCCTCCATTTTCTCTTCCCCCGTCGATTTTTTTCATCTTCTCCAAAATTTCATACGCCGCTTTCTCTCTCCTCTATTTTCTCCGCCGCTATCTCGACCTCGTCTTCACGTTCATGATGCTGTCAATGATCGGCACCGTCATAACCACCGTCAATCCCTTCTACACCACTGCTGATAAACTCATGATGGTGTCAATGGAGTCTTCGCATTCATGGTGGCGTCAAGAGTGCTGTCAATGGAGTATTCACGCTCATGGTGGCGTCAATGGAGTATTCACGCTCATGGTGGCGTCAATGGAGTTTTCACGTTCATGGTTGGATTTCTAGATTTCTCCAAGTAACCAAACACTAATATGGAGGTAACCAAACAATAGTATGTTAATTTTTTGCTGCATTTAATCTAGGTAACCAAACACTATTATGGAGGTAACCAAACACTATTATGGCAATTTTTTACTGCAGTAAATCTAGGTAACCAAACACTAGTATGGAGGTAACTAAACACTAGTATAGAGGTAACTAATTCCTGAATGTGTAGTAACTAATTTTTTCGTGCAGTAACTCTAGGTAACCAAACACTTGTATGGTGGTAACCAAACACTAGTATGGAGGTAACCAATTTCTGAATTTACTTATCTTCAATATGTACCTATATTTCTTGTTTATCGGCGGTTATTATAACTTAAGTTATATAACGATCATGGTCTTCTTTTTTTCCTCAGGGTGGTGATCAACTATGACTTCCCATTAAATCTTGACGGTGGTGTAGAAGGGATTGGCCAGGGTTATGACGGCGCCGATCATTGACGTCACCATGAACGTGAAGACGAACTCGACAGAGTTTTAAAGAAAATAATTTTAATTATACTTAATGGCGTTGGTATGCTAGTGGAGTCAAAGAAGGAGAGAGATATGAAGAAATTGAATTGAATTGAAGTAATTTAATTTACTTCTCCTTCATTTAAGGAATTTGTGAAATTTAATTTACTTCTCCTTTATTTAAGGAATTTGTGAAACTGAAATGATTTAATGTGAGTATTGCATTGCACTCTTTTTATAATTATTTTGTAGATGCACTAATCTTGTATTTTTTTTTTCTTAATTGTTGTATATTAATGTAAAGAACCCTATTAATATTACATACACATCATACACATAACCCACTTGGTCTGCTTTATTAGATTAGCTTATATATATATAGGTATATGTGAAGATACACCAAAGGTCCATCATGTTAAGTAGTAATTACCCACTTAGAATTTCAGCAACTGGAATGCCGAATTTGGTATATTATGCTCCAAAAATTAAATTTCCCTTTTTCTTTTACAAGCATTCATACGCACAATATACAGCTATATATATATTAATCTTTTTTCAACATTTACCTTAATATTTGACTAACAATTTGGCTAATCAATTTAACTTCTTTTTAATTTAATAAAAGATTACATAACCCTTAACTTACCTAATTAATATTTTGGGTCATCATTAAGAATAATTATATTATTCCCATCACAAAATAATTAATTTGATCACTTAATTAATTAACATGGCCCTTAAGGCCAACAGTTCAGCTAGTTTATTTAATTGCATAACTTAAATCATAACCCGTGTAATTAATTAAATAAATAAAATTACATGACTTTTCTTTTCATTCCTGTTTAATTTTGGTCAGTAAATATACATCTATATGTATATATTTATCTCCCCCCATATCTTGACACAATTAATTTTACAAATTATTTCATTTCTTTATAGCCTCATTTCTTCTTCTTCTTTTTTTATCAGAAGTCTCTCCTTACAAATTATAATATAACGTGTTGGTACATTATAACACATAGATTAAATAATCAAAAATTCAATCATCTTTTTACCCTTTTCTTATCTCCAATTTAGATTCTAAATCTCCAACCTTATTTATTTATTTAATATTTCCTTTAAAAAAAATATCGCAAATATTTGGGTCATCACAACTTTTGGATGCTGGTGTAATAAAGAAGATTGAGTATCCAAAATGGTTGGCTAATGTGATATTGGTTCAGAAGCAAAACGGGAAGTCGAGAATCTACATAGACTACACTGATCTTAATAAAGCACGTCCCAAGGACTTTTATCCACTTCCTCATATTGATCAACTCATTGTGCAGAATATTTTTTGGATGCGTTTTTGGGATACAATCGAATTCTGATGGTGAAAGAAGGCATCCCTAAGATGGACTTCGTCACACATCGGGCCATCTATTCTTACAGTCGGATGACATTCAGGTTGATAAATGTCGGGGAAACATATCAGAGGATGATGAACATGGTATGTAGAAAGCAGATCAATCACAATATGGAAGTATTTGTGGATGATATTATCTTCAAAAGTAGGAGGCTTCAAGATCACTTGGAGGATTTGGTGGAGTTTTTTCAAATCGTCAGACATTATAACATGTGCCTTAACCTTACCAAATTTACCTTTAGACTGGGGTCGGGTAAGTTTTTGGGTTATTTGGTTAGCAGGCGTAGAGTTGAAGCCAACCTAGAAAAAATAAAGGCAATTTTAGATATGAAGTTTCCTCAGTTATTCAAGGATGTTCAACGGTTAATAAGACAGGTGCTGCGTTAAGGAGGTTCATGTCCAGGTTAGCGGAAAGGTGTTTGCCTTTATTTGACACATTAAAAGGGCCAAAGAATGAGAAGTCATTTCAATGGACATCAGAGTGTGAAGACGCCTTTCAAGGGATTAAAAGATACTTGTCATCAGCTCCCTTGTTGCAGAAATCGTTACTGAAGGCGATCCTTTATCTTTACTTAGCAATCAGTTCATTGGCAGTTAAAGCAATGTTGGTCCATGAGAAAGATGGCTGACAACATCCTGTGTATTATGTGAGCCATGCATTAAGGGATGCTGAGACAAGGTATCCTAAATAGCATACCTCATTAAGCAGCATACCTTTATCAAAACGACGTCGTTTTGAAGATTTTTTATGACATTTTTTTAAATAAAAGAAAAACAAGTGGGGTCGCAGAATATCACATCATGTCACATCTTCTTTTAATAATATTTAAAAAAAAGAATCTTCAAAACGACGTTATTTTAATAAAAGTATATTATTTAAGAGAAGTATGTTATTTAAGAAGCATGTTTTAGATCCGTCCTATATATATATATATATATATATATATATATATATATATATATATATATATATATATATATATATATATATATATTAGTTGAAATAATAACTAAACAAGTTATACAATTAATATTATAATAAATAAAAAAACCCAAAGAGAAATAAATTAAATATGTAATGTTATTGCCAACAAGAATATAAGAATTAATGAGTTAAGTAATATGAGGCCATGCAAGGAATTTAATGAAGAACTTAATATAGCTCACATGATTAGTAAACTAACAAACCTTAGTTGGGTAATTCAAGAATTAAAGGAATAACAAAGCCTAGCAAACCCTAATTAGAAATTTAAATTAAAGCCTTATGAAAGGAATAAAAAGAAGCCCAAGACAAGATTAAATATCAAACCCTAGCACGTCTAAATTGTGTGAATTATGTAAGATTTGGTAAAAGAATTAAAAAAAAATGGCTCAATATAGTAAGCAATTAAACCTTGTAATAAAGATTTAAGTGACACAAATTGATACAATCCCACAAAAGATGGAGTCTTGTTGGTTTGATTAAATTAGCCTAAAAGAATGCTTAAGCTTAGTTAATGGTGATTAAGTATTAATAATGTGGAGCCCGTGTGGGAACATGGAAATTTGTAGGGTTTGACCATAAAGAAGGCTAAATGAAGAGGAACTACTTACAACTTTGCCACAAGTTCTATTTACCTTAGCATAATGCAAGAGTTCTTTCATTTTTTCTAAGTTTGAAAAAAAAAAAACTACAGAGAATAAAAAGAGAGGAGGCTCACGGCTAAAGAAGGGGAAGAGGAGCAATCTTAGCAAGTGATTTTCCAAAGGAGAAGAAGTAGGAAGCAAAACCAAGCACGCTTTGAAGGTATAACATATCCTAGCTTAAAACTTACTTTAACTTTCAGTTTCATGCTTGTTTTGTATGCTTGATGTGGATCCGGTGTTATAAGGTGTCATTTTTAGAATTTGAGGTGGTTTTGTGTTGTTATGCGTGTAAAAATGTAAGAAAAGTAAACCATGAACAAAAGCGTTAAAATCTAGAAAACCCTTGTTTTTCGATGAAATTCAATCAGCTACAAATTTCTATCAGTACCTCATTTTTATGATTCGTAAGCTTTGGTTGATAGATCTACAAGTTTTCCAACAAATCCAAGTGGAATGATTGAAAAATAATTTAACGGTGATTTATAGTGTTTTTTTATCGTAAGACTGTCTAGACTACCGAAACTGTAAAACGTAATCTATCCAGAATTTTGAGCCACTGTTTTGGCCAGTTTATTTGTAATAAAAATTGTACCCTATTTATTCTGAAAGTAGACAGTGTAACGACGATGATGTCCAAAAATGAGCTCAATCCGACTCTGGATGAGTGAGTTATGATCAAACAAAAATTAAAGTTTTTAAACTTAAAACTGGAATAACTTGGGATGTACAACTCAGAACACCACAAAATTTTAATTGGAACTAGCTTTGGATGGTAGAAGTTTTTTATATAATTTTTTTTAATTTTTGGATAAAATCTCATTTTTGAAAAATGTTGCAATTTTGGTTATAAATGACTCATTTAAAAATAGAAATTGAAGTTGAAACATTAAAAGAAAAATATTTTATACGTGAAATAAAATTAACTAAGTGTGGTCAAAAGTAAGAAAAATAATAAATTAATTAAGAAATTTTAATAAATAAATTTGAGTTAAGAAAAATTAAGAAAGTTAATTAATAATAAGTCAGAAAATTATATAATACAATTTTACCAACCAATAAGTGATCAAATGGTTAAATAAGACCAAGTAAGGGCAAATTGGTCATGCTTATAATTATATTATAATAATGATATAATGTGTTGATTAAGTTGGGTTAAGGATTAATGAATTAGTTAATGACGTAAGTTACAACTAATTAATGACATGACGCAATAATAGTTAATAATTAAATTATTTAATTAAATCCTTATGGATATTGTAGGGAGTTTATCGGAGGACAATAATAACGTACATAGGAACAATTCATCAATACCGGGCAAGTTTTGTAGTTATCCTAGGTATTTAACTGTTCAAGATTTATAATGCAAAAGTTCCGCACTTCGATGCCTTGAAATTTATTTGTTCTATTATGAACTTTTTAAAGATTAAATTGATGCATTTTGTTTCAACTAGACACTGTTATGAAATGACAAGATTGAATTGTTAAATTTTTGAAATTGATTAAAGCTTAATCCAATCCAAATTGCTTGTGTGTGGACTCTTATTATATAATTGAGTTGAATAACCCTGATCAAGGGGAATTTTATGTCAAGAAACTGACTGTCAAGGCTTGTAAAGACTTAAATATTATACATAACATAGGGTACGAGAGGTTGATCCCCTAGAGTACTTGTAGAGGATGTTTACATTCTTTGTGATTGTTAAGCATTATGTTGGTTACAGTGGAATAACTATTAACCTGGTAAAGAGTTCGCGGTCTTTTACAACCACTCAGTTTAAAAGTAAAGATTTTCCTTTAAAGAAATTGATTTTTTTTATAACACTTCACAATTATTGAATAATTGTTGAAGATTCCAAAAAGACATTCTTGTATTAATAATTTATTGTTATCTGATATTGTAAACTTGTTTAGCAATATAATTGCTCACTCTTTGTTTATGATAAATATTTTCAGCAATGACCGAGGTGCCCGAGAGTTCCAAAAAGAAAGACAAAGGAAAAGGAAAAGCTCAAGAGTAGATTTATTTATGTAAAAGACTTAATTAAGTTAATGATATAACCTTTTGTTGTATAATTAATGTTTTGTAATAGTAAATGTTAGAACAACTTGGGATCGAGTAATAAATGTATTGTAAATGTTATATTTACTTTTAATATTATGATGATGTATGAGTATATTGATGCGATAGATGTGTGGTACTGTGAGCACCGAATTCGAGGTTAAAGGTATCCGAATTTAGGGGCGTCATAGGTTGGAATCAAAGCTGATAGGTTATAACCTTAGGTGGAAAAAAAACTTAAAGAATATGATCATAAGAAAGATAGTACAACTCATTTAGAGTTCTAACTGGTGAATTGTGGAAGATTCATCAGAAATAAAATCTATAAAACATGTGTAATCTGTTATTTAAAAATAAAGGTATGATGTTGCGAAGAACTAATTGAGTTGTTAATATGGTTTTATATGATGCCGGAGATTGGAGAGTCCAGTCGAGATAGGGAGGTAGAGCCCCGGGTCATATATGTCGTGTTTGAGGAGCCCCTCATAGCAGAGCCGGTCGTAGCTGTGGTATCGGTACAGGGAGAGTTTGATCCTGAGATGGATCCTAAGGCTGAAGGAGATGAGCCGGTGGAAGATGAGCCATATGAGGACTTAAATGAAGCACTTGAGAAGGATGCATCTTTCGAGGATGATCTAATTAGACAGTTGGCAAATAGGAATACTGAGCTTGAGGACAGAGTTCGTGAGTTAGAAGAGGATAATCACGACCATCAGAATATGGTAAAGCAGTATGAGGCACTGACACATCACCTTGTGTTTAGTAATGCAGATCTTAGCAATTTACATCATAAAGCAGAGCATAAGATCGTCGACTTACATAATGAGAAAGAGCTCTTGGAGACTGAGTTGAAAGAAGAGAGTGCTGATAGAATTAAAGTAGAGGAAGCTTGAGGCAGGTCCGCCAGGTGAGTGGATCATCTGGAGAGAAAAGTGAGAGCCAAAAAGGCAAGGATGGATTCCATGAGCTATACATTCAACAAAGCTTTTGGGAGATGGAGGGATGGGGTTTATAGGCACCCAGCAGAAGAAGGTTAGACTCGACACAACATGAGTCAGGAGATGATGGTTCACATTGGTGAGCAGGAGTATGATGACGGTTTAGAGTGTGATATGCTTGGATAGTATAGTTTAGTGGGTACGTATGGCAATATATATATAAACGTCTAATATCCATGGGATATTTGACGTTTATAGCAATATGCTATGTGATGTAAAATGCTATGCACTAGTTAATGTTGTATGAATATAAATATGATTATTAAAAGTGTCATGTTATGATTAAGTGTTTAAAAAACAAATTTAAATGCTTCAAGATAAATGATGAGATAATAATACAAACTTTATTAAAATAAAAAATGTCGCCGCATTGATGATATGAAACATAAGAAAAGTCAGAAAATGTAAATAGAAAATGTAAATAGAAAATCGAATAAGAATCCCTCATACGATTGGAGAATTTAATAATGGATGCTTTTGAAGAAGAGATCACTGAATTTAGGAAAACCAAGGCGAGAATCAATAATTTAGAAAGAGAAATCCCTCTAACCTTAGGGGGGGAGAGATTAACATGTTAAGACAAGGAGGAGAAGGCCGAGTAGAAGCAAGTAGTAGTGAGAGTGCTAGAAACTTTAAGAAGAAGTGGAATGAGGATAAGTATGAAGAAGGTGAGGGAAAGCCAAATAAGAGAATAGTAGAGGCCTGTAAAACTTGTGGGAACTGTGGTAAGAACCATCCGGGGGTGTGTCTGAAAGGGAAGAGTGTTTGCTATAACAGTGGGCAGGAGTGACACATCACTCCCAATTGTCCTAATCCAAAAAAAAAAATCAAGGACGTTTTGTGTATGGTGTACAGGTGTTGTAGATCATTAGGCCCGAAATTGTTTGAAAAAGGGAACAAAAGGGGGAAACAAAAATAAAAGAAGCAATAACAACAAATTGACTATAACTATACCTGCTTAGCCTAATCAACCCACAACAAGGACATTCAATATGACCGTGCAGGATGTGGTAGCGTCAAAGGATGTGGTGTCAGGTATCATTACAATCAATAATATTAAGGCCTATGTATTTTTTGATTTGGGTGCTACCTACTCTTTTGTTTCTGATGAATTTGCTAGACGTTTAAGCATACTCAATAATAATTATAAACCCTTTGAACATAGAGGTTGTTAATAAGGAAGTAATCCCAGTAAGACATGTACATAAAAATTATTTTGTAAAGATAAGGGGACATGTCAGTGGATTTAATTATGATTCGACTAGGAGAATTTGACGTAATTTTGGGGATGTATTGGTTATACAATCATGGGGTAGTGATAGACTTTTAGAAGAAGAGCATAAACCTTCAGACTCCAAATAAGTCTAAGGTGGTATCTTATGGTAGTAAATCGCCAAAACAATCTTGTTGTCTGACGATGTTATAGGCCAAGAAATTGCTAAGGAATGGGTGCGTAGGTTATCTGGCCCACAAAGTAAATACCCAAAAAGTGGGGATAGAGATGGGACATATATCAATAGTTAAGGAATTCATAGATGTATTTTTGAAGGATTTGTCAGGACTTCCGCTAGACAGAGAGATAGAGTTTGTAATTAATTTAGTACCAGGAACGGCGCCTATATCGAAGGCATCGTACAGAATGGGTCTAGTAGAGATGAAGGAGTTATTAGTACAGTTGCAGGAGTTATTGGGTAAAAAGTACATTCAACCGAGCATGTCTCTAGGAGGAGCACCAGTGTTAATTGTAAAGAAAAAGGACGGATAAACAAAGTGACGATTAAGAATAGGTATCCCTTAATTGACAATCTTTTTGATCAATTGAAATGAGCTAATTATTATTCTAAGATAGATATACGAACTGGGCATCTTCAGTTGAAAATAAGGAAGGAAGATGTTCCTAAGACATCATTCAGGACTAGGTAGGGGCACTACGAGTTTCTAGTGATGTCATTTGGATTGAAGAATGCACCAACAACATTCATGGATATGATGAACAGGGTGTTCAAATCGTATTTAGATAAGTTTGTTGTAGTATTTATTGACGATATTTTGATTTATTCGAAAACTCATGAGAAGCATGCCGAACATCTGAGAGTAGTGTTAGAAACGCTGAGAAAGGAGAAGCTTTACACTAAAATTTAGAAGTGAGAATTTTGGTTTAAAAGAGTTTAATTTTAGGACACATAATTCATAAGGAATGGATTTTAGTAGATCTTACAAAGGTAGGAGAAGTAATTAATTGTGAACAACAGAAGACGCCGACTGATGTGAGGATTTTTTTAAAGATTAGCGGGTTATTATTGACGATTTATCCAAGATAGCTATCTCGTTGACTGATCTGGCGCGAAAGACGATGAAATTTGTAGGGACAGAGAAGTACGAAGGGAGTTTTAGAGAGCTAAAAAGAATATTAAGTGAGGCATCAGTGTCATCCTTACCGGATAATACAGGGGATTTTGTCACTACAAAAAAATAACCATTTAGCAACAAATAATTTTCGTTGCTAAAGGTACGAAATTTTGTTGCCAAAGGTCATTTGCAATGAATTTTTGGTCTTCAAAGGTCATTTGCAACGAATTTTTGGTCTTTGGACCATTCGTTGGACCAGTGTTATTTATGTTTGTAAAATTGGGTTTTGATACTTTTCTTGCAGTACGAAGTTAAAAGATCAACCTTGACATGCTTGAAGACGAAGATAATGAGGAGCTAACAATTACCACGCCTTATAGCTAGAGATTTTCTTCCTTGTGTAATATTTGTGAATACATATTGTAGGTGATATGACATTTGCTTTTGGTAACAAGTATTTTAGTGTGTATATATTGGCTATACTAGCTTTGTATATAATATACTCTTTTAAAATGATATAATAATTAGTTTCTCATTTAGTATATATAAAATTTATGTGAATTTTTTTGTTATTTATATTTTAATGAGATATTAAATTAATATTTTGTTAGAATAATAAGTTAAAAATATAATAAAATAGTAAATTAAAAAGAATAATTTGAAAATTCATTATAATTTAGTGGTTCATTTGTTATTCATAAGGTCAACTTCAGTGAAGGAATTTCTCTCACTAAATTCATAAAAAAAAAAATTACAAATTATAATTAGTGAAGTAAACTTTACTCTCGCTAAACTAATTTGTTAATCACAAAATGTTATTAAAAAGGGAAGACATTTCTTCAGTAAATGATATTAATCCTTCATAAAATATTATTTTCGAAGAAAGTGTCATTTACACAAATATATTCTTCACAAAATATATTTAGTCACCAATTTAGTGAAGGATATTACTAAAATATTTACTTCAATAATAGCCTAATAAGTCATATAATGAATCATAATCTTTTTTTTTTTTTTTTTTGCTACTTTGAAAGGAAATTAACGACCTTGGCTTTGCCAAGGTTGGATCCCAAAACCTCTCATACACTCAACTATTATGAGTAGTTGTTTTGTCATTGAGTCATGAGGGACTTGGTATAATGAATCACAATCTATCAACGAATTAGCAATGAAATTTAGCAATGACTTGACAACGAAATTTTGCAATGACCTATAAAATTCATTACGAAAAATAAAAACCTTTCACAAACTATAACGAATGGCGAATTTCATTACTAAACATGCATTTTTGTCAACAACAAAGATCGTTGCTGAATGTCCGTCAAGAATTGGCAACAAAAAAAGTAAATAGGCGGGGATTTTTTTTTCCCAACAATGAATTGGGAAAGAAATTTTGCAACGACCTATGAAATTCGTTACGAAAAATGAAAGTCTTTCACAAACTGTAACGAATGACAAATTACGTTGCTAAACATGCATATTTGGCAACAATTTTATCAATCGTTGCCTGAAAAATTGTTGCCAAATTTCCATTTTTTGTAGTGTCATCTGGTGTATAATGATGTGTTACACAAAAGACTAGGCTATGTGTTTATGCAGAATGGCAAGGTCATTTCGTAGACATCACGACAATTGAAAAATTATGAGAAAGGGTATCCAATCCATGGTTTGGAATTGGCAGCAGTGGTTTTTGCCCTCAAGATTTGGAGACATTATCTTTATGGAGAAAAATGTGAAATATATATATAGACCATAAATTAGGAGATGGTTAGAATTAATAAAAGCTTATGATTGTGAGATTTTGTATCACTTGGATAAGGTCAATGTGGTTGCTGATACCCTGAGTAGAAAAGATTGGGAGAAATTGTCAGTGTTGACAACCCAAAAAGAGTTGATAAGAGAAATGGTGAAAATTGGAATTAGAAGTAGAGTATCTAAAGGAGTCGGGGAGAAATTATTTATGATGGAGGCTCATTTAATTTTATTGGACAGAGTAAAGGAAGTGCTGAGTAAAGAGGAAAAATGTGATCAAACAAGGAAAAGAATAGCCAATAACGAGGAGATTAAATTTAAGATGGATAAAGAAATGGAATCCTAGCTAAGATAAGAAGAATGAGTTTGGGTACCGCTAGTACCAGAATTGAAAGAAGAGATTTTGCAAGAGGCCTATAATTCGAGGTATTCGATTTATTCAGGTAGCACGAAGATGTATCAAGATCTTCATCAACATTTTTTGTGGCCGAACATGAAACAAAAGATAGCAAAATGCGTTAGTAGGTGCCTAACATGTAACTCAATATTTTGATTGCCATTCCTCTCTATCATACTAAATTAATGCTCTTCTCACTAATTTTCTAATGAAAACAAAATGCCACATGGTTTCACAAATATACCACAATTGGTCATATAAAATAGTGAGCTCCCTATCACAACTTGTCGACAAACACCTCGCTAGTAGGAGTAAAAGCTACATATAATGCTGCAGTGACAACTAAGATACCAATTTGGGATACCTATTTTACTGTTCTCCATAGAAGTTTAATTACTAGTATTCCCCAACAAAAATGAAAGTCCCGTTTTCCTGTTTGTCCATTTAAAATGACACCCCCCCCACTAAAAATTAACTAAAAAGTGAAACAAACTCCACCATATCATAAATGGTAAATAATATTGAATTGTAATTGCTAAAAAGTGTAAGCACCAGAATTGAAAAAACAACAACAGTTAACATTACTTGTAAAACAAGCACAAAATGCAAGGGATTACCCTCCTTGTCAACAGTATCAACGATCTTCATAGATATCTGTACTCTTGCCCTCAATCGAAGCGTGAATCCATCTTCTGATTCTTTGCCGTCTACTGTTCAGGAGGAAATTATCCCTCGTTCTCAATCTCTTCTCCGCTTTTTTTTTTTTTTTTATAATGTAGAGTTTTCCAACCGCAGTCGGACTAATCTTCTAAGCCTGAGTCTGTCCTTCTAAGATCCGTGGCCCCGTTACCTGTTATTATAATAAAACAGAACTGTTGTTGCAAGTGGGACTCGAACTCAGGACGTCCGAGTTTACGGTTCGTCCCAAGACTCTTTCCCACTGTCAGTTACATCAGATTGATGAATTTACCAGTTGGGCTTTTCACGATGAAGACTCGAATCCTTTTGGATTCACTCTTTGATTAAGTTTTTAAGATCATATTTTCGCAAAATAAATGGTAGAATTGAACAAAAGAAAAATAAACACATTTAATTTGAATAATTTTTGTAAAAGCTTTTTAAATTTGTTTAGATCTATGTATGAAATTTTCGGATTAGAAAGAGAGACAAAGCAAGACAAGAAAACAATATTGGTCCAAGGGTTTCAAATTAGTTCAATGTTGATCCAATTGTTTCTACGAGTCAATCCTTGTGTCTTATTCTGATTGGATGAAACCTTAGTAGAATGATGAGTCACTTTATACATACCTTAGTATATATTAAATATTTTATACAATATATATACATAATATATTTTGTACAATATATATAATACACATCAATTAAAAATATAAATTACTTAATGATATTTTTATTTTGTGTCAATTTTAATTGCTCCCAGCAACCAGTTGCCATATATATATATATATATATATATATATATATATATATATATATATATATATATATATATATATATATATATTACTCTGATAAGATTATTATCATATAAATATTAGATTTTATTAACTTTCTTAGTAAAATAGTACAAAATTTAAAATTTTATTATTGTCGTTAACTAATTAAATATTTAAAAAGATTAAGATCGGAATTTATATACATAATTTATATATTTTTGTAATTGTGTTATCAAAAACTAAGTTAATTTATATCTATTTTGAATTTAAAAATATGTCAAATTGAATTTAAAAGGTCAAGTATTGATATAAAAAGTTTAAGTTTTTACAAGTCAATGATAATAAGCACAAAAAGATTAACAGTATATGTTGAAGGGAGGAAATATGATTTTGATATATTGGTTAAAGTATATATTACAACATCTGTCTCATATAGCGGGTTCTTAGTTAATTTATTTTTTATATTCAGAAAATACAATAAATACTTTTACAAAAATGTAAGATTGGCATAATGGTAATATAATAATAATAAAAATAATAATAATAATAATAATAATAATAATAATAATAATAATAATAATAATAATAATAATAATAATAATAGAAAGACAAATTAGTGACTCAATAGAACTCAAGCAAATTGTAATAAAGTAAAATTGAAAGAGTAGAAAACAAGCAAAATTGTTGTAAAGCTTGAGAGCGGTCCGCTTGCTGAACCACTTTCCTTATGGCATAAAAGGTAATAAAACATAAACAAATGGTCAAATAGTAAAAGTTGGTCAACCCGTTTCTCTTTTCCTCACGCTCTATTAGTAAGGTAACTTATATACTCCTTTCATCTCATAACAATTGATTAAAATACCAAAATATGAAAATATATATATATATATATATATATATATATATATATATATATATATATATAATGATTTAACATGTATTTTTGAAATTAATTTTTTGTTGTGATCTAATAATAAAATTATAATAATAAATTTGATTATATTACATCATAAGTAATAATATTACTAAAAGTACTTTGTTGTGTATAGAAAATGATAAATAATATTAAAAAAAAAAATTTGTATAACAGAAGAAGTATATGTTACGTTTCTCAGTTATTATTGTCGCCTCACCGAAGTGTGTTGATGAGTTTGTTATACAAACTAAAGGAGGAAAATATATGGAATTCTCAAAAATATATAATGTATTAATTTAAAGTTGACATGAAATCATTTAATTTTAATTTATATGATTGTGACTTGTGAGTAGCATAAATTATCTGAAGACTATTACAAATTTAAAATTTTATTATTTTCAAACTTAAGAAAATTTACATAAATTTTCAATTTTCTTGAATTTAATTTTTGAAAAAAAATGTTAACAAACAAAGAGCTTCCTTACAACCAATCAAAGGTCAACATTAGTTAACTTAAGGTTGAGGTGACATTTTATGTGGCATATGATGTATAACTTATGTTAATGTGGCATGTTACGTGGTATTTTAAGTCAAGAAATAATTATATACTTATATTTTTTAATACTTAAAACAACTAAAAAGAATTAAAAATTAGTAAAGTATACATTTTTTTTGCTATCTTATTTTTGAAAAAAGAAAGTACTTAAAAAAATAGCCTTCTTATAAATTTGCAAACCTTTGTAGGATAGAGGTTATAGTTAATTAAGTCTTTAGTAAAAACAAATTAATATAACATAATCAAAACACAAAACTTCATTCATATCCGTAATAATAAGTTGTGAAGAGTTGAAACCCTAAATCACAGCCACCATCACCAGTTCACCACCTTCCTCACCAAGACAAAATTCACCAACAATTTTTAATCTGCAAATCTCCGATCTAAAAATAATCCGACATTATTAGTTTTTTGGCTCAGTTTAGCGACAAGAGAAATAAAATAAATAAATAACATAACATAAAGAGGAAGAGGGAAGGTAGAAGTAGAAATGGGGCCGCCATTTTCCTTTTCTCTGTTTGGAATGGAGATTTTTGGCGAAGTTTGGCTTCAAATATTACGAATTGGTTGAATGATGAAGATGCGAAGGATGATATAATGGTACATAATTTTCAAGTAAAATTATTTTTAGATCTTTTTAGTTTTATTGCTTTTAAACTTGCATAATTCACCTTTAAGGGGGGAAATGTTTGTTTAGTTGGGCAATCTATTTTTATACTAAAGTTGTGTTCCATTTCATGCACTAGACTGGACTGGGTTCGGCAGTGGGAAATGGAACTATACCAAAATGTCCTAATACATTGGGGGTAAAAAGTTGGCTAACATCACTGCCAGTTGGGTGAATTTTGGCTCTTCATATCTAAATTTATGGGGTTGATGGTACTGTAGATCAGTGGATGGTGATATTATACTATTGTGTACAGCTCGGATTTGGTTATGGTGAAGTTGAAAATCAACTTCACCATAGTAAGTTATAAGATTTTTGATTACATTAAATATGTATTGGTGACAATGTAATCAAAAATCTTATAACTTACTATGGTGAAGTTGATTTTCAACTTCACCTTGTGTACAACTATTATGGAGCGGAGTATTCAACAAATATAGTAATGGGTCAATTGTTTTGGGACACAACTTTATCTTAGCTATGAATAGGTGCTTGAAAATTTTGTACCATTATATCATTTGATCTAAACATAAAGCCGTAAATCATGGCTAGGTAGAAAACCAATGCATATTTCAATAAATCTTCCAATAAATTGATCGACCAATTGTATAATGTTCATTAAGTACCAAATCATATAGCAGAGTGGACTGAATTTTTCATAAAATGCCAAGTGAACCTAGCCATGACTTACGACTTTACGTTTAGATAAAGGAAAAGATAACAATTTTCTATAACTCAAATTCTTTAATTAGAATATAATTAATTATAGTCCCTCCGTCATATATAAAACAACAAGTTATTCAAAAAAAATAATAATAATAATAATTTAAAAATGTAAAATGATACGTTTTGAAAAAAAATGACGAAACATGTTTATTGGGGTTATGTTAATTTAGGGATCCATTTTAATAGTCATTGCAAAAAAATTATACAAAATACGCAACGATAAAAAATTATTGACAATGAATGTCGTCTATATTAGGCTACGAAATATAGCAACAAAAAACCTTTCATTGCCCACGATGAGGAAAAATCAAGTGACGGGAGATAAATTTTTACCAGCAACAAAAAAGTAAATAGCCGAGATTTTTTTTTCCCATTAACGAATTTGCAACGACTTACGAATTTTGTTACGAAATATAAAAGTCTTTCACAATCTGAAACGAATAATAAATTTCATTACTAAATATGTATTTTTGACAACGACTTTATAAGTCGTTGCTTGAATTTTTTTTGCCGAATGTCTATTTTTTTATAATGACAAACCCATTTCTAGGAAAATTATAAGTCCGATAAAATAAAATTAATTACTCCAGCTTTTAGAGGAGCCATAATCGTAAGCAGAAGAAGAAGACAAATAAAAGAAGCTCGCTCCACCGACTAGGTGCTATTTATATGTTCGTAATTTTTTTGTATACCCTTTAACCCATACAAGAAACGGATTTAATGGACTTAAAATTAATTCTGTTAATAAATTTTTTGCAGTATATTTATATTTTATAAAATAAAAATATATTATTTTGTCCTTGTTTTTTTATTTGTGATAATAAATAAGTAATTTTTTGTTATTATGTATCATCTGCATATTTTTTTGTAAAATTATAATAGTACTCTTAGTTATTTAATAGAGGATCGTTTGTTAGTTTTAAATTTTTTTCAACTATTCAAAATTTAGTTTTAAAAAAATCAAAAAAAAAAAACTTGGATTATACCAAATCAATTACTTATTTTAAATATATTTGTCCAAAAGTTTTTTGACCTTCTTTCCTAGTAATTCCAAAGAGATTGGTAAATAGAAATAATACTTCTATTTTACCAATACTGTACATGTGAACGGACCATATATATGGATAAATAAATTCTTTGTACTAAACTGAATTAATACGTTGAGTTCTTATGACAAATTGTGCTACTATATTAACATCTAATATGAATATAAAAAAAAAAACAAGACGATAAACGTAGGTTAATAATCAAATTACATCTTTATGTGTATATAATATGAACACGTAAACATATACAGAGTAATAGAGGAAATGTTACCTCCAATTCTTGCTATAATATACTATGCCTCACTAATTAATCATTCATTTTCTTCAGAAAATTATTAGTTTCATCCCGATACAAATTTTTGAACACCGAACAAAAGATAGCTGTGAAGTTTGTAGAGATTCTATTACTTTAGAGAATCTAATACTACTAGAGTTAAAACTCTTTAATACTCATTCTAAAATAAAAATATATGTCGACAAATGCTACTAGTGATATATATGGATGGGCACGCATGACGCATGGTGTCACGATCTTGTCTTATTGTTTTGATGGAATTATTTAGTTTTGCTATCACAGTTGCTGGTGTTGTGATTGATATTGTGCATGATTTGAAATCTTTCGTATGGTAATTTAGTAAATTGGATGGCAAATTAAGCTGCTAGCCGCTCTGATCTGGAATCAAGAAAAGTTTGTGTGGGTCAGCCGGGGCTGCTACATGTGGAATCAAGAACTGTCACTCCCACTAAAATGGTATCGATTATATGGAAAAAGAATCCAATTTTTCAAAAACATACAATTAATTAACATAACCAAACAAACTCTATATATAGACCACATGAGTTCTAAAACTATTCAAGCAAATAACACAAGCTAGTGTTTTTATATATTGTAGCTAGCTCTCTAATTCAACATTTTTCTTATTATATATTCTCATATTATCCAAATTAATTATTTCATCAATTATTTTCATGGACGGGAAGAAATTGCAATACAAAGGGCGAAAAGGCATTGAAAGGGCTTGAAAAGCTTACGGAAAATGCCGATGAAGTTCAAGAAAAGATATTGAAATAGATCTTAATTAACAAGATATGGGGAGACAGAGTATTTAAATAAGTACATGTTGTTGGAAATATTCGGTCAATATATACTCATATAAAACTACATCTTGACTTAAAATGTTAGCCTTTTAGATCTATGGTTTATTAGAGTATATATGTTCTCAATTTTTCTCCTTATTTTTTGATGTGAGACTTTATTATCACGCGGTATCTCAACAATCTCCCCCTTAACACGTGATCTCTCTATCCACATTAACATCAAACTCTCCCTTAAACTTTAACCATACTCTTTTTGAGCATTAGTCCATCACTTTTTCTAGTTGACGAGCTACATTTTCAATATCTCTTATTTGATCCATCAAGCTCATCAAACTTATCTATCTAATGAGGCTTATCTTTTAATATTTCTTATTTGATCCGCCAAGACTTATGTGGCGAGAAGTCTTTTAATAATAGTGAGGCAGTTGTGGTATTAGTTTTCAGCAAAAGAAACTATAGTAACAGTGAAGGTTATTTCCATTATGGAATGGAAGAAAAATAAGAGTTGTTCGTGAAAGTTTATTTACGTGTGTCGCCATTTTTTCAGATCAATTAATTGCTAGAAGATTTTAATTAATTCGAAGGATTTTGTATGGTGATGTAATTTGAGTTTTCACTCAAAATAAGTTATTCTTATACTCTCTCAATTTTGCAATATTTTTGAGTTTTTTGTGTTAAAACTTAGAAGGACTATTTGTATTCACAGTTGATTATAGTGGAATTTTTGAAGTTCAACTCGTGATTTTTACCTTAGTTTTAGAGGATTTTTCATGTAAATTTGGAGTTTTATGTTTGACTTATTTTCATACTATTATTTTCTGCAGTTGTTATTTATTTGGTGAAATTATATTAATTGTTTGGCGTGGTTTGCTATTTAATTTATCAAAAACAGTTTAAGTTGGAGGAGTTTTTCCAACAATAAATACTCTCTTCGTTCTAAATTATAAGATCATTATTGACTTTTTAAAAATTAATTTAAGATATTTTTAAATTTAAAATTAACATAATTCATTTAAAATTTCAAAATAATAAATCTGATAACTAGTAATAGTTTCTAGAAAGAAATTAATTTATCTTAATTTTAAATTTGTAAATATTTAAAATTGATTTTTTAAAAATTAATATTAATTATATAATTTGATACGGTGGGACTCACGGGGGGACTCGTGGGAGTATATTGCTGCTTAATTAAGTTTAACCCCTTTCTTAATTTGCAAACACAGAAAATGAAGGTCCATATATAACTCCTTTTGTCAGTTGTGATAAGAAATCATGGAGGCCATAAGTTCAGTGATAGTGCGACTAGTGATTGTGAGCCTAGCGATAAGTGTCTGTGAACAAAGCACTAGCTCCGTCCCTATACTCCCTCAGTCCCAGTTTGAAACTGTAGTTGAGAGATGATGTTTAATGACGGGGCACATATATAATTGCACCAGTCCAACATATGAAATTTGCAATTCATGGAAAATATCTACCAGATCAAACAATATTAACCACACATTTTTCCTATAAATATTAGTACATATGTAGTTTGTTGCTGCAAAGCTAGCTGCTTTTATATCCAAGAGATCAATAATTAGCTATGTTAATAATGTTATTCCATACCTCATTCCTCTTTTTCCTTTCTTTGCTGTTTTCCATAGTTTTTGTATATCTATGGTTATCACCCGCTAGCAAAACCCCACAAAAAAACCTATTACCTTCTCCCCGAAAGCTTCCCGTTATTGGAAACCTTCACCAACTTGGCAAAAACATACACCTATCACTTCAGTGCTTGGCTCAAAAATACGGTCCACTTGTGTTGCTTCACCTTGGGAGTGTACCTGTACTTGTTGTTTCCTCGGTTGATGCAGCTAAAGAGATTATGAAAACTCGGGACCTGATTTTCTCGAACAGGCCTAAAACAATCGCCAATAGGCTTATTTACAATGGTAAGGATGTAGCGTTTGCTCCTTACGGTGAATATTGGAGACAGGTAAAAAGTATTTGTGTTCTTCAGCTTCTGAGTAGCGCAAGGGTTCAGTCGTTTCAAAATGTTAGACGAGAAGAAGTAGACCTTTTGATCGAAAATATTAGAGAGTCTTGTTCAAAAGTGGTAAATTTGAGCGAGTTGTTTTTTTCACTAGCCAATGATATAGTGTCTAGGGTTGCCTTGGGAAGAAAGTATAGTACTAGTATTAGTACTGGAGGTCGAGAAGGTAGTGGTGGAAAGAGCGAGATTAAGGAGTTAATGGTGGAGTCAACTCAGTTGTTGGGTGTTTTTAGTGTGGGGGATTATATTCCATGGCTTTCTTGGGTAGATCGTATTAGTGGTTTGAAGCTTAGAGAGGAGAAATTAATTAAAAGATTTGATGATTTTTTGGAAGGTGTTGTTAAAGATCACATGGTAATATTTGATGATCGACCTAATAATATTGATGCTCAAGACTTTGTGGACATTTTGCTCGACAATCAGAAACAAAGCACAAGTAGCTTTTCTATTGATAGAGAAACCATTAAAGCTGTCATCATGGTACATAATAAAGTGACATGAACATGCTATCATTTTTATTTTTTAGTTGATTGAGTATTATTACGTCACTAAGATTATATTCTAATATTTATAGTACTAAATGAACATTTAAAGGATATTTGTATATCATGTTACTTGTAGGATATGTTTGTAGCTGGAACTGATACCACAGCCACAACTCTAGAGTGGACAATGGCCGAGCTGATAAGAAAACCGAATATCATGCGTAAATTGCAAACTGAGGTGAGAGAAATAGGCAGAGACAAATCAAGAATAACAGAGGAGGATTTAGAGAACATGCACTACTTGAAAGCAGTCATTAAAGAGACTCTGCGATTAAACACTCCACTTCCACTACTAGTTCCGCGAGTATCAAGTCAGAATGTCAAAGTAATGGGGTATGATATTGCAGCCGGGACACAAGTGATCATCAATGCTTGGGCTATTGCACGAGACCCTTCATTGTGGGCCGAACCAGAGGAATTTCGGCCCGAGAGATTCTTGAATAGTCCAATAGATTTCAAAGGGCTTCATTTTGAGTTTCTTCCGTTCGGTGCTGGCAGGAGGGGTTGCCCCGGTATCCAATTTGCCATGGCCACTACTGAGCTAGCACTAGCCAAGTTGGTGCACAAGTTTGATTTTGCATTGCCTGGTGGAGAAAGAAATGAAGATTTAAACATGGATGTGGTCACTGGGATTACAATCCATAAAAAATATCCTTTGTTGGTGGTTGCAACACCACCACGTTCTTACTAGCTAGTAGCTGGTACGTACGTAGTTCACATGAACCAAAATAAATGTTGTACGCAGTCTATGTACGTACATCATGTGCCTGCATCTTAATGTTGTTGATGTTACTATCTTCCTTGAGGCATTAGTGGAAGGAAGAAATAAATTAATTAAAAGATTTGATGATTTTTTGGAAGGAAGAAAGGACACCACTACATGCACAACTTTGGGACATAAATTGGAACACAAATTTTCATTTAATCATTAAAAAATGGATCCTGACACGAATTTTTGTGCTAAATCTCATTTTTTAATGGTTTATATGGGAGTTTGTATCCCAAAGTTGTGTACTTGGACTTGTTGGAAAAAAAATGTGGTTCCTAGTATTTTGAGATTGTTAGTCACAATCTTGTTTATTGCTCTATTTAGTATATGCATAATTAAAAATAAAATAAGAAAATTGTGAATGTGTTGCCTCAAAATAAACATTAACTGAAGTTCTTAAATTGAGAAGTGGTGACTTTTTTGGCATGAGTTGCCATGGCCAGTACAACAAGTTGATGGCATAAAAATGTGTGTAAAATAATAATAATATCACTTGTGAAAGTATTGCCTTACTGGCATGATAAGAATACCAAACTTTTTCAATGAGAAGAAATAAGAATGCTAACAATTGTGAAAAAGTTTGATGTATAAGAGGATGAGACGAAAGGCTCAAATATCAAAAATCACATATGAGGATATCCGACCTGAAGATTGGAGATCTCAGGAGTCAGGTTCAAAGAAAAAACGAATCAAATATACGGTGATTGTTGAGTACATGCACAATTAGAGTTTTTTACTCAATTCTCCATCTCTATGTTGTAGTGCATATTCATGTAATGATTAGAGGGTTGAGTTTATAAAACTCTTAATAGATCTGTAGTTCTTACAATCCACTTATATAAACGTGAGAGTGGGGGCTCCTTAGGGTAATTGTGCTTCTTCTCTTGATTTGTTCATGAAAAACTGGGATAAAGCACAAAGTCGAAACAATGTGCTAACTTGTTAAGAAATTCCATATTTTGCCGCAATTTTTTATATTTTTCAAGCAGCCGTAGTTCGCCGCAATTTTTTATGTCTTTCAAGCCGTCATAGTTTAAGACCGCAATTCACTATTGACTTTGGTATTTTAAATTGCTGAATCAGTAAATGTGGGTTTAAGGTATTGCTACCTACATTATGCATAATAGTCCATCCTTGCCAAAATCAGTAAATGTGGGTTTAAGGTATTGCTACCACCACGTTCTTACTAGCTAGCACGTACGTAGTTCACATGAACCAAAATAAATGTTGTCGGCAGTCTATGTACGTACATCATGTGCCTGCATCTTCTTGTTGTTGATGTTACTATCTTCCTTGAGGCATTAGTTCAGTATTTGCCAGAAATGTGATTTTGTTTTTGGTGAGTCTAACAACCGCCTCTTCCATATTTGATTAAAAGCACCCTAAATTTAAAAATACAATTTCATTTTCTTTATTATTTTCACCTCAAACTTTATTTTTGATTAAAAACACCCTAAATTTAAAAATACAATTTAAAAATATGATTTAAATATATTCTATACGAATCTAGGCCCCTATCAATTCTTAAAAATAAAGTTTATTTTAGATTAAATATATTCTCTGGATAACTTTCTATCTGTGTTTGTGTGCCATAGTTTTAGCAATTGAATGTTTGAGATTGTGTCTTTTAAGTATGTACGTTCCAAACTTATAAAACGATTTACAAGTTCTGTCCTTGTGCAGCCAAATTATCGAGAAATTTGAAGGCAATAGATGGCTTGCCGAATTAACACTATAATGGTTAATATATAAATTGTAAAGAGAAGCTTTTGATATGGACATTATAAATAAAATATTAAATTATTTATAATGAAGAATTTTTACGTAAGATTAATTGTGCCAATGTGGGGTGAATCAGATACATATATATTTATATATATATATATATATATATATATATATATATATATATAAAAGAGGAAAGTCAACATGGCTTAAATTTAAATTATTATGTGAGGGCAATAAATAATGCGAAGTGTTACCTGATTAATCAAATCAATTGATTTATTTAGGGAACTAAAAAGAGATGATCATGTGAATTAATGTAATTAATGAATTTTATGAGTTTAGGAACTAGATTTGAGTTATTTAAATTAATAACTTAAATGTGGGTCTTTAAAAGGCTAGGTTAATATATTAAATAATTAAATAATAAATTTAATTAATATATTGTAGTAATACTCTATAATTATTTGTAGGACCCAAATTATTAATTTACAATTTGGGTTATGATGTATGTAGCAATTAAATTAATTGACTATGGGTGTTAGTGATGCACAAAAGGCCTGCGGCCTGCGGCCCGGCCTTGATCCGGCCTGGGCCCGGCCTGGTCAAAGCCCGGCCTGGTCAAGGCCTGGCCTGGCTCGGCCTGGCCTGAAGGCCACGAACAGGCCACAGTTTTTTTACTCAGATCCGGCCTGGCCTGGCCTGCCAAAAAGCCCGGCCTGGGGCTTGGCCTGGCCTGGGCCTGGCCTTGGGTCTGGCCTGGCCTGGCCTGGTTCACCAAAAGCTTAGTCCAGTCTGCAGATTTTCTTTATTCGCTACTTCAATTCTCCCACTGCAGATGAAAACTTTATCTTTGTAACAACTCATTCAATAAATAAAATAAAATTGACGTATTTTAATACGTTCATTCATGCATGTTTGTTTATATACAAATAAAGAAATCCATGAAAACACATTGACTAGTGTAATATATAAGGATTTTTCTTACCTAGCTAGCAACCTACACTTCTTACAGATCTTTCATTGCATCTTTATTTTAATAGATACTTAGTGTAACAACTAGAAAGTCATTTGCAAAATAATAATAAAAAAGATAATTTTCATTATTGTAATTTGAAAGCTGTAACTTGTAATACATTACTTTTAATTAATACATCAATTAAGTTTAAAATTTTAATTGGTGTTTGAATAATATTTAAAATTACTAAAAAAATTATTTGAATGGATCGAATCGGACTGGATTGCCCTGGCTTGGCCCAAAGCCTGGCCTGGCCTGGCCCAAGGCCTGGCCTGGCCTGGCCTGCAGGCCTCAACAGGCCCCCTTTTTGAGCGTCAAGCCCGGCCCGGCCTGGCCTGCAGGCCAAAAGTCAAAGGCCCGGCCCGACCTGGTCAACGGTCAAGGCCTGGCATGCCCAGGCCGGCCTGTTGTGCATGCCTAATGGGTGTACATTTAATTGGTAAATTAAGCCCATGCGTATATTAAACCAAGCCCAACAATTAACTCCCATGATAGAAGAATTTGTCCAGCTGTGTTGCAAAATTAGGAGCAATTTCGGCAGCCTTATTTCCTCTTTTCCAGCCTAAATCAAAGCAGCCCAAATCTTGTAATTGTGTTGTACGAATTGCTTCATTTGGGACTCTAAATTTGGGACAAAGGCTAGGGGACAGGGGAGCAAGGTATAGCAGTAAGAAGTGATGGAGGTGGACATATGGGAAGCTCGAGGAGGCAGCAGACTTGGCCAATTTCGGCAGCCTTGATAGAAGTCAGCTGAAAGTGACTTTGTAGGTTAATAAGGGGCTGAGTAGGGGTCTTGTAGAGGACCATTAACTAATGGAAGGGAGGAGTGTAAAAGTAAGAACAACTTAGAGAGAAATAGAGAGTTTTCGGTAGGCCAAAGAGGAGGAAAGGAGAAGTCCGACAACTTCGTGCTCCCATTCAAATCAACTAAGAGCTTCAGTCATCATGCTTCAAAGACTCATCAAGCTTAAAGGTATAGAAGTTATTATAAGTAAACTAATAGTGTAGCGTAGTGATGTTCATAGTGTATGTTCATTATTAATGTATATTGTTACATTTCGTTGCAATGGATTGTGGGAGTATATTTGATGTGAAATGAGGACAACGTATTTCCCTTTGCTTCCTTCTATAGAGATTTCTTTCGAAAGAAGAAATTGAGAAAATCTAGGTAAAGAATCATATAAAAAAAAAATTGTTCTATACTTTCAATCTTTCTTTCCACCAAGAACTGTGTACTGATCGCAGCAAGAAGCAAGTCTTACCCCCAAGGTGCCTTAGCTAGCTTTCTGACTCAATCAACTCATATGCTTTTTTAGAGAAATTGGCATCATGGTGGATCCGTAGAGTGATAAGGATGGTATATGACTAGAGTTTCTTTGATTGTGTGGACTCTAGAGTTTTAAATGTCAATAACATGTAAATTGTTAGTGTATGCATGCTACTTGCTTGACAAAATGCCTACAAGAGTAAATTTTTCCAACTTATGATCGAAGTGTGGGTTAATGTGAACTAAATGGGTTGAATCCATGGGTGGAAATAATGAAGAGCTTAAGGTGGTTGGTAAGGCTAAGGTTATGTGTAAATTACTTTCACGGTGGGTTAAATCAAAAGAAATAACAAAGATGGAGTGTAATGTTTAAAGACTAGTGTGAAGATTGCTTGTTTTTCAACCAAGAAAAGAGGGCCTATGTATTTTGAATATCCAGAAGTTTGTTTAATGAAATATGGTAAGGAAAACAAACCATTTTGAAACTAAAAGGTTAATATGATAGTTAATTTTGAGTTCACCTATTATCACCAAAGTAACTGTGACGCCCCTAAATTCGGGTCTCAAATACCCGGATCCGGTCATCACGATTCAATACAAACATCCACCTCTAAACAACATATAATAACTAAATGTGGAATAATAAACATATGTTGTTCATTCAAAAGGTGTTACTAGTCCCAAGATACGGTAACCTTACACAAAAGAACACAAATACCCTTAATAAAGTACTTAGGGTTTACATCACAAAATAAGTAGTTTTAGCTAGACGAATAAACTAAAGACTGTCTCTTGAAGTCTATCACTTCATTTTTTTCCTTACCCTTGTTCTTTCCAGAAGTCTTGGGTTTCACTGCAATAAGGTTCATGATATAGCAAGAGTGAGCAACTAGTTTGCTCAACAAGTTTAAATAACAATAAGAAACAGTATATATCATGAATGAAAGGAAATAGCTGAAACGATTCAACAATATTAATAACATAAGCAGAAATAATGATTTGCTTTCAGAATCAAGATAGTCAAGTAGACTATGAACTATAAACTTCCACTGGAGTCAATAGCTGGTTAACCCAATGGTTACTACCAGAAATATGTACTTGAGGGGATCAGTCTCTCGTACAATATGTGTATGCATAACATTTAATTTTCGTGTTTTGTACTTGATATTAGATACATGGTACTCCCCTATAATAGGGAGGTGTTCATAATAGTCCAAGAATCCGCATCTTCAATGATTTAGATAGTTTTTAAAATCTTTAATATAAATATATAGCCGAACAATGTCTTAAACCTACTTTGAACAGTTCTTTAAACAATAGAACGTTAAATAAGGTACAAGTCAAAGACCGTACAAGATCAAGTGCACCAAGTGCGAATAATAACAACATCGATGTGGAATAATTGTAAAGTAATTAAACCACTCAAAGCATACTTGGAATTATAGTTCAAGCTTAAATAAATAACTTGCTCAATGAAATGAGTTTAGAGATAAGGAACTTGCATGTCTGCTCAGCTACAATAAACTAGCTTTAATTAAATGGCTTTGAATGACCTAACATTAATCAAGTTGGTCTAACAATTAATACGGTGTATGCTGGCACGTTTGTACGCTTACTACGAACTTATCTAACAAATAAGTCTAACACATAATTCACATCATTTGACATGCTAACATTAACCCTATAGACGTGTAATCACACTTAGGTTAATGATTTAATAATATAGGAGTATTCATCCTAGGTATTAAACACTTAAGGAATCTTTAAACAATTTAATATAATTGTTTAATTGGTGAATATTAAATAATTTATATTTAATTAACTTTTTCTTTAATTAATTACTATTTTTATTAGTTAAATAGTAATTAATTAACTACCTTTAGTTATTATTTAATTTTAAATAATAACTAATTAATCTTACTTAATAATTAGTTTATTTATTTTTAATGTTTCTTAATTATTACATAAGATTAATTAGATAATAATTAATTATTTAACTTTATTATAATCTTATGTAATTATTATTTAATCTTAATTAAATAATAACAAGTAATTAATTAATTAACCTTACATTTCTTTAATTATTATTTAATAATAATTAATTACTTAATTATCCTTATTTATTATTTAATATAAATAATTAAACTATTAACTTTATTTATCTTTAATTATTATTTATTAATTAAATAATAATTAATGACTTCTAAAATCTTATTAGTTAATATAAATCAACTAACAATTAACTAAGTAATTATCCTCACTTATTATTTAATTTAAAGAAATTAAATAATAGTTTATTAATTTTAATTCTCTTTAATTATTATTTAATGTCAATTAAATTAATAATCAATTATTTATCTAATTTAATTATTATTTAATGTCAAATAATAATCAATTTATTTATCCTTATTTATTATTAAACTATGGATAACCCGTGCTTGAAGGCACGGTGTAATTAATATAATAGTTGAGTATTGTATCCAATATTTTTAAATTGAAAAATCTAAAACTGTTGTGAACACTTAGTTTCATAATAGAACTAAGAGTCCAACCATTAATACAAAAAGATTGATACTCAATCCAGTCATAGTTTATTTTTTACGCAAACATTAGTATGTTATTCATTCTCAACTTAAAATTAGTTCTTGGCAGGTTTGAGCAATTAATTGATTGACGATAGCGGGCTCAAATTTATATAATATAGTGTTTTCGAGTATCCCACACACATTTTTCTTATTGACAAAACGGAATGAGAAGTTTGGCAGTATTTATTTGCCTCCATTATCTCTAACCATCGATCAATATGATCCATGAACACTATTTTCTGTAAAAATAGTAGTACTGCAAGTCATTTGGTAGGATCCAATGAAAGAAAAAAAAAAGATGTAATAACACCAATTAAATCGCATCACCATAACATTTTTTTCTTTTATTATTTTTCTTGAAATTGGACAAAAGATTATCAGACCATGAGTCAAAGCCTACTACAATAGTTGCTCTCGATATAGCCCGCAAAAATACTAAAGAGATGACACGTAATTGCCTGTCCCTGAAGGCACGACGAAGATTAAAATTTCAAAAATACTATATTATCTAAAAACTCTTTACAACATAAAATAACTTACAAATCAATTAGAATGAATCTGAATCGTCCTTGTGATTTTCCACCTAAATTAATTTGCATGTGGAAACATAATAACCGTAATATCCGAAAAACAGGAAAATGACGTCAATGCTAAAAGGGTGATCCATGTTATTTACATGCATTATTGTAATGTAATAGTGAATTTGATTTGGGAGGGAAATGTGAGTGGATAGATTTTTAAAAAAAAAAAAGATATTGAATTTAGGGAGGAAATGAGTGATAGAGTAGTGACCGTTGGATGTTGAAGCCTTAAATGATATTAGACTGTTGGTTGTTGAAGCCTAAATTAATTCGAGGCCGTTGGATGTTAAAATCTTGGGATTTGAACCGCTCTGTTTTATTATATAGATTTTTAATTAAATAATAAATAATTAATGAAATTTGTATTTATATAACTTAACCATAAATTTTGTTATTCTAACCTTGTATATTGATGATATGTTGTTGATTGGAAATAACAGGAAAATAATCAAGTCTGTTAAAGGGTTGTTAGCACAACAGTTTGATATGAAGGATCTTGGGTCAGCAAATTTCATCTGGGTATGCATATACACAGGGATTGTATGAATAAAAAATTAGTTTTAGGGCAAAAGAAATACATTAAAGGGGTATTGAAGAAATTCAACATGATTGACTGTAAACCGGTTAAAACCCCTATGGCTACAGGAGTATCCTAAGACTAATGAGGAAAAAGAGGAGATGACTCACATTCCATATGTAAGCGTAGTTGGAAGTTTGATGTATGCAATGGTTTGTACGAGACCAGATATTGCTCAAGCAGTGGGAGTATTGAGAAGGTACATGTCTAATCCCAAGAAGAAGCATTGGACCGCCATCAAAAGAGTTTTCAGGTATCTTTGTGGTACTTATGATTTTACGTTGCATTTTGGGGGTAAGAGAGATGAGTGGAACTTTGAGGTGGTAGAATCGGTGGATGCAGATTGGGGTGGAGATGTTGATAGCAGAAAATCAACAAGTGGTTATATATTCAACTTGTTTGATGATCCTGTGAGTTGGATGAGCAAGAAACAGAGTGTTGTTGCTCCTTCGTCTACTGAAACTGAATACATGGCGCTTACTCATGCAGGTAAGGAAGCAATATAGATTCGTAGGTTGTGTGCTGAGCTTGGTTTAAAGCAGAAGACAGTGAATTTAAAGTGTAAGACCCCGAATTTTATGAAATATAAAATTTAATTTTTCTTCATATATATATATTTTTTGAAACAGTAAGTGGTTAAATCGATAAAGTTAAAAGTTAAGGATGTTATGTGCAAATTTTATTTTGTCGGACAATATTCGCTTTGTCGGGGAATATTCGTTTGGTCGGAGAATATTCGTGCCGTACGACGGCGCCGAAATAACAAATTATTGGTGGACCCCACAACGGAATATTTGTCGGATATAGAAAACGACAGAAATAACCTTTTTAAATAAAAATAGTCAACGGAACTGTTAAAATACCGGTGATAAAAGAATAGTAGCATACGGTAGTTTATGGTATTTTCTGTAGCACACGGTACTCTACGGTAACACACGGTATTGCATAGTGTCTCATATTATTGGTCTGATAATTAACACCGTAACTGTTACGCATCTTTTCATCGATAATTGTCACTGCTTAATATTTTATATTATCAATTCAATAATTGTTGTTACACAGTATTTTGCATTATTGATTTAATAATTGTCATTACACTGTATCTTATATCATTGAGTCAATAATTGTTGCTGCACTGTTTTTAAAATTATTGAACCTAATAATTGTCACAGTAACATATGCACAGTAATTCACATTATTGAATCAATAATTGTCATGACACGGTAACGTATTTTTCTTTTACATACTTTCTGCATTATTGTTATCTCTATTACGGTGTTATTTAAACAGTTGTATTTCATTAATTAATTGACTTGATATCTAACTCAGAGAGCTAACTATACTGTATTTATAACAATTAGTCATAATAATGAATAAGTGTGAATTATTATTGAATAATTGAATTGATAAAGTTATTTGTTTATAATATAAAGTTAGGTAATATGAAATGAATGGTGTAGATTAAAGTGTGAATTATTGTTAAATAATTGAATTGATTTGTTTATAATATAAAGTTAGGTGATATGAAATGAATGGTGTAGATTAAAGTGTGAATTATTGTTAAATAATTGAATTAATTTGTTTATAATATAAAGTTAGGTGATATGAAATGAATGGTGTAGATTAAAGATAATATAAAATTTGAAATGGATGGTGTAGATTAAAAGATGATTTTTTTAAATGAATGGTTTAGATTAAAGGAATGATAAGATTTTTGGCTATAAATAGAAGTCTTAACTTAAGGATTTTTCATAAACTTCCTTACTTGTTCTTTCTTTCTCTCTCTAAATACTTCTTGTGAAAGTTCTCTCTAAGTGTGCTTAAGTCGTCTTGAGTATTTGTGAAGATCTATAAGTATACGTGTACTGTTCAAGTTAATCAACCTCATTTAAATCAATATCCAGTCACGTGTTGAGGTAAGGGATGTCATTTTCTTTCATACTCTTAAATTTACTACTCGTAAGGGATACCATCTTTTTCATCTTCCATTATTCAAACTTACTATGGTAAGGGATTATCATTATTTGATTCTCGAAAATAATATTGTTTCTTTCTTACTCATAAGATGTGTCATTTATTTCCATGTATTAATTTGTGGGAATAACCTTACGGAGCGGATTGCCGCCTGTTGGTGAATAACCTTTCGTATTCAATCATTATTAATCTCTGAGAATAACCTTACGGCGCGGATGACCGCCTGTTTGGTGAATAACTCTTTGTACTCAAATTCTATTAAAGTGTGGGAATAACTTATGGCACGGATTACCGCCTGTTGGTGAATAACCCTTTGTATTAATTTCCTTCACCTTTTGTTAATCAAACCTGCTACGGTAAGGGTTATTATTTTCTTTCATACTCCTAAATCGAAATTTATTATGGAACTATTGCTTCTATAATTCCTGAAAATATTATATGTTCCATAATAGATGAACTTCATTATTTCAACTGAACCTTCCTATTTACGTGAACCTTTCTATTGAACTGCAACCGTTATTCTGAACTGTGGATCTTAAATATCATTCTTGAATTTTAGTCCACATCATGTTGACAATTTGGACATTATTTGAATCTGCACAAAGTAAACTTCTGATACTTATTGTTTATCCTGTTTCTTCTGTTCATCATTTGTATCACTGTTATTTGTACTAATCATCAAGAATCAAGCTGTTGTGAATATCTGTGGCAGGGGGCACAGATGTGATGTATTTGTTGAACAGATGATAGGTTAAAGGCGATATAATAGGTTAAAGGCGATACATCTGTTCGGTGTCTTTTATGGCACGTGGTGAATGTTCTCTTTGGTCCGTAGTGCAAAGATGGACTGTTGTTTGGTATGATTATGACCAAAGGCTGAATCTGGTATAATCATGACCGTTGGTGTTATATTGAATGTCTTTGCCCGTAGTGCAAAGATGAACTGTTGATCTGCATGATTATGATCAGGAACTGTGAAATTGTATTATCTTGACTAATGATATTTCAGATGATAAAAGTTGATGATGTTTTTCCTAAAAAGAGAACCGAGTGGACATTATAGTCTGCATTATTCTTCTAATAGATTGCTCATTCCGCTGCTATTATTGATCTGAACATTGTTTAAGAATTTAACTGCAGTTTTTGATATAAACCTTGTATTCTATTGTATTCTATCAAGAACTCAACTGTTGAAGGCTAATGATAATTTATTCGTCATTATCTTAATCATGATATTTCTTACTGGGCTATTTGAGCTCACCCTTTTGTTCCATTGTTTTTCAACAGGAGATGAGAATGTAGCTGGGTCTAGCCGGGGAATGGAGTGAGAGTCCGAGGGATAGTTATTACCGTCTTCACGTGTTGTAAAATAGTGTGGCAATAATAGTGAAGACTTAGTTGTGTATTATTATACACTGTATTGTTGTACGTTGTGCTTTGTTGTATTAATTTTGTTGTAATTTTTTGACGACTCAAGTTTGGGCTGTGTGGGCCCAGATTTGGGGGCGTCACATAAAGTATGATAGTCAGAGTGCTATTCACTTAGCGAATAATTCAGACTCCACTTTTTAATGATTTAGATGGAAGTTTGTGTCTCAAAGTTGTGTACTTGTACTTTATTCAAGCAAAAATGTGGTTCCTAGTATTTTGAGATTGTTGGTCACAATCTTGTTTTTTTGCTCAATTTAGTACATGCATAATTAAAAATAAAATAAGAAAATTGTGAATGTGTTGCCTCAAAATAAACATTAACGGAAGTTCTTAAATTGAAGAGTGGTGACTTTTTTGGCATGAGTTGCCATGGCCAGTACAAGAAGTTGATGGCATAAAAAATGTGGAAAATAAAAATAATTTCACCGGTGAAAGTATTGCCTTAATGGCATGACAAGAATACCAAATTTTTTCAATGAAAATGCTAACAATTGTGAAGAAGTTTGATGTGCACTGAGGGGATGAGACCAAAGGCTCAAATATCAAAATCACATATGAGGATATCCAACCTGAAGATCGGAGATCTCAAGAGTCAAGTTCAAAGGAATAACAAATCATAACAATTAGAGTTTTTTATTCAATTGTCCATCTCTATGTTGTAGTCCACATTCTTCTAATGATTAGAAGGTTGAGTTTATAAAACTTTTAATAAATCTGTAACTCTTTCAATCCACCTATATGGACGTGAGAGTGGGGCGTTCTTTAGGATAATTGTGCTTCTTCTCTTGATTCCTTCATAAAAAATTGGGGTAAAGCACAAAATTGAACCGATGTGTTGACTTGTTAAGAAACTCCATATTTTGTTATAATTTTTTATACTTTTCAAGCAGAAGTATGAACAAATCCTACACTTATATTTGTATTTGATATTTTATTAAAATAGAGTGGGGATTGTTAGAATTATTTTAATAAAATAAATTATTTTATTACTATATATTTAATTATTTGCATTAAGATTGTATTATTAGGATAATGAATAGTTGGACAGTTTCAAATTAGATTGTATTATTAGGATAATGAATTGGTGAACCTAAATAAATGTTGTTGTCGGCAGTCTATGTACGTACATCATGTGAAGTCAGGGTGTGAGCCTGTGCACTTTTACTTCTTATCAAGAAACAATGTAAACCGCTACAAGATATAGAAAATCCGGTTCTTAGCCAACTTTGCGTCTTAAACGGATGGATGAAATTGCATGTACTCCCTTTGTTTTATAAAAAATAATAATTTATTTTATTATTTCTTTAATTTCTTATTTTTTCATTGATGGTATAAAGTAATTTAATATCTTCATGTTTATCGTGTCATAATAAAAAATTATGCAATCGGTATATTAAGCTAAATTACAATTAGAAAATAAGAGTAAATGACACTTTGTATCCCTTTGTTTTGCTTTATTTAGCACTTTGCATTCCGAAGTTTGAAAATAGACACTTTGCATCCTGTACTTTGTGCATCTTGACAATTAGCATACTCCGAACAAGAAATTGTCAAATCAGTTAATTAACATTGTTACATATGTGCATCGAACATGCTATTTTTGTAATTATATTTTATTTTAAAATAAAAATATGCTAATAAAATAAAATTTTAACCATTTTTAATGGACTTAATTTACTAATTAAATACTTGATCAAAAAAACAATTTACTAATTAATTGCATTTTTATTTTAAAAAAATAAAATTACCGACTAAAAAAATCCTAACAAAGGGATTATGGCATGTGGTAATCTTTTTATCAATAAAAAAAATCCAGTAAAAAAACTAGAAGAAGGAAAGAAAAAAAAAACCAGCCAAGGCTCCTTTCTTTCAATTTGCGAAATTTAAGGCTTTAACACATCTCTGTTAGATTAATTTGTCTCTTGTTAAGTGGCAACTATATATATGGAGCACATATATAATTTGCAATATTGCACCAGTCCAACATATGAAATTGCCAATTCTTGGAAAATATCTACCAGATCAAACAAAATTAACCACACATTCCTGTACTATATCTATACTATAATAAGGAGAACAACCAAAAAAAAGTTGGTTGAGTTAACTGGATTTTCTTGGCTGGTCGGGAATTGACTCAGAAAATGAATATATTTTTTGGAGTTATTTATCAAAATAAATTCTAAGAATTTAATTTTATCCAGAAACTAAATCATACTTATCGTATTAAAAATTCATATTATCTCATCTAACAAGAGTTTCTCTAAATTGTTATGTTGTTTCCCTTTTTATTATCTATATATTTGCTTTCTAGTTAATTTGTTAGTATTATATATTTGTTGGATTCTTGTACATAAAAATTGCTTATAAATGCATTTGAAAGGTCTTAAATTAATCCTTTATACATATGCATGATCTATCTAATTGATTGTTTTAATTTTTGACCTTTTATTTGTTATATCTTCTCATATTTTGGCCTCAAGTCTTTTGAATAATCTTGTTAATGGAGAAGAGGAGGAAGTTTAATCTGTTTAATCCTCCCTCTTCAATTCCTGAGTTATATATGGTTCCATCTTATTTTCCTAAGTTCAAGTGCTTATTTGAAAATGTTAAATAATACACTGCCAAAACATGTAAATCCACCCGGAATTAACCCTCTTGTGATTCTGATTGTAGTGTTCTACCATAATAAGGGAAAGGATACGTGAACAAGTCTTGCCTAGTCCAAGGAATACCAGTGCACGATTCTGCTGAGGAGCATGTGTACCACCCGTGGGTTTAGTCGAATGCTATAAGAGGTTTATAGACGCTCACGATTGCCATAAAAAAAAAAGAGAGAGAGACCGGACCCTTCTTTGAAAGATGGTATTAAGAGAGCACAATTTTCAAACAAATATTTACTTGTTTAAATATATCCTTAACATTTATCGAAAATGTAAGTAACGGTGATATAATAATATTTAGTATATCTAGAATCAAGAATTATATATAATAAGGTATCAAGAGATCTTATCTAATAATTTTATAATTTTATCTAGTTATTTTGGTTGGTTATGAGTCAATATCATGTTAACACCGAGTCAATCATTCATGACTCTATTTTTTTTTATACAATTTTTTATACAATTAATATATAAATTTTTTATATACCATAAAATATATACTTGAATATATATATATATATATATATATATATATATATATATATATATATATATATATATATATTATCAAATATTTATAATAAAAAAAAGTCATATAAACTAGTCTATAGCTCAGACGGGCTATCAAATATGTATAAGTAATTATAGGATAGTAATCGAATCAATACTGACTATTCAAACTCAACTCGTTATAAAAGTTGTCGAGTTCGAGTAAGTATGTAACGCAACTCAACACTTATCGAGTCGAGTAGAATCAAACAGATTGCAAGTAATTCGAAACATTATCAAGTGAATTGCGTACCGAGTAATTATCGAGTTCTTTTATTAGATTTTAAAATATTTTATATATTTTTACTACATTAAATTATTTATATAAATAAAATAGATAAAAATAAATAAATAGAAGTATATATACAAGTAAAACGTAGGAGTATTAATTATACTGAGTATCAAGCCGATAAGTCAACGAGCAAAAGATTGCCAATATTTTCTAATGAAAAGTATAAACGCGCCTTTTAAATTAACAAGCTCACCAACCCTGTGCAAAATACGAGCAGTATAGATCATGGTTTATTATGATACATGAATAATAATTAATTAAATGTAGGAATAATATTTAATTAAATTTTGAGAAGATAATGGTAGTTATTAAATTATTAAATATTTATCTAATTAATAAATTGTTGAATTATATATTATAGGTTCTTTCGATCAACTATTAAGATAAACATTTTGAATAGAATGTAGATTTATTTATTTATAATTATGAGAAAATAATTACTTTAATTTTATTTAGATTGGATGAATTCGTCGAAATTCTAATAGAAATAGAATTATAAAACTTAAAATTTAATAAATTTAATTTAGTTATGAGAATTATTTAGTAATGAATTCGCTCTAACTTTTTAATTAATTTATAGTTATTACTAAAATTTAGAGTTATTATTACTATAATTAATCATGTGATATGATAAAATTTTAAATTTTAATAAATTTAATTTATTTAGAGTATTAATTTAATAATAAAATTCATGACTAATACTAATATAATCAAATCACGTGATTTATTAAGAGATTAATTTTTTGATATTTTAATAAAATTTTAATAACAAAATTATCTGGCATAAAATTTGTTAAGATATATTATCTTACAAAAATTGTGATAGAAAAAGTTTATATTAAAATTGGTAGATATAAAAAGAAAAATTCTTTTAAAAGATCTTTTTTCTTATTAGAGATAAAATAAATAAATAAATAAAAGACATTTTTTCGAATAGGTTAGGGTTTTTTTTTTTTTTTTTTTTTTTGAAATCTTTACAAATTTTAAAACTATTTAATTTTTTCAAATTTAGATGATACTTATATTAATTTGAATAAGAAAGACAAAGCTGAACCAAAAAATTGTGAAACCAATTAGTTTGTGCCTTTAATTATAGGAAATTGATATTTCCACAACATATTTTAATATTTTCACACGTAGAACTTACATATAGAGCATATAACGACGGTTTAACCATTATTATATATCTATAACAACATTTTTGTTGTGAAAAATCTGTTATGGATTTATCAGTTCCCTAATTATATACAAACTCAACAATCCCGTGGGCAGCATGGATAATGGTTTATTATGATAATAATATAGGATAAACATTTAGTTAAAACTTTGAGAAGATAATGGTAGCTATTAAATTATTAAATATTTATCTAATTAATAAATTATTGAATTATATATGATAGGTTCCTTCGATCAGTTATTAAGTTAATTTTTTTGAATAGAATATAAATTTATTTAGTTATATGATTAAGAGAAACTAATTACTTTAATTTTATTTAGATCGGATGAATTCGTCAAAATTTTAATCCAAATATAATTATGAAAATTAAGATTTAATAAATTTAATTTAGTTATGACAATTAGTTCATAACGAATTCACTATAATTTTTAATTAATTTATTGAGATTACTATAATTGAGATTTATTATTAATACAATTAATCATGTAATTTGATAAAATTTTAATTTATTTAGAATATTGATTTAATAATAACATTCATGACAATAACTAATGTAATCAAATCACATAATTTATCAAGAGATTTTTTTATATCTTAATAAAAGTATCCTACTTAAAATTTATTAAAATATATTTTCTTACATGAAATTGTGATAGAAAAAAATTTATAGTAAAATTGTTAGGTATAAAAATAAAAATTCTTTTAAAAGATCATATTTCTTATTAGAGATAAAAATAAAAATAAAAAACACTTTTCTTTTTCCTAATAGGTTAGTTTTTTTTTTTTTTTTGAATTCTTTACAAATTTGAAAAGTATTTAATTATTTCAAATTTAGATAGTACTTATACTAATTTGAATAATAAATAAAAAAATTGAATTTGTTTTTGTAAAATCAAGTTTGTGTTGTTAATTATACAAGCTCACCAATTCTGTGCAAAGCACGAGCAACGTGAATAATGATTTATTATAATATATTGATAATGGTTTATTATAATAATTAATTAAATGTAGGATAAATATTTAATTAATATTTTCAAAAGATAATGATAGTTGTTAAATTATTAAATATTTATCTAATTAATAAATTATTGAATTATATATTATAAGTTTTTTTGATAAGTTATTAAGGTAAACATTTTTAATAGAATATAGATTTATTTAGTTATGATTTTATAAAAAAAAGTAATTACTTTAATTTTATTTAGATGGAATGAATTCGTCGAAATTCTAATCCAAATAGAATTATGAAACTTAAGATTTAATAAATTAAATTTATTTATGCCAATTAATTAATAATAAAATCATTATAATTTTTAACAAATTTACAGCTATTAATAAAATTATCCTACATAAAATTGTGATAGAAAAATTTTGTAATAAAAATGGTAGATATAAAAATAAAAATTCTTGTAAAAGATCATTTTTCTTATTAGAGATAAAAAATAAAATAAAATAATAAACAAAATACATTTTCCTTTTTCCTAACAGGTAATTTTTTAATTTTTTTTTCCTTTTTGAATTCTTTTACAAATTTGAAAAGTATTTAATTGTTTCAAATTTAGATAGCAATTATACTAATTTTAAAAGAAAAAAAAAGTTTGAACCAAAAAATTGTGAAACCAAATTTACGCTTTTAATTATATTTTAGATTATAGATTGACACTTCTTCTGTCCCAAATTATAATGTCAATATTAACTTTTGAAAGTTAATTTAATACGTTTCAAAATCCAAATTGAGATGTAATACTTTAAATATTTTATAATATTTACACTGTATCGACTAAAAATAAAAGAACTTATATTAATTTTTGAGTTTAAAAATATCTTAAATTAAATATAAAAAATTAATAATAATCGTATATTAATATACGAATGGAATATGTTATTTACATTGAGATGTAATACTTTAAATATTTTATAATATTTACACTGTATTGACTAAAAATAAAAGAATCTATAGTAATTTTTGAGTTTAAAAATATTTTAAATTAAACATAATAAATTAAACATAATTGTATATTAAAATAAATTAAATATAAGAAATGAATAATAATCGTATACTAAGTCGAGCCGAGTATTTACCGAGTCTAAGTTCAAAATAAATTTCGTTAACAGCCTTAAGGAATGAATGGGTATTTCTGCTATATTCAAGTTAGAAAAATGCTCACTATTATCTGTTTGCATTTGATTCTTTCTACGTCTCATATACAGTACTCACCAATAGCTCATAAATTAGAGAGAGGATTGATTACCCGTATCAGCAATGAAAAATTCAGAAATATCGACAGCATCAGGAGCGAAATGAAATCCGAGAATAGCAAATTCTTCACAAGGCTTTCGCATTTCTCCCATCCTTTCTACTCACAGCCTCACACAGACGACACGGTAACGTATCAATGCTCGCTGCACGAGTCTTTCCATAGTTACCCAGAACGCCACACCTTCTCCATGCATGATATTCTGCATAGGCTACCGGATCATTAGCAAGAGCCTTCACATAAGAAGCCAGTTCCTCCATGGAGCCAAATTTAGTCCCATCTATGATCGAACGTGGAGGTACAAAATCCCAAACATTTGGAGCACCAAAATATATTGGAACTGCTCCAGAGTCCAACGCGTAAAACAACTTCTCCGTTACGTAACTCTCTGTCACGGTGTTTTCAATCGCAAGGACGAACTTGTAGTGAGACATAGAACAATGTAAATGGTCCCACCATTTAGGTGGTTCGTAGGGATCCTTCACACACTCGGGATAGAGAGAGAGTGCCATGTCTAGTCCCCCGACATTGTTCAAGCACTTGCCAAATGAGTGATGAGGCAGAAACCTGAGTAGACTTTTTGCAAGCTGGTTTCTTTTAGGAAGACAGCGCGATGAAGACCAATAAACAAGAGTATCCTGAAAATTTTTGAGATCTTAAAATGAATAATTTGACAACTCGTGTTATAGCTACATTTTGGTTTTTGCTATTTTCCAAAACTCGAGTCCTCTTTGAATAGTTCTTTTTTAACCATTCTTTCTGAATATTGTAAACTATACATAATAAACAAATTCACTTTGGAGGGCACTACGGAAAATTTAAACCATTCTATTCCATGTTAATGCATTAATTCCATCTTAGGAAGTCCGCAGTTTCTGAAAGAGATATAATGAGCCACATAAAAAGTGTAAACGAGAGAGAAATGTAGGGTGGTTAGGAATACATACATTGTTTTTGTAAGAAGACAAATGATAGTTTCGGTTGTTATGAAAAAGTCCGCCAGTATAAGTTGTCTGAACATCATCCTTGGCATGATAGCTGATGAAAATATCCTCTACACCTGACCGCTTTCTACCAGCTTCAAGGTCCATGTATACACGAAGTGGGTCTCCATTGCGTCGCTAACATACATGAAAGAGACCATATTATGAAATTGTACAGGAAAATAATATCAGAATAGGATACCCAGATGGATAAATCTAAAGTGACTCAGTTTTGCTGCAAACAAATTTAGATATCCTTCCAGAGGTATGTTGGTCCTGAACACTGTTGTAAAATTATAAAATTTGTGTATATTTTGACTTGACGTCACAAGAAAAACCACTGGAACAATTTAATTTTTTATGCAAGGGAGATGAAAACAACATAACAAGCTTAGAATAAAATAAATGCAATTGCATTTAACATTAGAGAAGGAAGACACTTTAACCAGTGTCGCACTGCATTCAGGAGTTTTGAGAGGAAAGGAAGGAAAAAGAAATGAACTGAAACAACAAAGTTAAAATTATGGCATCAGTGACAAGTTGAGAACAGGCAGTCCACAAAGGTAAATTTAATTAATGAGCATATATGCTTACACAGGCCTAATTTTATTTATATATATGAATAAACATTCTAGCATCAAAAACCTTGGTTCATACAAAATCAAAGTTTTGAAGAACTTGGGAAGTAATCTAATCTTATAGTTTAGCCCAAAAAAACAAAACTAAATGATACTCAGTTTTCTCTAATCCACAAGGAGCACTGATACTAACGTTTTAAATTAGAAATGATAGAGAAGTTGCAAAAATCTCCATAACTTTTGAGTGATTTTGCTAGTCAGGGAAGCATGAAAAATATAGTTGTCAGGGAGGCCAGCTCTTGTTAGGCCAAATTGGCAGCCAGCTGGAGGCCAAGAGGTTCTCAGCTCGACCAAGTATCACAACTCATAATAATCTCTTGGCGAGGTGGACATGATCTGAGAATTTGAATAACCCTGAATCAAACTTGTTAATTGATATCGAGAGATGCAGTGCTACATTTTCACATTGCACATACATGTATTTCATTTGTCAATTATTATGAACCATAGTTGTCACGTCCATTATAAGGCGTACACCATCAAAAGTGTCCACTCTAACTAGGGGTGTAAATGGATATAAACGAATCCGAATACAGTAATATCTGTATCCGTATCCGGAAAAAATCAATTCGCTATCCGTATTCGACAGATTTTAAGAATTCTATCCGTATCCGGTATTTGAAATAATATTTGAATACGGATAATATCCGTTTCCGTTTATTTTATTCGAATAAACAGATTATTCGAATATTTGGGTATCCGGATTCATTTATCAGCCACCTAATATAAAATTCATTTAAATTATTTACAAAAAATATATAAAAAAATGAATAATTACTCATAACCAATTACAATTTAAAGTTTAAACCATACATATTAATGAATGAATGTTAATTTATTTATTTTTAATAAATACAATAATCAATGCTCTAAATTACAATTCAAATAAGTTTTCATTATTTTTGAAATCCTAAATTCAAATGAATGCTCTACTTATTAATGTTTAGATGTCCATTTTGTGTTAATTTGGAGTAATACTATTGTGTGTATGAATATTTATAATTTATAATTATAGCATTTAAAAGATATTTATAACACTTGTTAAATAATACATTTTAGATATATTGTAACACTATATATAACTAGAATAAGGGAAAAAACTATTGAGTTTTAAAGTATAGTTCATTAATGAATGAATGTTAATTTATTTATTTTTAATAAATACAATAATCAATGCTCTAAATTACAATTCAAATAAGTTTTCATTATTTTTGAAATTCTAAATTCAAAATGAATGTTCTACTTATTAATGTTTAGATGTCCATTAATAAGTAGATGTCAATTTTATGTGTTAACTAGATACAACCCCACACTTTGCTGCGAGATTATTCATTTTGTTGAAAAAATATACATATAAGTAAAAATTGTTTTTTGTGTGATTTGGAATGAAAGAGTTGATCTTTATTTATAAGGTGAATAAAACACATGTTTAGATCTATCACCCTTCAATTTGGGATAATATTAAATTGGAATTATGGGATATAATATTAATTTGAAATTTATGCAATTTTGGGATATAATATCAGTTTGGATTTGTATTTATTGCATAGTGTTACATTTTTTTGTGTAATTGAGGAATTTTTCTTTAAAAAATAAAAAATTATGCATGAAAATTTTCTGTAAATAAAATTCAAAAGCCCAATTATAGGATAATATTACATAGTTTTTTGCCTGAGAATTATTTGTAAAAAAAATTCAAATTCAAATTATTGGATAATATTAGATATTTATGTGTCAGAGTTATCTGTTAAAATGGGATAATAAAATAATTCAAAAACCAAATTATTGGATAATATCAATTTGGAATTGCTTCAATTCTTTGATATAATATCAGTTTAGATTTGTATGCGTGACATATTTATGGGACAATGTTACATTTTTTTGTGAGTAAGGAAAAAAAAAAAAAAATTAATTTATGCTTGAAAATTATCTTTAAATAAAGTTCAAAAGCCCAATTATGTGATCATATTACATATTTTTGTGTTTGAAAATTATTTATATATAAAAAAAAATTCAAATTATTGGATAATATCATATATTTATGTGTCAGAGTTATCTACAACAATTGGATAATAAAACAATTCAAAGATCAAATTATTGGATAATATCAATTTTAAATTGCTACAATATTGGGATATTATCAAATGACACAAAATTGAAGTTAAATTTATGCTTGAGGCAAAGCAACTGAATGTATTAGCAATAGTAACAGAAGAATATAAAAAGAAAATTAGTCTTACTGTATAGCAGAAAATTATATGAATGAGAGAATTGTTTGTAAAAATTATATGAATGAGAGAATTGTTTGTGGTGTGATTTGAAATAGAAGTGTTATTCTATATTTATAGGGTTAATAAAAAACATGTTTACATCAATCACCCATAAACTTTGCATTTACAATTTTTTAATTATATACTCGCACAAAAAGTGAAAAAGAATTATATATATAAAAACCAGATTATATATATAAAAATCAGATTTATATTTGCGTTGAAATTATTGAATAATATTACTTTTTTTTGTGTGTGAGAATTAGCTATAAAAAACAAAAAAAAAAACAAATTATTGGATTATTACATATCTTTATTTGTGAGAGTTATATGCAAGTATGTGATAATATTAAAAAAAAATTAGCTTTCAAAAATTATTGTGCAAGAGTTATCTCCAATTATGAGACAATTTTACATTTAAATTTTTTAAATTTCATACTCACACAAAATGTGAAAAAAATACATATTTTTTTCCTGAGAATTATATATATATAAACCAGATTTATATTTGTGTTGAATTATGGGATAATATCGACGGGATAATATTACATAATTTTTTGTGTGAGAACTAGTTGTAAGAAAAAATTTTAAAATCAAATGATTGGATAATTACATATTTTTATGTGTGAGAGTTATATTCAATTATGGGATAATATTAAAAAAAAATAGCTTTAAAAAAATTCAAAAAATTATTGTGAGAGTTATATTTTTATGTGTGAGAGTTATATGCAATTATATAAAAAACAAATTTATATTTGTGAATAATTTCATATTTTTATGGGATAATATTCAAAAAACAGATTATTGGATAAATATAATAATAAATCAATTGTAATAAATGCAGTAAGGAAGTGGCGTGATGGACAGGTTGACATGTGTCATTACCTGGTATTAATGTACTGTGTTTTAGTATATATAATAGATTTGGAGTAATACTGTAGTGTGTGAATATTTATAATCTATAATTATAACATTTAATTGATATTTATAACACTTGTTAAATGATACATTTTAGATATATTGTAATACTATATATAACTAGAATAAGGGGGAAAAATAATGAGTTTTAAAGTATAGTTCATTAATATATGAATGTTAATTTATTTATTTTTAATAAATAAAATAATCAATGCACTAAATTACAATTCAAATAAGTTTTCATTATTTTTGAAATTCTAAATTTCAAAATGAATATTCTACTTATTAAAGTTTAGATATCCATTAATAAGTTGATGTGCATTTTATGTGTTTGGAGTAATACTGTAGTGTGTATGAATATTTATAATCTATAATTATAACATTTAAATGATATTTATAACATTTATAACACTCGTTAAATGATCCAAATGTTATATTGTAACACTTGTTAAATGATATTTATAACATTTGTAACACTTGTTAAATGATACATTTTAGATATTTTAACTTTATAATAGTAAAAATCCATTAACTATACTTAAATCAATTTATTTCAGTTTATTAATATTATAATAAAAGTGTTATTTCCTACTTTTTATAAGTGAAATGACATATTTTAAAAATAAATTTCGTATGATAGTGAAAACTAATTATTATATAAGGAAGGTCACTTAAAAAAAATATTTTCCTTATTATATATATATATATATATATATATATATATATATATATATATATATATAAAAGTTATTCGGATACAGATCCGAATATCGGATTCCGGATATCCGCCAGATATATTTACGGTCGGATGTTAAACGAATACGTCTATATCCGTATTCGTATCCGTTTATTTGCGGATACCTTTAAACCGAATACGGATATATCCGTTTTTTTCCAAATACGAATAATATCCGGTTTTTTTCGAATACGGATGCGGACAAATACGAATTTTTCGATTACCATTTACAACCCTAATTCTAACCATCATCGGCCAATATTAAAACATGAAATATGTCATCCGTTACTAATAGTAGCAAACATGGTTTAAAATTCACCAAAATCAAAAGTTAAAATTAGTAGCAGGAAGTCAAAATCCTAAACCTTACTACCCTAAACATTAAATCCCAAGTCCTAAATACTAAACCGTAAACAATAAACCCTAAACCCTAACTCAAGTGGAAGGGATAAAGGAGGCTAGGGCTGGGATTTGCCTCAATTGGTTTAGCAATGTGATTTTTATTCCTGGAGTATACTGATATTCGTTTGCAACTAATAGTAGCGGATATGCTTTATGCTTAGCAGTGTGAATTAACGATATTATAATAATGCTTGACCAGCTTTGACTTGAGGGGCAATTTTGTAATTGCGGCGTTCGCTACTATTAGTAGCTAATGTCGATTTTTCATCTCTAATCCTTGCCTACTATTAGTAGCTGATGTCGATTTTTCATCTCTAATCCTGGCCATTGGTTCCTGTATTGTACGATAATGATGGTGTTTGTCTATTTTTGGTCCATAACAAATACTTGTTATGGATCATTTCCCTATATATATATACATGTACATGTACATTTGACATTACTATTTCACAATATTCAACACTATCAAATATTATTAGAAACACAAAATACATTAATATTGCCACAACCAAAGTCATTTGATATTAAATGAAAAAAAGAAACTGCTAAAGCAAGTCATTGTTCATTACAATTCAAATAAGTAGCAAGCACATCATGACACATATATATCGATATTTTTTTTTGCCATCTTTATAAAACAAAGTTTCAATTAAACAGTTTATAAAAAGAGATTGTGCTCAGTAGAATAAATGTTGTATTTATACATGTGAGTGTTTCTAAATACACTGGTATTATTAATGAGAAAGTTCGATTAATAAAATAAAGTTACTCTTTAAAAACAATTGATAGCAGTAGGATCAGTGACCCAGACCCCAATGGTCCACTGACTACCCACTCCACTCAAAAGTAAAAACCCATCAAACATGTTCTTAGCGTAAAAATGAAACCCATCAAAAAAATGAGAAGAAGAATCGCAAAAGCAAAGAAGAACATGCGATGAGGAGAGCCAAAGAAAAGGTGAGAAGAAGAAGTCATTGAAGGACTCACAAAAGAAAAGAGAAGAAGTATGAGTTGCGTCCAATCGTGTCGCAGCAGGAGGGGAATCACGTCGCAGTAGGAGTTGCGAGTCATAGTGGATTTGCAGCAGGGAAGTCTTTCTTTCTAATTCGCATTGATTGCGATTGTTAGGGCTCGATTTTAGGGCTAATCTCTCTCCCTTTCTTTCTTTTAGTTCAATGGGTCGAACTCATGGCTGATTGGGCTTTTGGAAAAAAAATGGACCTACCAAGGCGACGCCTTGCTACCAAGTCACTTGACTTAGCAACACTCCCCAAGTCAACCCCCCGCCTTGTGATGCCAAGTACGCATGGACGACTAATCGGTGACTAGTCGACGACTTAACAACCATCTTATGAACTTCTACGACAGGAAAACGATGAGTAAAGAAAAAATGTAGATTAGCTTCTTCTAGTTACACTATTACGAGCTGAAGAAGATGAAAAAGAGAGACGTTAATTGGGGTCCATTGAGTAGCCGAAAATCTAGTTGTACATCAACATTTAACCAATTTAGAGCCACAACCCATAAAAGAACTAAAGAGAATGTAGCATTTAATATTTATACTTATAAGAAATTTACTTGAAATACATCATTTTATATCAAAGCAATATTATTACCAAGGAGAGTAAATCAGCACTTTTACTGGAGCTAACACATGGCTGAAAAGTTATTCGCCCTCTACGAAATCTGCTAAGTTTCTAAACCATAAAAATAAAATTAACAAATAAATAAATAATTCTTTTTCCTTTCTTGTTTTTCTTTGTTTCTATTTTCTGGTAAGTGAAATTTCATGAAGAGTACTAAGCTAAGAATAACAACCACTTCTAGAAAACCAATTTAGCGCAACCCTTGACACGATTCTTCAAGGAAATTTTCTTGCAAGTCCTCCTTCAATTTCTTGTTCGTATTCAATCTGCTAATGATTTTCCTCTAACTTCTTATATTTGGAAGGTTTTCCCTAGAAAATAAAGGTCTTTGCTTAGTTGGCAGTTCTCACTCTTCTATATACTAATGATTTTCTGCAAGGGGAAGGCCATACAAATGTTTCTACCCTGAGATGTGTGTCATGTCCAAGCAAATTTCCAAATCTCATGAGCATCTCCTTTTGGCAATATGTTTCAACACAAAGTTTATGGAATTTTCTTTTTTGGATTTTTGAGGTGGCTTGGGTGTCTCCTTACTCATTGCATACTTCAGGTAAGTTTTGGGGGTTTGAGGAGGCAAAGTGATTCGAAGATTCTATGGTGTTCCTTTTTTATTTTATAGGGTATATACATTAGAAAGAAAATCTGAAGTTTTTTATGATACCCATCTCTTTCTCTTCTTTGGGATAGGATATCATTTCTTCCATCACTCTGTGCTTCGGCTATTGGAGCTTTTAGTAGATGCTATTACAGATATTCATTAAGTTTGGCAGGCACTGCTTCATTTCTTCTTTTTTCTTTATTTTAGCACTTGTATTTCTCTGAAGAAGCCTTTCCTTTCATGCTCTCTTTTATCTAATAAAAATTTTTCTTTTATCTATTTCATAAATATATATTTATTTTAAGAAAAGGAGCCCTTGGCACTTTTTGATGTGTCCGATCTGAAAACTGTTAAATGTAAAGAAGAAGAAGAGGAAAAGAGAGTAAATGGTTGTATATTCACTTACATTAATGAATTTTATGTACATATATATAAAATACGGACGCCCCAGATTAAAAGGGATTAATAAGTATCCGCAACTCTTTCTTGTGGATACTAAGTAGTATTCATGACGATACTAATTAGTATCCACAACAAAGGCATGTGGATACTTATTAGTGTTGAAATTCCATCTTTGCCTTTCAAAATAAAAAAAACTATCCGCAACTCTTTCTTGTGGATAGTTAGCAGAAAATTTTAATATAATTATCCTTAGTTTTTATTAAAGTGGCAAGTTTTATGGGACGAATTGTGATTTCAAGGCATTAGAGAGATTGCAGAATGCATATAATAGTGCATTCAGCCACTTTAGTTGCCAATATGTTGTTGAGCCATAGATGCTTGCATGTGTTGTTTCTGTACAGCTTGTGCACTAATATACTCATATATTTTAAAATATACTAAGTATCATTGAAATGAAGTGAAATTAGATTAGTTTAACTGAACAGGAAATGAAACAAATGAGAAGGGCCACTTTAGAACAAATAAATCTCACTGAACTTTAGTAATGCTGACATGGTGGTGGAAAATAGATGAAAATTAAAAATAAATAAATATGAAATTGGCTGTTGAAAATAAACAGAGAGAATATAGAGAAAAATTGAAATAAATAAGAGTTCGGATATTTCCAATGAAAATGATCAAGACAAAATCCCTGTACAAAGTAGCAAACGAAAGATATCAGAACCTCAAGCAACCACCCAAAAAATCTATAGAATAAAGCTCGAGCAATTATTGGTTATTACGGGTAACAAAAAAATTAAAGAAAATAATATCCAAAAACATTCTGCCAACTATCTGTGGGAAAGAGTTGCGGATAGTAAAAAAAAAAATCCATTTTTTTAAATTTTGAGATGCAAAGATGGAATTTTTACTCCAATAAGTATCCGCAAGTCTTAAGAGTTGCGGATACTTATTAGTCCTTTTAATCTGGGGCGTCCATATTTGAAATTGACGGTGAGAAATAGCCAGCGGTAGCTGTGGATCAGCCCCATATATATATATATATATGTGCAAACCCTCAATCATAAGGAAATAGCAAAGACCGGCTAGCCAGAATACTAGGATTTACTAGTAAAGAGAGGTATAAAATAGTTCAAAACAACAAAAAAATTTGTTTTTATTATAATAAATGCAGGGCAAGGTAGTACTTATCCAAAAAAATACATATACATAAGAGAAAGTACACAAATATTATAACTATTTATTTTAATAAAAGTAATAACATACGAGCACATCTACAGGCACTGTACTCCTTGGTCCTTGCTATTTTTTTACAGAACAATTCAAACTATTAAATCCCTCCAGAAATCCACAAATTTATGTGTGAACCCTGAATAATCTGTGAACTGACGAAAACTAAGCAATTCCTTAATAAAATAGATGAGAGTATACAGTTTCTGTGGCTTTCTTAATCAATGACATGACCCTCAACACTTCTTTCTTTTCTCAATAGCAACAATTTAGAAGGGGGCGGGGGGGAATCAATTATATTCATTGTCCTTTAGTTTACTGCAATTGTTGGCTAAATGTCAGAACTGATGATGTAGGTACATGTTAAGCACTCCTTTTATTGTTGATAGGTAGGTACATGTGAAGAATTAGATTCATCTAAATACCTTTTCTGCATTCTCACTCATTTATTTTAGCAATTTGTTCATTGAAGACATTTAAATTGTTTAGTTCAAACATTGTTCCCTTTCGTTTAGACGACCTTTTCTTATGTGTGAAGCACTTAGATTTTTCTGAATACCTATTTTGCAATTACAATCTTATACAATAGCTATTTATTCATTGCAGACATGTAAGTTATTTAATTTATACACTGCCCCTATTTGTCTAAATGACCTTTTCTTATATCTATTCTTCAATGGTACCAGGTTCGGCGATTTCCTCACCCCTAGCAAGTTTGAGTGAAATGCATTCAACAATCTAATGAGCTACTTAGCTAAAAGAAAATCAGAGGATACGCAGGAATGACTAAAACAATTAAATTAATTCCCCCTTTACTTGGTCCCAACTCCATTCCAACCCAACCTGACTACAGATGACATGGAAGTGGGATCTCAAGATTTTGCATTGTTCAAAGCTGAGGTGACAACAGAATCCATGAGCAACATAGCTTAAGGCAATGAAAAGTTTCTGCATTTTTCTAGTGTGCATTGTCGATGCCAAACATGTGCAGAAACAAGACGACATGAAGTCAAGTAGACTCTTATAAGAACATAAATCAAAATTCAGCCCCAAAGGAATAATAATTTGATGGCCTGGAGTTTAATTGCTTCATCCGGAAAAAAAAAATGGTTAAACAAAGAATATCAAGAAGAGAAAGTTAAAGCTGATGGTAGCTTTGGGGAAATACAGCCCCGAGGACAACAAAACAATCATTTCAGAAAAATGTTGGAAGCTAGGGAGAGGAAATTCTAACAAAAGTGGCTGTTTTATGAAAGAATGCCATATTTGATAGTGTACCATTTTTTAAACAATTACGGTCTTTAAATGTTTAGATATGGTGCCAAATTTCAAACGAAGGTAAATGTTACTGGTTCTAAAGGGATTAAACTGACTAGATTAAAAAATATGATTAGTTTAGAATTTCTTCCTCTTTTAAGGTCAATCTCCTTCTCAACGTTGTCCAAGTGTTAGCACACCATCCTAATATTCGCAGGGTATAGCCAGAAAGAAAGTTTCGTATTAGATTAGAAAACTTTCATCATGAATTAGCCTTTTTGCAATCCATTTAACGTTGTCATAACCTGTGAGTACCATATTTTACAAGATATTCAAAACCTTATGAGAAAGTAGAGAGGATCATTTAAGCCTTGTATTTTCAGATTGGAAGTTAATTTGCTAAATGAGGTAGTTTTTTCATTCATTAAATCCCGAAAAATAAAGGCATTGCTAGGCAAATAGTGATCACTTTCAGGAAGAGGGGGGAGGGGGAAGAAAAAGAAACCCATGGAAGAATGTCCGGGAATGTACATTTTTTATGAGAAACAGAAATGTTTTTCAACTATAGGTAACATGCCTTCTCAACTTTCACATAGAAACTTCTGTATGGGCTAATCGCGTCTGTCAACACACTTTAATCCCATGCATAGTTCACATTACAATATCAATGACCATCTTGGGAAGCCAAACACTGACTTGATTGTAGTGTCAGGTATTGATATCAAGAAAAGCGCAACAATATGTTAGGTTAAGGTCCGAAAAATAAGTTCTCAATTAATTTTGAGAATTTAAAAGAAATAAGAACAAAAGTATCTGTTGAAAGAAACATAAACATTCTGCCATTCAGAAAAACATCTAATTGACTTATATACGCCAGTAGACTTTCCTGATATAAAATACAAAGGGGGTTATAAGGATCGAGCTTTCTGTTGAGAGGGTGGAAATTAGAATCACAAAGAAGAACAAGACTTCGCCAGGGAACAAATAAGGGATGCCAAAAGGATCAAAAAGTTCTGAGTCTGACCCATGAGTCAAAGTCCTACGGTGTTGGAAGAATAAAGGGTAAGCATCCTATAGGAGGACAAAAGCCAAAATGCATCAAGATTTGCATAGCCATTAGCCATATACTGTGAAAGTTTTTTTCTTCTTTAGTCTGATATACTGCTAGAGTTGGAACACAGAGAATTTTTACAAGTTAATGAAGCAAACTGAGATGGTAAAATAAACGAGTCAGGGTTCTACAACATAAAAGCAGAGGAAGAGTATCTACCAGAACAGATCAGTTCAAAATGGGATCCTATATAAGTTATCCATATCAAATCTTGCAATAAAGATATGTGATTAATTCCAAAGATGTTGTGTTGAATCTAGTTTTATGTTAGTTCCATTTATTTAATTCAGGCCAATGGATATTAAGCAAAAAAAATTCCTTTTTCTAGATTAAATAGGCTCTTCAGCAAAATCCAAGCACCTGGCTAAAAGAACATGAAATCAAGGTACTAGAATCCTAAGGCACTAAATAGTCCATCTTTCCATCACCTAAACCTTAAAGATATCATTATCGGTTTGTATTGGCTCAGCCACTTCAGCAACCATTTCACAGGTACGATGATGATGTATTGGGAGCTTAGCTAGCTACCATAGGTAACTCTACCCCTAAAAAATGTTGATTTTCTTCTAAAAGGTCCCCTAATTACCCTAAGAAGACGAGGATAACTTGAAAGCCAACCAAACAATCCAAGATCCTAACTAAGGGAGTGTTTGTTTAAAACTGAATGAAATAGTTCTGAATGCTTAAGGAAGCTTAATGAAGCATAATTTTAAATACTGAATGAAAAAAATTGTTTGATAATTAACATGCCTAAAATATCTTAATAACAGATTTTTACTATTTTAACCCTCTGAAAAAATTCGAAGTTGTTGTAAATTTATTTAATATTACTTAATATAATAGTTAATATTTTTTTTTACTTCATTCAGCTAGGACTTATTTAGTCAGCCAAAAAAATTAGACTTAATCATTCAGCCCAAAGTATTGACCGATTCAGCCATTCAGATCATTTTTATTCAAAACAAACGCACTTAATAACTGACCGATTCAGCCATTCAACTCCATTCAATCCCAAACAAACACAACCTAAGAGGTTACAAAACTCAGCAGCAGTGCACAACTGCTGATATAGTAATCCTGCTTCAGGAAACCTCAAAGTCCAGTTCTCGATTTGTGTGTCATCCTTGCACAATGGCCTTGCTTATCTTCTCGTATCATTCCAGTTTTATTGGATATCCCCAAAGGGACTCCAATGCCCATCAAGAGTAAGAAGACTATACCTTACGTTGCCTAGGAATTTATTTTAACGTTGCAAAAAAGACGTACATCTGACAAACACGAGACACAAGTCTGAACTCCATTACATTCTACCCAAAATTGCCTTTTGAAAACCATTTTTGTTTTTCTGCAAGTAATTTGTTAAAAGAAGCTGCCAAAGGGTCAGGAACCTGTGACGAAACACCAGGAGTCGGAACAACTCCATGACCCCAAGCGTTCAAAAACCTTCCTACTTGGAACATGCCCAGTACAAAAGAAGCTGGTACAAGTAAAATTTTCAACCCTTTCAAAGTTCCTCTTGTCATGCAACAAGGGGCCAATACACATTTCTTCAGCTTTCCTCACTCTAACCCTTTCCCAAAACGCAATTAAATCTTTAGTAGGACTGGGCATAACCCAATCCATCCTCAAAGAGACAAGAAGTGTACTCCACAAGTCCTTGGCAGCATCTGCATTTATGTCTTGGAACATTCTAGCATACTTAAATCCACTAACACCATTAATTCTTAATAGAAAATATGCATACATGAATAGAAACAGTATTTGCACACCCCCAGGCGCGCACACACACATAATTAGATACTTTCCAATTGACATATATACAACATTAAGAAAATTCCAATAATTTCAGAACATTCTATGTAAAGGGGCTAACAAAACAACTTGAAATGAAAAGGACTAAACTGGTGGCAGAAGTACCTGAAGTGGAGGTGTTGTGGTTTCGAACAACAAGGCATCAGGCTTATCAACAAGAACAGAAGACTTTGTCCATAAACAGCTCAACCCACACCGACAAGGATACAAATTATCCAAATTATCAGGAATCCAAGTCCACCCTTTAATCAAAACACCCACATGATTCATCTTTAATTCACTACACTCCAATTCACCATCAACATCTTGCAAAGAAGATAAAATTGACCCATTTTTCATCAACGCTTGATGCTTTTGCCTGAACTGAGAACAACCCACTTGAGAATCCCATTTTTTGTAGGCACCAAACAAGTCCTTAAATGGGTCTGCACCAGATTTGGAATTCAATACTAAGTTATGTTCAGCAGACGGGATTGAAGGAGAGGCAGTTGGGAAATCAAGGAAGCCAGAGAAGAAGAGGATCAAAAAGGCAAAACCCAACATTATTGTGATTGCAATGGAATTGATGGATTTGAGTTTTAATAGCATTGTGAGACGAATATCAGAATTGGGTGTCCCCTCTCTCTTAGGAAGAGAGGGAAGAGCAATTAAGGTTGGTCAGATAGGATAGGTGTGGGGATCATTGGGGTTGCCAGCAGGTGAAAAATTGCAATTTGAAAGGGAGTCGAGCATAGTATTTGGCCGGCTTTCGTTTTAGTTGACTTCACTTGCTTATAGAAGTTGGAACCTTGAAAATATTTATGAATATAATCAACATTTTGTTTTTTTGTTTTGCAAATTTGTATGCGAGTTTGAAGGGGTAATTTAGTGTCTCAATCCTTTTTCCACAAATGTATTTTAAATGATGTAATATTTAATAAGATAAAATATATTTTATAATATAATTAATTAGAAAAATATATTTAACCTGTGTAGGGTGTTTGGCATCTACTGATAAGTTGGTCAACTCAATTTTTTTCGGTTGCGTATTATTTTTAGACTTATAAGTCAAAAAAAAGAAGTAACAATTTGTGGCTTAAAAAAATGACTTATAAGTTATTTTTTTTAAGTTTGTCAACCATTACGAAATGACAAAAATGCCCTATTTTATTTTTTTAATGTTCTTCTTATTAAAGGACTTTTTAGTAATCTTTATATTTTATTTTAACTTATAAGTCCTTATTTGTCGAACGCATCCACAACTCTTACTTATAATTCCTGACTTATAAGTAAAAGTGATGCCGAACACTTTTACTTATAAATCTACAAAAATTTTAACATATAAATCTACTAAAATTTTAACTTATAAATCTACTAAAAATTTAACTTTAAGTTAAAAAAAAAAAGTCATTCTCTAACAGGCCCGTAATACGGCATGAGATTCTCTATAACTAAAATTTTCTGCTTCTTTGTATCGAGGCCTATGACGACGATTTTTAAGATCTATGATGACGATTTTTAGGATATATGACAACGGTATGTCCCGTCACCATAACCCTAAAAAAATAAAGTTATGGCTACGACAGTACACACTGTCGCCATACCCCCTAAAAAGCGTTCCCATAGGTCTCGACACAAAGAAATAAAGAATTTAGTTACAAATGATCTCACCCCGTGTAATACTTGTACATCATTTTAGAAGATAAAAAATTTGAAAAACAATACCCGAGCTTAAAATAGAGGAGAAAAAAAAGAAAAAAAATATTTTGTTTCAAATTTACTTTTACGTGTTTTTACCTTAATATGTGTCTTTAAATTATTATTTTTGTATTTTTTATTTATGAGTTTTAAAATGGACAAGAAAGAAGGGGGAAAAAGATTAAATATTTATGTTTTTTGTTTAATTATTTTTTTGAAGAGTTTTTTTGATAAACATTAAAAAAAAATAGACTACAAATTGACCAGTGTCTTACCAACAAAATTTATCCTAAAAATGACGGATTTAGCTAGAAAACTAAATAACATAGATAAATCATCTATAATTTTTATTATACTCTCTACATAACAAACACAATAAAATTAATATAAAGGTAAAACTCAAATTTTATATTTAAATTAAATTTAAACCTTAAATACAAAGGTAAAACTTAAATAATATAAAGATAAAACTTAAGTTTTACCTTTAATTTTAAATTTAAAACTTAAGTTTTCCTTATTTTTTTTTCATCTATAAATGTCGCAGCAACATGAAAAAGATAAAAATGGTAAGCATTTTACTTTTTTTTCAATCTTATAGAAATTTAAAACTCACTCAGAGACACTATTAGTCGTAGGATGTTGAGCGACTTTTATTTGCGTTATACTTCAACAGCTAAAATCTCATCTACTTATAAAGAACTCATAATTATGTTGTTCCTATTCAAAATAAAACTCTAATTTAATTTTACTTTTTTACCGTAATTTAATTTATTTTTTTCAACCAAAACTCAAAAACATAGTGCTAGGAAATCGAGAGAGAAATATCCCATCTTCTTACAAATGAAAATGAGTTACATAGAAAATGAGTTGTCTAAAATCTCTCACTCTTGCACAATTTTAAAACTCACTCACAGATTCTCAATTATTATACTTCAACAACTAAATATCACCTATTTATAGGGAACTCATAATTCAAAATATAACTATAAGATATAATAAAAATAATTATCCTATCTAAAATAGGACTCATTCTAAAATAACACTTATATTAAAAGTAAAATTCATTTTTTTAAATAAAATTCAACAACTTGCTTAACACGTTTCTCAACAAAAATACATACCCCACCACCATAATATAAATCAAAGAAAAAAAAAGAGAAAAAAAATGAGATGGGGGAGAAGAGAAAGGAAAGTGAGAGAAAAGGGATATGAAAATATTTTTTTATTTGTAAATATATATGTTATTAGGTCCATAAGGTATAAATAGATCTAGAAGGGGGTTTGTTTACACCCAAATTCTATAATCTAGATTAACTAATTTTGACAAAGTGCTAGCATCAGTTAGCTTGTTTTGACTAAGGGATTTCAGTTAACTAATGGCGTTCAGACAAAAGAATTCAGCTGGGCTGAAAATCAAGGAGACAATTGAACGTGTTTGAAGCAGTCAAGCATATAGGGGATCAATTGGACATCCACGCTCCTTTAAATCAATAACATAGAAGGCCACAATCAGTTAACCGACACACTGACAGAGTTGACTGAAATTCAAGGGATGTGATAGTTAAGTCAAATATTCGGAGCAAGCAAGTAAAAACCAATGTTCCTTTAATTCAACAGAGTGGGCGGATCCATGTTCAGGAAGCTCAAGCTTTAGCAAAGAGTGGAGTAGTGGTCCTAGTTTTAAGGAAATCGTGGCTAAGTGGTCAACTAAGTTGGTGTAAAGAGCTTCAATGCAACTCTATAATATAGCAGAAGATTATTTTGCACACAGAAATACACAATCCAGTCTAGAACTCCAATTTTTCCAGTTTTTCAATAGCTCTTAGCTTAGTTTTACAAAAATTAGCTTGTTATGTCAACACTTGACATATTTAATTATTGTAATAGATAATTTTATTGGATTTACAACTTGTTACATCCACTTGAATTATATATGTAATCCCAGTTATTTGCTTACATCTAGACCTTCATATGATATTATTGAATTGCTCTACACTTGGGCAACAATGTATTAATTCGGGTTGTAAAGTTTACAATATATCTCATTAATTATATTGAAGTTTTTAATTAACTATTTGGCATTAGTAGTAATATTTTACATATTCTGTTAACCGTAACGTGTAATCAACAAATAGGCTACTTTAAGTCTATTTTGTAATTGTTATAATATGTATATAGTCAATTATCTGGCGTTGCTTGGTTATCTCACTTTAATTGCAAGCTCAATTGAATATAATCATTTAATCAACAAATAAGTATTATAGTTAATTAATTAGACTATACGATGTTAATTCCCAGAGGCGCAAATGATCTAGGGGTGAATAGAACTCTTTGAAAACTTTGTATTTTAATATAATTTCCTAGATAAAAGATTAAGCAGATTTTTCTTTAAGCATAACGGAATATTTGTTTTTGAGAAAAACCACTTCACAAATTTAGAAAAAATTTCAGTTATGAGTTTAGTTGTTATAACATAAGCCAATCACACGCAGTTAATAAATGTTGCAAAAATGTAAGAACTAAAAGTAAATGGACACAAAAAAAATTAAATGGTTCGGAGCACAAAAATCTCCTAGTCCACTCTTCTGCACTATTGACAGAAAATCCATTAAGGATATAGGTCACTAAGACCAAGGTCACTAAGACCTGCTACAATAATGAATCACTAAGATTTCTTCAAGTCACTCAGACTTGGCAGCTCTAGGGTCACTAAGACCATATCACTAAGATCTCTTCAAGTCACGTAGACTCGATAGCTCTAAAGTCACTAAGACCTATAATCTCTAGTGGTGAAATGATTTGAGAGGTGTTGCTAAGTTGGGGTTTAAGTTCTCCTTTTCTAATAGAACTTAACAGTTGAACGAGTAGTTCTTGACCGTAGAGTAAAGCTTTTAAAACTTGAACAATAATTCGGCTTGTAATCTTTTTCTCATTATATTGAATTGAATCTTGATGTCCTTTTATAGAAGATCTTGAGATTTTTCAGTTGATAAGTAGTCATTGTTCATTTAATGCTCTTATTCTTGAGGTTCTTTGATTCTGATGGTAGGGGATTGTGTCAACTTATTTTCGGCGCTGCCATCACATTAGTTTACTAAAAATGGTAATTTCGTGTCTGGTGCTTCTTGAGTAAATAGACGTAAGACACATCATTTTTTGACTTTAATTTAAACTTGCTCTGACCAGCAAACTTCTTGAAGCACTTGCCCTTCAGATTTTCCTAATGTTAGTTTGATGTCAGAATTGTTATACTTTACGATTTTGTTAATCATAAGGTTCCTTAGATCCTTCAACTCTACGAAGTTTATTTGTCATTGCTTGCTATACGATCAACTTTATGCTTGAGCTTAGAGTTACCTTTACGATTATTACTTTTCTCTACGAACTTAGAGTTAGCTTTACGATCTTCATTTACCTTACGATTTTAGAGTACACTCTACGATCTTGCTTCTTGACCAATTAAACTCAGCGACAGATGTCAAGCTTTACGATGCCAGAGTAGATTCTGCGAGGTTCTTCTGTCTTTACGATTGTTAATCTTAACATCTATACATACTTTGAATTTTATAAGATCAACCTAACAAATTTGATATTTCTATTCTAAGTCCTTGTACGTCAATTTCATCATTAAGGACTGCACAAAAGCTATTGGTTACAAATATATATTACCAGTTAATTCAAACCATCATCAAATCATTCAACTATGCATTTGCACTAATAATCTCCCCCTATTTGATGATGACAAAACCAATAGTTTCAAGCATTCATCAATTCTAAGATGCATAAGACTTCAAATTTAAACATAACTTAGATACAAAGAACAAATGTATCTCTAAAGAAAAAGCATGAATTTATTGATTAATCATATCAGCTTACAAGAAATATTTTTTACAAATGTACCTCTAAGTTGACCTTATTTCACTTTCTATCTCCTTGACCTTTTGCTTCTCGAATGATCTCTTCTTTCAACTTCTCTTCTTCTTTCATAATTCTCTCTTGCTTCATTATCTCTTCTTTGAACCACTTCAGCAAACGGTCTTGGACCAAGATTTAGCTGATAAATTTCTTCTTCTTCTCCTTAAACATGGACCCCTTGAGATAATCTAGTTAGGAACATCGGGTCATTTAGTGGTTATATGCTTGAGAGTGATACTCCACTCGACGATTCAACTTTTGTTTGTATTGGTCTTAGGTGTATGGCTTGAATAGGTGGAGGGGACTAAATTGATGATAGCTGGACTCTCTGTGATGCTCATTTCCTCCTTTTATCTCTTGTACTCGTTGTATTCTCCCCCTTTTTGTCATCAACTAGAGAATCAAGTCATTTATTGATATTATCCATGCCAGTAATAAGTTCCTGCATTTGACTACTTGAGGATGCTATACCATCAGTGTGATCTTTCAAGAGTTTTTCAACATCAACATCATTTTGATGTACAAGAGCCATAGCGACATCTATTTTCTACAAGGACTCATCAGTTTGTGCCATTTGTTTGGGAACGTTTAATATCTTTTTTATCTTTAATCTTTTAGAAGAAGACCTCATCCCTTTTATGGATACTTTCAGCAATGGTGTGAAACATCTCTTTCATTATTAAGCCAAATTCTTTACCCATTGCTGATTAGACTTTTGATGCAGCATCAACTATCTTGTTTAATTTCTGATGAAGCTCAAGAGAGCTTTGTTCAAAGTCTTGATTAATGTCTACAGTGACTAGTGTTAGGGGTGTTCAAAAGATCGGTTTAACCGATTTTTTGTGAATATCGAACCGGACGGTTTGGTACAAATAGTGATCGGCTCGGTATACTGGTACAATCGGTTTGGAGCTTTGATGGTCCGGTATATCCCAAACTGTACCGGTTATCCTATTCTTTTTTGTAAAAAATCGATACCGAACCGGTAAATCGGTTCTATCGGTATCAGTATCGAGTTTTGAATAAATTCAATACCGGTTCGGTCCAGTCCAGTCCCGTTTTAACTAAATGAACACCCCGACTAGTGCCATTAGGTCAACTACTTGATTCTTTGACGGAATCACATATACTCACTCAAGAATTTGCTTTAGTAGTACTTCTAAATCAACCATATTGCTTTGAGAAACGTTTGAGATAGCAAAAGTGAGGTTAAAATACTCATTGTTCAAAAAGGAGGGTATGTTTGCTTGTGAGAGTGGAGTGGGAGTTATGTCTGGTTGTATATTTTGAGATTCAATCGTAGGATGAGGGGACTCTACTATTTGAGGAATGTTGAGAGATGGTGAATCTCGTGGAGAGGATACACTCTATGGAGAAGATGAATTAGGAATAATTATTAAAGAGCTAGTATTATGTACATTAATCGAAGGGTTTTAGGACTCTTCGATTGGAGAGTTTTAAACTTGCATGACATCAATAGAGTTTTAAGACTCTACGATCAGAGACTCATCTGATGAGGATGAGGATTGCTCAACATTTTTACCATAATATGAAAAGAATGGGAAAGGAGGATTAGTATCAAATAATGAATAAGGCACAGTGGTTACCTTATTATATTAGTATCTTGAGAAGAAGGGTTCATTGCAGATGATGGTCTTGGTGGGAAACTTCAGAACTCTTGGAAAATTTTGAGCAATTAATTTCAAGTTCGAAAATTTAAAAAAGTTCCACCGTATGAAGATTTGATATCTAATAGACATTACTTTCACCAAAGGCATAAGAGGTAGGAAGTAGAGTAATTGGTTACTATCAGCATCAACGATAGTTGTTGTTTTATCCATCTCAACATTATGGAAACAGTTGAAGAGTTCATTTGCAATCACAGAAACTAATCTCATTCGACCAACCCCAGTCCCTATAAATGTGTCAGGATAGCTTGTATTTTGATCTTCTTCATCTTGAAGCACAATACACGATCTGATCAGTCAAGATGATGGTCCAGAGAGGGGTACTTGTGTTATCTCCTTGCTCCTCCTCCTCAGAATCTAGATCTTCTGGTTTGACAATCGCAAGATTAAACTCTTGATTAATATCTTGAACGACAGATTTTATTTGAGTTAGCATAAGTGAATCTTCAGATGAACTGGGCTGCTTTTCTTCCATCTCTTTATTAATTTGATCACCTCTTAAACATATAGCTTCTTGCTCCCCCTATGAAATAGCTTTAGTTTCATCTGGAACTTTTTTTCTTCTTATTCTTCTTTTTGGTTGTCTTCTTCTCCACCATTTTTAACAATTTTCTCTGCATTTTCTTTGGCTCGGGATTTGGATCCTTCACAGTCGTCTGTTCTTCATTTGCTATTGGCTATAGTTCTTCTATCGTCACAACCGTTTCTTCAATAATTTACAAAGCTCTGGCTTAAAAGCCTTCCCAGCATGCTGTTCTATGATTATTGGCTTAGGTTCAGGAACCTTCTCAGCCAGTTCTTCAATGTTTATTGAAACGTCTTTGTTTTTCTTCATTTTTGCATATTTGACCTTTTTGATTTTATTTCCTTTCTTCTTTTGTCTTTTGGTCAGTTCTTTAAGAGTTGGATTTTCTGTTACTATAGTTTATTCATCTCCTAGCACAGTAGCTTCATAATTTTATGTATCTTTTTCTATGGAAGTTGTGATAGGGGCTTCAATTAAGGTCCACCTTGACCTTTTTCCTTTCCATCCTATCTTCTGTACAGATTGTGGTAAGGATTCTGCTTCGTCCTTTTTGTAAGAGAATATGACTCATCTTGCTGATCCTTTGGGATTTCTTTTTTAACTTTCTTCTTCTTTAATTTCTTTTGAATTGGCTTCTCAACAGTTGAAGCCAATACTTCTTCCACAGTTGAAGCAACTAACCCTTGGGATGTTACTTCATCAATTTCTACCATTTTCCTCTTCAGTTTTGTAGGAGCAGGCTTTTGAATTTCACTGATTGTTCTTTCACTTCCCTCTAGCTGCTTTGATCTAAGATTTTCTACTGGGTTTCTCTTCCAATTATCAAATAACTTTGGAGTGATTTTCTTGTTGACATTAAGAGCTTCTCCCTCTTGATCTCCAATAAGCTTTTTCAACCTTTTCTTTAGAATGATACTTATAAATCGACCGTAGAACATCTTAGTTTCTTACTTACCTTTCTTTTTCTTAGCATCTCTTATCCATTTGGATATCTAGTTTAACAGTATTGCTCCAAAAATGATCTTATTTTTCAACACTATTGTTGTAATATCCCAGATATTTAATAGAACTTTTAAATGAGATATTAGATGATGAAATAAAGGTTAAAATTTAAAACCTAGATTTTGAGAAGTAAAAGGTGTAGAAAATGAGTAAATATTTTACCCTAATATTTGTGTTAGGATTTAAATATGAGTAAATGTAGGTTTCTAAATTTTAAAATCTAGAATTTTATTATTATGTATATTTTGAGGTATATTAATAATAAGGTAATTTAATATCTATAAGGTTCGATAAATTTATTTGACTAAAAGAGATTATGTAAGAAATTTTTAATATGAGGTATGTGAAAAAATTATTAAGAAAATAAATTTAAATTGGAGAGATATTTTTAAGTTAATGTGAAGGTGTATATGTATAGATACGTATATACTTAGAGGTGTACTAATTATATTTTAATTGAAAATGATAAATGATTAACTGAATTAATCATCAAGAACACTGTAAGCTTAATCTATTAATTAACCAAGCTTATGAAAGTTAAACTTTGAATGGTAAATTAAGATAGCCCATATTAGTAAATTGGGAAGGGATAAACTAGGTATTGTGGTGGCAATTAAATGTAAACCGAACCTAGTAGCCAACTGTTAGAAATTAAATAATAGTCCAAAATGGATTAATATTATGACGAGTCAAATTAATATATATGACAAGTCATATGAATATAGTGAACAAGCCTAAACATTTAATAATTGTAAGACTTGTATTTATGACCAAGTTATTAATGTGGTAGTCTAAAATTAAGAATGAACCATGTGTGGTTGAGATTATGTGGAATAGCGGTGTGAAGAGAATGAGGTAATATATACCTGATAACACGAGTATGACTAAAGAAAAGAAAAGGAAGTCAAGAAAACTCAATTTGGAGTTCGGAAGAGAATTTAGAGATGCAGATTGCACTGTTGAGTTCAGAACATCGAATTTAATAAAGAGAGATAGTAAACATAATTTGGTATCGGGGTTAACTTTTGGTCAAAGTCAACCGTTTGACTTGTAAAGGTGAAAAGTTAAAATTTGAGTTTAAATTTTGACAAACGGACTTCACCGTTGCAACGGGAACACTGAATTTAGTAAGTATGGATTGTAAATACGATAGGTGTTCGGGTTAACTTTTGGTCAAAGTTGACAGTTTGACTTTTTGTGAAAAAGTTCAAACTTGAAGTTTGGAAGTGAATTTGAAAAAAAGGATGTTGCCACGACAATGGAAACGTCGAAATTAATAGAAAATGACTGTAATATTGAAAATTTAATTTTCGGGTCAAAAAGTCAAATAGCAAGTCAAATAATTAGAAGTGAGACCTAAAAAAGAAATTATCTCTACAGATTTAAAGTTGGGCTAGCTGAATTCTCAGCATTTTTGGAAGAGAGGTGTGGGAATTAATTAATTAGGAAAAGGGAGACCACCCATCTCTTATCATATGTAATCATTTTTTCAACCACATATCTCTTATCTTATCTCTTATCTTGGATATTTAATTTTTGACCTACCCCACTTTATGAGAGCAAAAGAATTCAGCAATTTGAGAAGGGAAAGAGAGGCTCACGGGTGAGTGAAGAAAAAGAGAGGAAGAGGGGAATTTTTTTGCTATCAAGCTATTTTATCTTCCTTCGCTTTATAATTTCAAGTAACCAAAAAGCAAGTAAGCTGGCTACTACACGCACACACCCGTGACTGGAAAGGAGAGGGAATGGAAGGATATGGGGCTGCCACGAAAGCTCAAGAAGAGAATGAAGAAGAAAACGGAAGCCATGAAGGTAATTTCTAATCATTTGTATAATCTTTGATTTTCTTGAGTAGATGTTAGGTTTTATAGAAATTTATGGTGGTAAATCATGATTAAGCTTGTATGTAATGGTTTAACCATGAATTGACATGAATCAAATAAATGATTAAAGAAATGAAGTAAAATAAAGAAAAAGTTGAAGAACAAAATTCGCAGAAAAATGGAGTTATGTTATTGTTATTGTGAATATCATATAAAATCGAGTTTTTGGAGTTAGAAAATGGTCTATACATCAAATTAAATGTATGGAAGTAAGCTAAACACATAAATTAAAATCACCTAAAAATTCCTTATGGTTTGTTCGGGGTGAACGAATGAAGCAGGCTGGGTTGGACAGAAAACAGTCTACCCAGAAAACCAAAAAACTGTAGCGATTTCTGACTTTGTAAAAATTATATACAATCATATGTTTAAAATTTAATGTTAGTGTAAACTATAAAGTTGTAGCTATGGAAGTTTTCTAGAAGTAATAAATCGAACTTAGAAAGAATTTAAAGACTAGTAAAATAAACTAGTGAGAAGTCATAGTGGAAAAATAATTTAAAAGAAATAATGTAACGTGTCATGTTGATAACTAATGTGTATACCGACATTATTAAAAATGTATGTCGTGCAAGAAATGCAAGGCGTTAGCATAAGCAGGATAAGCAAGTCAGGCAAGTCTTTCAGAACTTGCACCTATGTGTGATATGCTTTTATGTGTAAACATGAGTTAATGTGCCTTTGTGAAATAATGTGTGATAAATGGTTGATGTGCAATTAATGCTAATAGATGCATGTTCTATATTGAACTATATGATATGATAAATGATGTGCATGAAAAATATGAAGTATAGATTTAAATGCAAAACAGGATACGCATAAGATATGTATAAATTGCAAAGCATAAGATGCATGAAGCATGATGAAATCTTATTATGTGTTATGTGATATTTGTTGAACTTGCTGAGCCGTCGTGCTCACATTTGTATAAAACTAATATTTTCAGCAAAATACGGGAAGGCCGGATGTTTTCGATGAAGCTAAAGAGTAAGGATGAGTTATTGCTTAGATGCGAATGAAGAATAATTCGTTGTTATACCAAATTGAGCAATATGACAAATATGTAAGATTAATGTAAGCCTGATAAGGTATAGAATTGTTCAGCACTTATGTTATTGGTATTAAACTCTGTAGTCAGAAATGTCAAATATATTGTTGCAAACCTATTGAGGTAGTCATATTGCTTGTAATAGTAAAAATTAAAAAGCTTGTAATAGTTCGTATAACTTTTGATTAAGTTAGACGAGCGTTGTTAATAACGAACTTGAAGGACAAGAGAAGATTTTGTATAACAAATAGACTAAAGTCAATTGACGAGATATTAGTTACTCACAACTTTGTAATTTGACAAATCATAATATATATGATTTTGTTAGTTAAGAAAAGATGCAAAGATTGCGATTCTGAAACGAATTGATGTTGTCCCTTAGATGTAATCTTTTTGGGATACTTATATTGTTATAATATTCTTAGTTAGAGACCATGTTATTGTAATAAAAGACGAACATACGTTAGACGAGTGTTAATATTATTGGACTCGTTCAGATAAAAAAAGTCAATGTATAATTATAATAACTTATTGTTGGAGTGTGAGTTTTCTTGTACTCATAATTATTGTAAAAAAAATTAGATCATGATATGTATGATCTTGAGATCAAAAAAGTTGATATAAAGATTACGATTCAGGGAATAAAGAATGTTATAAAAAGTTTAAAATTTATTGAGTTTTAGCAGCATTTAATTATTCAATGTTGTGAATATTAATGAAAAGGTGGTACAGAACGCACGGGGTCGCCTGTAGCAAGTACGGGGATTCTCGAGGCATTACAGTTGATATCAGAGCTGATAGATTATAGTTCTTAGGTAGCAGTACTTTAGACTATAATCGTGGAAATATATTAAAGGCAGTGAAAGGATAAACTCAAATGGAGTTTAAGCAATAAGAGCTTAATATATAAAATTTATAAAGAATAAAATAAACGTATATATGAGGAGATTCAAAAAAGGATCTGCAGGGAATATAATCAAAATGAATGGAAAAGAATCAGGGAACACTTGATTCAAGAATTTAAAAATAAGGATCGTAAAGTAAAATGAACAAAGATGAGTGAGAAGATCGTAGAATTAAACGATCCTAGAATAAACAAAAAATCATAAAGTGAAATTAATTGTAAAATAAGATCACATAGTGATCAAAATAAAATCATGAAATGACAGATGATCTGTTAAATAATTAAGAGTATGTATAGATAGCATGATGCTATAAGAAGGAAGATACTATGAAATAGTAAGAAGTGAACTCGTAAAGCGTTATATATGATAAGATATGAGTTGAGAAAATTCATATCAAGTTAAGAAAAGTTATAGGTTTGTGGGTTTTTAATTAAGAACTCATGTTAGTGGTTGAGCTATACGATTTCTTGTATGGGCGGGAAATTTGTGCTTGATTTTAGAAACCACTTAGCTTCCTATATTAATATAGTGGTTGGGTTGAACAGTTCTTTGTATGGACAGTGGATTTGTTCTTGATTTAACAACCGCTTAACTTCCTATTGATTAGTGGCCGAGTGGCCGAGTTGACCAATTTCTTATATGGGCAGGAGATTGTGTTTGGTTTGACAAACCCTTAGCTTCCTATAGTGATAATCGATTGAAACCTGGTGTCACACTATTCGTTATATGTATGTTGAGAAGGTGATTCTTTTCTCATGTGTATAACGGATAGGTAGAGGATGTTAAGGTAGGTGTGTGTTCTTAAAACTCACATTTAAGGTGAGTTCGTGACTCACAATCGTATGATACGTTTTTTAACCGCTCAGCGTATAAAAAGTCATTGATTCGTTCTCTGACTATGTATTACTAAGACAAGCACCAAAACTCATATTATTGTGGCAAGTTCTTGAACTCATAATGTGTGGTAAGTTTGATGAACAATGAGTATGAGTAGAGTTGAGTAGAAAGATTAGAGATATACTAGATATAGTTATTAAGCTGGGAAAAAAAAAAGATGAGGAGTAAAATTGGTAATTATTTGAGATTTAAATATTCTGAATCTTCTTGCTATGCTAGATCTCAAAATTTTGGAAAATGTACCAAATTTGCACTTATGTGCTTTTTAAAAAAAATGAATGATGATTTTCAGTTGTTTTTGAAATGCTTAAATGAGGGTCTATGCTATTTGTTTCGACTAGACCAAAATGATTTGAAAATATCAAAATGTATTTCTAAAACGTCAACACACCATATGGTGTGGATATGATAATGACGGAATCCTCAACGTACTGTCAAGACTATGCAGTATCATGAAGTCATAAAGTAATAACGGAATCCTTAATGCACTGTCAAGATGATACACTATCATGAAGTCATAAAATAATTTTTACTTATTTAACTATATAGAAAAGTATGTGTCAATGTCATTTGTATCGGCTAAACATTGTTAATTTTCACCTGAAGTGATAAGCTTCAGAAATTTTATTGCACGTATGTGCTCTTGAAAAGTTTTAAAGTTCCAATTGATATCCGAACTATTATCGTAAGTCTATGCCAATTATTTGGGCTAGACGTTTGCATGTTAAACATTTAAAAACTATTTAAACTTGTTGTTGATACGGATTATTGGACTGAGAAGAACAACTCATAATGGGGAAAAAACATAAGTATCGAATAAATGATACAGAGAAAAACCTAAGAGGCTGATCCCCTCAAGTACATTTCTAAACATGTAACCTAGGAGGGTCAATCAAGAGACTGATTCTTCCGTAGACGTTCAAGGTCTATTTGACCACTCAGTATTTAAATAATCAACTGCCACTTATTAAATTATGCAATGACTATATCGAACTCATATTATTGAATCATTTTGTAACCTAAAAGGGTTAGTCAAATAATTGATTACTTGGTATTTGTTCATGGTCTTTATGACTCGTCAGTCAGATATGAAGTTATTTTAAAGGAATTCTTTTTACTTCTTAGTTATTCAAGCTCCTTCACAATTATTGAACAATTACTGAAGACTCATAGGAAATATCCCAATATTCTGAAAATTGAATGGGTAGAGATGTAAATTTTAGAGGAGATTGGTCATAGAATTTAATGATCTATAAAGAATCATTTGAGAAGAAATGGATAGAATGAGCATAAATAAGTATGCTGTAATTTTGAGGATGCAATTCTTATAAAAGGGGAGAATGTAATATCCCGGATATTTGACAAGACTTTTAAATAAGATCTTAGATGATGAAATAAATGTTAAAGTTTAAAACTTAAATTTGGAGAAGTAAAAAAAATAGAAAATGAGTTAATATTTTGTCCTAATCTTTATGTTAGGATTTAAATGTGAGTAAATGTAAGTTTTTAAATTTTAAAACCTAGAAATTTATTATTATGTATACTTGAAGGTATATTAATAATAAGGTAATTTAATATCTTTAAGATTCGATAAATTTATTTGACTAAAAGAGATTATGTAAGAAATTTTTAATATGAGGTATGTGAAAATTTTATTAAGAAAACAAATTTCAATTGAAGAGATATTTTTAAGTTAACGTGAAGGTGTATATATATAAATACGTATATACTTGGAGGTGTGCTAATAATATTTTAGCCGAAAATGATTTATGATTAACTGAATTAATTATCATGAACACTATAAGCTTAATCTATTAATTAACCAAGCTTATGAAAGTTAAACCTTGAATGGTAAATTAAGATAACACAAATTAGTAAATTGGGAAGAGATAAGTTAGGTAATGTGGTGACAATTAAACTTAAACCCAACTTAGTAGTCAAGTGTTAGAAATTAAATAATAGTTCAAAATAGATTAAGATTATGGCAAGTCAAATTAATATATATGACGAGCCATATAAATATAGTGAATAAGTCTAAACATTTAATAATTATAAGACTTGTGTGTATGGCCAAGTTATTAATATGGTAGTCTAAAATTAAGAATGAACCTTGTGTAGTTGTAATTACGTGGAATAGCGGTGTGAAAAGAATGAAGTAATGTATACCTGATAACACGAGTATACTTACTTGGGTGAAGGTAAGTTAACAAATCAAAATGTCAAGAAATGGCTCAAAATTGTTAAATAGTCAAAGTATGACTAAAGGAAAGAAGAAAAAGTCAATGAAACTCAATTTGGAGTTCAGAAGAGAATTTGGAGATGCATACTACACTGTTGAGTTCAGAACGTCGAATTTAACAAAGAGAGATAGTAAACACAATTTGGTATCAGGGTTGACTTTTGGTCAAAGTCAACCATTTGACTTGTAAAGGTGAAAAGTTAAAGTTTGAGTTTAAAGAAGAATTTTGAGAAACGGACTCCACCGTTGCAACGGGAACGTCGAATTTAGTAAGTATGGACTGTAAATACGATAGGTGTTTCGGTTAGCTTTTTGGTCAAAGTTGATCGTTTGACTTTTTGTGAAAAAATGTCAAACTTGAAGTTTAGAATCTTGCACTAAAGTTCACTTATTGGGTCATGAGCAGAGTCCTTACATAAGATGCATTTTCTAACTATGTCAACAAGGAACTCGTACTCCTAAGGGAACTTTTTCTTCTTCATCCCCTTTAGTTATGGGTTCTTTTTGTAACCCATTTGCTCCAGGCCAGACTACATATCAATTTCTTCAAAAGTTATGATGCCTTCATTTGTGAATCCTAACTGATGATTCAATTATGAACCCTAACTGATGATTTAATTGTACTGCATTGACTTGAAGCTTAGTTTTTTTGACTTTGGTAGTAAGGGTGTCCTCAACGTAGACAACATTCAGGTAAAACTCTTATACTAATTTGGTGTAGACTCTTGTGTTCGCATCCATAATTTCCAGAAAGTTAACATTTTGTATCAAAAGTGAGAACATCTCTGAATTTCTTCTTAGTGTCTCTGAATTTGTTGAAGCACAATTGATTGCTGGAAATTAGTTGGTAGGTTGCCATTTTTGTTATGAATTTTGGCTTAAAAGGTGTGGAGGATGTCTAAATATGCAAGATTTTGAAAATTAGGGCTCTAAAGTTTGAGAGCTTGGATTTCAAATGGTAAAGAGAATAGTAAAGTTTAGAAGAAATTTTTGAAGCATTTTTATGTTGCCTCCCTCTAATTTGTCTGAGCGGGCACATGTTGATTTAAGATTGGTTGCACGTCTTATCATGTATGCTATTTACAGTTGTAGTGCAGTAACTTCTTGCTTCTCACTCGTTTGATTATCATTTGTTTTGCACGCGTTGTAACTCCTTGACTTCTTATTCGACAATTTTATGAGCATCATACAGTAAACTTTTCTAAGCGTTTTACTTTACGATTTTTTGTACTCTACGAATTTAGTTGTACTCTATGATTTTTCCTGCAAAGTTAGTACTTTTCAGAGCATAATATTAAGAATGTAAATTCAACATTCCTTATTCACTAATAAGCTTATTAAAATTGGACTCATTTAAAGGTTTAGTGAGCACATCAGCTAGTTAATTTTCAGTTAAAATAAAATACAATGATGTATTTCTATTTTTGCACATGATCTCTGATAAAATAATATTTGATACCTATATGTTTAGGTCTAGAATGCATGACAGGATTATGAGATATTGATATAGCACTGGTATTGTTACAAAATATAGAATATATTTGAATTTAAATCCATAGTCATCAAGTTGATTTTTTATCCATAAAATCTAAGCACAGCAGCTTCTAGTAGCAATATAATCAGCCTCTGCAGTTGATGTTGACACTGAGTGCTGCTTTTTGCTGAACCATGAAACAAGTCTATTTCCCAACATCTGACATGTACCATTTATGCTTTTCCTGTCTAATTTATATCCTGTAAAAATCAGCATTTGAATATCCTATTAGTTCAAAGGAAGACTCATTGGAATAGCATAGTCTCAAATGTAGAGTGCCCTTGATATATCTAAAAATCCTTTTTATAGCTAATAGATGTGATTCCTTAGGATTAACTTGAAACTTAGCACAAATACAAGTAGCAAACTTAATAACTGGTCTACTAGCAGTTAAGTACAAGAGAGATCATACATCTATATTGAGTTATATCAATACTTTTACCTTTCTCATCCATGTCAAGTCTAGTTGCAGAAGCTATTAGAGTTTTCATGGGAGAAGCTAATTCCATGCCATATTTATTTAGTAAGTCATTAATGTACTTAGCTTGGTTTATAATGATTTTTTCATCAATTTGTTTCACTTGAAGCCCAAGAAAGAAATTCAGTTCACACATCATGCTAATTTTAAACTTACTCTGCATTAGCTTAAAAATGTCTCTCATAATTTTATGTTAATAGATTCAAATATAATATCATCTACATAAATTTGTACTAACAATGTCTATTCTTTATGTTTCCTAAGGAATAATGTGGTGTTTACTCTACCTCTAGTGAATCATTTTTTAATAAGAAAATCAGTAAGTGTTTCATACTATGCTCTAGGAGCTTGTTTTAATCCATATAAAGTTTTATCTAATTTATACACATGATCAAGGAGAGTTGGATTGACAAAACCTGGAGGTTGTTCAACATACACCTCTTCATGAAGTTCTCCATTGAGAAATGCACTCTTAACATCCATTTGAAATACTTTGAAACCCATGTAGGCAGCATATGCAAGAAATATTCTTATAGTTTTCAATTTGGCTACAGGAGTAAACGTTTCATCATAGTCGATTTCTTCCTCCTGAGAATATCCTTTGGCTACCAGTCTTGCTTTGTTTCTTATGATCACCCCATCTTTATCTATCTTGTTTCTGAATACCCATTTTATGCCGATAACTGAATGATCTTTAGGTCTTGGAACCAATCTCCAAACTTTGTTTCTTTTAAACTGATTCAGTTCTTCTTGCATAGCTAGCTTCAATCCAACTTGAATCTTTTAAAGCTTCTTTAGTTTTCTTGGGTTCCATTTGAGAAAGAAAGCTTAGATACAAGTACTCTTTCTGTGTTGCAGACCTTGTCCTAATCCTCGCATTTAGATCTCCAATGATCAGGTCTTAGGTGTGATCTTTTGTCCATCTGCTACCAGTAGGAACATCAGTCCTTATGCCTTCTTGTATGAGTTCTTCAAGTTTTAGATCATGTTGAGTGGTTTCTTCATTTTGTTGAGTGTCCTCCTCTGGAACAATAAGTTCTACGATCTCTTGTTCTAAAATTACGATCATTGGATCTAGTTCTATAACATTGGATTTTATGATCGTAGGATTCGTCACTATGACCGGTGTGTCCAGATCTTCGAACTTATTAAATGATGCGGCCTTCTTTGGTTCTTTGGAGTCACTTTCATCAAAGTTAATATGGATTAAAACTTCAACACTTAATGTGTTCTTGTTGAACACTCTATAGGCTTCGTTTTCCATAAAGTTCGAAGAAATATTCCTTCATCGGACTTTAGCTGGAACTTCGTTAGATACTTTTTACCATTGTTGAGAATGTAGCATGCATAACCAAATACATGAAAATAATCAATGTTTGACTTTCTTCCTTTCCATAACTCATAGGGCATCCTTTTTAGAGTATAGTGTATTAAGGATCTGTTCTAAGTATAACAAACTATGTTGACTGCCTGAGCCAAAAAATATTCTGGAAGATGAGCTACTGCTAGTAGAGTTCTTCCAGCTTCTATTAGTTTTTTGTTCTTTTTTTAGCTACCATTTTGTTGTGGAGTTCTTGGAGCTAAAAAATTATGTTGAATACCAGTATCTTTGCAGAACTGATCTACCTCAAATGCATCGAACTCTTTTCCATGATCACTCCTTATTGCTTTGATTTTTTTGCCCTTCTCATTTTCAGCCAGCTTGAAGAATTTTATTAATTGAGAACTGGTTTCATCCTTAGAGCTTAAGAAGAATACTCGTGTGAATCTGGAATAGTCATTTACTATCACCAGTGAGTATTTTTTTCCTCAAAGACTGACAGTTGAGATATGCCTAAAGAGATCCAAATGTAGCAGCTGCAAGGGATTATCATTAGAGTTAACTGCCTTACATTTAAATGAGCTTTTAGTTTATTTTCCATGCTGACAGGTTTTGCATGGTTTTTCTTTAACAAAACTTAGCTTTGGCAAGCCTAAAACTAAGTCTTTAGAGCAAGCTTTGACATGCTTTTGAAGTTCAGATGGGATAATCTCCTATGCCACAACCAGCTTATGTCTTCTGAAGCTTTGACAATGAAGCAAGTTATTTTTTATGAACTAAGTTCTTCAAGATTAACCACATACATATTGTCTTCTCTAGTTCCAGTCAGCTTCAATAAGTTAGTTTCCAGATCTTTGACTTGGCATTGATTGTTAAGGAAGATCAATTGATGTCCTTTATCACATAGTTGGTTGTTGCTAAGTAAATTGTGCTTCAATCCCTTAACATATGCAACTATACTTAATGTTGCTATACCATTTCCAATTAATCCATAGCCTCAAGTTTTTCTAGGGTTGTTATCTCCAAAGACAACTGCAAGACCATCTTTTTCTTTGAAATTTGATAGTAAAACTTTATTTCCAGTCATGTGCATTAAGAATCTAATATCGAAAAACCAGATAAAATGAGTGGAGCACTTTTCCTGTAATAAAAATCATACTTTATATTGGTACCCAAATATGCTTGGGTCCTGACTTCTTAGTATCTTTAGGAACCCATAGTTGCCTTGTTTTGGGTTTATAATGTGCTAAATGATAATTATAATAATATATTGTAGCTACATGACCATAATTATGACAGTTATAACATTGTATGTTTGTGTGTGTGTGTGTGTGGGTCCTTGATAAGAAGACCCACACGCATACACACACCAACAAACAATGTTATAACTATATAATCTCTGCAGATGAAGTTCTTGTCTGAACTTCTCTCTGCTTTTCATACTGCTTTACATGTTTTTGGCTTCGTAGAGTGGAAGTTAACTCTACGTTTTAGGCCAAGTTGATTCATAGAGTTACATTCACCTAACTTTACGATTCTTCGAGGCATAATCGTAGACTTTGGCCTACTCTGTGAATTTTTAAAACCTAAACCAGTATATGACCTATTGTCCATAGGAACAATAACTTCATCTGCAGAGATTACACAGTTGGGAATAATAGTCTCAGTAATCTCTTTGGATTTTACAAACACTATATTCCTAGAAGCATCATTAAAGTTAATCTCCAATGATTTTTCCATATTTGGAACTGAAGATGAATTTTCAAATCCCAATCCTGGCCTATCAGTAGTTAATCTCTGACTTACTATCAGTGAGTCCATAGTTGTAGAAGAACGATACCACATTGAAATTATCTTTTCCAACTCCTTTGTTTTAGATATTAGAATTGACTCTCTCTCTCTCTCTCTCTCTCTTTGTGCTTTACATTTAGTTATATATCTCATTCTTTCAGTCTCAGTCTCAAGATTAGAGAGAGAGATATAGTGCTTCATAGAGCTATTTTTAGCTCGACTTGGACTTTCTTTTTCTCCTCTTGAAGAAAAGAATGATCCTTTGATAGAACCCTGAACCATTTCATGTATTGATGCAGATCTGATGTAATATCATGCAAAACAGTTTTTAAATCATTGATATCAATATTAAGAGAGTTAAAATCGAATACCGCATTAATGTCAACTTCTCTACGATCAGTAGTGTTACTGGTTTCCGCTTCAATGGTCATTAAGCACAGATTTTCCACTTGAGGTCCTTCATCTTCACTAGATTCAGAGTCTGAATCATTTTCTAAATCACTCCATGACTGTGACACCCCCAAATCTGTGCCCACACAGCCCAAACTTGAGTTGTCAAAAGACTACAACAAAATTATTACAAAGTAGTACAACATTAAACAATACAGTGTATAATAATACACAACTAAGTCTTCACTATTATTGTCACACTATTTTACAACACGTGAAGATTATAATAGCTATCCCTCGGACTCTCACTCCATTCCCCGGCTAGACCCATCAACGTTCTCATCTCCTGTTGAAAAACAATGGAACAAAAGAAAGGGTGAGCTCAAATAGCCCAGTAAGAAATATCATGACTAAGATAATGACGAATAAATTATCATTAGCCTTCAACAGTTGAGTTCTTGATAGAATACAATAGACTACAAGGTTTATATCAAAAACTGCAGTTAAATTCTTGAACAATGTTCAGATCAGTAATAGCAGCGGAATGAGCAATCTATTAGAATAATAATGCAGACTATAATGTCCACTCGCTTATCTTTTTAGTAAAAACATCATCAACTTTTATCATCTGAAATACCATTAGTCATGATAATATAAATTCACAGTTCCTGGTCATAATCATGCAAATCAACAGTTCATCTTTGCACTACGGGCCAAAGATATTCAATATAGCACCAGCGGTCATGATTATACCAGATTCAGCCTTTGGTCATAATCATACCAAACAACAGTTCATCTATGCACTACGGGCCAAATAGAACTTTCAATATAATACCAACGGTCATGATTATACCACATTCAGCCTTTGGTCAAAATCATACCAAACAACAGTTCATTTATGCACCACGGGCCAAAGAGAACTTTCACCACGTGCCATAAAAGACACCGAACAGATGTATCGCCTTTAACCTATTATATCGCCTTTAACCTAACATTTGTTCAACAATTATATCGCATCTGTGCCCCCGGCCACAGATATTCACAACAACTTGATTCTTGAAGATTAATACAAATAACAGTGATACGAATGATGAACAGAAGAAACAGGATAAACAATAAGTATCGGAAGTTTACTTTGTGCAGATTCAAATAATGTCCAAATTGTCAACATGATGTGGAGTGAAATTTAAAAATGATATTCAAGATCCACAGTTCAGAATAACGGTTACAGTTCAATAGAAAGGTTCAGAAAATAGGAAAGTTCAGTTGAAATAATGAAGTTCAACTATTATGGAACATATAATATTTTCAGGAATTATAGAAGCAATAGTTCCATAATAAGTTTCGATTTAGGAGTATGAAAGAAAATAATATCACTTACCGTAGCAGGTTTGATTAACAAAAGGTGAAGGAAATTAATATCCCTTACCATAGTAAGTTTGAATAATGGAAGATGAAAAAGATGGTATCCTTTATGAGTATAAAGGAAAATAATAACATTTACGAATATGAAAGAAAATGATATTACAAATGAATATGGAATAAAAGTGCCATGTGATAATTCGTGTAGACAAATTATTTCCATACGAGACAAATAAAAAAGGTTATTCACCAACATGCGGTAGTCCACGCAGTAAGGTTATTCCCACAATTTAATAAAATTTGAATACGAAGAGTTATTCACCAAACAGGCGGTAATCCGCGCCGTAAGGTTATTCTCAGAGATTAATAAGGAATGAATACGATAGGTTATTCACCAACAGGCGGTAATCCGCGCCGTAAAGTTATTCCCACAATTTAATACATGGAAATAAATGACACAAGAAAGAAAACGATATTATTTCCGAGAATCAAAGAATGATAATCCTTTACAGTAAGAAAGAAAATAATATCCATTTATGATGATGAAAAGAATAATACCCCTTACCGTAGTAAGTTTGAATAATAGAATATGAAAGAAGATGATATTCCTTACAGTAAAAAAAAAATGACATTCCTTACCTTAACACGTGACTGGATATTGATTTAAATGAGGTTGATCAACCTATATATTTATAATAAAATTAGTAATTACCACATATAAATTTCAAAGTGTATGATAACTCGTATAATATGAACTATCAAAATTATATATATTTAACATAATTTTTGTAGTATAATATAACTACTTTAAAATAGTTTTTAAAATGATATTCCAAAATAAATCTTCTCAAAGAAGAGTCTTCTAAAGGAAGATTTGTGAATACCGTGAAAAATAGGAATTTATGAAATTACTACACTTTAATAAAAGACTTACTTGAAAAATTCATGCACTCCTTTTGGTTTTCCAATACTCAAAATAGCCTTACTATTCTCAGAGAAAACTCATAAAATTCTTATAGAAAAATTTTATGTTTTAGGTGTGATTTTTCTATTCAGCTGAGCAAGCTATTTATAGGAGAAAAGAGGGCACTATGCGTGGTAGGTGGCAACAGGCGTGATGCACGCCTGCCTCATTCTTTCTAAATTGGCAGCAGTCGGCTGCCAACCTTCCAGCCACAATTCTCACATTTTGATTTTCATGTGGCCCCCACATAGGGTCCACATGTTACTATTCCAAATAGTAAAATTAATTAATTTTTTTTTTTTAGAAAAAATTTATTTATTTATTCTTCCTGTGGGTCCAACATATAAAATAAAATAATACTACAACAATAATTTAACAATAATGTAAAAAACACGTTACAAATCAATATTAATTTAATAATATAAATTATAGGGTATTTGCTACTATGACAATTATTAGGTTCAATAATTTTAAACTACAGTGCACCAGCAATTATTGAGTTAATGATATGAAATACTGTGTAATGACAATTAATAAATCAATAATGCAAAATACTGTGCAACAACAATTATTGATGAATACTGTGCAATGACCACGTTATCAGATCAATAATATGACATACTATGCAATACCGTGTGCTACTGTAGAATATCGTATACTATAATAAAATACCATGAATTACCGTATGCTACTATTCTTTTATCACCAGTATTTTAACAGTTAACGCCGTTGACTATTTTTATTTAAAAAGGTTACTTCTGTCGTTTTCTATATCCGACAAATATTCCGTTGTGGGGTCCATCAATAATTAGTTATTTCGGCGGCGGCGTACGGCCCGAATATTCTCCGACAAAACGAATATTCCCCGACAAAACGAATATTGTCCGACAAAATAAAATTTGCACATAACATCCTTAACTTTCAATTTCGTCAATTTAACCACTTACTGTTTCATGAAAAAAATATATATGAAGAAAAATTAAATTTTATATTTCATAAAATTCGGGGTCTTACAACCTCCCCTCCTTATGAAATTTCGTTCCCGAAATTGACGTACCTGGCATATCGAAGAGGTAAGGATACATAGATTTCATCTCAGATTCTAGCTCCCAGGTCATTTCCTCAGTATCTTGGTTCCTGCATAAAACCTTAACTTGAGGTATAACCTTTGAGCGTAAGATCTACTCCTTCTTATCTACGATCTTAACAGGTACCTCCTCGTACGTTAAATCCTCTGCTATAACGTCTGGTTCTAACTCAATGACGTGGTTTGGGTCCTTCACATATTTACGTAACATAGATATGTGAAAAACGTTATGGATGCGAGACATACTTGGTAGTAGGGCTAGTCTGTAGGCTACGGTTCCTACTCGATCGAGAATTTCAAATGGGGCAATAAATCGAGGGTTGAGCTTTCCTCTCTTTCCGAATCTCGTAACTCCTTTCCATGGAGAAACACGTAAAAATACATCATCTCCGACGTTGAACCTTTCATCTCTCCGATGAAGATCAGCATAACTCTTTTGTCGTTCTTGTGCGGTCTGTATTCGTTGTCTGATCATTTGGATATTTTCTGTTGTCAAGCGTACCAACTCGGGTCCCAACAGTTTTGCTTCTCCTACCTCATTCCAACATACTGGCATGCCATATAAATATGGATCATCCTTTCCGATTGGAGCGACACTTGCGTCCATATAAAGCCTCGAATGGAGCTATGCCTATACTTGCTTGGTAACTGTTGTTGTAGGAAAATTCCACCAATGGCAAGTACTTATCTCAACTTCCTTTGAAATCTAGTACGCAAAGTCTCAAAAGATCTTCGAGGGTCCGGATCGTCCTTTCCGATTGTCCGTCCCTTTGAGGATGGTATGCAGAACTAAAACGTAGTTCAGTGCCCATAGCTTTTTGTAGACTGATCCAAAAGCGTGAAGTGAATCTAGGATCTCGATCAGAAACTATGAAAACTGGCATGCCATGCAATCTCACAATCTCATTTATGTACATACTGGCAAGACGTTCAAGTAAAAAGTTTTCTCGTATAGGCAAGAAATGAGCGAATTTGGTCAATCTATCTACGATCACCCAAATTGCATCTAAGCCTTGAGAAACTTTGGGAAGACCTGTTACGAAGTCCATATTGATGTGTTCCCACTTACATTCGGGAACTTCAAGTGGTTGTAATGGACCCTTAGGTACTTGATGTTCTGCCTTGACACGTTGACAAGTTAGGCACCTTGAGATAAACTCTGCAATCTCCCTTTTCATATTGTTCCACTAAAATATATGTCGAAGATCTCGATACATCTTGGTACCTCCTGGGTGGATTGCAAACGGCGTGTTGTGTGCCTCCATCATGATTTTATGCTTTAATTCAGGATCGTTAGGAACACAGAGTCGAGAGTTGACTCGAAGTATTCCTTTCTCGTCGATTCTTGCTTCGGGAATGACACATTCTTGTACTTTCTTCATCATGTTCATCAGTTCCAGATCGGTAGCTTGAGCAGCTTTAATTTTATCGATGAAAGCCGGTTCTACTCGCACGTGAGCAATCTTCGAGTGGGTCCCTGGTGTCTTTAGCTCTATCTCCATCTTTTGCAAGTCGTACAAAATATGCTTTTGTGTTGTCAGCAGTGCACTTGTACTCGTATAAGATGTTTTGCTCAAAGCGTCAGCTACAACGTTCGCATTTCCTAGTGATACTGGATTGTGTGGTCGTAATCCTTCAACAGCTCAAGCCAACGTCGTTGTCGCATGTTAAGTTCCTTCTGGATGAAGAAATACTTGAGACTTTTATGATCCATATAGATATCCACTTTCTCTCCGTACAAGTAGTGTCTCCAGATCTTCAACGGGAAAACGACTGCTGCCAACTCTAGATCATGAGTAGGATAATTTTTCTCATAATCTTTGAGTTGCCGAGAGGCATAGGCTATAACCTTTTCATGCTGCATAAAGACACAGCCTAGACCTTTACCTGAAGCATCGCTATATATAACGAATTCTCCTGATCCTGATGGTATGGTCAGAACAGGGGCTGAAATAAGTCTCCTCTTGAGTTCTTGAAAACTTTTCTCACATTCCTCGCTCGATATAAGTTTTGTACTAGAACGAATGATACCGATATCTAACAATTAAACTTTCAACTCTTTGTGTTCTATGGGAGTCATTCGGTATAGGGCTTTGGAAATAGGCTTAGTACCGGGTTCAAGATCAATACAGAATTCAATTTCTCGGTTTGGAGGTAAGCCAGGAAGTTCCTCAGGAAAAACGTCAGGAAACTCATTAACAATGAGAATATCATTCAAGTTTGACGTGTTTTTGTTCAAATCAGTGACATGAGCTAAGAATGCTTGACATTCGTTTTTCAATAAACGAATGGCTTTATGGCTAGAAATAACGGTTATCGATTTCAATGGTTTAGGTGCTTGAATTTGCATGACAGGTTGATTAGGAATATGAAAAATAATAATATTATGAAAATAATCAATTTTAGCATGATGGGTAGTCAACCAATCAATTCCTAAAATCACATCAAATTCATGCATCTCCAAAGAAATAAGGTCAACGGGTAATGTGAGGTTGTTGATTTGAACTAGGCAAGATTTATAAACAGTAGATGTGATAGTTATTTCTCCCAATGGGGTTTCAACTGATAAGTCAAAGTCTAAGTTTTCAGAAGTCAAATTTAAACGTTGAGCACATGCAGGTGAGATAAAAGAATGAGTAGAGCCAGTATCTAACAGAGCGTAGAATTCACGAGAATTTATGAATAGCTTACCGGTTATCACCTCATTCGGTTTCTTGACTGTTATCGTCAAATCGAATCCCGAGTACTTCATTCGGATCTTCATGTATTTCAACCGTGGGAATACCACTAAATAATTATCTAACGAACTGTTTCTCGGATTCCTCAACTTCATCAGTAGTAACGTACCAATGATTTCTATAAGAATAGTATTTTTGATAGACTGCAGTTTCCACGATAGTGACTAACTTAACTTGAATTCCTCTAAATTGTAGTGCCCAAAAGTATAGAAACATCATTTTTAAATAATCTTTGAAATCATAACTGGAACACCATAAATCCCAAAGACTTATATGAAACGTCCATATATTCTGATCCTTTGTTATCGAGCATAACCAGGTGATATGATTCTTTCAATTAGTGAGCAGATTAAAGGCAATAATTTTCGCAAGTTCATTACATTCTTTAATTGCTTCTAAGAAAGGATCTGAAACGACTGTAGTAGAGCTTTCACCTTCATCCTTATTGGATAGAACACGCATAATTTTTGCCTTAGGCAAATGATTCAACTCTGAGTTTGTAGGAAGATTATTCGTCGCCTTTTGATTCGCAGCTACAATTGTTTCGGGCATTTCATAGTTAACTTTGTAATTTCCAGAAGCCATACTTAACTGTGATCACAAAATAAATGTTAGTTTAAACAAACTGACTCATCACTTCATGTTCCTATATTCAAATCTGTGACGACCCCAAATCCGGGTTCCTTGAACCTCGAATCCGGTTCAACACGAGTACAATATTTTCCTTATTGTTCATGAATTACGACAATATTATAATTGGTAAATAACCATTTATTTACAATTTTACAACATCTCTTTCTATTCCAGAATCGAAATCTTTATACATTCCTAGTATGTCTTAATATCATACATGATACGACATTCTATTACAATCAACTTGTGTATTTAACACTTATATAACATACCAACTAAAGTCTTATACTACACAATCATTTATCTGTCCAATTCGGACTAATATCTACAACAAATACTTAGATCTTCGATGAAAGTAATATGCTTTCCTGTTCCTTGATCTTTATCGAGTACTTCAAATAATTTGCACTATCTGAAAATGTTGGTTTAGGCAAGAGTGAGCACGACGGCTCAGCAAGTCTAACAGATAGCACATAACACATAGTTCGTGTTTATACATGCTTCTCATGCTTCATGCATTACATTATATGAATGCACCATGCTTCTCATGCTTTGCATTTATTCATGCAACATACTGATCATGCATTGGAATGAATACATGACATACAGTTCAACTTATTCAATTAATTCAGGCTTTCTATCATATAGAATCAACACACCTCATATGATTTCACAAAAACATATTTAATTCAAATTCTCACATGCTTCAAGTGCACACACAACAGTTATACACATAGCAACAATATCTGAAAAACTAGTCTGGTTCGCTTCTACCAGTTATGCTTATTTGCGTCTTTCGTTCAACCTACAATTTATATAGGAAATTGACATAATCATTAGATGCAATGACTATTACTTAGCCTTTATATAAGACTCTAACTTTAAATTATTAACTCTTAAGATGTCCGACAAACGAACCCTTAAGTTCCGGACAAAACCCTAGCCCAACCTCAGTTGGACATGTCGGGTATGCTCATCTAACTTACACCTTCACTACACGTTTTTCGTACGACTTACTTTTAATAAGTTGTCAAAAATTTAGTCACAAATTGACTATTTACACCTGTTTAATTTAATTAAACATTCTTCTTTTTCATAACTTAATGATTCGGACATTTAATAATGTACCAAATACCTCAAAATATTATCTACCCTTGATAATATATAACTACATTCAAATATATTAACTATTTAATAATATTTTAATCACTTATTAATATTATTAATTATTTAATAATATTTTAATCCTATATTAATATTATTAACCATTTAATAATATTTTAATCACATATTAATATTATTAATCATTTAATAATATTTTAATCACATATTAATATTAATAACCATCTAATAATATTTTAATCACTTATTAATATTATTAATCATTTAATAATATTTTAATCATTTACAAATATTATTCACTATTTGATAATATTTTAATCTCTTATTAATATTATTAACCATTTAATAATAATTTAATCACTTCTTAATATTATTAATCATTTAATAATATTTTAATCACTTACTAATATTATTCACTATTTAATAATATTTTATTCACTTCTTAATATTATTAATCATTTAATAATATTTTAATCACTTATTAATATTAGTAATTATTTAATAATATTTTAATCACATATTAATATTATTAACCATTTAATAATATTTTAATCACTTATTAATATTATTAATCATTTAATAATATTTTAATCATTTACAAATATTATTCACCATTTGATAATATTTTAATCTCTTATTAATATTATTAACCATTTAATAATATTTTAATCACTTCTTAATATTATTAATCATTTAATAATATTTTAATCACTTACTAATATTATTCACCATTTAATAATATTTTATTTACTTCTTAATATTATTAACCATATAATAATATTTTAATCACTTATTAATATTATTAACCATTTAATAATATTTTAATCACTTATTAATATTATTAATCATTTAATAATATTTTAACCACTTATTAATATTATTAACCATTTAATAATATTTTAATCTCTTATTAATATTATTAACCATATAATGATATTTTAATCATTTACAAATGTTATTCATCATTCAATAACTTTTTAATCATATACTAATATTATTGATCATTTAATAATATTTTAATAATCTTCAAATAATACCAATAGTTAACTTTTTAATTGTGTTATCATTAGTCTTTATGTTACATATTTAGCCACCAATTAGTTACTAATAAACTTCATATATTGGTTTAATATTCAATCTCATTCATTTTACACTTATTTCAACTTAAATTTTCATTAAAAACTCGACCCGGACCGACCCGACCTAGAAAACTTGGACATTCTGTTTTGAATGCCCCGGCACTCAACCTAGGCCATTCTGGGCGCCGGGGCGTCCAAAACAGAAGACAAAAGCCCTAAATGGGCTGTCCGACCTCCAGTCACTCCGACAGCCATAACGTCTTCATTTTAAAACATTTTGAGGTGATTCTTGAGTCCATTCTCATCAGAATTTCCCCCTCTACAACTTCTATTTAGATCACAAATCCAAATTCCAAACGGAAGTGGACTAAAAACTGATCACAAGAACAGAGTGAAAACTAAAATCACAAATCCTTGGTTTTAATGGTTCAAACTTGAATAAAATAAACTCTACACATCCAAATGACACCAACTTAGTGTTGTTGTCTTCCTAACTTTTTGTTTTAAAACATTTCATGGTTTAATCATATTTTTGAAAATGTTTGACACGAAATTTAAAGATCGAACCACTTAGGGTTTTACCGGTAAAGCTTTATATAGCGTTTTCTTGCATTTTTATGCATACCGCTCATACCAAAACATGATTTAACTATATCAAACCATGATTCTACCAATATAACATAGCTTAAGACTTCTAGAGCATCAAAATAACTTTTGATCGGTTAAAAATACATTTTGATGGATTAAAACATAAATAGACCATAGAAATTAACTAAGGAAGGGTTAGAACACTTTTTAACCTTCATAGTTCCTTCTATGGAGATCTTCTTCTTGCTAGGCCTCTTCTTCCTTCTTGAGTGAACCATTAGCACACTAGCTCACAAGCTCTCTAGCTTTTTCTCTCAAAGAAGCTCTCTTTTCTCTCTAGGATTTCTTGTAAAATGACTAACCAACCTAACAAATGAATGTAGCACTTCTATTTATAGCCATATGTTAATCATACATCAACCTCCTAATCATCTAACACTAGTCAATTAGTGGTCTTAAACATACTTACTATTGGAGTGATTGACCTTGTGAATGACAAGGTGATTGACCTCCATCAACTTTGCTACAAGTTATTGATTGTGTGTCATTTAAGCAACATAAAAGAAACAAGCTACCCATATGGGGCCCCTAAAAATCTCAGCAAAATGGCCTTTTATTCTCCATTTTTGCTTTATTTTTTTCTTCATTTAATAAACATATATACATATATATGTATATATACACATATGATCAATTGTTGACCAATTTTGACTACCATTTGGGCTACACATTGGACTCTAAGATTTAATATATTGGGCTCATCCAATTAATTAGTTTGGGCTCAATTTAATTATCACATTGGGCTAACATTAAATACCCTATGTTACATTTAATTGAAACAAACATTGAGCTTGATTAATTATAACTTGAATCAAGGTTTAATTACTTACATGGACTACTAGGTTAATTTATTTAACTTAGTTTAATACATCAATTGGACTTATAATATAATCCAATTAGACTTATAATATAATCCAATTAGACTTACCTTTAATTATCCTACCACATTGGGTTACATAATTAACTCACTCATAGTTAATTCTCAACACTACCTTCCTTCATCTATCAATTAACCAATGTTTGGTTAATTCTCTCTCTTGTCTACCAACTAGGGTTATTCAATTAACCCTACATTAGTTAATTCTCTACACTCAATCAATACTTGAAAAATATTCTCCCAACACATTGACCATCATTTGACTTTAATGTGTTTAGGCTACATGGATTACTTTGTATTGGACTCTCTTATTTAATTACTTGGGCTACCCAACACAACTCACATATCATATATAACTTGGGCTTGGTAATTAATTTAATTGGACTTCCACACCATTATATACCATACTTTCCAATATTATTTAATTGGACTTATATTAATTACCTCTTGGACTATATCATAACATAACATAACATTTGGGCTTATTATTTAATTACCCACCTTCATGCAAGTATTCCCATATTGGGCTTGTATTAAATCCATTAATGGACTCTATATAACAACTAAATAATTAAGTTAATTACTTAATTAATTATCCTCTTAATATTGTCATTCTAGGCAATATTCCACTTCTCTACTTGCTAATCTTAGCTTTAATTCATGACTCATATAATTAACTCAATTAATTATATTACATGACTTTCCTTCTTAATCCATACTTAAACTAATTAATTTATTAGTTTTATTGAGTATCTAATTTACTCATCTTTTTGTTTGGCTAACAAACATAACTCTAGGAATATATAACTATGTCTATACATCCTTATAATCATCTTCACTTCTCAAATGAATTTATTTTCTTAATAAATTCTCTATATGCATCATTACAATATTCTCACATTTAATTTCTAACAAATAAATTATGTTAAAAAAAATGTTCCCCCAAATTCTACATATCTCACTTCTCAAACTCTAGGTTTTAAACCATAATCTTTAATTGATTATTTAAAATCTTATTTACAAATCTTGTAAATATCTGGGATATTACAAAATCAATTCGTTAGATAACAAAATCTCATTTAAGTGGGACACATTAGTGACTGATTATATTCGTCTCTCCCCTCCTAGTTCTAATCCCAGATCTCCATTAAAGACCATATCCCTAAGCTCTGATGCCAACTGTGACACCCCCAAATCTGGGCCCACACAGCCCAAACTTGAGTTGTCAAAAGACTACAACAAAATTATTACAAAGTAGTACAACGTTCAACAATACAGTGTATAATAATACACAACTAAGTCTTCACTATTATTGTCACACTATTTTACAACACGTGAAGACTATAATAGCTATCACTCGGACTCTCACTCCATTCCCCGGCTAGACCCAGCTACGTTCTCATCTCCTGTTGAAAAACAATGGAACAAAAGAAAGGGTGAGCTCAAATAGCCCAGTAAGAAATATCATGACTAAGATAATGACGAATAAATTATCATTAGCCTTCAACAGTTGAGTTCTTGATAGAATACAATAGACTACAAGGTTTATATCAAAAACTACAGTTAAATTCTTGAACAATGTTCAGATCAGTAATAGCAGCGGAATGAACAATCTATTAGAAGAGTAATGCAGACTATAATGTCCACTCGCTTATCTTTTTAGTAAAAACATCATCAACTTTTATCATCTGAAATACCATTAGTCATAATAATATAAATTCACAGTTCCTGGTCATAATCATGCAAATCAACAGTTCATCTTTGCACTACGGGCCAAAAATATTCAATATAGCACCAGCGGTCATGATTATACCAGATTCAGCCTTTGGTCATAATCATACCAAACAACAGTTCATCTATGCACTACGGGCCAAAGAGAACTTTCAATATAATACCAACGGTCATGATTATACCAGATTCAGCCTTTGGTCAAAATTATACCAAACAACAGTTCATCTATGCACTACGGGCCAAAGAGAACTTTCACCACGTGCCATAAAAGACACCGAACAGATGTATTGCCTTTAACCTATTATATCGCCTTTAACCTAACATCTGTTCAACAATTATATCGCATCTGTGCCCCCGGCCACAGATATTCACAACAACTTGATTCTTGAAGATTAATACAAATAACAGTGATACGAATGATGAACAGAAGAAACAGGATAAACAATAAGTATCGAAAGTTTACTTTGTGCAGATTCAAATAATGTCCAAATTGTCAACATGATGTGGAGTGAAATTTAAAAATGATATTCAAGATCCACAGTTCAGAATAACGGTTACAGTTCAATAGAAAGGTTCAGAAAATAGGAAGGTTCAGTTGAAATAATGAAGTTCAACTATTATGGAACATATAATATTTTCAGGAATTATAGAAGCAATAGTTCCATAATAAGTTTCGATTTAGGAGTATGAAAGAAAATAATATCCCTTACCGTAGCAGGTTTGATTAACAAAAGGTGAAGGAAATTAATATCCCTTACCATAGTAAGTTTGAATAATGGAAGGTGAAAAAGATGGTATCCTTTATAAGTATAAAGGAAAATAATAACATTTACGAATATGAAAGAAAATGATATTACAAATGAATATGGAATAAAAGTGTCATGTGATATTTCGTGTAGACAAATTATTTCCATACGAGACAAATAAAAAGGGTTATTCACCAACAGGCAGTAGTCCGCGCAGTAAGGTTATTCCCACAATTTAATAAAATTTTAATACGAAGAGTTATTCACCAAACAGGCGGTAATCCGCGCCGTAAGATTATTCTCAGAGATTAATAAGGAATGAATACGATAGGTTATTCACCAACAGGCGGTAATCCGCGCCGTAAAGTTATTCCCATAATTTAATACATGAAAATAAATGGCACAAGAAAGAAACGATATTATTTCCGAGTATCAAAGAATGATAATCCTTTACAGTAAGAAAGAAAATAATATCCATTTATGATGATGAAAAGAATAATACCCCTTACCGTAGTAAGTTTAAATAATAGAATATGAAAGAAGATGATATTCCTTACAGTAAAAAAAAAATGACATTCCTTACCTTAACACGTGACTGGATATTGATTTAAATGAGGTTGATCAACCTATATATTTATAATAAAATTAGTAATTACCACATATAAATTTCAAAGTGTATGATAACTCGTATAATATGAACTATCAAAATTCTATATATTTAACATAATTTTTGTAGTATAATATAACTACTTTAAACTAGTTTTTAAAATAATATTCCAAAATAAATCTTCCAAAGAAAACTTTTAAAAATGAATCTTCTCAAAGAAGAGTCTTCTAGAGGAAGATTTGTGAATACCGTGAAAAATAGGAATTTATGAAATTACTACACTTTAATAAAAGACTTGAAAAATTCCTGCACTCCTTTTGGCTTTCAAACACTAAAAATAGCCTTACTATTCTCAGAGAAAACTCATAAAATTCTTATAGAAATATTTTATGTTTTAGGTGTGATTTTTTTATTCAGCTGAGCAAGCTATTTATAGGAGAAAAGAGGGCACTATGCGCGGTAGGTGGCAACAGGCGTGATGCACGCCTGCCTCATTCTTTCTAAATTGGCAGCAGTCGGCTGCCAACCTTCCAGCCACAATTCTCACATTTTGATTTTCATGTGGCCCCCACATAGGGTCCACATGTTACTATTCCAAATAGTAAAATTAATTAATTTTTTTTTTTTAAAAAAAAATTATTTATTTATTCTTCATGTGGGTCCAACATATAAAATAAAATAATGCTACAACAATAATTTAACAATAATGTAAGAAACACGTTACAAATCAATATTAATTTAATAATATAAATTACAGGGTATTTGCTACTGTGACAATTATTAGGTTCAATAATTTTAAACTACAGTGCACCAACAATTATTGAGTCAATGATATGAAATACAGTGTAATGACAATTATTAAATCAATAATGCAAAATACTGTGCAGCAACAATTATTGATGAATACTGTGCAATGACCACGTTATCAAATCAATAATATGAGATACTGTGCAATACCGTGTGCTACTGTAGAATGCCGTATACTATAAAAAAATACCATCAATTACCGTATGCTACTATTCTTTTATCACCGGTATTTTAACAGTTAATGCCGTTGACTATTTTTATTTAAAAAGGTTACTTCTGTCATTTTCTATATCCGACAAATATTTCGTTGTGGGGTCCACCAATAATTAGTTATTTCGGCGCCGTCGTACGGCCCGAATATTCCTCGACAAAACGAATATTGTCCGACAAAATAAAATTTGCACATAACATCCTTAACTTTCAATTTCGTCAATTTAACCACTTACTGTTTCATGAAAAAAAAAATATATAAAGAAAAATTAAATTTTATATTTCATAAAATTCGGGGTCTTACAATGACTCTTTAGCTATAAGGCCATTATCCTTTTTCTTCTTAAACTTCTTGTAACTTTTGAATTCCTTCTTTGAAGTTAGCTTCTTCTTTTCTTTCTTTATCTCATCCCGTAGGGGCTTGTTGCATTCTATAATATAGTGATCTGGCTTCTTGCAGTTGTAACACAAATATTTCTCTTGTTCTTTGCTACTATTAACTTTGTTGCCTTTGAAAAACCTTCTTGACCTACAGCTACCCTTACGAATGAATTTTCTCAGCCATCTAACCAATAGGGATATATCTTTATCGTTATCTTAATCATCGATTTCATCAGAATAAATTTCAACTTGAATTTTAGATGTAATCTTTGATGCCTTTAAAGCAACTCATCGGTCTTTCTTCCTTCTTTCTTGAATTGTTTATGGCAGTTGATTTAACTCTATCTCATAAGTGAGAAGATTAGCATAGAGCTTTTACATAGTCATTTCGTACAAATTCTTTGATTTTAGAATAGCAGTGATTTTTGCATCCCACTTATTGGGCAATGCTCTCATGAACTTAATGTTGAGATCCTTATTTGGGTAAACCTTCCCATATGCCTAGAGTGAGTTAACTAGTGCACTGAATATTTCATAAATAGTTGTTATGTTTTCTCCATGTAAATGAGAAAATATTTCATATTGCCGAGTCAAAAGAAATTGTTTATTCTCTCTGACTTTTTCTGTTACTTTATGCATAATCAGTAGAATTTCCCAAACTTCTTTAGTTGTAGTGCAGTTGGCCACATTCTCGAATAACTCATCTTTCAAAGCCATATATGGAATGTTTTTTGCTCTTTTGTTCAGCTGCACCTGCTTCTTGTCATTTTTCTTCCATTCATCTTTATGTTTGGTTATTATCTTGTTCGGATCATCAATTGATAGCTTTGTTGGAATGTATGGACCCTATATTATAGCTTCAAACAATTCTTCATCTATTGTATCCATAAAAGCCTGTATACGAACTTTTCAATTAGCAAATTTTTCTTTATTACAAAGAGGAGGTTTACTTCCACCACCAAGTTTAGAACTTTTTATGTTTTGTGTCATTGATCAACTCAAAGCGGTTAAGCTTATGTTCAAAAGAACATGCTTTGATACCACTTGTTAATTCCCAGAGGCACAAATGATCTAGAAGGGGGGTTGAATAGATCTTTTGGAAAACTTTGTATTTTTAATATAGTTTCCTAGATAATAGATTAAATAGATTTTTCTTTAAGCACAACAAAATATTTCTTTAAGAAAAACCCTTTCACAGATTTAGATAAATTTTCAGTTTTGAGTTTAGATATTATAACATAAGTCAATCACATGCAATTAATATATGTTGCAAAAATATAAGAACATAAAATAAATGGACTCAAAAAAATTTAAGTGGTTCGAAGCACAAAGATTTTCTAATCCACTATTTTGCACTACTGATAGAAAATTCACTAAGGATATAGGTCACTAGGACTAAGGTCACTACGACCTACTATAACAATTAATCACTAAGATTCATTCAAGTTACTCAGACTTGGCAGCTTTGGGGTTACTAAGACCAGATCACTAAGATATCTTTAAGTCACTTAAACTTGGCAGCTCTGAGGTCACTAAGACTAGATCACTAATATCTCTTTAAGTCACTTAGACTTGTCAGCTCTGAGGTCACTAAAACCTATATTCTCGAGTAATGAAATGATTTAAGAAGTGCAACTAACTTGGCATTTAAGTTCTCCTTTTCTGCTAGAACTTAGCAAAGCTGAACAAGTAGTTCTTGATCATAGAGTAGAGCTTTTAGAACTTGAACACCAATTCAGCTTGTAATCTTTTTCTTGTTATGTTGAATTGAATATTGATGTCCTTTTATAGAAGATCTTGAGATTTTTCTGTTGATAAGTAGTCGTTACCCATTTAATGCTCTGATTCTTGAGGATCTTTGATTCTGATGGCAGGGAATTGTGTCAGGTTGCTTTCGGTGCTGCCATCACATCAGTTTACTAAAAATGGTAATTTCATGTCTGATGTTTCTTGAGTAAATAAACATTAGACACCTCCTTTTCTGACTTCACCAGCAGACTTCTTGAAGCACTTGCCCTTCAGATTTTCCTAATGTCAGTCTGATGTCAGAACTATTAGACTTTAAGATTTTGTCAATCGTAAGGTTCCTTAGATCCTTTCTCTACGAAGTGTTTTGTCGTTGTTTATTCTACGATCAACTGTATGCTTGAGCTCATAGTTGTCTTTACGATGATTACTTTTCTCTACAAACTCAAAGTCAGCTTTATAATCTTTATTTGCCTTATGATTTCAGAGTTCACTTTACGATCTTTCTTTATGATCGATCAAACTCAGCCGCAGATGTCAAGTTTTATGATTCCAAAGTAGGTTCTGCGAGGTTCTTCTGTCTTTATGATCGTTGATCCTAACATCTATACATATTTTGAATTTCATAAGATCAACCTAACAAATTTGATATTTCTATTCCAAGTCCTTGTACATCAATTTCATCATTAAGGAATGTACAAAAGCTATTGGTTACAAATATACATTATCAATCAATTTAAATAATCATCAAATCATTCAACTATGCATTTGTACTAACATACGACATTGATGATTGTGTTGCATGCTAAGTTAAACATAATCAACAGCTTGACATTTATAATTTAGTTTCTGACTATAAATCAACAAGTATACTGCTAGAATCATTAGCTTTTAAACTAATTGTCTAACATTGAAGTCCTTAGTTAAAGGCAAAAAATCCATTAGAGAAGCAGTTCCTTCTTCGCTTTAATCACTTGACCAGTTTCGGTTAAGTAGTTGGACGAATTTTAAGAATACTGTTAACTGAATATTATTTTAACATCTAAACAAATATAATCTCATATTAAATTCAGTGAACTCTGGCCTACTTGCATATAAAGTTATTCAGGCACAACACGTTTTGTCATTCCTAGTAGGACCTAATGTTAGGTATTTGGTTAACTAGTTTGACTAATTATTTATGCCTAAGAGGAAAAATGAATTTAAAGCCTAATTGAAACATCAATATATGAAGAAAAAATGTTCGACATGAATGAGTTAACTGTTGTAATAGCAGAACAATTTAACATTTCTTCAAAGGAAAACACGAAAGAAATCAGTGAAAAGTTATTAGAGATGTCAAAAGAGTTGTCCAAAGAGTTCTCACAGTCTTCTTAAAATAAAAGGAAAGCATTAAGTTGAAGCAACAAAAAGTCTTAGACCAATTAGAGAAAATTACTGTAACGCGTGATAACCAAAAAAGGATTGGCAAAGTACTTAAAGCAACATCGGCTAACAAGTAGAATGCTCGTAGAGGGAAGATAGGACAAAGTTATCAGCTTTAGAGCCTATACGTTGGCTGGCAATAGACATGCACAACATGCAGGCCTGGTCTGGTCCAACCTAGGCTTGCTAGACTTTGGCTATTAACCAGGTCAGGCCTTAACTTTTGATCCCCCTAACCAGGCCGGGCCGGGCATTCCCAAAAACTCTGGCCTGTTGAGGCCTTGGGCCAGGCCAAGCCTTGAGCCAGTCCGAATATCTCGCATAACAATTGGGTGCTCACAATTTTTGAAGAAAAAGAAGAACCCATAACAATTTGGGCAACAAAAATGCAAGTTCAGTCATTAAAAAGACTAAACGTGATACAATTGTATACAAAAACCAAATCCTAACAACAATTAGAGCTTCAAGAATTAAACTTTTCTAGGAGGAGAATATAATCAAACATAAACAATGGAATTGTAGTCACCAAATTCCCAATTGCGCCACAACCAAACACTAATTCATGAAACCAAACAAAATCCAACAAAATTACATCTTTAAAAGACTAATCAGACAAAAAAATCCATCCCCTAAACATGATCTTTTTGTGCAATTCAACACAAGTAAATAAGAAAAAACTTAGTTGACATTAAGATCCAATAAAATTACATAATCAGAGGGAGAAAATCTAAGAAAAAATGGAGACTCAGTGTTTACAGCAAAACTTATCTAGAGAGATGTTCTGCAACATAGGCTTCTTCAATGTTTATCACTTTATCTACTTGAGGAATGAGGACTAAGGAGCAGCAGAGCATATGTTTTTTTCTTCTTATCCTTGACATATATATTGAGAGAGAAAGCTCTCACCTTAGTTAAATACTTAAACTTGGATGACAGTAGGTTTATACCTGGGGAAGTGGGGAGAGAGATTGGAAGTGACGCCTATAAGCAGACTAGCCACTCGATGGATTCTAGAGAGGAAAAGAAGAAACGTTTTCCAAAGCATATTAATTTAACTTTTAATGCACTTGTTCTTTTTACTAAATTTTAATTTAATGCACTTGATCTGTTTATCATTTCATCTCTCCATCTATGCGTATTAGAAGTCATTTAAGATTAGTATATAATAATAATAATTAATAATAATAATAATAATTATTATTATTATTATTATTATTATTATATTAATAATAAGTATTATTATTATATTAATATATTTATTGTACAAACAAAATAAATTTTAGTAAGTCCCCTACGGCCCTGCCCATGTGGATTTGGAAGTATGATTTTAAGGATTTAATTAAAATAATAAAGTAGTAGTGCTTGTACGCGATGAATAGAATATGTTTAACATCTCTCATTAAAATAACATTACAAGAATAAAATTAAACATATGTCTTCAAAGTTTGAATCTTCAAAAAGTATTTGTCTTCAAAACTTAAAAAAAATTATCTTCAAATCTTCAAAAAATATAACTTCAAATCTTCAAAAAAAAATGTCATCAATATTCATGGATGTGCACTTTCGGCAATTCCTACTCCAACTTCAAGATCTTTCAAGTTATCTTGATCGTCTATTACTTCGTGTACTCTTCTTTGTGCGGCAAGACAATCTCTATAACAAATGCATATCTCTAACGATTCCGGGCTAAGTCTACTTCATTTTTCATCCAATACCCTGTCAGATAAAGAAAAATAAAATTCTGAAGCTACAGTACTAGCTCGAATAGTTAGTAAATCACGGGTCATCGCAGCCAAAGTAGGAAATTGTCAATTATGCTTTTTCCAAAATGTAAGTATATCAAAAATTTTAAATTCTTGGTCAGTTATAAAACTTCTAAAATCAGTACTACAATATAAACCAAGTTCGTTTAAATTGCTTGTATGTGTGTTGAAGTTTTTGATTTTTTTGATAATGATTTTAATAATGATGCATACATAGAAGATGAAGAGATGGGGAGTGGTGCACGTGAAAATGTAAAATATATAGACTCATATTGTTTATAAAATTTAGTAAATATATTATTAATTTTTTGTTTAATGGAATCAATATTTTTAGTACCTATATTTTTTACTATATCTTCTAAAACACTTTCCACACCTTCTAATTTTATTAGGGGATTTAATTTCGTTGCACAAATAATAACAGTTATGTCTTTAAAATATTTTTAAAATTTTTCTTCTATATTTTTAATAAGATTAACCCAAAAGGGACCATATTTATATTGTTGAAACATATTTGTTATTTTCAAACATGCAAACATAACATGATGAATCGTAGGATAATAAACACCACTTAATAATTTTGTATCTTTTTTAAAAACTTTAAAAATATTTAAAAGTTGATGTAAAAAATCCCAGTCTTCATTTGCGATTTCATGATTAGCTTGTGTGTTATAAAACTTTCGGCGTTTATAAACATCTCTTAATAAATCATAATTAATATTCCATCTAGTGTTATTATCAAATTTTTCTCTTTTAAATCTTTCACCTCTTGTATGACAAAAAGTTCTAAAATATTGTATTCTTTTATTTGAACCATATATGCAACCAATCATACCACGAATTTTATATATTATCGGTTGCAAGTAAGTGAATCCAGATTATACAATCAAATTTATTATATGGCATGCACATTTAACATGAAAAAATGCACCATTTACTACAGATTTTAAATTATTTTTTTAACATATTAACAGAACTAGTATTATTTGTTGCAATATCTAAACTAGTACTCATTATTTTATTTTTAATTTTGAAAATACTGATTATGGACATAATTTGAGCATATATTGATTGACCAATATGTGGTAATTCAAAATATTCAAATCCTATAAAAATAAATTGCATAAAAATTTCAAAATCTATCAAATGAGCTGTAATACAAATATAGCTAATTCCAAATTGATGATTAGCAGACCTTATCACTAGTTAAACAAATTTTACCTTAAAACTTAACAAAATATTCAATTAATTCATTTTTAGTTGTATTATATAATTTAATTGTATTGCGTTTAATAGTCATTCTATTTACTTATTTATATTTATATTGCAATGTGCCTTTAATGTAGTCGATACAAAGCGCGTCATCAAAAAAAATTAAATGGAAACTCTTTATCGATCACTAACTTAGCTTGCCGCTCTTTTTATAATATTTGATCATAACTCCAATTGTGACTAGAACAATCAATTTGTGATTGAGAGATTTCATCGGTTATTTTATGCTTCTTCAAACACGACTTGTAGTGGCGAGCTAATGTGTTATTTCTTTTAGTCCCAAAGAAGTTGTTACATATTTTGCATTGTGTTTTTTTTAACACATTCCGTAATCCACACTTCGATGAAATGATCCTAAATAGTCATTGTACGTTTGTTTTGTTCACCTGTAAAACGTGAAAATGTTGTACAATTTGTACTCGAACTCCGAACAACACTTTCAGGCATAATAATATTTGGATCATTTTGCATAAATAATGGCACTTGTGGAATGTTGGAGGAATGAGAATCAATTGTAATAATATGAGTATATTAATAAAATAACTATTATAATTTATATGTATAATAAATTGCAAGTGTGAAAGTGTGCTGTTATTCTATATGCGCGAGTGTGCTATTAATCTATATCATAGATAGAGACGTGAGGGGTTGTGAACTTGTAGTTTGTAGAATAAGTTGGATGATTTTTTTATTAAAAAAATAACTGTTTCAAAAATTATAGACGTTCAAAAAATTATAACCGTCGGAGTATGCGTGTTTGAGGAAGTGTGCAGCAGTGAGGACTGAGGAAGTGTGCAGCAGTGGGCTCTGGCAGTTTACATATGCAGACTGCAGTGCTCTACGCCTCTCTTGTTTTTTTCTCCATATATGTGTTAATACGTGTATCAATGATTCAATATATATTGTATAATTGTATATGAGTCTATATGTTTTTTTTTGCTCAATTAATTTGCAAAATGTAGGCTTTAAATTTTTACAGCGTCACAGAGTTCAGTCTCACAGTCTTTACTCTCTTTTTTTCAGCTAACAGGTGGTGGTGACTGATGGGATGGGACGAGCAGAAGCTTCAGTGGTCAACTATATTGAATCACAATAAAAATAATATAGTCCTTTGTTTGCATGAGCCTCAATTGTTACTATTCTATATTTTAATAAAGAAAAGTTATTTGTTTATACGAGCCTCAATGGTAATATTTCTTTTAAAAGAAATTGATCAGTGTAAAATTCATACACTTGATTCAACTGCATGAATTTTTTAGATTTTTTTATTTGAGAAATTAATGCATTCGTGCACAAATTATTAAGTTTGTACATATAAAATTACACGAAATTCTTAACGCATTACTTATATTTTATGTGAATAAAATAAATATCATATCACCAATATAATATATCTAGTAAAATAAATTTTTTAATAATTCATTACTTTAAAAATATGTTTGTATTTTTGGATAGAACAAATACTATTATGTCAATATCATTATATTTGTAGCTAATGTTAGAGAATATTTAACTAATGAAATTAGTACGAAAGTCTTTTCACCTTTTCTCTATCAACATAAGAAAGTTTACAACACATTATTCTAGGAATGAAAGTAAAGACTGAAACGGTAACATTTCTTTTAGTTATGTAAGGACTGAATGTCGACATGTCAAGTCACTGATGTAAGGAAGTAAAGGAACTATCTTGTCAAAAAGAATAAATAAGTAAAGGAACTATTAAAAAACTTGATGCAAATAAACTGGGTCAGGTCGCAGGCTTAGGAAGGCAGGGCAGGCCGCAGGCTTGGAAAGGCCAGCTCCTGCCCAAGGCCGGATTAGGCCAGGCTGGTTTTTTTTGGAAGGCCAGGTCGGGCCAGCTTTACATCAGATGCATATTCTCACTTGGATAATGTTTTCCTAGTTTGTGTAAATGATGATCCATGGTTTTGGCATCATATATTAGGTCATATTAACATGAAACTAATTAACAACATTGCATCTAAATAACATGTTCCTGGTCTTCCAAAAATAAAGTTTTTAAAAGATTATATTTGTGAATTGAGAAAACAAATACATGCATCTCACAAATCCAAACAAAAACATGGTCTGTTGTCCGTGTGGCAGCCCGGGTGCCAAATGTGCATGTCTAGCTGGCAAGCTAGTGTTAATACTAAACAAGCAGCCAACTAAGACGAGTTGGGACAACGGATACCACAATGTTACAAATATGGAGCTTGGAACAATGCCACTCAGCCGTAAATAAATTTGGCTTGCGGATTCAATAATCTTGGAGTACAAAACTTAATGGTTAACACGGATCAGTTAGTTGAAGTGATTCAACAGTAATTTGGACTTGATATGAAGAGGATTAATCGACCCACATATAGAAAGCCATATCCATACTAGATTAATCAAATCCATTCATTCAGGTCAGGTTACAAGATACTAACTTTGCAAAATTCTTAGGCGAGGATAATTAGTCAACCATTGAGCATATTAGGAGATTCACTGTGCAATGTGGCGTAGCAAGCAGTAATAATTAGTTAAAGTTAAGGTTGTTCGCTAACTTACTTATATATAGCTACGGCTTTTATATAATATATCAACCTCAAACCCAACATTGTTTAAACTTGGCAGCAGTTAAAGGCCTTGTTTCATGCTCAATTCTATCGAACCATTACTTGAAGTGTTCATGTCAAATTTATCAAACATGTATCAGATAGTTGGGGAAAGTATTAAGACATTCATTGCTAAATTCAAGAAGGCTAGACACAGATGCCTGATGGTTCTCCCTGAGACTAAATATAGTAAGTTAGCTCATAATGGGTTAGAGTTCAAATTAAGAAGTTTGTAGGAATAAAGTTTGCTGACTTATTTGAGTTAGTCACTGCTACCTCGAGTTATGCGAGGATTATCAAGGAAGAGAATGATAAGAAGAATGCTTCGATAGGAACATACTATAATGACCCTAATGTCAATGTAGAAGTTCACGTAGTCAATTCAGGCTTCGATAGCACTGTATTTGTCGCTAAAGTTGTCTTAACCAAACCACATGTCTGTAATGAATTAGTTCAACCTGTTGTTAATCCTATTTCGGGAAATGTTGTTACAAGGCTACACCTTTTTTAGCTAGTAAAACACACACATTCGATTTAAATAAGGCCGAGCTATTTTTTATCATTTGTTATCCAAGGAAAAGAATAAATTGTCCCCTAGAAATGTAACCCCTTTGGCCGAAGAATTGAAAAAGAAAAAATATTATAAATATTTCCACATTTGGTCTTCTCATTCAAATAACGATTGTGTGGTTTTTTGAAATGTTATTCAGGAGATTATCAATAAGGGAAAGCTAAAATTTACAGATAAGCAAAAGAAAGTAACAATAATCGATACACACTTGTTTGGAGATGAGCCAGCAGTGAATATATTCTCTTGAAGAAACTAGCATCAACATATTCTCAGTTAACCCAGCAGTATCATCAACATTAAGAAAGAAGATGGAGATAAATAAGTCAAGTGGCAACCAGTATGAGCTAAATGAAATCAAAGTAGGTGCAAAAAAGTTAGTTAAAGAAATTAAGCAGAAAGAAAGAGAATGGTAAACGTTTAGGAAGATATTAGATTTCGATTATCATTTTAGTGAAGTTAAATTAAGAAAGAAAGACGAGGAGGGAGAACAAGCTTAATTAGAAAGTAGGTTCGAACAACTTATGATGGTATAAAGGAGCTTTGCCCAAATCGTTCCCAGATGGTTAAACAGCCAACTAAGACATGAAAAGTGAAGGAAAGCACCATAGGGAGCAGGTTGGGAGAGCTGAAAGTTCATATACTGGAACGTTTAAGGAAGCCATAGGTTAGCCCTAGGAATAGAGTACGTAAAAGAGAAAGTTAGTCCAGCTATCATAAAGCCAAGCCAAATTTATAGTAAAGTTAAGTCAAATGGACGTCCAACCAACGTAGTGAAGTATCGAGTACAGGGCCCAGGGGCAAATTAAGGCGCCTCTAAGGAGAACTCGTAGGAAAAGACAATGTTATCATCAAGAGCAGTTAAGCACAGAAGCTCAAATTTAGATGTTTGGGAAAGTGTTAGCCATCTAACATTCCCATAGCCAAGGGCTCCAATGACAGCTTCCCAGAAAATGAGGTATCAAAGTCGGTAACAAACAGCTAGACATGAATTTAAAGCTAAAAAGAAAAGGAACATTGATTCAATCAAAGAAATCTAACTTTCACCCCTCATATAGTTGAAACCTGTAAGAAGAAGAAGTAGGTTAAGGTCAAAAAGAGCATGACTGAGTAAACATATAAGAGCACTGAGAAAAAAGGGAATCATCTGATGAACGAATAGATTTGGAAATGGACGATCTGCTCGAGAAGGTAGCTAATGCAGGAGAATCAGAGTCAGATGGTATTAAGTGGTCGGATAACACACGAATGGTAATGAATTACCTGGAGTTAGAGGATCAACACAAACATGGCAAGCGTTGATGTCTTCAGATGAGTTCGGCTTGCTTCGAGAGTTAAACAATATCTTCGGGGACGACTTCGGGCGGATATGCTTGGCTTCGGGGTCGCTTTGTCGAGAGTTTAGCTTTGGCCATCCTTTTTTAGGGCATGTTCGTGTACGACTTATAAGTCCGTCAACGGACTTATAAGTCCTTAAGTCATTAAGCTCGCTCGTTCAGGAATAACTTTTTTTTTAACTTATAAGTCAAAAAAAAAGTCAAAAAAAAAAAGCTACGATTTCTGACTTAAAAAAAATGACTTATAAGTCATTTTTTTAAGTTGGGCAACTGTCATGAAATGACAAAATTGCACCTCCTTGTTTTTTTTCTCTTCTTCTTACTAAAGGACATTTTAGTAATCTTTACATTTTACTTAACTTATAAGTCATTATTACCCGAACACATCCACAATTATTACTTATAATTCCCGACTTATAAGTAAAAATACTCCCGAACACTTTTACTTATAAATCTACTAAAATTTTAACTTATAAATCTACTCAAATTTTAACTTTAAGTCAAAAAAAAAAGTCATTCCCGAACAGGCCCTTAGTCTGGCTTCGGGCGCTCTTAGCTTCGGGCGTTCTTTTTCTCTTGGTTTATTTTTCGTGGTTCATTTTTTCGTAGTTATTTGTGTTTTCTTTTATGGTAATAAGTTTAGTAAATCTTTTATGTTATTAAATTTTTACTGTTATTACGTCACATGACGTAGTTTTAGGAGTTTGTCAATATTCACGTGGTGTGATTGTAAGTTTCTATTACGTCGCATATTTTTAGAAGTTTATCACATGACATAGTTTTAGTAGTTTGTCATAAGTTGTTACATGACTGTAAAGTTGTTTCGTGCAATGTTCTCAGAACCGATTCGTTCAGCGAACCGAAAAAGATACCAGGTAGATAGTTCACTGGTTCAACTAGTGGTCGAACCATTATTGAACCAGTGACGTCATAAATATATAAAAATATATATTATTAATAATTATTAAAATTTTAAAACATCTAATTTTTTGTAAGCTAAAATATAGTGAAATTATGTTATATTATTGGTAAAAATATTTTTGAAAAAAGAAAAAAAATACTTCAAAACCGGTTCAACCGGGCTAACTAACCGGTTGAATCGGTGGTCAACCGAGTCAACCGGTTATTGATCAAATTGGGTGAATCGATCCAAACCGGACCAAAAAGGGAACCGATTCCGAACCGATTTTTAAAACATTGGTTTCGTGCTAATCAAAAATGTTTTAGCTATAAAGGTCGGTTTATGGGCTAAAGGAAAAGAGCTTTTAAGTTTAATAATATTGAATTTTAGCACAAGAGTAATTTTCTCTATGTTTTGGTGTATTTCTCTTATTCATTTGCTTGTAAATTTTTTTGTTAACCCAACTTGCAGGATAATCAGTATTCTGCTCCGACGTTAGTTGGTATCAGAGCATCAACATCTTCCTGAGATTAGATCTCATTAGTTTCAATGGCTGGTGGTCGTCGTGGGCAAGTTCTGATTGAGGAAGTCCTATACCGTGATCGTAACGTTCAGGACGTGATGATTTGAGGAATTATAAAGACAGTTGTAGAGTTAACCCGGCGCCTAAGGGGACAAAATCTTGATAATCGTGACGAGAAAGATTACAATTTTAAGTCCAATTTTATTAATCTGTATCATAATCGGGATCAATTTTAGGAATGGCGTAGTTGAGTTGATCGTCGTTGAGATATGGGTTTTAAGGTGGAATTATTGAAGTTCTCTTGTACATTACTATTGTGCTTAAATTTTATAAAAATTCACAAGCGCACAAATCTATTGTAAAATAGTTTTATGCAAAGTACGATATCGATCCCATAAGAATTATTGAAAAATTAGTTTAATCTAAATGATATTCAATTCTAATTTAGTTAACGAAAAGATATAATTAAAATAATTAAAACTAAAACTAAATTAACAATATTAATTAAATAACTAATTTTTAATCAATGGATGAAGATTTTTGAGGTTCGAAATCCACAAATATTCATTATGCTCGTTTTACAATTCATTATTAATTCTCTTAATTCGGAGTAGCAATTTAAAAATCAATTTAATGCGTTCTCAATATTTTTCATTTAAGTACATAAATATATTTCTTTTGTAATTCTTATTTTCAAGATTAAATGTATAAGACCCAAGCATTATATGCATCAATTATTTGAAAAACAAATAATTTCAATTCTTAATTTAATCGTTTAAATCACAATCTGGATTAAATTAAACTAATTAAAACTATTATAAATACATGATATTATAAATGAAATAATTTAATTTAAATTAATCAAAAAAATAAGAATTATTAACTATTAAAACTAAATTGGGAATTTATAATGAATTTCATAATATATATAATCAATATTGTTTCATCCTAATCTCAGAATTTAGTTTAGGAATACATGATTTTATCAAGTGCAGAGATTAAATGCAGATATTAAAGAATAACCCATGTTATGCTTCTAATAAAGCTGCTGCTTCTTTGTTCCTCAGATGCTTTTTCGCGCTGCTATTGCTTGGTGCGTCGTTAGGCTGCTGATCTGTTCCGATATGTTGCGTCGTGCTGAGTTCAATCTGCTGGTATGCTCGCGAGTTAAAGCTGCTGAACTGTCACTTCTTATTCTCCACGTGATACTCTACAGATCTGCAATACCAAGCCAAGGTGCTTTTGGACTTTTGTTGCACCGCTGCTGAATCTAATGCTAGAGCATGTGAACTGCTATGGCTTATGATCTGTGATGGTGCTTCGTTGGGTCCAAGATGCTTCGAATGGCGATTTATGTTGCAACTCGTGATGATCTATTTATAATGTCGCGGCTACTTCTTTGATGCTTATCCCTTGTTGCTGATTCTTTAGCTTTCTATTCTCTTTCACTTATCCTCCCAATTCTTCTTTATCTTTTCATATGGCGTAATATGATGAGAACTGCAGTATGTTATTTTTGCAGTACATTATTGTTTGGGTGTCTTTAATAGATACTACTTTTGGGCCTACTCTTGATTAACAATTGGGCTTTTTACATTTTCATAACCCGATTCATCAAAAATGAACTCAATTAGAATAAAAATAAATATAAAATTAGACTAACAAATATATTTTTAAAAGAATTAAATATATAAATAATATGCTCATCAAATACCTCTAAACTTATATTTTTGCTAGTTCTCGAGCAAAACAAAAGAAAAGAAAATGAAACAAATCAGTAAAATAAAATCCTATCTAAATCTAAGCCATTTTCGTAGACAACACGATAGTATTTAGCGTATACTACAAGCTTGTCAAGGTTACTCTAAGTGGACGAGTTGTGTTTCGTGATAGTTTGTAATGAATATACCTACAAAATTCAAAATTCAAAATTCAAAATATTTTTTTTTTGAGTTTAACCAATTATGAAATCAAAAGAAAACTTCTAACATCCATGTGCATTACACATTAGTAAGATTAAATTCAAAATACTATTTCACTTTATCAAAAATACTCCATCTTCTTTTAAGACACTATCTTTCATAAAATTAATTTAACGTAATGTATGCATTTGAAGGTGATGTAACTCTTAGTAGGGACTTTTACCATGAAAATCAAGCAAACTCATTGTTTTTAAATACCAGTTACTTAATTCAATGGATATTGAAGTAGTTATATATATATATAATTTATTTTTTTTCTTTTTCAATTTTTTTTAAGATTGTTTGACTCATAGTTTATACCCCACAATCAAGAATTAATACGAACGTGAAGTGAAAAAATGCATATGAATTTTAATTTTATTCAAGCTGGTGTTCCAAACTAAGATTTTGTATCTTATCAAAGGTTTAAGAGTTTTAAATTCTTTAATCTTATTAATGTTTTTGCTCCACGTACACTTATTAGAATTAATCCAACTTATAAAAAGTCAAAAAAAAATAATTTTAAAAAAAATTCTCTCTTTTTTTTTTTAATTTCTTAAAAAGATAAAAAATTTAAAAATTTAAATAAAAATCTAATAACAAAACTAACAAAAATGTATACTAATCATGTATTGTCCTCAAGATTTCCTTACATACTATCCAAAAATTCACATATAAAGAAAATACGTGACAAAATCAGATAGTAAGAGAAAGATCACACCTGGTTGGTTTCGCATTGCATTCTAACAAAACAAAATCATGAACACGTTAAAATAATATTAGTACTCTAAGGAAAATAAAATAATAAACCTACCTAACTAAACAAGACTAACACACTAAAAAAATAAAAAAAAATAAACCTATGCTAGACACAATTAAAAAGAAAAGAACCTATAGTAACAATGTTAATCCTGATAGGCAGGATCTTCTAGCAATGTTTCCTCAATCTCTCAACTCTTTAATTCTGAAAATAGTTTCAAATTTTGACCATTGACTTTAAAACCATCACTATTATCAGGATTTTCAATTTCAACAGCTCCATGAGAAAAAACAGTGTGAACAATGAATGAGCCTGACCATTTAAAACGTAACTTTCTAGGAAATAAATACAAATGAGAATTATACAACAGGACCTTTTGACCTGACGTAAAGGATTTTCTAAGAATATTATCATGAAAATTTTTTATTTGGTCATTATATCGTTTAGCACTTTCATAAACATCATTCTTGCTTTTTTTTCTAACTCATTAAGTTACAATTTCCTAAAAGTACCTGCTTTGTCAAAGTCAAAATTTAATTTTTTAATAGCCCAAAAATCTCTATGCTCCAACTCTACATATAAGTGACAAGTGTTGCCATAAACTAGTCGATAAAGAGACATTCTAATAAGATTTTAAAAGCAATACAGTAAGCCTACAATGCATTACAAAGTTTTAAAGACCAATCTTTTGTAGTTGGGTTAACCGCTTTTTGAAAAATATTTTTAATCTCTCTATTAGAAATCTCAACTTGTCCACTTGTTTATGGATGGTAGGGTGTGGAAATTTAATGTGTAATGCCATATTTTTTCATTAATTGCTCAAAAGGCCTATTACAAAAATGTTTTCCTCCATCACTAATGTGACGACCCCAAATCTGGGTCCCTTGAATCTCGGATTTGGTTCACCATTGTACAACCTTTTTCTTATCGTTCATGACTTATAATATTATTATAATTGCTAAATAATTATTTATTTAAAACTTTACATCATCTATTTCTATTCCAGAATCGTAATCTTTACAAATTTCTAGTATGTCTCATTATCATACCTGATACGAGTTCATTCTATTACAATCAATTTGAGTATTTAAACACTCACAATACATACTATTCATTTCTTTAATTACACAATTATTTTACCTGTCCAATACGGACTCATAACTATAACAATTACTTAAACTTTCGATGAAAGTAATATGCATTCCTGATATTTGATCTTTAACGAAATCTTCGGATATCTTGCACTTATCTGAAAGTGTTAATTTTATAAGAAAGAGTGAGCACGACGGCTCAACAAGTCTAATAGTTACACATAACACATTGCATGCTTCACATATTAAACATACTCTGCATTTTATACGTACATCATGCTTTTCATTTTATGAATCTTTCATACTTCTTATGCATCGCATATAATATACAACTAGCATCTATCAAGTCATACTTTATATTCTGTACATACTTCACATATAATCATACTTCATGCTTTTCACATATCACAAATATCATCAATATATCTTCATATCAATAATTTAATATAACATTGTTGTATAGCAATACACATAGGAGCAAATTCTGAAAAACTTATCTAGTTCGCTTCTACCGTTTACGGTTATTTTGCGCCTTTCGTTCAACATACAATTTATATATGAAATTGACATCATCATTAGTTACAATGACTATTACTTAGTCTTTAGATAAGACTCTAACTTTAAATTATTAATTCTTAAGATGTTTGACAAACGAATCCTTAAGTTCCGGACAGAAACCCTTGCCCAAATACAGTTCGGACATATCGGGTACGCTTAACCAACTTATGTCTTCACTACACGTTCTTCATACGACCCACTTTTAAAAGTTGTCTAAATTAGTTACAAATGGACTATTTACATCGGTTTAATTCAATTAACTTTTTTCTTTTACATAACTTAATGATTTGGACATTTAATAATGTATCAAATACATCAAAATATTATCTACATTTGATAATATACAACTACATTCAAATATTATTAACTATTTAATAATATTGTACTCACTTATTAATATTATTAATCATTTAATAATATTTTAATCTCTTACTAATATTATTATTAACTATTTAATAATATTTTAATCACTTAATAATATTATTATTCATTTAATAATATTTTAATCACTTATTAATATTATTATCCATTTAGTAATATTTTAATCTCTTACTAATATTATTAACCATTTAATAATATTTTAATCTCTTATTAATATTATTAACCTTTTAATAATATTTTAATCACTTATTAATATTATTAATCATTTAATAATATTTTAATCTCTTACTAATATTATTAATCATTTAATAATATTTTAATAATTTATTAATATTATTAACCATTTAATAATATTTTAATCTCTTATTAATATTATTAGCCTTTTAATAATATTTTAATCACTTATTAATATTATTAACCTTTTAATAATATTTTAATCACTTATTAATATTATTAACCTTTTAATAATATTTTAATCACTTATTAATATTATTAACTATTTAATAATATTTTAATCACTTAATACTATTATTCACTATTTGATAATATTTTAATCATTTATAAATATTAGTAAGCATTTAATAATTTTTTAATACTCTTCAAACAATACCAATAGCTAACTTTTTAATTGTGTTAACCTTAGTCTTTATTTTAAAATATTTAGCTATCAATTAGTCACTAATAGATTCTATATATATATTGGTTTATTATTCAAACACATTTATTTTACACTTGATTCAACTTAAATTTCCACAAAAAAACTCGACACGGACCCGACCCGGACGGCTAAACAGGTCCTAGGCAGTGCATTTGACCGCTGCGGCGGCGGTACAAAAACCAGAAACCCTAATTTGTGGACTGCCCAAACTTTCTTCACTAAAATTGTCATAACTTCTTCATTTCAAAATATTTTGGGGTGATTATTAAGTCAATTCTCATCAGAATTTCCCCCTCTACAACTTCTCTTTAGATCACAAATCAAAATTCCAAATGGAAGTAGCCGTAAAATCGCTTGCAAGGAAAGATTTAAAAACTCAAAGGTTTCAAAACGACCTATTTTACGGTAAAAGCCATAACTTTTTTGTTTTTTCATATTTTTGAAAGTTTTAAGTTGGATTTTCTTTAAAACTCATATATGTAACTTTTTAGTCATAGAAATCCATCTTCCAACTTGTACATTTCAAACTACAACGTTAAATAGCACATGCTCAACTAGGGTTTTACCGGTAAAGTTCAATATGAACTTTTCTTCCATTTATTTGCACATCACACATACCAAAGCTTGTTTTAAACATATCCAACCATGAATCTACCAATATATCATAGTTTTAAACTTCTAGACCATCAAAATAACTTTTGATTGGTTAAAAATATCTTTTGACCATATAAAACATATATAGACTACAAATATGAACTAAAAAAGGAGATAGAGCAGTTTTGAACCTTATGCTCTTGGATGCTCTTCTTCTCTTGGCTAGGAACTTCACTAGGGACTCCACCTTAACTATTATCTAGCAATCTCCTTAATGGATTCTCACTTTATAAGAGTTCTCTCTATTTTTCTCTAGAATGCTCTCTCTTTTCTCTCTATTTTGCTCTAGCAAATGACTAACCAACATAAAGTATTGGTGGAGCACTCTATTTATAGGACTTGAGTAATCCTTCATTAATCTTCCTAATTAACTAGTGTTGATCAATTTAGAAGTTAATTAGGATTACTATTTTGATGGATTGACATGAAGAATGATTAAGTGATTGACTAGGGTGGTTGAACTACCAAACCTTTGTGTACAAAAGAAGCAACAGTGAGCAATCAAGCCACCCCATGTAGGGCCCTAGAGTAGCAGGCCAAATGGCCATTTTGGCTCAATTTTTGCTTTACTTTTTATTGTTTATATATATATATATATATATATATATATATATATTGACCGACATTTTGACTTTCTATTGGGCTCTACTTTGGACTTAGGAATTAAATAAGTTGGGCTCATTCATTTAATTTTTTTGGGCTCAATTTATTTATTCCATTGGGCTACTACATTTATCCATTTAAGTTATCAACACTTATGCTCCCAACAATTAAATCATATAAGGCTACTACATTGGGCTTATAAAATAAACACATTAGTTTAATTACATAATTCAATTAGACTTGCGTTTTATTAGTCTATTGGACTACTTAATTAAGTTAGTTTACAAAACACTAACACTTAATATATTTTGGGCTTATTTTGTTAACATCCTAACGCTCATACATACTAGTACCTCAATTTGATACCATAAATTTTCAAACAGTTTGTACCACCGCTGCGGCAGTCAGGACCACTGCTGCTGCGGTAGTTCTGATTTTCAAATTTCAGAGAGTTTTACCGCGGCGGCCGTGAAACCTACCGCTGCAGTGGTAGTGCTAATTTTTTTTTAAATACCCTAATACACATTAATACAAGTACTACGACTTGATTAAATTTAATTAACTTTTTAATATTGTCATTCAAGGCAATATTCTAATTTCTCTACTTGCTAATCGTAACTTTAATTCATGACTCATATAATTAACTTAATTAATTATATTGAATGTAAGACCCCGAATTTTATGAAATATAAAATTTAATTTTCCTTCATATATATTTTTTTTCATAAAACAGTAAGTGGTTAAATTGACAAAATTGAAAGTTAAGGATGTTATGTGCAAATTTTATTTCGTCGGACAATATTTGTTTTGTCGGGGAATATTCGTTTTGTCGGGGAATATTCGAGCCGTACGACGGCGCCGAAATAACTAATTATTGGTGGACCCCACAACGGAATATTTGTCGGATATAGAAAACGACAGAAGTAACCTTTTTAAATAAAAATAGTCAACGGTGTTAACTGTTAAAATACCGGTGATAAAAGAATAGTAGCATACGGTAATTTATGGTATTTTCTGCAGCACACGGTAGTGCATAGTAGCACACGACATTGCACAGTGTCTCATATTATTGACACCGTAACTGTTACGCATCATTTTATCGATAATTGTCACTGCATAATATTTTATGTTATCAATTCAATTATTGTTGCTACACAGTATTTTGCATTATTGATTTAATAATTGTCATTCCACTGTATTTTATATCATTGAGTCAATAATTGTTGCTGCACTGTTTTTAAAATTATTGAACCTAATAATTATCACAGTTGTAAATATACTGTAATTTATATTATTAAATTAATAATAATCTGTAACGTGTTTATTACATTATTGTTGAATTATTGTTGTAGCATTATTTTATTTTATATGTTGGACCCACAGGAAGAATAAATAAATAAATAAAAAATAAAAATAAAAATAAAAAAATAAAAAAATTAATTTTACTATTTGAAATAGTAACGTGAATAGTGACGTGAATAGTACGTGAATAGTAAGAAACATGTGGGACCCATTGTGGGACCCACATGAAATGTGAGAAATGTGATTTTGGTTGCTGAGAGTTGGTGGAGGCTGCGCAGCAGCCTCTACTGAAAAATTTTCTGCCCATCTACCATGCATAACAACTTCTTTTCTCCTATAAATAGCTTATTCAGCTGAATAGAAAAATCACACCTAAAACATAAAATTTTTCTATAAGAATTTTATGAGTTTTCTCTGAGAATAGTAAGGTTATCTTGAGTGTTTGAAAGCCAAAAGGAGTGCAGAAAATTTTCAAGTAAGTCTTTTATTAAAGAGTAGTAATTTCATAAATTTATATTTTTCACGGTATTTACAAATCTTCCTTTAGAATACTCTTTCTTTAAAAACTTTATGTTAAAAAACTTCATTTGGAAGGCTTTATTTTGAAAAATTATATTTTAAATAGTAACCTCAGGATGAATAGTAACTCCGGGATGAATAGTAAACCGCGATTGAATAGTAACTCCGGGATGAATAGTAACCCCGCGAGTGAATAGTAACCCATGAATAGTAACTTCGAGAATAGTAATTTAATTTAAAATTTTTATTATTTTGTTATTATACTATTTGATCAAATCACTTTTAATAAATTTATAATATACGAGTTAGTATACACCATGAATTTTTATATGTGGTATTTACTGATTACATTATAAATATATAGGTTGATCAACCTCATTTTTATCAATATCCAGTCACCAGATAAGGTAAGGAATATTATTCTTTTCACACTCTTAAATTTATTACGGTAAGGAATACCATTCATTTCAAACTCTTAAATTTACTGTGGTAAGGAATGTCATTTTTTTCTTACTTGTAAGGAATATCATTTTTTTCACACTCTTAAATTTATTACGGTAAAGGGTATTATTCTTTCATCATCATAAATGGATATTATTTTCTTTCTTACTGGAAGGGATTATCATTTTTTGATTCTCGAAAATAATATCGTTTCTTTCTTGTGCCATTTATTTCCATGTATTAAATTGTGGGAATAACCTTACGGCGCGGATTACCGCCTGTTGGTGAATAACCTTTTGTATTCATTCCTTATTAATCTCTGAGAATAACCTTACGGCGCGGATTACCGCCTGTTTGGTGAATAACTCTTCGTATTCAAATTGATGGGAATAACCTTACGGCGCGGATTACCACCTGTTTGGTGAATAACTCTTCGTATTCAAATTGATGGGAATAACCTTACGGCGCGGATTACCGCCTGTTGGTGAATAACCCTTTTTATTTGTCTCGTGTGGAAATAATTTGTCTACACGAATTATCACATGACACTTTTATTCCATATTCGTAAGTGATATCATTTTCCTTTATACTCATAAGGGATACCATTTTTTTCATCTTCCATTATTCAAACTTACTATGGTAAGGGATATTAATTTCCTTCACCTTTTGTTAATCAAACCTGCTACGGTAAGGAATATTATTTTCTTTCATACACCTAAATCGAAACTTATTATGGAACTACTGCTTCTAAAATTCCTGAAAATATTATATGTTCCATAATAGTTGAATTTCATTATTTCAACTGAACCTTCCTATTTTCTGAACCTTTCTATTGAACTATAATCGTTATTCTGAACTGTGGATCTTGAATATCATTTTTAAATTTCACTCCACATCACGTTGGCAATTTGGACATTATTTGAATCTGCACAAAGTAAACTTCTGATACTTATTGTTTATCCTGTTCTTCTGTTCATCATTTGTATCACTATTATTTGTATTAATCATCAAGAATCAAGTTGTTGTGAATATCTGTGGCCGGGGGCACAGATGTGATATAATTGTTGAACAGATGATAGGTTAAAGGCGATATACTAGGTTAAAGGCGATACGTCTGTTCGGTGTCTTTTATGGCACGTGGTGAATGTTCTCTTTGGCCCGTAGTGCAAAGATGAACTGTTGGTTGGTATGATTATGACCAAAGGCTGAATCTGGTATAATCACGACCGTTGGTGTTATATTGAATGTCTTTGGCCCGTAGTGCAAAGATGAACTGTTGATCTGCATGATTATGATCAGGAACTGTGAAATTGTATTATCTTGACTAATGATATTTCAGATGATAAAAGTTGATGATGTTTTTCCTAAAAAGAGAACCGAGTGGACATTATAGTCTGCATTATTCTTCTAATAGATTGCTCATTCCGCTGCTATTACTGATCTGAACATTGTTCAAGAATTTAACTGCAGTTTTTGATATAAACCTTGTAGTCTATTGTATTCTATCAAGAACTCAACTGTTGAAGGCTAATGATAAATTATTCGTCATTATCTTAGTCATGATATTTCTTACTGGGCTATTTGAGCTCACCCTTTCTTTTGTTCCATTGTTTTCAACAGGAGATGAGAATGTAGTTGGGTCTAGCCGGGGGATGGAGTGAGGGTCCGAGGAATAGCTATCATAGTCTTCATGTGTTGTAAAATAGTGTGGCAATAATAGTGAAGACTTAGTTGTGTATTATTATACACTGTATTGTTGTACGTTGTGCTTTGTTGTAATAATTTTGTTGTAGTCTTTTGACGACTCAAGTTTGGGCTGTGTAGGCCTAGATTTGGGGGCGTCACATTGAATGACTTTCCTTCTTACTCCATACTTAAACTAATTAATTTATTAGTTTTATTGAGTATTTATTTTCTTGTTTGGCTAACAAACACAACTCTAGGTATATATATACTTATCAATATAACTACCTTCACTTTTTAATTGAATATATTTTCTTAATAAATTCTCCACATGTATCCTTATAATATTCTCACATTTAATCTCTAACAAATAAATTAGGCTAAAAAAAATGTTTGTTCATTTTCTGCACATCTCACTTCTTTAACTCTAGGTTTTAAACTTTAACCTTTAATTAAATCATTTAAGATATTGTCTCCAAATCTTGTAAATATCTGGGTATTACAACTAATGATCGCACGAGGTGTACCAAAGCAAGAAAATATATTTTCTTTCAAAAAATTTATCACTAGCTTGTGATCATTAGTTTGAGAGGAAATTGCCACAACTCATTTATACACATAATCCACAACAACAAGGATGTATAAATTGCCAAAAAAATAGGAAATGGACTTATAAACTTAATACCCCACACATCAAATAATTCAACAATACGAATAGGATGTAAATGCATCATACACATGCATGATCATGATTAAAAGAGATAACATCTCTCTGCTCACTTGCAGGAATACATCTTCGAATTATTTGGTCACGACAATATTTGAATAGGTAAGGATCATCCCAAAAATAATGTTTAACTCTGGATAAAAATTTAATTCGATCTTGTTTAGTCCAATATGTGGGCATTTTTCCTATGACAAGATAGTTAACAATATCAGCATACCAAGGTACTTGGGAAACAACCATAATCTACTCATCAGGGAAGGACTGTCTAATAGGTATAGACTCATCTATGTGTTCCACAATTAATCTGAACAAATGATCAGCCACTGCATTTTTAAATCCTTTCTTGTCCCTAATTTCAAGTTCAAACTCTTATAACAACAAAATCCATCTAATGAGATAAGGTTTGCTATCTTTTTTACTCAAAAGGTATTTCAATGCAGTATGATCGGAATAAACTATAACCCTAGACCTAATCAAGTAAGACCTAAACTAGTTTAGCACAAAAAATAAGGCCAACAACTTTTTTTGTGTGGTGGAATAATTGAGTTGTACATTATTAAGGGTCTTACTAGCATAATAAATCACATGAGGGAGTCTATCAATACGCTGCCCTAAAGCAGCCCCTATAGCGTAATCTGAGACATCACACATAATCTCAAATGGAACACTCTACTCGGATGATCTAATTATGGGTGCAGATGTCAACAAGGTCTTAAGCTTGTTAAAATCTTACAGGCATTCATTGTCAAAATGAAAATAGGCATCCTTGGCAAGAAAGCTACATAAAGGCATAGAAATTTAACTGAAGTCCTTAGTGAACCTACGTTAAAACCCTATAGGACTTAGGAAAGTCCTTATTTCTCTAACTGACTTACGAGGTGGGAGACTAGAAATCACATCAATTTTTATCTTATCTACCTTAATTCCCTTATGGGACACCACATGTCCTAAAACTGTCCCTTTCTTAACCATAAAGTGACATTTTCCCAGTTAAGTAAAAAATTATTTTTACACCTAATTAACATTAGGGTTAAATGCTGTAGACACTTATCAAAACTAGATCCAAACACTGAAAAACCATCTATAAACACCTCTAAAAAATGCTTTACCATGTTAAAAAATATGCGCATCATACATTGTTGAAATGTAGAAGGTGCACTACATAACCCAAAGGACATGCGACGATAGGCAAAACTAGCAAAATGACATGTGAATGTTGTTTTCTCTTAGTCCTCAGGTACTATGGGAATTTGGTTATAACCGGAATAACTATCAATAAAGCAATAATATGTATGCCCTGCTAACCTTTCTAACATCTGTTCAATGAAATGCAGTGAAAAATGATCTTTCCTAGTGAAGGCATTCAACATACAGTAATCGATGTGCACACGCCAACCAATTTGCATTCGGGTGGGAACTAACTCATTAATTATTATCATTATTGACTATCGTAATACCTAATTTTTTAGGGACTATATGAACAGGACTAACCCAAGAACTATTAGAGATTGCGTAAATGACTCTCACATCTAAAAGCTTAATCACTTTAGCTCTTACCACCTCTTTAATGGCAGGTTTGAGTCTCCTTTAGGACTCACGAGAGGGTTTGACATTATCTTCTAAGTGAATCCTATGTATGCACACTGACGGACTAATACCCTTAATGTCTGCAATTGTCCAACCTATAACTTCTCTATGTTCCCTAAGCACACTAATGAGTTTATCTTCCTGTTCTTTATCTAATTCGGATGCTATGATAACAGGCAAGGTCTCAGATTGGCCTAAAAACATATATTTTAGTGTCTCGGGGAGAGGTTTCAATTCTAGCTCAGGTGGTTTATCAACAGATGGAAGTGGTATAGATTTAGAAGATGAGAGAGGTTCAATTTTGGCTTTTCACTTGGTAGTATTCACTAATGGGGCATATTATAACAAAGAGTTAACCTCAATAATTGCAATATCATCATTAAAACCCATGCCAAAATGAGCTAAATAACTCTCTAATGGATCATAATAGGATGACCGTCTAAAGGAATCATATATAACACTCTCAATAAAATTAACCTCACAGAGATCATCTTGATCAAGAGGTTGTTGTCAAACACTAAACACATTGATTTTTACCGCCATATTCCCAAAAGACAATTTCAAAACCCCATTGTGACAATTGATTATCGTGTTGGAGGTGGCCAAGAAAGGTTGCCCTAAAATAACAGGAATTTGTTCATTAACATTCTCTACAGGCTGAGTATATATGACAATAAAGTCCACGAGAAAGTAAAACTTATCAACCTTGATCAAAACATCCTCTGTGGTACCTCTAAGAACCTTGACAGACCTATAAGCTAACTGAAGTCTCACAGAGGTAGGTTTGAGTTCTTCTAATCTTAATTGCACATACACAGAATATGGCAATAAATTGACACTTGCACCTAAATCAAGTAAGGCCCTATTAATCACGTGGTCACCTATAACACGGGAAATAGTTGAACATCTTGGATCCTTATACTTGACATGAGTTTTCATTTAGATTATGGAACTAACCTATTTAGTTAAACATGTTATTTTAGGGACATTTATTTTTCTTTTCACTGTACATAGATCTTTTAAGAATTTAGCATAAAAATGCACTTTGTTGAATTGCATCAAGAAATGTGATGTTTATGCGAACTTGCTTAAACACTTCTAAAATATTACTATATGGTATGCCTTTCTTTACTGGGCCAACTCTATGTGGGAAATGAGCCTTAGGGACATACAGTGTAGTAGGTGTATCGGGCTCTTTTTATTTTGATTCTTTAGGAGTAGGTTTTTCTTCTATTTTCTCACTAGACCTATTCACTTGATTGCCTATTTTTCGACCAGATCTAAGGGTAGTGATGGACTTTACTTCCTTAAGACTCCTATCAGGATTGGTGACTTCATACTGACCTTCGAGGTTAGGAACGGGTTAACTAAGAAACTTTCTTTTCTCTCTCTCTCCTAAGGCAGTGGCTAATTGCCCCATTTGAGTTTCAAATTTCAAGATAGAATGCTGGGTGCCAAGAAGAGACTGTTGGGTGGTTCGCATAAATTGTTGCAAAGTGTCTTTTAAGGATGGTTTCCTTTGAGGAGCAGTAAAATGAAGAGTGGACAGAAAACCTAGAGGATATAATGGATTAGGGGTTGAAAATTATTTCCCTTCATAAGTTAGTGGAGGTTAGTTTTGCCTCCAAGACAATATTGGGTGATTCTTCTAATTAGGGTTGTATGTCGTAGAAAATGAGCTATTAGATGATCTCTCATAAGAATTTAGAGCATTTGCTTGGTCAACATAGCTCTCTGGAGAGGTATAAAGTGAATTGACAAATGTAGCACACCCCTCATTCCTATCACTCATTGCGGAATTCATAGTTTAACTCAAGGCTAGGGCTTCTACCTTCTTATTAAGGTTCCCTATGATATTTTTCACATCAAAATTGTCTCTTACCTCATATAACTCTCTTTTCCTAGACTTCTCTTTCTCATTAAAAAAATCTCAATACTGAGAATTTTTGGACAAAGTTTCAAGGAATTGTAAGACATCAGTACTACTTAAGTTCAAAAATTCCCCTCTGTTCATATACTCAATCATGTGTCGATTTGACATGGTTAAAGCGTTATAAAAATATTGTATGAGTCTCCATAATTCAAAACCATGATGAGGACACCTTAAAAGTAAAACCTGCAATTTCTTTTCTAAGGGCAATTTTTTTAGACATTAGAAATTTTTTTAACAAGAATTTACTAATTAATTGGTCCTAGCTACTAATTGAATTAGAAGGAAGTGAGTTCAACCATGTTTTAGCCCTATCTTTTAAAAAGAATGGGAATATATGAAGCCTTACAGATTCATCTGAAAATTTTTAAAACCTAAAAGTTGTGCATATATCTAAGAATTCTTTAACATGCATTTAAGGGCCCTCTCTATCTAACCCATGGAATGATGGAATGAGCTATATCACACTAAGTTTGAGATCCAAATGTGTCGCTTGAGTTTGTGGCAACATTATGCAAGAAGGGTGATTAGGTGTAACTGGTAAAAAGTACTCCCTAAGTGATCTCTCCTCACGTACTAAGGGTTCCCCTACTTCATTGTCATCAACCATTTTAATTATTAGTTTTTTTTAAACGATTATGTGAGCAAATAAGCACACAAAAACAAATAAAAAAAATAAAATAAAATAAAACTATTTCTAAGGACAACCTAAATAAAATCTAGACAACTTCTAACTGCTCCAAGTTACTCTTTAAGGTCCACCAAATTCAAAATTAGTCACACCACTAGCCAGGTAAGTGTAATAACAAAGGAGTTTCTCCGTAGGTACGGTGACAAATTAAGTAACCACGCGTTCTTTAGGCGTTTACCTTTGGAACCACTTGCCTTGACACCAATAATTTGATTAATTTAAAATTTAGACTCCTCTTAGGGTCACTTGTCCTAATTGAGCTCGAGAGTTTGCCATGAAGCGTAGTGGACAGACCCCTTATACTTTTTAAAACAAAATATTTAATCAAACTAACATAAATATGATAATATTAATCCGGAGGTCTAAAAGAAATAACTAATAACAAGTGTAACTGTGACATTCTAGGAAGTTGTAAAAATAATATTTAGAACAAGGTCTATTTTTAGAAAAAAAGATTGTTTTAAAATATATGAAAGTATTACAGATATAGATGATATTTTTGAAAGACAAAATGATTTAATAAATATTCAAAAAATATATAATTTAATTTTTAATACAAAAATAACAGAAGAAGATATAAATCAAAAAAATTAGTAAACTATAAAAATTAAAAATTATAGGAGAAAACATAATTAAATATTGGGATAAAGATCATGTTTATTGTTAATTCGATATTCTAAATCCAGAATATAAGATAAGAACATCAAAAATAGATGCAACTAATAAAGATAAAGATGATTTTAAAATGCATTTTGATGAATTATTAAAATTAAAGATAATAAGAAGATCAGATTCACCTCATAGATCTGCAGCTTTTATAGTTAGAAAAAGAAGTGAAATAGAAAGAGGAAAAAATAGAATGGTAATAAATTATAAAAGATTAAATGATAACATAAGAGATGATGGCCATAATATTCCAGACAAAAATATATTAATAAATGGAACACAAAATTGCAAGATATTTCGTAAATTTGATTATAAATCAGGATTTTGGCAAGTTAAGATGTATCCAAAAAGTATAGAATGAACAACTTTTACTAATCCAGAAGGACATTTTGAATAGCTGGTAATATCATTTGGTGTAAAAATTACACCCTCATTTTTCCAAAGAAAAATGGATAATATATTTATAAAACATAGAAAATTCTGTATAGTATACACATATGATATTTTAGTATTTAGTATAAACAAAGAAGAACATTTAGGACATCTTCATATATTTCTTAGTGAATTTCTAAAAAAAGGTATAATTATTAGAAAGATGAAAATGGAATTATTAAAAACTCATATAAAAAATTTAGGATCAATTATAGGATAAGGGAAAATAAAATTACAACCACATATAAGTAAAAAAATATTAGAAATGTCAGATAAATTAGAAGACTTAAAAGAATTACAACAACTTTTAGGACTATTAAATTATGCAAGACCATTTATAAAAGATTTAGGAAAAATAGCAGGACCGCTATATTCTAAAACAAGACCCAAAGGTCAAAGATTTTTCAACACAGAAGATATAAATCTAGTTAAGAAATTGAAAGGTTTAGTTAAAAAATTACCAAACTAGCTTTACCATTAGATACAGGCTATTTAAAAATAGAAACAGATGGTTGTGACAAAGGAAGGGGAGCAATATTAATTAGTAAACCTTATAAATATTCAGATAAAAAAGAAGAAAGAATATATATAAATAATAGCGGAATATATAAAGAAAAATAAAATCTTAGTAGTACAAATACAGAATTATTAGTAATATGTTATGCTCTAGATAGTTTTACTCTCGATATAATATATAAACAAGAAATTACTATAAGAACAGATTGTAAAGTTATTTTAAAAATTTTTGAAAAAATAAATGATAAAAACAAGAATTAATGAAAGGAGATGGTTGAATTTCATTGATAGAATCACTAATATTAGAGTAAAAATAAAGTTTGAACATATTAAAGGAAATGATAATAAAATAACAGATATTTTTAGTAGAAATATAAATACAAATTTAAAAAAAAAATTGATAATGAATTTGTAAACGTTCAGATAGATAGTAAAGGTCAATGTCAAGGCTAGGACTTCAACAAAACACTACTACATACCATAATACATTTACTCATAAAGGTAATTCTACATATAATCCAGAATATATTACATTTGAAAAAACAGAATTACAAGTTTTCCCTAAATGAAGCAATATTTCTTTCAGACCTTTAGGAAATGTTAATCTAGACAAAAAAGGACAATGTTTTTTAGACCATTTAAGGATATCTTCAAATAGAGATCCTTTTATGGGAGGAAGAAAATATTTTATTGCATGCATGAATGCATTAGCAAAACATTTTAGTGAAAATGAAAGTAGATTTAAATGCTATGTAGTTATCAATAGTCATTTAAATGGAATTTTTAGCACATGGATACAAGTTGCAGATTCTATTAAAAAAAATCCCAGATCTAATCTACAAAGGTTTTAATTCTTATTCATAAGCCTTTGATTCTTGCAGAAGATTGATAGGAATAAATTTTTATGTTGATCCAGTTTTAAGATTAGTCCAAGATCCTTCTTTGAATTTTAGTTCAGCCCATGATCCAAATCCTTCCAAACCACTTTTTTTGTGATCACTGTGAATCCATGAAAAAGAACTTTAATAGACTAAATCAATTCAGTGATATTATGAAAAAAAAGAAGAAGATATTTTAGTAAAACTAAATAATGAATTAAATCGCCAAGTATACTGGCTTCAAGAAAAATTAGCTCAATTACTGTTTAAGAAAGTAAACCCTAATCAGTGACAGAATAACCCAGAAATGGGACAGATAAGTTATACCTCTTTAAAAGGTAAAGAAAAAGTTATTTTAACAGTTGAAACAGCTAATAAGGCCGATTTAGGGACCTTAAATCCTAAATCTAGACCAATTCAAACGGTAATAGGTAAAGACTTATCAAACCCGTTGATGGGTGTGGCTTTCCCCAAAAGCCAACAAGCTAACTTTAAATGTTTAGAACAATTAGTTAATAGGTACCTAGAAGGACAATCATTAACATATGCCATTATTATTTACTAGACACTTAAAGAAGTAGCCATAACATCAATCAAAGAAGCAAAAGATGAAAAGAAACGAAAGAATTTATCGAAGCTCAGAGAAAAGATGAGAGCCAAAAGAAAAATAAAAAGGAAAGAAATAAAACAGGAAATTAAAAAAAAAGATCATAAAAAGTTATCAAATAATTTTGGCATACTTTGAATTTCAGAGTAAAAGAAGATGAAAAAGAAAACATAGGAAATAGTACGAAGGATAAAGAGATAGATGCCCAACTAGATAATGAAAGCAATAATTCATATCATAATGAAGAAGAAGGCCAATTCTCCGATAGTGGAATGTCTTTCGATACTATTGTCAGACACAATTTGGACAATTGATACTTGATAGACAGATGTTTGGCATATATTAAAATGTTGGCAAAGTTTCTTGTCGTCTTTTAAATAATAGTTACATGTGTATGGAGTAAAATAAATCGTTAGTGTATATCTTTATGTAAAATTTTGTCAGTGGTTACTTTTATGTAAAGTTGAGATTCCAAAGTTGAAATAAGTTGACTATGGGGCCCAATATGCACCCGGACTTATACTTTTCGGTATTCAACTAACTTCAAATCCGTAGTAGAGCTAGTATAAATAGATATAGGATTTTAAGGCAAAATAAGAATCTTTCAAGAGTTCTCATTTCATGTGAGAAAACCTTGAATTTCTTTGCACTTACAAAACTTTGAATATATATGATCTTTCAGTTCTTCTATCTAAAAATCGTTCAGATCTTCATCACCTTTCATTTCCTATAAACCGTCGGGGCTCCCGAAAGGGAAAACCCTCTTCTTTCGAGGTATGTATTAATTTTCCACAAAAATATTTTTATTTTAAGTTTGTACATATCAGTTGCATAGTTACATATTATTTTATGTCAATTACATAATTAGTTTTTATGTGTTCATATAGCTTGAAAAATCAAGTTTATTAATGGATATACAAACAACATACTCTAGGTACTGTTGATTGTATTATATTTATTTTACCAGGAAATAATTTCTTTTATAAATATTGTAGAATCTTTGCGTTAAAGCCTTTTTGCCAATGATAGGCGTGTTTTGGCCTTGTCCACGTGAAGATAATATAATACCTCATTATTAACTCTAGTAAAATAAATATACTAGATTAACGTACAGTCCGTTATCGGGATTAAGTTCCTGAGGATCTAATATGAGTCACCTGTATATTTTTTTAATGCTTGATTTTGTTAGTAAGATTATTCTGTTTATTTGAACATTAAAAAAAAGAGTAAAAAAGGGAAATTATACATAACTAGGATTTATGAAGAGCATTGAGTACTCAGTAGGACTTTAAAAATATTTTGATTTACAAACGCTTTTGTATGATCCAATATTAAAACATAAGAATTCAAATCTATAATTTAAAGATTGAAAAAAAGAGAAACAAAAAACGTAATAGAAATACTAAAAAATTTATTAACCTTAGCCTCAGAAATATCTTATATAAGATATAGAGAAAAATTAAGAGTAAGAGAAAGGCATCTAGAAGAAGTAAACAAAGAACTAGGTTAATTATTAGCTTTGGCAAAAATAAATACATGACAAATTATTTTTATAGAAATGCAATCGATAGACTTAAAAAAGCTAAGAGAAATAATAATATTAAAAGACTTAATAACAAGAAAGAATATAAAAAGAATCTATTAAAAATAAGTCAAAAACTTGAAGTTGTAGACATTAATAAAAATAAATAAGATTTTTTTTAATTTCTTAGATCAAAAGGCAGCTTTAATATTTTTTCATTGAAATATTGAAAAAATAACTAAAATAGTTAGTGAAGAATTAGAAAAGAAACTAAAAAATATTCATTATTAAAAACAGTAACCCCCGGTATCAAAGCAATAGTTAGTAGATTTTAGAAAATTTAGTTTAGTACATGACTAAACAAAATAAAGATTATTTATTTGCATTAGGAATAACTAACGAGTATAATAGTTCTCCGACAGGATTAACAAATAATAATTTCAAAGAATCAGCAGATCGTGTAGCAATTAAACAAAATAACGTTATCATATCATTTTTAGTTACATTAGCTGATAAATTAGATCGAATAGAATATTGAATACAATAAATAGATAACATAATAAAGGATAACACTGTAGAATTGACAGTTCTTAAGAAGAATCAACATGAAAATAAATATATAACAAAAGATTAGCTAGAAAGTTCAGTTAATAAACTAATTATAGAAGTTAAGAAATTACAAGAAAAACCTTCAACTTCACAAAATAACCAAAACATTCTAGAAGAATTAGTATTGTCAGTAAAAAAATTACAACTAAAAGAAAAAGAAAAAGAAAAACCTAGAAAAGAAAATTTTAGTTTTGAAATAAAATGAATAATATAGGCAGCATAATAAGAATATTTTCAAGAAATTCAAGAACGGTTAATGAACAAGGAAGTACTAATAGTAATACAGGACTATTAGGAAAAATATTTAAAAAGAAAGAAAATAGTCAAATATAAGAATTATAGTTAGATGAAATGATAGATCTCCAAAGAGATTATGAAGTCTTTTCCAATAGAGAATTAGAACTATTAAACCTAGAAGTTTTATATAGAACAGGAAATTGGATACTTAGAATAGATTTATTTAAACATACAAGAGAAGTATCAATTCAATATTTAGGAAAAGATTGTAGAATAGTCGGCTTAGTAAATAAAAAATCAATACTTAAATTACAAGAAAAAAGACATAAATATATGCATATAGGATTAGTGGTAATAGGAATTAGAAGGTTAACGAGCGAAAATTTAGGATGTAAAATGTTAATAACCCTGTATGATAAGAGATGGAATAATATAGCAAAAGTAATGATTTCCAGCATAGAAGTAGACATGAAACAAAATCAAGGATTATTTTACTATACCCCAAATTATATGTTATTCTTAAAATACTTCGCATAAAATATTAAGATAGGGATACAGACTAAAGGTTGTGAAGAAGGAATTAGTAGAGAAAATTTACTTTTATGCATATGAGTTATAGGAAGATGTACAAACAATAGTGAAGTTAAGTATAAATTACAAATAGAGAAAACAATAAATCAAATTTGTACACAAAAAATTAGTATGATTAAATCTATTATTTTTGATCCAGAAGACTTAAAAGGATTAGAATAAAAATTAAGTAAATTTGTAAATACAAAACTTGTTTTAGCACCAAGAAAATCAGTAATTTATAATAATATCAAAGGAGAAACGTCTCTAAGATTTATGGATTACACTTATAAAAATAAAAACGAAAATGTATATGAAAAAGAATCTGAAATAGAAACAGATCATATGAATATAGAACCATTTGATAGATTTGAGCCATTAAAAGATATTATCAAAATCAAAAACTTAGAATAAAAAATAAAGTATTATAATAATAAAGGAATATCTTTAAACATTCTTAATAGAATTAAGTACGATAGATATAAGATATTAAAAGAAAGAATTAAAATAATAAGACCAATAGATAGTGATACACTTATTATACCTACTGAATTGGGAAAACTTTTCATAGGAAAAGGAGGATTAATAAGAGCTGAAAATAAAATAAGAAGTGAAGATAAATTATTAAAAGAAACATAATATATATATATATATATATATATATATATATATATATATATATATATATATATATATATATATAACAAATGAAGGAATATAGCTAGGAATAAGAGATACATAATTAACTAATAATGAAAACTTGACAGATGAAAAGTTTGAGTCAAAATTAAAAAATATTATTATGAAAAATTAAGAGTTGAATAAACAAAGAAAAGTTGAGGAACAAAATTATGAAGAATATATAAAAAGTATACTCAATAATAGTAAAGAATATTCAAAAGAATTTATAGATAACTATAGTGAAATAAATAATATCAGTTATCAAAAAGACATAATGAATCCTTTAGACCCTTTAAGAAGTAATGCTTCATCATCATCACCATTTTAACAAAATATAGGATTAAGTGAAGAAAGAAAATCATTCTATAATAGAAGGAGACTTTTTCATAACCTAAGAATTATAATTCAGAAAAATTATACACAGACAATTATAAAGGATATAAGTATTAAGGAAGAAAACACCCTTTAGAATGACCAATAAAATTTCAAACAACAACAACAAACCAAATTTTAAATTTTAACAGCACATGATCCACATACCTAACATAATATAGTAGGAGTATGAAAAAAATACTATGACGCCCCCAAATCTCTATACTACTTATAGTAGATCTGGTGCTAACGTCTAACTGATTAACTATAAATATTACATAATGTATAACTTCTGTCTATCCAAGATTCACAGTATTCCATCACAGAAGTTGTTCTCATCAGAACATTCAATGTGTTTAGATACCCTCACTTGGATGTATAGATTTATATATCATAGATATCTCTTTTATATCAATAGTTCCTATCTATCTGAAATTCATAGTATTAAATGATAAGTTTGTTGGAATGACCCTATAAATCTTAGACTCAGCTTTTCTTTCTTGCCAAAACGTATCATGTCCTTCCAAGGGGACACTTTCAAGAATATGTGGCTCCCGACTTCTGTAACGACCCCGAAATTCGACCCACTTTATTACCTTGAATTTTGTATTTATTATACATTATCTCGATAACGTCCAAATTTCGGTCCGTTAATAAATCTTTAATCACCTTAATTGATCCATTAGCTGATTTCAAAATCATCAATTACCAAATTTTCGGTATAAATTTTTCTTTTTTCTCAATCATTATATTAAAATATTTGATCATTTAAAACTTTATATCTTGATCCTCGTTCCTGGATCGCAACATTTACTTATTCTTTCATGTCTATTATAAATATCGTAAAACTCAACATTTAAAATTTAATATTATTTATATTGATATAATTATTCGTTGTTTCGTAATCCATAATGAAATATATCTTCCTCTTTGCCACTACAATAATCTTGAATCATTATCATATATCATTTAACTTTACTTAACCCATCCGGATATATTCTGTAATAATCAGAATACATGATTATCAATAACACACAAATAAACTCTATTCACCCAATCAGTATTTATAATATCCATAGCATACACAATACTATTATAAATTTGTCAATTTCATTCGCAATATTTTATTCTACCAAAACATTGAACAATTAGACTATACCATTAATTGGTGTCATAGCATAACCCTCATATATCCTGATATTCCTGAAATTTATTTCTTTCCTGCAAAAATGTATATTAAGCAAGTAATGAGCACAACGGCTCAGCAAGTTCAACAATTTATGCTTCACATAGCACATACCTTAACATCCTCAGTGTGTGTCATACATCATGTGATTGTGCTTTTACCATAACAATATATCTCATATATATTCATATCGTTGCACAAAGTACACATTGTGGTCATATTATTCACGTATCACATAGCACATAATTTTATGCATTTAAAACAAGAATTACATATCATAACTACTTAACATAAAAGGGACTGAAGAACTTGCCTGACGTTCAGTTATTTAAATTGATAGCTCAAACCCTTAACTCGATCAACCTATGATCATAAAATAATCAAATAATAATTATTTATTTCTTTATGATATTAATTTACTTAATTAATATCATCTCTGAGCCAATTATTAATTTATATGGTTAATTATATTAATCTCGTCCCTTAAATATTAATATAACTTAATATCAACTCCTTTATTTCGGACAACCCGGCTCATCGGACAAATTTTAACATATCTGGTTGTCCCAAAAATTTTATTTAATCTTTTTCTAACCTTTAAACTCATTAGATTAATATTTAAAATATTTAAATATTAATCCCCAACATTTAATATTTTTACAAAAATATTAAATTTAATGTCCAAATATCATTTCTATATTTTTAGTATTTTTCTATAATTTTTAAACAATTTTTAAACATTTATTTCAATTAAAAACAATTTCTGAGGGCATTTTAGTAATTTCCGCGCCCTTAAGGACACAACCAGAATTTTTTGGAAAGTCCAGGGGCATTTTCGTAATTTTCGTGGCTTTAGGGACTCATTCGGTAATTTCCGGAAAGATAGGGGGCAAAACAGTAATTTCTTAGGCTAAGGGACACGTTCGGTATTTCTTGAAAAGGGCAGGGGCACGCTAGTAATTTTCAGCGTGTCGTCGGTCGCGCATGGCGCGCGGCCCCCTCACTACCGACGCCAAACGGCGTCGTTTCGCAGTCGTTTCACGACCCTCCGCGCATTGCGCGACCCTCTACCCCGCACGCCCCAAAACGGCGTCGTTTATACCCCCGCGCCAGAAAAAAAAAATGGTTGTCGCGCAATGCGCGGCAACCCTTTTCTTCTTCTTCCTTTTTCCCGCAGAAACAGTAGCCAACTTTTCCAAAATTATCCATTTTTGCTCATTATTTTTACAACATAACAACTCCAAAAATCATAAAATCCATACATATTCATCCAAAAATTATGTAGAACAATTATTCTAATTATTTACTAATTTTCCACATAATTATTTTATCACCATAATTACACAAAATAAATTAAAAACAAGAATTTATACCTTCCAAAACTTGAGCTTTCTTTCCATTGAAGCTTTTTCTTCACTTGGTAGCATCAAATATTTCTCTCTTGTGATGGTAGTGTTCGGTGGCGTGGTGGTGGGAGAAGAGAGAGAGTTGTTTTATTTTTTTATTTTCCATTTTTTCTCCCTTTTGTTGCCTTTTTCTTTCCTTTTTATTATACTCAATCTTAACCAATTTGGAAGTGAACTTTAATTCCACCGACCTTCACTCTCTCTCGAACGTTCCAACAAAAATCAAGCATGCAAAATGTTATTTTTTTATACATTACGTAATTATATCGTGTAATAAATATTTTATATAATGTATATAAAATATTTATTTTAATTCACTAAAAATCATAATTTGATTTATAAATAATATTTAGACCTCTTTTAGGTACTTTACTTGACAAATTTTGTACACGCATAATAACATGCATGTAATTATATGAGGTAATTTATACCTCCAAAATTCATAAAATAATTCACATAACATATAAAAATTATTTTTCATATTTTTTCACTTCGTTACTTGGACAACATGTTACATTAACATGTTCACGTTTCCGAAATATTATCTTTCATAAAAGTCATAATAATTTCATTATGCATAAATATAATTTTTAACGAATTAAAACATTCCTTTTTCCTCTTTTAATTTCATTTCTTTACATTTCACATTAATTTCTTTATATATATAAATTATATATAACTTAATATTATATAATTTATATATTTACATTCTCCTTCCTTAAATAATTTCTTAATTTCTTCCAACCTTATTCCATTTAATCACCTTATATAAATTACATAATTATTCTTATATAATTTATATAATTATTATTTTCTTCATACCTTATTAAAATTTTCTTATATAAATTATATAATTTATTATTATATAATTTATATAATTACTTTTCCTTCTCAATTAATTTCTAAACTTCCTCCAAAATTCTTGATAAAATCAAAAAACAACACATACAATTTTACTAACTCCCTCAATATTTTTTTTTAATTATTTTAAATTGGATTAATTTAATTATTAATCCCTTTATTTCCATAATTAATGGAATTTAAAATTATCAATTAACCATGCATATTTATATATATATACAAATGTATATATATACATATCAAATTTCTATATCTCACATTATCACATAACCTCAATTAAACCATAATTTCTGCATTTTCATAACAATTTAATTGTACAATTTATTGTACCTTTATCTGACATTTTTCTTATTCTTCATAAATTGTTTTTAAACAACTTATTTACTTTTCATTTTTTCTAAACCAACACAAATCACCACCATCTATGTACAAATTTAATTTATCAATTAAATCACATCAAATACCTTAAATAACATAAAATAATAATTAATTTAACAACCTTGATAATTTTATCAATTAAATTCTCATTTAACATTATTAAATAAATTCTGAAAATTCGGATCCTCACAACTTCGAAGTCTTTTTGTTGTCTGTGTTGATTCGCATACTTCTACTGTCAATCTTGTGACGCTTGTAACCTCTCGCGTATAATTCGTATTACTTCAGTGGTCTTTTGGACTATCTCTGGTCCTAACATTTGTCTTTAAATAGAGTAGTGTGTGGTGTGACAACCTCATTAGGTGGGCACTCTTATTTATCCTTTAAAACCCCTAATAAAATGTCAACTAATTATTGAATGGGATTTGTCTCTGCATTATCGATTTCTACCCGGGATCTCATTGTTGGTGGCATTATTCTATAAACAAGAAAAGACTAGTATAAACATGTTATGTAAAGTAGATATAGTAAATAACTTGGTTTTTACAAACATAATTTGTATATTACATGCTAACAGTTACATAACCGACTAGTGATTTATTAAAATACCACTAGTTAAAACACGTGATTCCTTATTTATAATAAAGTCTAGGAATATACAAGATACAATAACTGACTACTCTCATAATAACATCATACTTCTTCATTTTTTCTAACTTCTTTTTCTTCTCTTTTAGATTTTCCTGGAATTTTTGTATCATTTCTTCTAGGTCAACAACCTTTTCCTTAAACTGATTACTGGGTGCTATCGCTTGCAAATGTTCAGCATCAATTACCAACTCTTCCCAAACCACCAACTATTTATCTTTAGACATCCTATAAAAGAAATTTTTAGTTGATTAGTATTTATGGTGAAGCAATTTAACACAAAAAGGTATAAAGTTATAAGGTTATCTTATATGTATTACTTTTTTTCAGACTCAATATCTCCTAAAGACTATATCTTAAGGCAGGCAACCCAACCTTAGAGCTACAGTCGACAGCTCTGATACCAACTTGTGAAACCCCCAAATCTCTTTACTCCCTATAACAGATAGTGCTCATGTCTAACTGATTAACTATAAATATTCCATAATGTATAACTTCTGTCTATCAAAGATTCGCAGTATCCCATCACAAAAGTTGTTCTCGTCAGAACATTCAATGTGTTTGGATACCCTCACTTAGATTTATAGATTCATATATCATGGATATCTCTTTTATATCAATTGTTCCTATCTATATGAAATTCACAGTATTAAATGATAATTTGTTCTTGGAAAAGAGGAGCAACTCTTAATTATTACAAAACTCCTTCAATCAGTTAACACCCTCACTTAGATGTATAGTTTGTATTAATACTGTACTAAATCAGTACCAATATTCTAAATAATCAAAAATCAGAGTACAACGCATTGTGATGTAACAAAAATTTATAATATATTACAATACTATTAAGTTCGGCTACATCATTCCTAATATCGGTTTCTTTATTACAATAAGTCTTTAAAAGACTTTAAACACAAACATTCAGAAAATAAACTATTCTAACATTGCCTCTTCCTGTTGGGGTTCATCCCTGAACATCCAAGTATATCATCTATAACTGCAAGTGAAATTTAATTGCAAGAATGAGATACTAGAAGCTCAACAAGTCATTTTAATGAATAAATCATACGCACACAGTGTTTGAGTTGAAAAAATAATTAGATTCAATAATTTCCAATTTTATACTGGTGTTTGTCTGTCAAACCATACATGGTAATTTCTGTCAGTCGTATGACTTAGAAATTATTTGTTTGGATATATCGTAGGGGATCAGCCTATTCAATATCTTAGGAGTATGCATATCATCCTACCAGTGCCCGTACGCACAAAGGCCAGTTTATTACTACCTCACAAAATCCCATATAGGGATTATCTTTACTCAGTATGGATGTCATACCAAACAATTTGGTTTTGTCAGAAACAACTCATATCTTGATATATTATCAATTCAAATTTATATGAATAAATAGATCACGTCTTATGTTATGCCGAATAAAAGCAATAACTGCATTGCAGTGAAAAATACAATTCATGTATTATGTTATGCTGAACAGATGGCAATAACTGCATATCACAGGATAAACACATTGTTTGTATAAATATCGCAAAAGAATTCCCAACTAAAGATTTGTACAAGGTTAGAAAACTTGCATGATTGATGCGTGTTAGGTTTAAGATGCTTTGAAATACGTAGAGTAGTCTAAATATGTTTCATACATCAATAATAATTGTTAAAACATATAAAAATGTGTATTTGATTTAATTAATTAAGTATGTTTAGGGTTCGAAGTGTATCATTACTTTAATCGTTGTAATAGTTAGTTATTTATGTTAACTAATCATGTTCGTCGCTTAATCTGTTGCTAAAAGTATGTTAATATGTTAATTTAATAAGTTTCAAATTTAATTCGTCGCTAAACGTTAATTTAGAAGCTAACTAGATAAATTTTTAATGAAATTCGTCGCTAGAAGTTGTTTTAGAAGCTAATTAAATTAATTACATGCAATCTGTCACTAAGTTCATTGCTAAAAGTGGTTTAAATTAAGTTTAAATAAATTTTAACTCAATCCATCATTAAAAGCTACTGTCATGGACCAAACTGTCGCTAAAGATGTTTTACATTAAAGCTTAATTGAATCTGTCGCCAGAACCATCGCTAAAGGCTACTGTGACCATCAAGACCGTCACTAAAAATTGTTCTTGAGGCCTGATGGTGACTGTTTCTAAAGGCCTATAGCGACAGATAGTCCGTCACTATAGCTATGAATGTTCTTGAGCTGCCTAGACAGGTTGGTCATGGTCTGGGAGCCTAGTTTGACCCGATTTAATTCATAACTTGTGTACTGTTGTGAGGTATCAATGGTTCCTAGTTGTAGTATTCATGGCAATGTACATCTAAATACTAATATCTAACCTTAAAACATCCTTGTTGCAAGATTAGATCTGATCAAACGGTCTATCAGGCTTGTTCTTGAGTTTTTTGGGTAACCCAGAAAACAGCCGGTCAATGCTGGGTTCTCACTTTCTAACAAGGTTTCATCACAGCTCCGACACTATTCTGGTATACTAAATGGTTCTAAATTGTAGTATATATCTAATACTAGACCTAGATGCAAAGTTTTAACTCAAATAACAAAACAATAGGAAGATCTAGGCCAGTCAAAAAGCCAGTCAGGGTCGTTCTTCATTTTCTGGAAGTTCCAGAAAATTTTCGGCAGTGAGTTGTGATCGAGCAGGCACTTTCTAGCTAGCATAACTTTCTGCACAATTATCCGATTGACCTAAAATTTATTTATAGGTCTTCACCTCATGGAATACTACAACTACAAACTTTAACATAGACTAAACTAATAACAATATTAAATCTAAAAGCCTAACAAAGTACCCTGTTAGACTGCTTTTTAGGGTTCTTGGACAGAGAGCTATAATTGAACATTTTATGCATTTACATGTTATGAAACTACAATTTAACCGCCCAAATCACTAATTATCATCATATCAGAGATTACTTAAAAACAAAATAAAAATTTTACCAAAGGATCAAAGATCTACATAAAATTTAGGGTTTTACCTAATTGTGAGCACCTCTTGATTTTTGATCTAGGAAGTTGATTTGGGACTTGTGATTGTTGATTTCTGGACTTGGTTCGGAAGTATATGAGTTATGAATTTCGTGGATTTAATGAATGGGTGAAGGTTGGTATTTATAGGCAATTTCTTCTTGGTTACCAAGTATTTTTCTTTGGCTCCAAGTTTGGCTCAAACTTTGGCTCAGCTTCGAATTTGGCTCCAAGTTTGGTTCGACTTTGACTTTGGCTCTAAGTTTGGCTTGGCTTTGGCTTTGGCTCCAAGTTTGGCTTGTCTCGATTGATTGGCTTTCTTTAATTCACCAATTAAACTTACTTTGTTAAACTATGCTTAATTAACCCTAATTAGGGTTAGGGTTTTCTAATTAATGGTTATGATCTCAAAATTAGGTTTAGAGTTTCCTAATTATGTTTAATTAGGGTTTTTAGTTACTTTTTATTTTTGATTTTTTCTTGGATATTATATTTTCATATCCCGTAAAAATGCTAACTATGAATATGAATTCTTGAAAATTGGAAAGGCATTTTCGACAAAAAAAAATATTTGACCTAAATTACTGTTTAAATACAAAAACCTATAATATTAAGTCAGAAATGAAATTTCATATATTGATATTCGCAAATATTACTAAACGAATCTTATTAGGGTTTGGAATATCATAAATACTGTAATAGCATATTATTTAAAAAATATAATTTTTTCAGAAACAGAAGAAATGTTAAAATGAATAGTTATATTCAAGTCATGTGTTTTTGGGGAGGCGATGTTTTGATGAAAAATGCAGATGACTTCAAATACTCAATAGGAACGAAAAAGGTTGTCATCATACATCGTAATACATTATATAACGAGCTAATTTATAAACTATAGAATGAGTTAAGATAAGAACCCTCCCAATGAAATTTTAAATTAAGTTATAAATATCCCAGCTATATTATAAATGGGGTGTCCAAGTTTTATAGGTTGGAAGTTTACAATGACACGATGTTGATATTATGTTAAGCATTCCATAAAGATGCTATAACAACAATTGTGGAGTAGAATTATATATCGAGCTTGAAAAAGTTTGTCTAACATTAATGGGTCCTAAAAAAATTTTAATGGGGTATGGTGGATACACTAATTTGTTAACTCAACCTAGCCCATCAACTTCAATGCAGTTAGAACACATGAATATGTTAAATGTATCAAATTAGGACTTTGGTGTTGATGGTTATGCTCATGAAGGGATGTTAATGTATGTTGAATGCGGTTGTGACCACTACTCCAATCACAATAGAGAGCATGTTATTCAAGAAGCCTGTTGTCCAAATGAAGATGTAGAAGCTGAGGATGAAGAGGAGGCATGTAGCAACTTAACCCCAAATTTGGTTTCTTCAGTTATCATTGATATTTCTTCACATGAAGATTTTCTATATAATTATGGTGCAACTAAAATTACTCCCACTGATGATGACGAAAGTGACGAAGATGGCCCGGTGCCTAGCCAAGTGGATGAGGATAATACAGATGTTGCTAATGTCGGTGATGTTGATGTGTCTACTCAAGAACATCAACCTAGGGTTTCATGGTTTAAAACTGAGGAGTTCAAAAATGAAAGAATTGACCACGATTGTTACAGGGTAATATTTGACAGCTCTTGTGACAAATTGTACCTTGGCTCTCTTTTTGCAAAAAAATATGTTCTTTAATCAGTAGTTGAAGGGGTTCACATTAAGGAACGTAGAAATCTTGACACTTACAAGAGTAATGAGACAATTTTTGAAGTTAAGTGTAAAAGTGAGAAATGTCCCTGAAGACTTCATGTATCCAAATTAAAGAAGCACGGGCATTTTGAGGTCACAAGATTGCGTTAAGAACACATTTGTCAGTTTGAAAATCCCTCCCAAGATCATATCAAGCTTACTACAAAATTTATTGGAAATGTCATAAAATCAATGGTAATGTTCTTAAGTATGCTAACACTGTCAATAACTTTTCATAGTGGTTTAAAAAGTCGTATTTAATTTGCATTATGTATATTTTTATTTGTATAATTAGATTGCAGAACACCCGAACACCAAAGTGGTTGACATAGAAGCCTGATTATCAAAAATTATGAATACCATGTCACTTATAAAAGGTTGTGGTATGGCAAACAAATTGTAATTGCTTTAATTTTTGGTGACTGGGATACATCATATGCACAGCTCCCTAGATTTATGACCATTATTAAGATATATAATCCTGGGAGTGTTGTAGAGATTGAGGTTGATCCGTACATGTTTGGTCATAGTAAATTTGTCTTTAAACGTATGTTTTGGGCATTCAAGTCTGTGATTAATTGTTGGCGTCACGCTCATCCAATTCTTACCACTGACGATACTATTATTAAAGGTATATACAAGGGAAAGTTGTTGGTTGCCATAGGATTTAATTCGAGAATGTGACAATACCCTATAACTTATGGTTTGGTTGAGGAAGAAACGATTTATAATTGGTCCTGGTTTTTGAAACTTCTTCGCCAACACATTTGTAAGTCAAAATACGAAGTGTGTTTGATTTTTAACCATGCACAAAGCATAATACAAGCTATGAAGTTGCAAGCAAATGGGTTCACAACGCCTGTTGGGGTTCATCGTTTCTGTCTTCAATATGTTCAAAGCAATTTTGCATCTGAACATCCTAGTTCGCATTTGAAATTGTTGTGTTGAAAAGTGGGGAGAACCCATCAAGTACGAAAATTTGAGCCTTACATGTAAGAAATTAAAAAAATAAATCTCGTACAGCTTATGATTGGTTGCGTAATATCCCGCCAGAGATATGGACAGTTGCCCATGATGAGGACTATCGATACGATGTCATGACCACAAACTTGGTTAAATGTTTTAACAACAACATAATCTCTGCTCAAAACTTGTCAATCATTGCTTCGGTTAAATATATATTCTACCAATGTGTCGCATTATTTGATCTAAAGCGAATGGAATCTGAGAAAGTAGTTAGGGATGGGTACGAGTATTATATTGAGTCTAGGAAAAGTTTCAAAATATTATGTAGAAGGAAACAGCTAACTCCCAAGGTAACTTCATACAATGTACTTACTGGTATATTTGACGTCAAAATTGAACGACATTGACTAAGTAACAAATGGAAGGGAGGTAATATACAAGTTGTGAAATTGAGCGAATTGTCTTGCTCGTGCAAAAAGTGGCTAGCATATAGATGTCCTTATTATCATGTTATTGCCACGTGTATGAAGATAAAAAAGATTGGACTTAGTATATTGAGATTATCATAGGAATGAAAAATAAGCATAATTGTGGGAACCTAACTTTCAACCACTTATGCACCCAGATTATTAGACCTTTCCAATACTAAACCGTTGGAAAGCCTTTGGAATTTTAGTACCTAATGCGAATTTGAAGAAGACTAAGAAAAACCCTAAAGAAAGAGGTGGTACAACAAGAATCCACACAGAGATGTACATGTCCAACAAAGTTATCTATTGTAGTATTTGTGGACAAGAAGGACACACAAGGCATAGTAAAAAATGTAGTAAAGTACCTCAACCTCAATAAATATTATGTGTAATAGAATTTCAAATGTGAACTATGTAGTTATCGTTAACATTTAATATTTGTACTTTTTTAATATTTGTGTCAATTGTTATTATATTGTAGTTATCGTCAACATTTTCATTATTACTGTTATGATGGATTTTATAATTAAAATGGATGGCTTCTAATATGTGTGTGTGTGAATAAAGTTAAACAAAAAGTAATACTTTAATTTTGGTTCAATGCCTAAAAGTAATACTTTATTTTTTCTGCAATGTTGTTCATTATGTTGATGTAAAAGACAATATTTATTAACGATAATATTCTTGATTAAATACTAATGATAACATTTTTGTAATAGGCTTATGACTGATAATGATTGGATCCACCCCAGTCCCTCATTGTTGATTATCCAGTTTTCTTATCGTTCAGAGAACATTTGGCGAGGTCAAATATATATTGTGACGCCCCCAAATCTGAGCCCACACAGCCCAAACTTGAGTCGTCAAAAGACTACAAGATTTATATCAAAAACTGCAGTTAAATTCTTAAACAATGTTCAGATCAATAATAGCAGCGGAATGAATAATCTATTAGAAGAGTAATGCAGACTATAATATCCACTCGCTTCTCTTTTTTGTAAAAAAATCATCAACTTTTATCATCTGAAATACCATTAGTCATGATAATAAAAATTCACAGTTCCTGATCATAATCATACAGATCAACAGTTCATCTTTGCACTTCGGGCCAAAGACATTCAATATAACACCAACGGTCATGATTATACCAGATTCAGCCTTTGGTCATAATCATACCAATCAACAGTTCATCTTTGCACTACGGGCCAAAGAGAACATTCACCACGTGCCATAAAAGACACCGAACAGATGTATCGCCTTTAACCTAGTATATCGCCTTTAACCTATCATCTGTTCAACAATTATATCACATCTGTACCCCCGGCCACAGATATTCACAACAACTTGATTCTTGAAGATTAATACAAATAACAGTGATACGAATGATGAACAGAAGAAACATGATAAACAATAAGTATCGGAAGTTTACTTTGTACATATTCAAATAATGTCCAAATTGCCAACATGATGTGGAGTGAAATTTAAAAATGATATTCAAGATCCACAGTTCAGAATAACGGTTACAGTTCAATAGGAAGGTTCAGTTGAAATAATGAAGTTCAACTATTATGGAACATATAATATTTTTAGGAATTATAGAAGCAATAGTTCCATAATAAGTTTCAATTTAGGAGTATGAAAGAAAATAATATTCCTTACCGTAGCAGGTTTGATTAACAAAAGGTGAAGGGAATTAATATCCCTTACCATAGTAAGTTTGAATAATGGAAGATGAAAAAGATGGTATCCCTTATGAGTATAAAGGAAAATGATATCACTTACGAATATGGAATAAAAGTGTCATGTGATAATTCGTGTAGACAAATTATTTTCACACGAGACAAATAAAAAGGGTTATTCACCAACAGGCGGTAATCCGCGCCGTAAGGTTATTCCCATCAATTTGAATACGAATAGTTATTCACCAAACAGGCGATAATCCGCACCGTAAGGTTATTCTCAAAGATTAATAAGGAATGAATACAAAAGGTTATTCACCAACAGGCGGTAAACCGCGCCGTAAGGTTATTCCCACAATTTAATACATGGAAATAAATGGCACAAGAAAGAAACGATATTATTTTCGAGAATCAAAGAATGATAATCCCTTCAAGTAAGAAAGAAAATAATATCCATTTATGATGATGAAAAGAGTGATACCCCTTACCTTAACACGTGACTGGATATTGATTTAAATGAGGTTGATCAACTTGAAAATTTTCTGCACTCCTTTTGGCTTTCAAACTCTCAAAATAACCTTACTATTCTCAGAGAAAACTCATAAAATTCTTATAGAAAAATTTTATGTTTTAGGTGTGATTTTTCTATTCAGCTGAGCAAGTTATTTATAGGAGAAAAGATGATACTATGCATGGTTGGTGAATGGCGTGCTGCACGCCAGCTGAAAATTCAGCAGGCGGCAGCAGCCTTTGCTGCCTTTTCTCCTTTTTCCTTCACCAGCACAAAATACATTTTAATTTTCATGTGGCCCCCACATAGGGTCCACATGTTACTATTTAAAAATAATAATTAATTTTAATTTTTTTTTATTTTTTTTATTTTATTTTATTTTTCTTCCTATGGGTCCTGCATATAAAATAAAATAGTGCTACAATAATAATTCAACAATAATTTAACAACAAAACACGTTACAGATTATTATTAATTTAATAATATAAATTATAGTATATTTGCAACCGTGACAATTATTAGGTTCAATAATTTTAAAAACAATGCAGCAACAATTATTGAGTCAATGATATGAAATACAGTGTAATGACAATTATTGAATCAATAATGCAAAATACTGTGTAACAACAATTATTGAATTGATAATATAAAATATTATGCAGTGACAATTATTGATGAAATGATGCGCAACAGTTACGGTGTCAATTATCAGACCAATAATATGAGACACTGTGCAATACCGTGTGCTACAGAAAATACCATAATTTACCATATGCTACTATTCTTTTATCACCGGTATTTTAACAGTTCCGTTGACTATTTTTATTTAAAAAGGTTATTTCTGTCGTTTTCTATATCCGACAAATATTCCGTTGTGGGGTCCACCAATAATTTGTTATTTCGGCGCCGTCGTACGGCACGAATATTCCCCGACCAAACGAATATTCCCCAACAAAGCGAATATTGTCCGACAAAATAAAATTTGCACATAACATCTTTAACTTTCAATTTTGTTAATTTAACCACTTACTGTTTCAGGAAATATATACGAAGAAAAATTAAATTTTATATTTCATAAAATCCGGGGTCTTACAACCTCCCCTCCTTATGAAATTTCGTCCTCGAAATTGACGTACCTGGCATTTCGAAGAGGTAAGGATACTTAGATTTCATCTCAGATTCTAGCTCCCAGGTCATTTCCTCAGTATCTTGATTCCTCCATAAAACCTTAACTTGAGGTATAACCTTTGAGCGTAGAATCTGCTTCTTCTTATCTAGGATCTTAACAGGTACCTCCTCGTACGTTAAATCGTCTGCTATAACGTCCGGTTCTAATTCAATGACGTGGTTTGGGTCCTTCACATATTTACGTAACATAGATATGTGAAAAACGTTATGGATGCGAGACATACTTGGTGGTAGGGCTAGTCTGTAGGCTACGGTTCCTACTCGATCGAGAATTTCAAATGGGCCAATAAATCGAGGGTTGAGCTTTCCTCTCTTTCCGAATCTCGTAACCCCTTTCCATGGAGAAACACGTAAGAATACATGATCTCCGACGTTGAAACTTTCGTCTCTCCGATGAAGATCAGCGTAATTCTTTTGTCGTTCTTGTGCGGTCTGTATTCGTTGTCGGATCATTTGGATCTTTTCTGTTGTCAAGCGTACCAACTCAGGTCCCACCAGTTTTGCTTCTCCTACCTCATTCCAACATACTGGAGAGCGACACTTGCGTCCATATAAAGCCTCGAATGGAGCCATACCTATACTTGCTTGGTAACTGTTGTTGTAGGAAAATTCCACCAATGGCAAGTACTTATCCCAACTTCCTTTGAAATCTAGTACGCAAAGTCTTAAAAGATCTTCGAGGGTCTGGATCGTCCTTTCCGATTGTCCGTCCGTCTGAGGATGGTATGCAGAACTGAATCGTAGCTCGGTGCCCATAGCTTTTTGTAGACTGATCCAAAAGCGTGAAGTGAATCTAGGATCTCGATCAGAAACTATGGAAACTGGCATGCCATGCAATCTCACAATCTCATTTATGTACATACCGGCAAGACGTTCAAGTGAAAAGTTTTCTCGTATAGGCAAGAAATGAGCGGATTTGGTCAATCTATCTACGATCACCCAAATTGCATCTAAGCCTTGAGAAACTTTGGGAAGACCCGTCACGAAATCCATATTGATGTGTTCCCACTTCCATTCGGGAACCTCAAGTGGTTGTAATGGACCCTTAGGTACTTGATGCTCTGCCTTGACACGTTGACAAGTTAGGCACCTTGAGATAAACTCTGCAATCTCCCTTTTCATATTGTTCCACCAAAATGTATGTCGAAGATCTCGATACATCTTGGTACTTCCTGGGTGGATTGCAAACGGCGTGTTGTGTGCCTCCATCATGATTTTATGTTTCAATTCAGGATCGTTAGGAATACAGAGTCGAGAGTTGACTCGAAGTATTCCTTTCTCGTCGATTCTTGCTTCGGGAATGGCACCTTCTTGTACTTTCTTCATCATGTTTATCAGTTCCGGATCGGTAGCTTGCGCAGCTTTGATTTTATCGATTAAAGCCGGTTCTACTCGCACGTGAGCAATCTTCGAGTGGGTCCCTGGTGTCTTTAGCTCTATCTCCATCTTTTGCAAGTCGTACAAAATACGTTTTTGTGTTGTCAGCAGTGCACTTGTACTCGCATAAGATTTTCTGCTCAAAGCGTCAGCTACAACGTTCGCCTTTCCCGGGTGATACTGGATTGTGTGATCATAATCCTTCAACAGCTCAAGCCAACGTCGTTGTCGCATGTTGAGTTCCTTCTGGGTGAAGAAATACTTGAGACTTTTATGATCCGTATAGATATCCACTTTCTCTCCGTACAAGTAGTGTCTCCAGATCTTCAACGCGAAAACGACTGCTGCCAACTCTAGATCATGAGTAGGGTAATTTTTCTCATAATCTTTGAGTTGTCGAGAGGCATAGGCTATAACCTTTCCATGTTGCATAAGGACACAGCCTAGACCTTTGCCTGAAGCATCGCTGTATATGACAAATTCTCCCGATCCTGATGGAATGGTCAGAACAGGAGCTGAAACAAGTCTCCTCTTAAGCTCTTGAAAACTTTTCTCGCATTGCTCGCTCCATATGAATTTTGTGCTTTTCCGAGTAAGCTGAGTTAATGGAGTTGCGATTCGAGAAAATCCTTCTATGAATCTCCGATAATAACCAGCTAGGCCCAGAAAACTTCGGACTTCGGTTACTGTCTTGGGTTGTTCCCAATTTAGTACCGTTTCAATCTTCGCAGGATCGACTGATATTCCTTGACTAGAAATCACATGCCCAAGAAATGTGACCTCCTCAAGCCAGAACTCACATTTCTTCAACTTGGCATATAATTTGTTCTCACGGAGCTTCTGGAGTATCAATCTCAGGTGTTGTTCATGATCCTCACGACTTTTGGAGTATATGAGGATGTCATCAATAAAGACAACCACAAAATGATCCAAATATTCCTTGAATATTCGGTTCATCATGTCCATGAAAGCTGTAGGAGCATTGGTTAGTCCAAAAGGCATGACTAAAAACTCATAATGCCCATAACGAGTTCTGAAAGCAGTCTTTGGAATGTCCTCAGCTTTAACCTTTAACTGATGATATCCAGAACGGAGATCAATCTTTGAGAAATGTTGAGCACATTGTAATTGATCAAACATGTTATCGATCCGAGGCAACGGGTACCTGTTTTTGATGGTGACATGGTTCAATTCTCGGTAGTCAATGCACAATCTCATACTCCCGTCTTTCTTCTTCACAAATAGAACAGGAGCACCCCAAGGTGATGCACTCGGACGAATGAAACCAGTATCCAATAATTCCTGTAGTTGGACTTTTAACTCTTGAAGTTCAATGGGAGCCATTCGGTATGGAGTTTTGGAAATGGGCTTAGTACCGGGTTCAAGATCGATACAGAATTCAATTTCTCGGTTTGGGGGTAAGCCAGGAAGTTCCTCCGAAAAAACGTCAGGAAACTCATTAACAATGGGAATATCATTCAAGTTTGACGTATTTTTGTTCAAATCAGTGACATGAGTTAAAAAGGCTTGACATCCGTTTTTCAATAAACGAATGGCTTTATGGCTAGAAATAACAATTATAGATTTCAATGGTTTAGTTGCTTGAATTTGCATGACAGGTTGATTAGGAATATGAAAACTAATAATCTTATGAAAACAATCAATTTTAGCATGATGGGTAGTCAACCAATCAATTCCTAAAATCACATCAAATTCATGCATCTCCAAAGAAATAAGGTCAACAGGTAATGTGAGTTTGTTGATTTGAACTAGGCAAGATTTATAGACAGTAGATGTAATGGTCATTTCTCCTAATGGGGTTTCAACTGATAAGTCAAAGTCCAAATTTTCAGGAGTTAAGTTTAAACGCTGAGCACATGCAGGTGAGATAAAAGAATGGGTAGAGCCAGTATCTAACAAAGCGTAGACTTCACGAGAATTTATGAATAGCTTACCGGTTATCACCTCGTTCGAGTTTTGTGCCATTTGGGATGTCACAACAAAAGCTCTCCCTTGAACTACAGATTTTCCCTTATCCGCGCTAGCTTTTGGTATCATCACTGCAGCTGGACTTGATTTTGTGGCAGGACAAAACCGTGCAAGATGGCCCTCTTTCCCACAACTGTAGCACTTTTTGGACTGCAGCGTACAGTTTGGGCTGATGTGACCTTCCTGACCACACCTATAGCATCTCACTGGTGGTCGATCTTCTCCCCTTGAAACTGGGGTCGGTGCTGGTGCTGGTGCTGGTACTGGTGCCCTTCCATAATTATTATAGAATCTCTTTCTTTTGAAATTGTTCCCACTGGATTCTCCTCTTCTGTTATTTGATGTGGAATTACCACCGAAGTGTTGGTTACCTCCTCGATGGTTCTCGTTCCTGTGGTTGTTATCATTTCTCTGATCATTGACTATTGGCTGTAATTTTTCATCTGTTTGCTCCACCCTTTGAGCCCTATCAACAACATCTGAATATAAACTAAATTTATGAGAGCTAAGTTGTTGACGGATTTCGAATCTTAGACCACGTAAGAACATCCGACTCATCCGTGCTTCGTCATCTACTAGATGAGTCGCAAAACGAGACAGTTCAGCAAACTTAGCTTCATATTGAGAAACTGTCATGTTTCCCTGCTCCAGCTTAATGAATTCCACTTCCTTCATATGGCGGATGCTTTCTGGGAAGTACTTTTCATTAAATAACTCTTGGAATTCTGTCCAAGACATCTCAAATGCTGAAGGGTGGATACGTTTTACCGCTTCCCACCAGTGATCCGCCTCACCTCGAAACATAAAAGTAGCAAAGGGCACCTTCTGATCATCAGCGCATTGTAGGACATCAAGTATTTTTGTTGTCTGCTTCAGCCATGCCTCCGCTTTGAGTGGGTCAGGCTTCCCGTGGAATTCTGGTGGTCCCAATTCTTTAAATTGCTTGACAGTGACCATCCTCAAATTACCAGCGTTTCTACCGTTATTGTTAACTGGATTTCCTCTTGCCTGATTCTGCATGAACTGCATGAAATTCCTAAAGAATCCATCATTCATCATGTTATCAGGAATATTATTTCCTGAGTTGGCAGGAGGATTGTTTGTGGCTTCTTGATTTTCGGCTACATTCGCTTCGGGTATTTCATAGTTAACCTCTTGATTTCCAGATGCCATACTAAACTGTTGTCACAAAGTAAATGTTAGTTTAAACAAACTGACTCATCACTTCATGTCCCTACATTCAAATTGACTCATTAGATAAAATATTATTTATGTAGGACACACAGGTGATTAATTCTATTCGTCTCTCCCCTCCTAGTTCTAACCCCAGATCTCCATTAAAGACCATATCCCTAAGCTCTGATGCCAACTGTGACGCCCCCAAATCTGAGCCCACACAGCCCAAACTTGAGTCGTCAAAAGACTACAAGATTTATATCAAAAACTGCAGTTAAATTCTTAAACAATGTTCAGATCAATAATAGCAGCGGAATGAATAATCTATTAGAAGAGTAATGCAGACTATAATATCCACTCGCTTCTCTTTTTTGTAAAAAAATCATCAACTTTTATCATCTGAAATACCATTAGTCATGATAATAAAAATTCACAGTTCCTAATCATAATCATGCAGATCAACAGTTCATCTTTGCACTACGGGCCAAAGACATTCAATATAACACCAACGGTCATGATTGTACCAGATTCAGCCTTTGGTCATAATCATACCAATCAACAGTTCATCTTTGCACTACGGGCCAAAGAGAACATTCACCACGTGCCATAAAAGACACCGAACAGATGTATCGCCTTTAACCTAGTATATCGCCTTTAACCTATCATCTGTTCAACAATTATATCACATCTATGCCCCCGGCCACAGATATTCACAACAACTTGATTCTTGAAGATTAATACAAATAACAGTGATACCAATGATGAACAGAAGAAACATGATAAACAATAAGTATCGGAAGTTTACTTTGTACAGATTCAAATAATGTCCAAATTGCCAACATCATGTGGAGTGAAATTTAAAAATGATATTCAAGATCCACAGTTCAGAATAACGGTTACAGTTCAATAGGAAGGTTCAGTTGAAATAATGAAGTTCAACTATTATGGAACATATAATATTTTTAGGAATTATAGAAGCAATAGTTCCATAATAAGTTTCAATTTAGGAGTATAAAAGAAAATAATATTCCTTACCGTAGCAGGTTTGATTAACAAAAGGTGAAGGGAATTAATATCCCTTACCATAGTAAGTTTGAATAATGGAAGATGAAAAAGATGGTATCCCTTATGAGTATAAAGGAAAATGATATCACTTACGAATATGGAATAAAAGTGTCATGTGATAATTCGTGTAGACAAATTATTTCCACACGAGACAAATAAAAAGGGTTATTCACCAACAGGCGGTAATCCGCGCCGTAAGGTTATTCCCATCAATTTGAATACAAATAGTTATTCACCAAACAGACGATAATCCGCACCGTAAGGTTATTCTCAAAGATTAATAAGGAATGAATACAAAAGGTTATTCACCAACAGGCGGTAAACCGCGCCGTAAGGTTATTCCCACAATTTAATACATGGAAATAAATGGCACAAGAAAGAAACGATATTATTTTCGAGAATCAAAGAATGATAATCCCTTCAAGTAAGAAAGAAAATAATATCCATTTATGATGATGAAAAGAGTGATACCCCTTACCTTAACACGTGACTGGATATTGATTTAAATGAGGTTGATCAACTTGAAAATTTTCTGCACTCCTTTTGGCTTTCAAACTCTCAAAATAACCTTACTATTCTCAGAGAAAACTCATAAAATTCTTATAGAAAAATTTTATGTTTTAGGTGTGATTTTTCTATTCAGCTGAGCAAGCTATTTATAGGAGAAAAGATGATACTATGCATGGTTGGTGAATGGCGTGCTGCACGCCAGCTGAAAATTCAGCAGGCGGCAGCAGCCTTTGCTGCCTTTTCTCCTTTTTCCTTCACCAGCACAAAACACATTTTAATTTTCATGTGGCCCCCACATAGGGTCCACATGTTACTATTTAAAAATAATAATTAATTTTAATTTTTTTTTATTTTTTTTTTTTTATTTTATTTTTCTTCCTATGGGTCCTGCATATAAAATAAAATAGTGCTACAATAATAATTCAACAATAATTTAACAACAAAACACGTTACAGATTATTATTAATTTAATAATATAAATTATAGTATATTTGCAACCGTGACAATTATTAGGTTCAATAATTTTAAAAACAATGCAGCAACAATTATTGAGTCAATGATATGAAATACAGTGTAATGACAATTATTGAATCAATAATGCAAAATACTGTGTAACAACAATTATTGAATTGATAATATAAAATATTATGCAGTGACAATTATTGATGAAATTATGCGCAACAGTTACGGTGTCAATTATCAGACCAATAATATGAGACACTGTGCAATACCGTGTGCTACAGAAAATACCATAATTTACCATATGCTACTATTCTTTTATCACCGGTATTTTAACAGTTCCGTTGACTATTTTTATTTAAAAAGGTTATTTCTGTCGTTTTCTATATCCGACAAATATTCCGTTGTGGGGTCCACCAATAATTTGTTATTTCGGCGCCGTCGTACGGCACGAATATTCCCCGACCAAACGAATATTCCCCGACAAAGCGAATATTGTCCGACAAAATAAAATTTGCACATAACATCTTTAACTTTCAATTTTGTTAATTTAACCACTTACTGTTTCAGGAAATATATACGAAGAAAAATTAAATTTTATATTTCATAAAATCCGGGGTCTTACATATATTATTTATTTAATGTATTTATTCGTATGTATTTTATAATGATAAATTAGTACGTAGTGTCTGATGTGTTATCTAGGACTCTGAATCCACTAAATAATAAACATAACAAATAATTCAATATCTTCTATTATTTAACTAAAATTATGCCATCGGTTTAATATACATAATTCAGAAAATAAATAAATCAAAGTCTAAATAAAAATTAACTTTTTAGTAGGAATCAACTTTTTAGTGACAATCAACTTCTTTCAAAAATATTTTCTAAATTAACTTTCCTTTCTTTCATTGGATTTAACTTGCACACCAAAATTGTTCCACCTCCATTTTTATCGTAAGAATCTTCTTAACTCTTTCCTTCCATAAATTAGAGTATTAAATATTACTTGATCACCAATATTTTGACTTTATTAGAACAAAATAGTAAATCATGCAAAATAAAATAAAATATTTTAATTAAATAAACTAATATAATGAATCTATTAGTGTACTTATTCATATGTTTATGTGTCTAAATTAATTTATTTCTATATTTTACAGGAGTTGCGACCCCTTAACTGTAGGCGTGGTGATGAGGGTAGTAGATGTTGTGGAAGGAAGCTTATCCTGGTTTGCGTATTCTTTATGGTCTTACACATGCCAAATTTTATGGACTATATATAGTATGACAGATTAGATTTAATCATACTTTGATCACGACCATGATAGAGAGATGACGAGTGGAGACCCACACATTCTATATTCTAGTAGGCGAGGCTACTATCAGGCTACAGGATGTGGAGGTACTCATGGGTTTTTCCACTCTTGGATCCCCTGTTACACATACTGATGATGGAAATACCACTATTCAGGAGTGGTGTAATTTAGTTAAGAGACTTCTCGGGCATAGACTGACGCCTAACGAGGATGTTAGATCTAATAGCCTTAGGATGAGGTGGCTCTTAGATTTAATACAAACAGATGTTATTGATGATAAATTAGCATTCCACATTAAGGCCGACATATTTATACTCGTAGGCCATATATTTTGTGATTGTACACAAAACTGTGTTAAGATAAAGTTTTTACATTTAATCAAGGATCTGGGGTAAGTGCATACATATAACTGGGGTAGGGCACGTTTAGCTTATCTATTATGCCATGGGACTAATCCATTTACCAGCGATGTCGCATGTTGTTTAGTATTATTACGGGTACTGATTTATTTGACAAATTACTTAATAACAAATTTATAAATTTATTACAAAATTATGTAAATTATTGTTGTTCTATTGTAGATATGGACTTAGGAACGCTTTACATCTATAGCACCGTGTAGCCGACCAATTGGTGATGACATGCTTACAGACATGCTATCAGACTCTTCTTTATCTGTAATATTTCTTTTACCATGCAGGCCGTGGGGTGCAAGGTAACTTTATATTCGTCTATATTTATAGATGTCTGTTGTAGTCATGTTTTGGTTATAGTTTGCCACTTATAGAGTAATTAAATAAATTATTAACAGTAAGTACTTGTAGGTGGGATGTTCATTATATGTTAAATCGTGCTGCCCAACATATTGTACCAATCTATCGATACAACTTAGACACATTGAGATATGATCAATTTGTTTAACAATCATATACATAAGATGTCATGAATTTGTTGGCACCATATTGTAGTACTGGTCAGGGACTTTGGCGTATTAGATGTCCACATATATGTTTTTAAGTGATGGAATGACATTATGCAGATAGAGTGTAGCGACACTTTAGCATAGTGTAATGCCACCAAAACCAAGTACTCACTATTCCAGACTTGGTGCGTTACTATCTATCCCAAGATACATAAATAACAACATAATACAAACTATTATACATTATTAGTGCATCATTTTAGTAGTGCATTTACCCCAGGATTTACTTACATAACATTTGAATACAACATCCCAAAATAATACATCATTAACTAATTATCAATATAATATTATTTATTTATTCTTTAGTTCTCTTCTTATGCTTTACCCTTTCATTTATCCTTAATATTCGACCATTCTGAACCTTTTACTTTAACTGCAAATATAATTTTCAAGGGTGAATAACTAATTTGCTCAGAAAGTATAGAACAATACAAAGTGATCAGCATATTGTACCCCATGTTATGCATAACAATCATTTTACGCTTAATGCATCAATTCAGTTACCCGACATAAGTATCCCCTTTATATGGGTTATTCATACTCAGTCTTAGTCTTGGAATCTACACCAAAATAATTTGGATTGGATTTAATCACTTCCAAAGTAATATTAACAACTTAATTTTTATCACATCATTTATGTCTAACCGAAACAAGTGGCATAGATTCACAACAGAAAACATTTCATGAATCACATAATAATTAATAAAACAATTATAATTCATCAAGGAACGGTTCATAAATACACGTAAGTGCGGAGATGTATAATTCTGACAATCTCATATAACAAGTAACTTGTACAAACTAGCATAAGCTAGAGAACTTGTGAACGTATATGAACTTGCCCAAAATAAACTTGAATATGTAAGGAGAACTTGCCCAAAGTAAGAGAACTTGTATGATTCGCTTTTACCGTTTACGCTAATATTTCACGTCTTTAGTATAACCTATAAACATTTATGAGATTGACACAATCATTAGTTATAATTTTTGACTGTTTACTTTAATTCATTTTAACTATCTTTGTTTAAGACCCTAACTGCGTTCTGTTAAGCCCTGATGTACACTATAAAAACCTAATTACACAAAACTTAACGGGCATAATGACTGCTTGAGCATTGTGGCGCCCCAGACCATTGCTGAGACGCTTGGTCTGGACAGCTCAGCCCCTCGGTAGCCAAGTGCCCAGCGCTACCCAGCAGAAAGCAAACCTTAGGTTTTTCTTTAGGCTTTATGCTTACCCTACTTGATTCAAACTTAATTCTCTGTTGATCTACAAAACATTTTTGAGTGATTCTTCTTCCTACGCATTCATAACTTCCGCCTCTACAACTTTTATTTAGATTTGAAAAATGAATTCCAAAAGTATTGAATTGCACATCTCTCACAACAACTTAATGAAAACTAGTTTCATAAGTTCTCAATACGATGGCTAAAACTTGTTACCTTATACGTTATTTAGTTAATCTATCATCTTTTATGACTCAATATCATTGTAATACATAATCGTAAACGAAAGTAATATATGAAAAAATGATTTCGAGTACATTTTAAAGTGCGAGCTTTAACGATATAATTATGCAAGCTTCTTGCTCTCAACTAACAATGTATCTCTCACTATATACATATATATTACTTTTGTGAATTGGTGGAAATGAATGAAGGGTAAGGGTTCTATTTATAGGCAAGCTAGCTTCGGGTAAAATGGTCTTTTTGCCAATAAATATCCCCAAGCTTTTATCATCACATGGGTGAATCACCATACAAGTCATCATACTTCATTAATTCACTAAGTGAGTCATTATGCTTAGTCACAAGGTTAGACACCTATAGGGTTACAACAAGCCCTACTCACATTATTCCAACAAGAATACCAAACCTAATAATCCCCTCTTTTATGCTAGATCATTTAATTCATTGGTGAGTCACCTTGGATGAGTTATGGCTTCATTAACTCGCCTTAATGACTCATTTAAGGTGAGTCACAAGATTTAATGCATCCATTCATCTTATGCCAACCAAACTCACATGTGTTTAATTTTTGTTCTTGAAAGGGTGGCCACTTAGCCCCTTTCTTTCCTATCCTCCCTTGTCTATGTACCTGTTGTGTCCCACCTTCCATGTGCTAGAAATTTTCAGCTCTTTCTTCATTCCTCGATTTATGTGCATAGTAGACCCGTCTTTTGACTTTTTGACTCAAAAACTCAAATTTTCATGTTAATAGTCGTTTTCTACTAAACTTGACGTCCCTGACGTCATGGAGACATTCGCTTCTTCAAATTCATCTCTGAACTCCAAGTTTGAGTTTTTAACCGTAAAAGTCAAATGTTGACTTTGACCAAAAAGTCAACCCCAAAACTATATCGTGTTTATAGTCCTTACTTATCAAATTTGACATTCCGGACGCAACGGTACAGTCCATTTCTCAAAATTTTCTTTCGAACTTAAATTTGAATTTTTAACCTGTAATATTTTCTCATTTTCATTTACACGTCCATACATTCCCTCCCTTTTCAACCACATATAATCTCTTCATTCATATTTATAATCTTTATTTTATAGTTTGGCAATTTTGGGATATTACAATAAGATAGTTCATACCTCGACCACCAAAAAATAGCATATGTCTACACAATATTAGTGGTCATTTGCAAAAAACTAGGTGGACAAGCACCATGATTGCATAGTTTTGTGGTTTACTAGGTAAAATCTTCTTGTTGTTAGAGAGGATACATATGATCATGTAGAGTGTGATTCTACTTACATAGATTGGTATCACAGAGTTACGCGATGTCAAAATTTGAATCTTAAGCTAGCTCAGTAAATCTAGGGGGAGTTCGATGGGACACATGGAGCTACAACTTATTTGGTATGTTAGATAATAAATATTACATCGTAAGATAATAAGTTTAATAATAGTTTAATATATTCTTTTTTACTATCTAATAGGTTGAGAGTTTTTCACGTGTATACCATATATTGGAAGAGGCATACGTGCATGTAGACAGTTCTAACAACGTTTTTGACCCATTAACGGAATTTATGAGGATCTGTACAAAACCCCTTACTGATGTAGGTCAGTCACACTAGTTAGACCATCAGCCAACCTATTTCATCCCTTAAACTAGTTTAATTCGCACCCGTGGACATGACTGTCGAGATACGGAGGCATCATCAAGACCAGTTTACACTGAACATATACACGGACAAGGTGATACTAGAGGTAGTGAGGACATCCCGTCCACATCTCGACCACACGACTTTTCGTCCACATCTCGGACGCTGCGAGATGATGTAGAAATAGATTGTATAGATTATGATCCATCTCAATTTTGTACTCCGTATAGTTTAATATATACACAGTCATGCCTTAGTCCACTTACATTAGCAGGCGGAATTTCATCAAGTTATCAAGTATTCTCCTCTATGTAGACATTTTCATCTCTCCAGTCATCGGCACCTATACAGGATGAGTTTACATTGCCCACACCTCTAGTTACACAGGTTGGTGAGATACCTTCTACATACACTAAGAGACCACACAGAGGACCTCCGAGAGAGGCTAGAGATAGAGGAAGGCCCTGTGGTACACATGACAGGTTGCATAGATAGATTAGTTTACATTTTTAGACCTATCTTACCTGGTTATGTTTAATATTTAAATTGGACTTTTATATGTTAGTGTTTTATTTCTTAAACAGATTGATTTTTATTTGGTTTATAAATGACTAAAAATAAAATTATGACTTAATTGGTATTATAAAATTTAGACAAATAAAAAAAATCTCCTCATTGTTAGTAATTAACTAATTAAATTTTCTTAAACTTGCGATTTTAGTAAGTTAAATTTTCTTAAACTTACGATTTTAGTAAGCTTTACCAACATATAAAATAAAACAAAAAAATATAACCAAAAAAATAATTTCTTAGGTGTTTTTTTTTCCAGCAAGACATATAAGAATTGGAAGGTGAAAAAAAATATAAAAACTAAACACAAAAATCTTGGATGTTTATTTAAAAATAAGAGTATATATAAATTGAAAGGTTAAAAAAATAACTATTTTTTTATTTGTTATATATTATGGCAATTAGATTGCCTGTATTTTATTTTTTTTATTTTAATTAATTATTTTTGTGAATAGTTTAAAAGTAAAAAAAATAAATAATAAAAAAATAATGTTCAGTTTCTCACTAACGTCAGTCAAATTCTTTTTTTTCCTCTTACTTTTTTGTTAATCCAACCTTTGAATGCCAATTGAATTGGCGTTAGAGTAAAAAAATACACCCAATGACAATTCAATTGGCTTTTAGCCTATGCAGTAGAAAAACTCAAAAATTTGAATGTAGCTGAGAAATTTTAATGCGAGTAAAGCCATTTGGGAAAATTTTCAAGGTTACCTTGTGTTAAACGAGAGAGATGGGAGATATGACGATCCAGCAGATTTTGCGAGAAAGCGAGGAAATCAATTTGTGTTTAATCCGGTCGGGATATATGGCAATCCAGCAGATTTTGCTCATTTTAATACGACATAGTATTAAGCCTTTTAATCTCATTCATTCCTTTTCATTAAAACCCACATGACAGCTTCTTCTAATGCACTTTGCGGATGGTCAATGTATAGCGCATTTCATGGAATCTGAATTATGCAAAAATGAGTTTAACCTCTTATTTATTGATTTATTTTGTAAGTTCACTTAGAAAGTCAACTTTTGTTCTCCTTCATGCTTACAGTCAATTATTGGTAAACTCGATGTCCTGATTGTCATGATGACATTCATTTCGTCAAATTCTCCTTTGAATTCAAAATTTTGACTTTTAACATTAAAAGTCAACTATTGACTTTTGACCGCAAAAGTTAACCCCTAAACTCTACTATGTTTTTACAGACGTTTCCCACTAAATTTGATATTCCGAACACAACGGTGTAAGTCCGTGTCTCAAGATTCATTCCCAAACTCAAATTAGGGTTTTCAATCCTTAGTGTATTTTGGTCATTTCATGCTAAAATCCCGGTTCAGCTTATTTTACTTATTCCCATAGCTTTGAATCTACTGAAGACATCCATTCCACCACTCAGAATTTTGATTCGTCGAAATTATGAGAATTGATCAGTTGTGCCCACACAAACTCTAATTATTAATCAATTTAGGATTTTTGATAGACAATTCTCAATTCGTTTAATTTACAATTATATTAATCATCATTATTACGAAATACCAGTGATTTGGAACAAGGATATCACATTAACGAGCTTTTTGCTCACAATTGTAGTGTTGAACTTTGTATTGTTTAATGACTTCCACTAAACGACTTGACCTTTATGATCATTCAATAACTTTGCTAAGAGACTGTCTTTATAAACTGCACTAGCTTTTTTTCTTGCCTTTAGTTAAACGAACTTAAGGTCTCTTGAGCAGCTTGTAACTAGGCCAGCAAACGAACCGAACTATTCGTGAACCGGTTCGGTTTGATTCAAGTTCGATATGCCCGAGTTATCTAGTCGAGTTCGCACATGGTATCGAGTTCGACTGCTCGATCGAACATGTTCGCGAACCATGTAGTTCGGTTCGACTTTATTCGCGAACAGTTCGAGTTCGGCTCAGTTTGGTAGATGTTCGAATTGTATTTCTTACATTTTAATTTTTTTAAATTATAAATACAAATAATTAGTTATTTCATATTAAATTCTAAAGTTTGTCCCATCAATAATTGTTAAATTTGTAGTAATTTTTTTTATTACTTAAACATCTTTTTGTTTTTTTTAATAATTGATTATAAGAAAACATTTTTATTAAATTATTAATAAATAATAATTTGTACTTCTACACCTCTAATTTAATTAAAATAATTTTAATATTTTCATAAAAAATTTAACAATGATTGTTATATTATTACAATTTACATCATTGATAATTTAATAAATTATAACTCATGGCATAAATCACATAAATAAACTCATTAATCATCATGCAATGACAATTTGACATTAATTAAAGAATGATACAATATAATTTCTTTCATTTGCGTAAGTTATTGAAATTGCCAAATCGAGATAAATAATAGAGAAATCAAGTCATCAATGTATCAAGACTTCACTAATAGAGTAATAGTCATTGTACAATTACTATTGTACATTACATCAACTATCAACCATATAATTAAAAATGCAAACTTGAATTCACCAATTATGAATTTTTTAGTGTTACAAATTTACTGCGTATATGTGAGACAGTGAGACAGTGGGAAAAAGTGGTTAAGTAACTTTGTTTTATTCAATTAAGTAATCATATTTAGTGTAAAAAGAAGTGTTTAAAGTTTAATAATCCAATTAAGCAATATATCACAGTACCGTTTACATGAAATTAAAATGAGTTAATAATTTAAATTAAAAAAAGCAAAAAGGTTAAAAAAAGAAAAGAAAAGAAACAAATTCTCTAAATTGCTTTGAGTCTTTGATCTTAGAATTGTAGTTAATTTATGAAATTGTAAAATTTAATATATTACTTTAGTTTTTTAGACAAAATTTATTTAGTTTTAAATAATATAATTATGAAAATTATAAACTTTTTATCAAATAATTCTCAATATTTATTGTATTTAAAAGTTAATTATCACATCCCCTTTGAATTAAAAATTCATAATTGATCAGTTGATCTTATTACTTATGTTTCAAAACGAAAGAAGTATCTAGTAGTAATACATTTTAAGGTTAACAACTTAACAATATTAGTCTATTATATATTGAATTAAACTAAATCAACTAAATTGACATTATTATAAATTTTAAAAATTTTCAATTTCATTATAAAAAAATCTCAAATAAGACTCTTTTTATGAAATAGATGGAGTATTTTTCCCCCTTTTGTTTCACCTAAAAGCAAAAAATGTAAAAATATGAAAATAATTAATTAATTAAGGAAGTAGTGATATCTCCCTTTTTTGGGTTAATTGAAAGTAGTAGTATTCATTTATTCCATACTAATTATGTAATCAATAATAATATTTGACCACTACTGCTAATTTAATATATATGAATATATTAAGTAATTAAAGTTTAATTTTTTCAAAAAAAAATATTTGGCCTATTTTTCGTGAACTCGAGCATGCTCGCGAACCAAGCATGTTCGCTAACCTAAACATGTTCGCGAACAGTTCGTGAACGCTAACTATTCGAACTCATACATGTGTATTGGTTCGATAATATTACTCAAGCATGCTCGCGAACCGAGCATATTCTCTAATTCACTTCACATATTTATTTATTATGAATGATATTAGATATCTCAAATTTTTATTATTAAGTGGGTCTTGATGATGTCATATTTTAGAATAATATTAAGTCTCAAATTTTTAATATCAAAAATATTTTAAATGTTGTGATATTTATAATAATACTCACTTAATATTATAATAATAAATTATTTATGACATGAGACAAATATTTAAGATGTTTTAACATTACTCATGAATAAAATAATTTATTCTAACTCGAATCAAATCGAATTGAACAGAGCCGTGATCCTACTAGTGCTCTCATCGAGTAATTATTCGGTGACCTTTGGGCAGCGTCACGTGTATTTTATTTAATCAATGCCACCGAATAATTTTTCGCTCTCACGACTCATAGAACCCCAAATGAAAGACCAAACAAAGTCGATAGAGAATGAAAATTGCTCTCACCGCTTGCCTATTCACTCCTTGCCATACTCCTTCCTTCTTAAACCCCTCTCCTCCTATTTTATCTCTCCCCAAATTCTCATTCATTAACCCTAAACCCAAAATCCCTCGTGTTTTACAATTCATTCCAAACAATGTCTCCCTCAACCACGCCATCAACATCTCCGCCGGCCGTTGAAGTGAGAGAAAACATTGATTTGACGGACAAGGAGAGGCAAATATTCGATCGTTTGCGTCAAGTTCTTCGCCATTTCAATCTCCGTACTCAACTCCGTGTTGCCGGAGGTTGGGTCCGCGACAAGGTTGTGTTTATTTCAAAGGGACAAACATATATATATATATATATATAGGTTATTGAATATTTGGTTGTAATTCCGAAATTCTTTATGCGCGTGGTGAATTTTTTTGCTAAATGCTACCTCAATTGTAAGAGTTAGTAAGATTATATGTATGGGTATGTGCACTTTTTTTTAATTTTAATTTTTTATTGGTAAAGGTCGTTAGTGAAGCAAATATTAATTTATTGATTATTAAATAGAAGGCGTTAGGGAAAAAATTGATACCTGACAAATTTGTTAATCTTTATTTGCTAATTTTAGCTAACCTTTTTTATATAATTTATTTTTAGTTAATATTTTTGGTTTAGTTTTTGCTTTCGAACCCCAATAATTAGTCTCTTTGTTGCATTTAGTTTTTTTATCCATGGTATACTGATGAAATGTGTAGAGAAAACATGCTAACTACTACCAAAGCAGATTGAGGTCCAAATTATACTTCTTATGTGTTCTTTTCTAATTTCTCCTGGGATGAGTTCCACTTCAAAAATTATTCTAGCCATGAGAAAGTGCCCATGTCCAACCAGGGAAAAATTAACCTGCAAATATTTTAATTGAAAATTTGGGAATAGGTGGTGTGATGTCGCAAGCACTCAAAAATAAAATCTTACTTTGAAAAAATATTAATGTAGTAGTGTAAGAAAGAGTCGATTCCACAGAGAAAGATTAATTTAGAGGGGTGTATTCAATTAGGATTTGTAAGGACTTATAAAAACTTTAAAAGTTTAGTTGTATTCAATCAAGACTTTTAAAGAGTTTATAAAAGTTTAGTGGTATTCAATTACAACTTTTCTAATGTCTTTAAAAGTTATGTGGTATTGAATTAAGACTTTTACAAAGTCTATAAAAGTATTTCGGTATTCAAAAAGTCATAGATTTTAAAGATTTCTATCAAATGGTGGAGTTTGATAGACTTTAAAACAAGATTTATTCATATTAAAAGTCTTCCAAAGTCTGGCCTCATGCCCAAAGACTTCTAAATATTTGCCAAAAACTTTCAAATATTTGAGAAAGGGAGAAGATGAAAATAATATAAAATAAATACTAATAAAATTAATAAAAACACATAATAATAAATAATTTTCCTAAAATAATAAAAATACTTAAAAACTAACAAATAAAAATAGTATAAAATAACATAAAATAATATAAATTAATTGAAAACTCACAAAATATATCAAAACCAAATTAAAATAAATATTAATACATTTAAGTACAAAATAATTACAAAAACTTAGCATTTAGGGAATAAAAATATAGCATAGTTCATCCTCATCAGCTGTGTAAGCTTACATGTTAGTGTTAATTTAATATATTTTGGGTGTCATTTATACTAGTGATTTGAAAATGCCTCCTATAAAACTTTTGATAAATAATGATATACTAAGTAAATTGTCTAATAGAATTGTTCGCATTTTAGTAACTGTTTCTATGGAGAATTTTCATTAATAACTCCTCCTTTCATTTGGTTGCGAATGTCATTTTATGTTGTTGAGTTAAAATTGTAATTACAATATTTAGGTACTAGCAGTAAAAAAAATAATAGAAAATTTTAAAGTTGTATGTGGTTTATAAACTTTTTTCATTATAGGGAAGTGTGTAATTTTCTCTAAATCAGTTATCCCCTTAATTTTTTATCCATTTGTGATCATTGGGTTATGTGATACTCTATTATGTCAAAGGTGTAAAGATGGGGATGCTTCCAGACCAAACCAATATATCCAGTTCATCATTTCTATAATTTTCTTCAAAGCATATTGTCCGACCTCTTCAACAAAATGCTTAATGATGTAAGCTACAAGATATATTAAAAATATATAAAAGTCTATCAAAGTCTTTAGTAAAAAGTCTATAAAAGTACGTCACTTATTTCAAGGAGTCTTTAAAAGTCATTTTAAAAGTCTTTAAAGTCATTAAAAGTCAACGAACTCTACAAAAATCTGTCACTTAAAAAGAGTCTTTAAAAGTTTTTAAAAGTCTTAATTGAATACACCCCCCTTAATTTATGTTTTGTAAACCAAAATTGGGGGGTTTTTAATTAAAGAAATAATTTAACTAAATAAATATGCAAGTAATTTAATGAGAAGAAAAAAACTTTGGTTTGAGTTAACATCCACCATCAAGAATTTACAACTGATCATTGATACAAGAATAAATCAATTAATATTTTGAACATTCACCATAGAAATAACTACTCGCAGGTGGAATAATTTTTCTCCTCTCTCTTTAATTTTAGTTAAGTAGACACACGCGTTCAAAATTACCCTTACTACTAAACAACTCCCGGCATATGCTAAAGATTTAATTTAATAGCAGTTTTAAGAATTAGAGAGATCGTTGAACTAAACAACACAAGTCACGCGTTTGCATTTAATTTAGATGCATATTCTTCCTAAGATAAAATAATATTTTGATCTGCAAAACAATTATTAAACTTAGTTGCGTCACTAACAGCAGTAGATTAATATGAATAATAAACTAGTAATACTCCTAGCAATGAAACAAACTAATCATAAAATTAAGCACAGAAAAATATTGAATACTCAAAATATAAATTGAACAATTAAAATAAATTAGATCTCACAGTGTATAAATCTTGATGGCTTCAATCACTTAAACCAAGAAAAATAATTTAGCTACTCATAGTTGTAGAGAATACTAAAAAATAGAAGAGAGAATTTTTCCAATGAAAGTTGTATCTTACATTGTGTCTCAAGCCCTCTATTTATAGGCTGCAAAATCCTCCTAACCCTAATAGGATTTACAATTAAAAATAAAAGAAAAATAAAATAATTATTATCTTAACCCTAATAGAATTTAAAATACAAAATAATAAAATATAAAAATTATTATTTATTTTCCTATTCCAATTTGCCTTTGGAACTATTAAATACTAATTTATTTGCTTGCTTTGTTGGAACCACGCGACTTGGAAGAAAAAAATCTGTTGCATGCACTATACACGCCTGGACCCACACGGAGAGAAAAAGAGGAAGAAACAACAGCCGCCAGCCGCTTTTTTCCTTTATTACCGTTGGCGCGTATCAATCACGCGCCCGTTCCATGCAGCCCCTCCTGCGCATTGCGCGGACTGCTTCTGCCAAATCCAAGACCAAAACGGCGTCGTTGCTCAGTTGCTGCTAATTTCTTCCAGTCCCGCGCCATGCGCGGGCGCCGACTTTTTCGGTAATTACGGATTTGCCCCTAGCAGTTCAATATTTACCATTTTGCCATCCAAGATTTAATTAATTCCTAAAAAATCAAATAAAAATATTAAAAATAATATAAAATTACTAAAAATAATAAAAACACATAATAATTAATAAAACACCTAAAATACTAAAAATACTTAAAAACTCAGAAATAATTAAGCATAAAATACCTAATAAATTGATATAAAATCGATTTATCAATAGGTATAAAAAGTTTTTGGTTACTGGTTTCAAAATATATTATTAAACGTACATACATGCATATAAATGTGACATGCCCGATTGAATATCTACACAAAAAGATATTTACTTGAAACTGTTTGTTTATTTTATTTTGTTATTATTAATTATTTACAAAACCATATTTTTATTGTTATAGATAACTGTACATGGCTGGCTAATGGCAACCTTTTTGAGGAATTGCTTTAACAGCGAATTCTCAGTTGATTGTACAAAAAACTTTTTAGAATTCTACTATTTTACTTGGTGGGAATAAATATGAATTGGCAAAAGATGAGTGACTTGGATTCTTTCTATTATCTATGAATAGAAGTAATTTCAAAGTGATTTATACATAATTTTATGTAATTTTATTAGATAAGTCTTCCTATTTATTTTAGTTGGTTGAGTTCTTATTATTTTCTTTTTTACAGTTTTCCTTCATCCTGTGTATCTTATTTGGATTAATCTTGTTGCAGCTTCTAGGCAAAGAATGTTATGATATTGATATTGCTCTCGACAACATGTTGGGTAGAGAATTTTGTGAAAAAGTCAACGAGTACTTAATACACACGGGGAAGAGTCCCATGGAATTGTCGTCATTCAATGGTAGAACCTTTTACTTGATTTTAATATTTGGAAATTTGTTTGTGTTGTCACTTTACTTTGCTCCAAATTATTTATTTTGCGGTTCAAAAATATAAGTTTATTATTGACTTTTGGAAAGTCAAGTAGTCAACTTGGGATATTTTCAAATTCAAAATTGATAGGATTCCTTTAAAATTTAAAAACTATAAATCTTATAATTAGTAGTACTTTTTAGATAGTTTACTATATTCATTCTTGTATTGGCCAAATTTAAATGAGTCTATATTAATTTTGAATTTGAAAATGTCTCAAATTAATTTTTTTAAAAGTTAATAATATTCTTATATTTCAAACCAGAGGGAATTTTACTTTTAGAAATGCAGCTTCCACAGCCAAAAGCTTAAGATTTGTTGAATTTAAGGGTTATGATTTATTATCTATTGCCATTGGGGTAATTCGTTGTGATGTCTATGAATCTATAAAAGGGCATTTAGTTCTCTCTTACGAGTTGGGTCTTTTGAAACAAAATCTGGAGTTTAGTCAAATGATGCAGGACGAAGAAGAAGATCTCGCTTGAAAGCTCAATTAAAGTCCAATTATCCAATTAAATGTTTTATTTTAATTAGAAGTTATATTTAAGTTAGTTTCTATATTTTGTAATTATCTTATTTAGTTGTATTTAAATTAGTTTCTATAATTTGTAATTATCTTATTTATTTTTGTATTTATCTGTTAGAGTTCAATTTGGGTTAGGAAACTTATGTAGGAGGTTATAAATAGGGATGCAATTGATTAATTTTATTACATTGATGATATGATTATTTGAGTTTTGTGAGTTCTTTGTGTGAGAAATTCTCCGTGTGAGACCGGTCCCCATCATTTAGTATCAGAGCCTAACCCTATCCTTTTGCCGCCACCAAAAATCCTAATCCTAGCCCTATTCTGTCGCAAACATCACAATCTTAGAACCCCTATTCTGTCGTAGATACCTCAATCCCAAACCCTAATTTTTTCTGGCGCAGACAGTTAATGGCAACCCAAAGTCAAAAGCCCAAAAAAAAAAAAAAAAATCCCCAGAATAAGACGAAGAAGCAATAGGAAAAGAAAAAAAAAACCATCCCAAGAATAGACGAAGAAGAAGCGGCGACAAAAGAAGATGTACTTGGAAACAATTTGTCGTCGCCACACCTATTTGTTGCTACTGCAGTCACGGTCGCTTCTTGCCGTCGCAATCTTCCTCCGTCATCATCAGCGTCGTTGCAAATGAGAGAAAAAGTAGAAGATTTGAATAAATAAGGAAAACAGAAAAACAGAAGACACAGATGAATAAAATATATTGGCAAATTGCAGTTTGCACCCCAAGGTTTCATTAGGTTTTGAAAATACCTTATGCACTTTTAAATTTTTACATATTCGCTCCTAGACTTTTATTTTTTTTACATTTTAACCCCTAAAGTTTCATTAATTTCATATCAGTCCTTATACTTTCATTTTCTTCAATTTCAACCCCTGAAGTTTCAATAGTTTTCTGTTTAGTCCCTGTCGGGAAAAAAAAAGAAGGGAAAAAAATTTTAATTTTTTTTTGTTGGAATCACTGTGCATGTTGAGAAAATCAATGCCAAATTTGAAACTTCTCGATTACAACAAGATGAGTGCTAAACGAATTGAAGTTTCACTCGCAAAACTTTCTTCATATATTTTAGCACTTGCAACAAAAGTCGATGTCATTACGGAATGCGTAAATAACATATACGGCGTCAGTGAGATTCTTCAAGAACAAGAACATTGCCCTATTGAGACTCGCGAAGATCTTTAAGTGGTTGAAATATAGGATATTGAATTGAGTGAAGATTCAAATGTGACTTGCATTAAAGAAAGCGCAATGCAAGAAGTGAACCATATGAACCAAGAAGTTAAACACAAGAAAAAAGACACAGTTGCGGTAGAGCACATTGATTTTTTTGCCACATTCTGTATTCGAGTCTAAAGCTTCATCTAATTTAGTGCTTGTGTCCATGGCACCATGCTATTCTCGAAAATTGTACGCGCATGTTTTGTTGACATGTTTTATTGAAAATTATTCTTCGCTATTTCAAAACTTGTGGACGAGTTTTTTTCAAAGACGAGGAGAATGATGCAAGACGAAGAAGAAGATCCCGCTTGAAAGCTAAATTAAAGTCCAATTATCCAATTAAATGTTTTATTTTAATTAGAAGGTGTATTAAGTTAGTTTCTATAATTTTTTTAATTATCTTATTTAGTTGTATTTAAGTTAGTTTCTATAATTTATAATTATCTTATTTATTTTTGTATTTATCTATTAGAGTTCAATTTGGGTTAGGAGACTTGTTTAGGAGGTTATAAATAGGAATGTAATAGATTAATTTTATTACGTTGAATCATATGATTATTTGAGTTTTGTGAGTTCTCTGCGTGATAAATTCGAGACCGTTCCCCATCATTAGTGAGTTAGTGTTTGATTTAAAGAGACTATGATGGCTTTCTTTTGTCTCCCCCTTCAGTTAATATCTTTTCTTCTGCTTTTTCCTTTTCTTCATCTTCTTTGTTGGGGAGATGGGGAGTTCACAAATGAAGGCCTTAGTACACCTGGTTGAACCAAATTTGACTTCAAAATTTAAGCTTAGATTTTGGCCCTACCTTGTATATTAAATGTTCAAGTTCATACTATCTTACCTATTTGGGTTTAATATCAACTCACAAATGACCTTAACATTATTTTGTCTTTCGTGTTATGTACTTTAACAAAAAATACTTAGGGCCTGTTCGGGAATGACCCTTTTTTTTTTACTTAAAGTTAAAATTTTAGTAGATTTATAAGTTAAAATTTTAGTAGATTTATAAGTAAAAGTGTTCGGGAGTATTTTTACTTATAAGTCGGGAATTATAAGTAATAGTTGTGGATGTGTTCGACTAATAATGATTTATAAGTTAAGTAAAATGTAAAGATTACTAAAATGTCCTTTAGTAAGAAGAAGGAAAAAAAAAAAACAAGGAGGGACAGTTTTGTCATTTCATTAGAGTTGACCAATCATTTTTTTTAAGTTCCAAAAACTTACTTATTTTTTTTGACTTTTTTCCGACTTATAAGTTAAAAAAAAAGCTATTCCCGAACACCACTTTTGACTTAACAACTTATAAGTTGGGTTGACGAACTTATAAGTTATTCCCGAACACCCCCTTAACTTCTTCATTTTACTTTTAAGTCTTTGACCATAATTAAAATCATCAAGATGGGAACAATTTCATCCCATCCTTAGAAATCCTTGTGCCTAATACGGTGCCTAATACCATGTTGAAGTGAAGGAATTTTGAAAGTCTGGGCAATTGCCTCTTGTAGGAGTTATACTTGATAATTTTTTTCCTATTTGTTCCCATAATCTTACAAATGCTGTTGTTGCTTTATTTTCTTTCAGTGATGTTTGATAGGGTTATAGTAGATTTTTCTAACTAATATATCGGTATTTGTTAATGTTTCAGTAATCCAGACCAGTCCAAACACTTGGAAACTGCAAGGATGCGCCTCTATGATATATGGATTGATTTTGTCAACTTAAGATCTGAAGTCTACTGTGAGAATAGCCCAAGGTTCTAAAAGGCGCTAGGCGGGAGGCGGGCGACCGGGGGGGGGGCTAGCGCCTAGGCGGGATTTTTTATTTTAAGTTAATTTTAATATTTTATCTTACATTTATCCAAACAAAACAATAATATAAAGCAAAATAATCTATAATAAAGACATTTGCTTAAAGTTCAAACACATATCCATTGCATATTGTTCAAAGTTAAAACTCCTGAAGAAAGAATTTGTGCCATTGAAAGTTTGAAACAAACCTACAAATTTCACCATAGAAGGCAATTCAAGGCATAAGCAAAAAGGAATGGAATAGAAATTGAAATCAAAACTGCCATGTAACTATGTAAGTATGCAGCAGAACAGAAATGGAAGTATGCAGCAGCAGAACAGAAATGGAACAGCAAAACAGGGGTATATATTGTATAGAGACCTTGTGATTCTCAAACTTGAAACTATTGTGTTGGATTCTCAAACAGGGGTATATATTGTATAGAGACTTTGTATTGGATTTGAAACTATTGTGTTTACATTTAGTGCTAACTGCTAAGAATAACATTGTCTATTTGACAGCCCTGGTGAAGGTGGTGCTACTCGTGCTCCTATATGCATTGATCTGAAAGTAGATCTCAACCAGTTTATGCAAGTGAGGCCTCTACTGATTAGTAACTATATGTTTATAACAAATGTAGTCCACCATGGATTATAGGTGCCGGCGTTCATTACAAGATAGGCTTAGCTAGATCTGCGTTATATCCATCAAAAAATCTCATTATATATATATATATATATATATATATATATATATATATATATATATATATATATCATTCACAGGCGAATAGGAGATGAGATATCAAACCGGAAAACTAAGAAGAAGAAGTTACCTGAGAAGCTGCTTCAGTTCTTCTTCCGCCTCTTCTTTTCAGTTCTTCAGTAATGTATTGTTGTAATAGTGGTGACTGGTGAGAAAGAGAGAATACATTGGGAGACGGAATGTGTTTTAACTTTTCAAAATATTATTTTATATATGTGCATAATAAGAGTCAAATACGGAATACATTATAGTATTATACATTATATTATTTGTTATTTTATTGAAAAAAAATTGTAATATTTTTTAAAAAAATAATAAATATATTTTTAGATAATTCATAATTATGTTGACATAAAATAAATAAATTTATGTAAATTTTGAGTTTGAAATTAAATTTTTAAAAATTAATATTAGTCATATAATTTAGAACGGAAAGAGTATTTTTTTTTTATCTTTTATAATATATAATAATTTATGTATTGCATAATTGGTTTTAGGTACTCCATATTTATATAATTATATGTTTAAATAATTAACTGTAAATAACTAATTAAATAACTACACATAAATGCATCTGACAACTATATAATTACTCACATTAAATAACTACACATCAATGTGACAATGTCTTAATTTAATTTTTAAAATTGACAATTGAGTTTAAAATGTCTTAATTTAATTTTTAAAAATTAATAATAATCTTGTATTTTGAAATAGAAAGAGTATTCTTGTATCACGTTTTAATGAAAACAATTGCTTCAATGAATTAAAACAAACTATATATATATATATATATATATATATATGTCCATAATTTGAAATAATTAAATTATATAATTAGTGTTGCTAGTATCTTCATATATATATATGTATTTCTTCTCTCTAAAAAAATTAAATAAATATTATTTTAAAAAATTAGTGTGAAGTTTATTAAATGAGACATTTGATATTATTAATTATGAAATTATTTTTATTTGCGTAATATTCAAAATTAAGGCTAACATATCTTTATTGTAGTAGTTTTATTCACAAACAAGATTCCTATTAAATAATAAAATTTAAAATTTCAATAATTCAATTCAATATTAAAACTTAATAAACTAAACAAGTAAACATAAATTTAAGAATTATATTGAATTAAACTAAATATTACAAATGTATCATCATTTATATAATTTGAAGTTGATAATTATATCATTATTTTCGTCTATTCTAAAATTGAGTAATTATATGATTGTCATATGTAATTTAGTTACTTATATTTGATGGAGTTCCGTCAGTCTCACATCTTATCTTTATTATGTATAGTTATTTAACTAGTTATTTACAATTAATTATTTAAACATATAAATATGGAGTTCCTACAATCAATACATAAATTATTATATATTATAAAAAATAAAAAAAATACTCTTTCTGTTATAAATTATAAGACCAATATTAACTTTTTAAAATTTAATTTTAAGCTCAAAATTAATATAAATTCATTTATTTTATATCAATTTGATTATTAGTATTATAAATTAACTAAAAATACATTATTATTTTCAAAAATTAAACAAACTATATTAATTTTAAATTAAAAAATATCTCAAATTAATTTTTAAAAATTTAATATTAATTTTATAATAAAAAGATATTATAATCTTTTCCGATAAAATAATAAATAATCTGAATTGAATACAAAACAAAATTATAGGGTGGCATTGGCACAAACATAAAATAATACTTAAAACATTCGCGCATCTCGTGAAACTTTCCTTCCCGAGATATTCCCTCTTTCTATACGCCACTGTCATTTCAGCTTCTCCATTACAACACCATTACTGAAGAAGAAGAGGTAGAAGAAGCAGCAGCAAGAAGAAGAGTTAGAAGAAGCAGCAGCAAGAAGAAGAGTTAGAAGAAGCAGCAACAAAAGTGGTCGCAGCTCGACACCTCGACCGCGACTCCATCGCAGGTTACTTCTTCTTCTTAGTTTTCTGGTTTGAGATCGCGATGCATCACTTCATACCTGTAACACATCTGTAAGCACAAGAAATATAAACAGAGATTTAATATTGGAAGGATAAACTGAGTTGTTAAAATAATAAAAAAACCCAAGCAGCCGCCTAGCCCGCCCAGCCGCCTAACACCCGCCTAGTCCGCCTAATACTCTGGAGCGCCTTTTTGGCCGCCGAGGCCCTAGGCGAGGCGCCGAGGGGGGGGGGGGTCTAGCGCCGAGGCGCCCGCCTAGGGCGCCTTTTAGAACACTGGAATAGCCGCATTCCTACAATGGTACACAATTATCACAGAAATCAATACTCTAAAGTTCTTATGTTCTTATGAGTTTTCGTTATGTAGTGTCCTGTGAAGCTTTGTTTCATTGTTAAGTTCATGAGGTTTAGTTTTGGAGAAGTAACTTGATATATAATGTGTAAGAAAAGTCTTTTTAAAATGTAGTCACACGATTGATCTTATTTGTACAGAAATTGGCCAAGATATGTTACATTTACAAATATTATTTATTGAATCATGTATCAGGAAACATTCTTTAGGTGGAGCACATGAGTTGTATTTTGATTTTGTGGAGCTGGGTTATTTTGGCAGTTTATTTACTGATGTTAATTTTTACCAACGGTTTGACTTAGAGAATAGAAGAGGTGGAGAAGAGGTTTGTCACTTGATATAGGTGAACATCATCTATAGTGTAGGCACCTATGGGCTTTGGCTGATATTGTTTTTTAGAAATTATGTAGTTAAACCTGGGGGAAATATGGGTTAAATTAAGTAGGAACTGGCAACTGGGCATTCTAATGCTCTTGGGTAATTGATTATTTTTGGTATTTATTTACTTGATCTTTTGTCTTGGTAAAACATTTTTTTTAGGTATAGATGGTGTCACGATGTAATCTAGATATTCGTACAATTAAGTTAGATTTAAGCTGTCTGCCCTCGTTGCTAGCAAACACTGTAAATTTTTTAAGGACTAGCATTTATGGCCTGCGGGATAGTGAATTCCTTGCAAGGCTGCAGAAACCAGATCCATTGTTTTCTTTCTGCCGTTATTTCTGCACACTCATGCTTGTCCTGCATCAATAACTCTATGGCCTTTCACAATGACAGGTTATCCAAGGTTGCTTTGAAAGGGGCATCTTCGAGGTGGTTTGACAAGCATGATTTATAATAACTGTTTGTGGTTATTCTGAGATATTTTTATGTTGAGAGTTCCCCTTTTCGGATTACTCTTTTCAGTTTTGACTGATCTAGCTTATACAAGGGTTGGTGGTTTTGTAACTTTACTTAATGGCTCCAAGCCTCCAACTTCATGGGGGATTTAATTTTGTATATTCACTTTGCTTTCTAGATGGGTAGAAGTTGCCAGTTGCTTACATTATAACAATGAGAGCTCATACTTTTACTGTGGAAATGTTGCTGGTTCATCTTTCTGCCTGGAGGTGTCTACCTAAGCCCCAACTTTAGGTCCTTTGTTAGTACCTCAAATAATTGGTTGTGTAATTTAATTTTGCTAATAACGTTTTGCACTCACATTTACAATGTATTTATTATTGTTATACTTGTTGGTTACTTGTTGGTCACCTGTTTAATGAAGGATGTTGACTAAATACACGCACTTTAATTGATGTGTTGCGGAGATTTGGTACTGCAGAAGAAGATGCATATCGAAGAGATTTAACCATTAATAGGTATTTTGTTCTGCTATTAATGCTTATTGTAGTCTATATGCGACAGTTTTAAAATTGGCAAGTGAAAGCAATAGCTCAGTTATCATTCTATCATATACTTTGGGCAGATCGTAATAGTTATTGATCTTTATTTTTCTCTTTCTTTTTGACATCTTGTTTTACAATATTAATAGTTGTTCTGTTGAAGATTTTACTGGAAGAGGTTGGCATGAGCCTTCATTTGCTTCTACATAAATCTCTTATACATTTCAAATCGGCTTGCTAGTTTAAATTAGTCTGAACTTCCAGCACTGATATAGTGATTTGTGTTCAATCTGATCCAGGCATTGCAGATCTGAGGTCTGGAAAGATAGTGACCTCTTTACCTCCAAGGGAGACTTTTTTGGATGATCCCTTACGAGTTCTTCGAGCTATACGTTTTGGTATTTGCATTTCCCTTTTTTACAGTTGCTTCATTCATTATTATGTTATGCTTTAAACGTGCTTCTTAAAACACAAAATAAATAAATAAGCCAACAAATTTTCATCAGATTAAGTATTTCACTCTTTCTAGCCAGGCTTGATAAAGATAATTCCAAGTCCCAGAAGCATTTTACTATCTTCTATAATGGTGTTTGTTTGTTTTAATTATTCTGCCTTAAATTTTGCTCTCTTAAAGTTGACGAGTGCACTATATTTGACAGTTGAATTGTACTCTAATTGCCTTGCTAGTAAGCCTAGTATAGCTTAAATAAAAATCTCACATGGGCATAGGCTTAATGGTCACAGTGAGTAGCTTTTGGCTATAAGGTATTCCTACTCTACCATTCTTTGATCTAGTCATCTAGCTTATACCAAAGTTACTTCATCTTCTCCTTTTTTTTTTGTGCGTCTCTGTGTGTGTGTAGATTGTGCCTTTACATACTATCTTAAAATCTTCACTTTAAACAAGGCTTTGTAGTCCTAGTCTTAGTGTTGTTTTTGCCATGATTTTGTGAGCAAAAGTTCTGATGTCAGCAGAAAACCTTATCTAATATCTTTGTTGTTGAGCCTAGTGAGTAAATATTGCATGAAGAAATCAAAAATAACTCTTGAAAGTATATTTGATTTAGAAATGGCTTTTTGCGAATGGCTTTTTGCGAACTGATTTTAGCGGATTCAATGTGCATACTGTTAAGCCCAACCCTAGGATAATTTGGTTAATTAGTTGAAAAGTATCGTTTGTTTATCTTTTACATGACATGTGCATGGATATGTAGGTGTAGGTTAAGCCTTTGGGTGTTAGTGTGAGTTGTGAAGTAGTATAAGAGATTAAGAGTAGTACAGGTGTGTTTATCATCTGATCTGAAATAACATTTTGGAGGCTAGGGATTTTGGTTAAAAACTTTTTGTTAGAAAGAATCACTCAAGTAAAGGGAAAAACAAACTTCCTCTTTTCATTTTAATAATGGTTACCTCACTACATTTTGGAGTTGTTTTTTATGTGATTGGCATAAGGTCTTAAGATAGTTTGAAAGCTGAGTTTCAAAGGTTGTGGAAAAATCTAAATAAAGATTGAAGGGTTCTTACAGTCTCTTGTATATGTTCTTCTTTTGTAGATTATGGGTTGTTATAGGCTTATTATATATTATTCATTCCAAGTCCATTTTTAAAAAGTCACAAAGTTTTTCTTTATAAAAATAAGGGATAAATATTTTTTAACTGTTACACCAGAAACCCAGCGTATTGAGTTTTGATTTCATATCCAGGCTTTCTTCTATTTATTATTTAATAACTGTAAATTGGGAAAAATACAACTGTGTATCTATTAATTCAGTGGATTTGTTGCTAAAAAATGGTTTGACATTCTAAGTCTTGAAACTCAACTATGGCTCATATAGTAATGCTTGGTAAAGAAGAGGAGCCTAACTTGCTCAGATCCTTGTATACTGCTGTAGTTCTGTATAGAGATAGATTCCAAATAGTCATGAAGCTTAACTTGCTCATATAGTAATGCTTGGTAAAGAAGAGGAGCCTAACTTGCTCAGATCCTTGTATACTGCTGTAGTTCTGTATAGAGATAGATTCCAAATAGTCATGAAGCTTAACTGCCTATGCTCGTCTTTCTTCTTCTTCTTCTTCCTTTTTTCTATTTTTTTGTGGCTTGAATAGGTGTATTGAACATTGCTATTCCCATAATTTTGTTTTTGTTTTTGGGTGTTACATACCTTTCTTCCATTTGCAGGATCCACTATAAACTTTTTGTGTGGCATTGGCTCATCATATTGATCTGTACCTGAATTGTATTTCAGGTGCGAGATTTGAATTTATACTAGATGAAGAGCTAATAAAGGCTGCTTCTGAATATGATGTGAAAGATGCTATTGCAGAAAAAATTAGCAGAGTACGCATTGGTCATGAAGTATGTAATTGCCCGGCTAATATGGCATGGTTTCATAGGCTGGACTAAATTTCATTCATGCATATTCTAGCTTATTTATGACACATACTGTTCTATTATTTACCCTGAACTGATTATTCGTTCCTATTGGTCTCATTATCATTCCGTTGTACAGATAGATCTTATGATCTCTGGCAATCAACCGGTTAAAGCGATGACTTACCTTTCTAAGCTGTTGTTATTTGGGGTTGTCTTCAGTCCTCCTCCTAATTTTGAGCCTCCGAGCCCGGAAGGACATGATAGGTCTGGATTTTTCTAATACCCATCCTCCCTTTTTTGTTTATATTTGTATTTTTAATTTTTGGGCTTTAATATGGTTGCTTTGTATATAAGTATAATGGCTGTACAAATTGGCTTGTACTTGTGGTTAAATCTTCTGTGCTTGTGAAAGAAGTCTTTAGTTCCATGATTGAATGACATGCCTACCTATTAGTAACATGTCTGGATGATGCAGTTAAAGTGCATCTTGATGTTAATAAGTCAGTGGTGGGGATCCGTCTCACTAAGAGATATCCGTCTCACGAAAAGATATTCTCACACAGAGAATTAGACAACTCAAATAATTCAATGATTCAATCTATATCAAATACTGAGTTTATAACCATATTAATAGTAACGTACTATCCTGATCCAATTTGGACTCTATAACATAAATACAAAATAAATAAACTAACTTAAATACAAACTTTATCTAAAATACAACTCTTAATAAAATATTTAATAAATCAATTCCTAATTAAAATAAAGCTTCCAAAACGCCTTCTTCGTCCTGCATCATTCTCCTCTCCTTTGAAAAAACCTCGACCTCGAGTTTTGAAATAGCGAAGAATAATAAACATAGGAGAGACATTCCAATAAAGCATGCGCATGCGATGTTTCTTGTACACAATCTTCGGTAATAACATGGACACAAGCACGAAAGTAGATGCAGCCTTGGAGAATATAGAATTTGGGGAGAAAAAATCAACGTGCTCTACGTCAATTATGTCTTTTTTCTCGTATTTAACTTCTTGATCAAAATGGTTCCCCTTTTGCACTACACTTTCTTTAATGCAAACCACCTTTGCATTTTCAATTACCTCAATAGCATGTTGAGGTTCCTGTTCTGTCTCACTAACTCCATATCGTTCCATGATTTCATTAATTTTTACTGTAAGTGCTGCAATAGATGTTTGAGTATTTGCAGTAATTGTTGCAATGGACTCTTCAATTTTCTTAAGACGATCCTTCCGATCATAATCCACTATATTTGCTTTTATATATCTATTTGCTCTTTTTTTTTTTTTTTATCATAGGGACTAAACTGAAAAGTTTTGAAACTTCAGGGACTGGAATGTAAAAATTGAAAGTACAAGGACAAAATGCAATTACAAAAACTTCAGGGGCTAACCTGAAAAAAAATATAAAAGTTTAGGGACTAAAATGTTAAAGTTTAAAAGTTTTTGGTATATTTTAAAAACTTGATAAAACTTTGGGGTGCAAACTGTAATTTTTCAAGATATTTATACCAACCAGCGTACATATCAGAGATCAGCAGTAGACGACGTCTCTTTTTTTTTCTTCTTTTCTTTTCCTTTCTTCTTTCGATCTTTCTTTCTCTGTTTTTGCTGGATGCGGCAACGATGGCTTTGTCGGAAGAGGCGGCGGCGCTTTGAGGTAAGTTTCCTCTTTCCTTCTTTCTTGGTTTGGGTTCGTGCTGCTTCTTCACAGATTCTTTTTTTTTTTCCTGGTGGGTATATGTCTCTGACTGTTGTGAAGTTGCTTGGTAATTGATGTGTGGGTTTACTGTAAAGCACAGTGATTGGATTTCAACGAATTGCGGGCTGGATTTTTAGGACTTTTGGGGTTTCGGCTGTTGGAGGAGGTGGCAACATAAAGTTTAGGGTTTGGGCTAGGGTGCGGCTTTGGGTAGGGTTTGTGTTGACGGTAGAAGTAGGGTTTGTGTTGGCGGTAGAAGTGGTCTAGGGTTAGGGTAGCAGGTTTAGCTCTGATACCAAAATAGTGGGGATCCGTCTCACTAAGAGATGTGCGTCTCACTAAAAGATATTCTCACACATAGAATTACACAACTCAAATAATTCAATAATTCAATCTATATCAAATACTGAGTTTACAACCATATTAATAGTACTCTTAACGTACTAGCCTGATCCAATTTAGACTCTATAAGATAAATACAAAATAAATAAACTAACTTAAATAGTAACTTTATCTAAAATACAACTCTTAATAAAATATTTAATAAAACATTTAATAAACCAATTCCTAATTAAAATAAAACTTCCAAAACTCCTTCTTCGTCCTGCATCAGTCAGGAACATTGTTTACAGCATTTTTCTGTTTCTTTCCTTATTTTATTATTATTTTTATTTCTTTTAGGTTTTTCCTTCCCCTATTTTTAGTTGTCTTGTTCAACATAGCATCTTTGATTGTTAGTTCTTTTACCTATAAAAAAACCCTAAAGCCTCTTTGATTGTGCTTATGAATGATATGAGGACATGATTCTCTTGCTGCAGCTCCTGATTTATATATTATGTATTTAATTGCTTGTTATAAAGAAAAAAGTATTATGTATCACTTTAGTCTCTCTACTAATCCATCAACACTCTTCTGAAATATTCTTTGGCCTGATACAAGTCAGTTAAGCCTTTTAGTTGTCTCTAATAAAAGCATTCTTATGTCAAAAGAAGTTTTTTTTTGTCACAACTTGCTCTCTGCAAATTTTAGTACCCCTATTGAGGGTTCCCTAAAGATACGAAGTTTGGCTTTTAGGATGACATGCCTCTATAGTTATGGGTGCATTTATTTGTTGTATGGTAGAATTATCAGGTCTCCAGCTCGACTAGAGTTCTTGATATAGCAGGAAAACATGTTGTGGATAAGTTACTGACCTCAAGTTTCATCAATATTTTTCCTTTGTTTATAGATGTATTTTTGTACAACCCCCCCCCCCCCCCCCCCCTACCCCCTGGCCCTTCGTTGCTTTAGCTTCTCCTTATGAGTTTTTTCTGTTAGTCCATTCTCGCTGACTTCGATCATTCCATTAGGCTTTGCATTGCTTATATAGATGCTGCATGGAGATTTGTGCAGTTAATTGGAGACTCTTCCTTCCACGTGAGTATTTCCACAGTGTATGAAGCTATTCATGGTTGATTACCTTGTTAGGATGTATGAGTGCATATAATGCATACCCGAATGTATGTTTATTAATATTAAATGCATAAAATTTACTTCCCCTGTCCCAGTAACCATAGTTGTATTGTATATTAGGCTCAGCTGTCTTAGTAAAAAAGAAATGAATGCCAAAAATGATATGGCATTGTCCTTTAAATCATCAATCATAATGTGATGGAGGTTTAGCTGTTATGTTGTGGATAGGCTGGTTGATATTGTGGACAAACTTTTTAGATCTCTACAATGTGATACAGGGATACATTTTTAGTTATTGAACTGAGGTCTGATTTACATTTTCATCATTGAACTCAATTTTTGTTTTTTTACAGTTAACTCATTGAACTCTCTTTTTCTTACAAAAAAGATAAAACTGTTAAGCCAGTTAAGTTTTTAACAGTGATTCCACGTGGCAATGCCTATGTGGATTTTTTAGTGACGTGGATGAGATAGAAAGCTAAGTTAGATAAATTAATGTAATTCAATTAGATTAAACAAAATTCTTTTTTCATTTATATAGGTTTCTAGATCAAATTACAAAGGTTTCAAAAAAAATAAAATACTACTTTTTAAATTTTTTTAATTTCTTCTCCCACCGCCACTGCACCCCCGCACCTGCATATTTCTCATTTTGCCTCTCTCACTTTTGCTCTTCATTATCTTCAATTCCAATTTGTTCATGGAAAAGTTGTAAAAAAAAGGTGAGATATACTTTTACAGTGAATGGTGGAGATCTATATTGAATTCTGGAGATGAAAAAAAGGATACCCAACCTAGTGTGACTCATACCAGCAAATAGGAGTAGTATTAACTGACCAACAAATAAATCATCAACACATTTTTGGCTAATATAAAATACAATTAGCAATTTACACATTTATCATAACTTGTATTCTGCAGCCGTTAATTGATCCAACCCATCTTAGACTGGATAATTTTTTTAGAGATAGAGTGCAAGAATTAATAGGTTCAACCCATCTTCTGTGAGCTCATCCCACCCTCCACGGACTGTTATACCACCGCCAAGCACCCAACCACGAAGATGTTTCTAAAAATTACGATTTTAAAACAAATAATCACCTGTTTGAAATTATTAGCTTCAGTATGCCCCAAATTCTCATCGCCTTCTTCGATCAAGACAAAGCCCTGATCTCCGATTGAAAACCTGGCTCGTTGCCTTTTTCGATCGTGACAACAATCTCCAAAGAGAACACAAAAAAATATAAAAAGTAGAAGAAATAGTCGCAAACACAAAAAATGAAAGAAGTAGAAGAAATAGTTGCCGATCATCTTGGAGCCGAAAATGAAAGAGGATTAGGATTCAATAAGAATTTTGGTCTGGGATTTTAATTGCGGAAGTTTTGGGTTATTGGTGTGTAGCTCTCTCTCTCTCTCATCCTTTTCCCCCCCTTGGTGTAAGTTAACTCCGTCATGAATGTTAATCATGTGTTGCTGTAAAAAAAAGAATTCAATGAGTTGATTGTAAAAAAATCTAGTTAAATAAATGTATTTAACCTATGTGGTATATGATGAAACAATCACTATCCACATTTAGCACACCTGTGTGATCAAACCCCAACTCATGTCCACCGCAACCTGCTTTTTACTCATTTTCTTCTTCGACATTGTCCCTCTCTATGTTAGCAATATATTCACAACAATTTTCAGCGTCAATCATGTAACCCTGAAGAGATTTAACAAACTCCACAAGTTGCTAGCTAAGAAGCAGGGGTGGGGCTATTGGGCGCTGGGATACACACCTTGTGCGACAAGTGACGCGTCCCCCTTCTGTTTTTTTTCTCTTTTTTATATGTAATTTTACTCATCTGTTAATATACTCTTACTTTCATCTTAATAGGGTAGGGTTGTCGATTAGGTTTACAGATTGAGAAGAGGGGAAGAAAAGAAAATAAAGATGAGGGAAAAAGGAAGATGGGAGAAGAAAGAAAAATCGGAGATTCCTAAGCCATCGCTGTTGTGTCGTTTTGAGTTGCCTTCCACTCTCTATCTCTTCGATCAATTTTCTCCCTTCTTTTTCTCTCTTCGCGTACGTGATATGTATCATATATGTGGCCCCCTTTTTAATTTGTTTACTCAATTATAGTCGTATCTTTATGTTTTCTTCAAATTAGTTTATAGTTCCGTTTTTTTATATGTTTGCACATTAGTCGTTCTTTAATGATGTAAATAAATATATGTATAAACTAATTGTACAACAATTTCAACAACTGGTATAATATTAATGTAATATTGTATTTTTATGTGGTGCATATATTAATAATTATTAATTAAATATGTCGTATCCTGCTGTACCCGAATCCCACTTTTTTAGATTTGACGAATCCCCGTATCGTGCACCTTTATGCATGGGCGGATTCATGTGAGAGGGGGGAGGGGGGGAAGGGGGGGTGCAAGTGCCCCCTCTTGATTTTTGTAATCCTTTGTTAATATAGGGATGTTAAAGTAAAGTGCCCCCTCTTGATTTTTGTAATCCTTTGTTAATATAGGGATGTTAAAGTAAAGTGCCCCTCTTAAATTAAAAAATTAAATTTTATGTATTTTTTAAATTTATATTTGGTGAATTTTATTGGTTCCCTCTCTTTCACAATAAACAAATCTCATTTGTCATTTTTTTGTTTCACAAAAAGAGTACTCTCTTTATTGATAGTAGTACAAAACGATACAATATCCTCAAATTTGTCATTATAATTTCATTACTTGTCAAAATTAATAAACTAAAAACTCATTATATTTAATATAAAATAAAAATATATCATTAATATTTGCACATATTATGAATGAGACTCTTTTTGTCTAACAGAATCAAGTAGAAAATAATTTTATTATTTTTATTTAATTATTGAAGCCCCCCCCCCCCCCCCCCCAACACATAAAATTTCTGCCCGTGCCCGAATCCTTGCTTCTTAGGTTTTGCTAGTTACCTCACGGTGTAATAGTAGACGATCTGCTGTCTCCTTGCTTTCCGACATAATTTTACAAATTTATCCTGTTAGTTTCATCTGAATTGAAAATTTGTTTATTTATCTATACATTTCATTATTTTTGAGGATATTTAGTAATTTCATGCTAAGATTTTGCAAGCTTTGAGTGCCTCAAGTGGTATTAGTGTATTACCACTTGTGGCTGTGAGCCATCTTGAGGGTTAAATATATGGCGTGCACTCTTTCTCCTCTCTATAAAAGTTTCTTGCTAAGATTTTGATTATATCAATTTTGCTCCTGAATTTTAGGGTGAACAGAAAAGGCTGGCCTTATACGCAGCATTATTCTTGCCATTTAAACAGACTGTCTACAGAGATAACAAATCCAAAGAGGTACCATCTGCCCTCTCTTTTACAATGTGTTTTGTATTCTTTCATTTGTGTGGTTTATCATTTTTTTGTTTTGTGAGCTTACTTTTAGTTTGTGAACTTTGTCTAATATAAATTTCACTTGTGTATACAGATATTTGACTCTGCTTAGTTACTTCAGTTTCTCTCTGCACCTAGTTTCTTCGTTGTGTAGTCTGATGAAATAAGCATGCAGGGTTTAGCATCCATCCGAGCATATTTCTTCTTTAGCATACAGGCTACAGCATGTTCCGCTTTATATATTTTGCTTAGAACTATTATACTTGTAAGGCTAGTCACAATGGTAAGTGATCATTTAGTGTTGATAATAGGCCTCATGAGAGCGCCAGCCATGTGGGGCCCATGTTGATATTGAGCTAGTTACATGCTTAGACTAGTTCCAGAATCAATTGTTTAACTCACAGTTTTAAATTCAAAAATCCTTTCCACCGAAAGAGAAGAGCTTGTTTCGTCTGTTCAAATTTTTTCTTATTAAACAAGAGGAAGTTGCTCAATGACATTGTTTGTAATTTGTTGGATTTGATATGTAACATTTAGCTGATCTCGTAGTCTTTTTAAATTTACCTGCTGCTGTGTTTGCTCTACAGATCCCGGTTTCCAGTTACATTTTCCGGAATTCTCTAAAGCTGAAGTCCAGTGATGCTGAAACTGTGGGTTTAGATCTTTCTCATTTTTCCTTTTTTTCCAATCCAAAATTGCTCATCTCATTTTTCGTTGAAATATTAAAGTGTTAGCTGATCATTTCTGTAAGAGGTAACCTTTCATAGAATTTCAAGCATATGAGTATGATCAACTAAAGTATTTTCCTTTTTGCAGGTTGTAAGTTTGCACAATTCAACTGAGAAATTCATATCTTTGATTCCTTTTATCATTTCTCACGAGGAAGTAGAGATTGTTGAAGTTAATTGGAAAAAGGAAATTATTGACGTCCCTGTTGCTTCACAGCTACGGATATTGATCGGTATTGTTTTCTTGTCTGGCGTTCTCTCCACAGATTGTCGTTACTAACACAGAATTCTTTTAACATACTAAATTTCTGACAAGTTTTGTCTATTTTTCAGTCATCTCACCTGTTTTTAAACCTAGTTTAAGAACAATTTAAAGTAAGATATCATTTGAAAATGTGTTTATGGTAAAAATTTTCTCCCTCCTTCCCAAATAGAGTATCATCTTGAAAGTTGTCATGGTCGCAGCACAAAATTTAAAATTCTTATTACACAAAGAATGTATTTCTTAACATAGTTTTTTCTAACGTGTACTTTAGTATTTTAAGGGCAATCTATTCATCTATCTATATTACAGATAAAAGTACAGAAGAATCTTTTTTAGTCCTTCAACACGAATTTTTAGGAAAAGAATCTATTATACAATTAAAATCACAAAAGATTATGTTTTTTTAGGAGAAAGATTCACTCGGCTATTTTTCCATACCTCATTCGACTCAAATTCTTTCCATCCATATTATTACTACCATAATTATCCCCGTACCATCATTTGACTATTTCCATACATTTTTTGATTTAGTTAGTGTTCTATTACTATTTATATTCTTACTATCAATAATATTTAATTATGTAATCATTTTATTAATATTAAATTATATAAGAGCTTAAATAAGATTTTATTATTACTTAAATATTTGAATATATATGAATCATTAATTTAAAGATGAATATTCGACTATTTTAATTATAGGAATATATGACTTCTTTTTGTTGAATTTTTAAATTTAATTAATTGTTCATCACTAACTAGTTATATATAAAATATTAGTTAAGTAATACTCCCTCTGTTCAGCAAAAATTGGCTTAGTTTAATTTTTTCAGTCAAATTGACTATTTTTGTAATAAAAATTTGTACTGTTTTCTTGTAAATATAGGTGGAGAAACAATAACCATAAGAAACTATGTCGAATTTACTATTACCTCCGATTTTCAAAGTTTTAAAAATATAAATAAATATGCTTAATTCTTATTTCTAAAATTGGTCAATTTAACAAAAAAAATATCAAATTAAGCTAGTTTTTGAGGGACGGAGGATATATTTTAAAAGAAACCATTTTTTTATGATGATCATGATGTAAAATAGTAATATATTATTATTGTATTTAATGTATTAGTACTTCCTCCGTCAAGTCCTGGTTGACTTTTTGCGCATATTAAGAAAGAGAATAAAATGACAAAATTGTCCATATTTAAATTCTCATTTAATTGCATAATTTTCTGCACATGACTAGTGATGCTCCATAAATATGTATAGAGAATAGAAATATGACAATTAATACTAAGAATATTATAGGCAAATTATTGTCAATCAGGATTTTTATTCGGGGACGGAGGGAGTATAATATAATACAATCACCAATCATATGATTTTATAATATCCAAAATATGACTTAATTACTCTATTTAATAAAAATAAAAAAATTATTGAAAAATATATCAACAATATAATAACTCTACAACAACAAGATTTGTGCTTCGCACAGGATAATGAACTCGACATTATTTGTCAGCAAGCATATGACTGATCAATTAAAATCACAAAAATATTATATCAAAGATTGTGCTGCAAGCAAGAATTAGAATTTAGAAGCATGACACTATGTGAGATTAGGGGTGAGCAAAAACCGGGTAAAACCGAATCGAACCGAAATATTTCGGTTTTTCAGTTATTTTTTACATTTCGGTTATACCCGATTTAATATACGGTTTTCGGGTTCGGGTTTGGTTTTTAATTTTTTGTTATTCGGTTAATCGAATGACCGAATAAGATAAACTATTGGCAAGTGCAAGTTTTGATGCCACTAGGCCCACCACTGCTAGTCTGTTATATGGGACCATTCTATTCTCTACTTGGCCAGTTGGCCTTCTTCAATTCAATTCAAGAGAAGAGAGAGAAATAGGAGACCGAAAAATGGAGAAGGTTGCAGAACTATCTTCCATTTTAGAGAGAGAAAGTAGTATTTTCTGATCAATTCTAAAAATAGACAAAAATCTATTAATTAGGCTTCTTGAGGAAAGTTGATCCATGATTTTCTGGGTTTGTCTATGAGGTAATAGTTTTTGGGAGAAAGAATGAGATGTATGCAGGTAGTGGTGGGTCCATGCGAAAATCTTTCAAGGATTCTCTCAAAATCCTTGAAGCTAATATTCAGCACGCCAATACTCTGTAATTCCCCCATATTGTTGTTCTTTTTTTATATATATAATTTTTTTTCTCATAATTTCTTTCTTTGAAAATATGTTCATATATGTGAACTTTTTGTTCATATATGTTCATAATTTCTTTTTGTTGATTTCCGGAACTTGACCCAAACTCTGATAAAAAACAGCCACAAATTGACTGACTCTACTAACTTGCGTTTGGTTTATCCTTTTTCTTTATTCTGCGAATGTATTGAGTATTGACTGTATTGTGTTGTTAATTATGAAACTCTAATTCGGGTATTAACTGAATTTACTATTCGGTTATTCCAAAATTTGGGTAACTATTCGGATAGTAAAAATAAACAAAATTTGGTATTCGGTTTTCACTATTCGGTTTTCGGTTTTACCCAAAAGCTCACCCCTATGTGAGATGGACGAATTATATTCGTCTCCTTCACTGCTTTTAGAATCAAGTAACTCGGACCTGAAATAAAATACTTCTACTCTGTTTGGGACTTTCAAAGAACAGATGAAAGAAAAGAAAGTATAAGAATTTGTCAGCAGTTCATTACATTTACTTTTAGCGGTATACATTATTTAACTTTTCATTATAGTATATATACTTACTATACGAGTTTTCATTAAGAGATATTTTCTTAAATTACTTTTCATTTTCTTTTCTTGTTCTTCGCTTTTTTCTAATTCCAAACTGTGCCTTTGAGTATTCATTATCTGGATCATTCGGATTGACATAGATTATGTGGATTAGCACGATGGTCATCTTTGATATTTCATGGTTGTTTGAATAGGTTTTGTAAGGAAACTTTAGAAGAGTCATAGTAAAATACTTTCATGCAACTACAAGTGAATTTTCAAATAACATTAGAGGTGGGCATCTCTAGACTTAACTTTTGGAGGTTCTACATGCTATATAAGCTATAATGTTTTATAGGTTGTTAATACCAAATTACCAATATCAAAGGAACTTGAGAGTATTGTTTGTTTTAGTATTTTCTTAGAATATTGACACTCATCGAGAAAACTAAGAAACGAGCAGATATAAGAGTCATGATCTAAAATTAACGGGCAGTCATTACTTGTGTGGAAGAAAACTCAACTGGTACGACATGTTGCCTTAAAAGTCTACTCATGGGTATGGAGGAGAGTCTGTGACATCATGTTATGAGACTGATCCTGTCAAAGCTATGTGACAATTCAAGAATTTGACATTACAAATTGGGATCCCTTAATTATTTTATTCAATTGCTTCAAGTATTATCCACTTACTTGAGATACCTCTAGATTTTTCAGTTTTGCTTCCCAGTGTCTAATTTTTGTTCTCTTCTAAGATTACTTCTTCAAGAAATCAAAGATTTTTGGCGTGTTGCATTGCTGCTCTCGACGTTGCTGTACCCTAACAATATTGATAGTACAAACTCTTCAGTTGAGCACTTCAAATTGGACGAGAGAAGAGAATTATTCAAGCAGATTGAGGATGCTATTATCAGACAAGGTATTAATAGACTTTCTTTTTATACGTCCAAACTGATTTATGATTTTAATAGCATATATATCCCAATAGTTAAGGGATATATATATATATATATATATATATATATATATATATATATATATATAGAGTGCTGATATAATGAGTTTATTGATCAACTTCTGATCGTAGGAGGTCAACCTGACCAAGCCTTGTTTGCTCACTTTCACTATCTTTACCTAGTATTTTATCTTCAGTGCAAGACTTAAATTCATTATTGATATTTTTTACATTTCTTAACTGTGAACATTACCATGCTACATATCTTTGAGTACTTTGTCAGCTCATGACGGGAGATGGGATGATTAACTATGCCTCTCTCTCTCTCTCTCTAACAAGATTGATAATTTATTTTTGGTTCGTGTTCTCGGAGGTGGGGATACTTGAATTTTTTGTTCTTTGTTTGATAAATTCCTACCATCTCTTTTTGTAGACAAAAATAAGTTTGCACTTATTACTAGTATACAACAACCAATAAAGCTCTTCCACTTGTTGAATTCATGTTTGAAAAGTTAGATGCTATGTTACTTGGATATTTAATAGTTTATCAACTACCTTTGTCAAACACTAGACACTTGGTTAAGAGCAAGAATGTGACATTTCCTTCTCACTAGCAACATATTTGAGAATTTAAATTTATTATAACTGTACACATAGATGTCTTCTTATATTTATAATGTTACCCAATCTCTATATACGAGAAAAGAGCCCTTCTAAAGCTGCCTGTTGTGTAGAAGTTCATTTTAAATTGAGGATTAGACTTAATTAAATATTGATATCCTGAACTAGGTCTCTCATTTCACTTCGGTACCTGCCATTTTAGTTTTCTTAATTAGGGGCTCAACTCCCAATTTATTCCGATTAAATCCAATTGAATTTGTCACATCAAAATTTAATGATGTGGCACACTCAACTATCAAATAAGTGCACATGTGGAAATAAAAATTGATTTTCAAATGTTTAAGAGGGTAAAATAGTAAATAACCATCTTGTCAAGTAAAACATAACAAAAAAAATATAAAAATGATTTAACAAACAAACAAAAAAGATTAATTACTAAACATACAAAGCTTTTGTTCTGTTTATGCTTAATTAAAAATGGAAAATGCATTAACACCACTTAATTAAGGCTTCACAGCCTCCTCATCTCGATGGTGACTGATGCCCTTTACCAGTAAATCTGTTGTCGCCGCCGCTGCCACCACCACCATCATCTTTGACACCCTCCTTCCCACACCACTACCTATTTTAACAGCTTCTCTAACTAACCCTAGGAAAATTACCAAATTTTAAGGGTAACGATGACCATTCTAAGGGCCTTGTTGTAACCGTTAGTAGCATTTGTATACATATCTTTATGTAACAAATGAGCCAGAATGAAATTAGAAGCAGGTAGTGTGGGTAAAGTCTTTCCCTAAGCAGTAAACTGATTTGTTTATAATTGAAAGTAAATATCAATAATGTAGTAGAATAGATTCACTAACAGTTCGAATATTACTACAAGATTTTTTATTTTTTTACGCGGGATAATGTGCAGAAGACTTTCTACTGAACCTCTAGAAAATATATGAAAGAAAAGGAAAATGATGAACAACGTGATATTAACTACACTCATTGGTAGCTCTCTTTACTAGCTTGGCATATCTGGGTACATACCAAGAAAATTTAGAATCAAAAGTTGAGAAGATACTTTGCGTCTCTGCCTATGTCCCAAAATTTATAATACTGCCTTTATTTTGTAAGTTATATTATCTCAACTAATGAACGTGCATTATTTATATATAAAAAAATGTCTTAATAATTTACACCTCTTGCAATGTGGTGATGTAAAGCTTGATCAATTTCACTGGAAATGAAATGTAGAAGTGTTGCATTATTGGTTTTTAGTTTTATTGGTCCAAATGAAATGAGGTGTCATTCTAAGTTATCATTGGGAGTGTGGTTGCCTGACTAACTTTTTCAATTTGATTCTTGTTTTTGTTATTGCTTTTGCAAACCTATTTATTTTGTATATATCATTTATTTATGGTGGGGAATGGTTTATGCTTGGAAAGCCCGTTACTTACCATATATCCCCCTTTTGTTTGAGGTCCCCATGAACCTGCCTCTGGGTTTTCGTCTTGTGCGGCCCTTATTTTATACAGGAGATAAATCTTGCAAAGAACAAGCCCTTTTTCGAATAATCTTCAAAAGGGTAATCTGAAAGAGCTAGCGGAGGCCTGTATGTGGAGGGTAGCTGAGCTGCTTCCACGTGTAAACTCCTACCTTAGTTATCCAACTCCTAATATAATTGTCTAGGCAGATTCCTACGAGTTACACACTCTTTCTCCACTTTTTCAACTCCTTTTGGATGGAGGGGAGGGGTGTCTATGGGTGATCTCTGTAGATGATGCCCTTGCACGGGTCACCCTAGATGGGATACTATGGGTCATGTTAAATATGATATAAAAATCTAAGGTCATTTTGGTTTGCAATGATTATAATTGTGAGACTATATTCCCATGTATTAGTCCCAAGACTACTAATTCAAAGATTAAATAGTCATACATATTTGTTTAGAATGAGATTATTCATGGGATAACTTAAAATAATCACATGCTATGTTTGTTTTGTCAAGAATTATTTAAATCCTTACCAATAATAACAAATAGATCATATTTTTAGTAGGTATAGATTGATAGAATAGGATATACCGGTTATTTTAAAAGAGGTAAATGTTAATTTTGTTCATAAATTTTTTTAATCCAAAATGATAGGAATATAACATGATTGGACATGATAGTAAATAGCCCCCTTCCAAGTGATTTTGTTATCCCTAGACTAATAGTCTCAAGTCCAATTTTTAAAATATACAAGTCACTTAGAATTAATAGTCCAATTTAAGTGCTATTCTTGCAAACAAACATGTCCATTGTTGAAGACGGCAACAGTACTCTTAACACATTTGAATGATGTTTATTTTGTATTTTGAGATGCAGGTCTCGACAAAATATGGGAAGTGAAGCCTCTGGTCAATGGCAAGGAAATTATGAGCGTTTTGCAGCTTAAAACTGGAGGACCACTTGTGAGGGAATAGGTAAGGCAGCCCCTTGTAGGCTAAAAAATTGATGCAAAACTACATATGCTAATTATTTCTATCATCTGACAGCAACAAAAGATGCTCGAGTGGCAGCTTGCTCATCCTTCTGGATCTGCCAAGGAGTGCGTTGATTGGATGAGAGAATCTCAATCAAAGCGTGCTAGGACAGACTAATTTTGATTGTGATTGCAAAGCAGTTGCTTATAATGGAGTTCCTATTACCAACTTCACATGAAGGCCAGATCAGGGAGGAGTATATAATTGTTATAAAGATTCCCCTTTTTCTTTTGTACAGCTGCACCACTATGAAAACATAACAGTAGGCATTCCAATCACTCCCATTCTAGTCAGGCATGAAGAAAAGGGGAGGACAAAAAAGGAAACAAATATAGCTAGTATATAGCTAGTATACTAATTAATTAATAAGTTTAGGAAATTGATATTTCTATGAGGGAAATTTATAGTTTAGGAAATTCATATTTCTACGAGTGAAATTTATAGTTTCATAATGTCTCTGACATAAATAGTAAATGTGTCTCACATTTATGTGAGGGTAACTTTGTAAAAATATTAAATTTTATTTGTGAAAATATCATTTGTCTAAGTTTAGATGGAGAGTTTTGTGGGCTAGGATGGTTTGGTATGTTAAAATTTAGAATTGTCAAGCATGTTTTCATGCCATTTGGTAATGTATGCACTCCGCCCTTATTAATTTAACTGATGGTTATTCTGCTCGTTAGCAAGTCTTCAGTTGGTGGATGATGAGTGATTTCAAATAAATCTTAGATTCTTATGAGATTTCAAATAAATCTTCAGTTTTTTATAATTATTTTATCTTAATTTTTTGATAAAATTTAACTGTACGGATAGAAAGATCATATAAAATTATAAATTTTTATTTAAGTTGAAGTTGTCTAACATTATTATTATAATTTTATAAAATAAGTATAATTTCGAACAATTTAGATTTATTAAATTTTTATTAATATAAAGTCGTTGATAGACATCATTAAATTATATGAAAATTTAGATAGTCAAATATTTTTTAATGTTCTTTATATTCGTACAATTGAATTTATCCAAAAAATTCTAACTATTGGTGTGTTAACGCTATGAGATATGCTAGTTATCTACTTTCTAGAGTATTTTCTTTTTTCACTAGTCTATTGTAAATTTGTGTATTTATTATAATTTTATTTTCTTATAATAAAATTTTATTTACTTATAATTTATTACTATACTGTAATTTTCACAAAAATATCATAAATGTTGACATCAAAAAGAGAGTGAATCTGAACTTTTTAAAATTTTTGATGCAGGTGTTTACATTAGTCCCTACGTGTTGCACCGTGTGTGCAAGTAAAAAATTACAAGTTCATTAGTATGGAGATAATTTAAGAATAACAGAGAAGGTAAAAGATAAAAAAAGTATAATATTTTTTTCTCTCTCTAGATGACCAAATTATACAAGAAGTCTTCTATTCTACCGTAAGTTTTTCTCTTTACAAATAGGGGTGAGCAAGAAACCGAATTACCTCCGAAATCGCACAAACCGCACCAATTAAAACCGCACCAACGGTTTCGGCGTATATGGCGGTTTTAGGTGGTTGAAAAATCGCAAATGCGGTTTGGGTTTGGTTTCCTAGCAAAACCGCATCTAAGAAACCGCACCGCACCATGCACTATTAAATGAAGCATATCAAGAATTACAAATATTTAGAATTATCCCAAATTGTAATTATCTCTATTTAGAATTTTCATATATAAGGATAAATCATTATTCATGTTTTTAGGTTCTATTTTGCTTTTGTTTAGACAAAACATTATAAGTAAAATTGTGTATTATCAAAGTAGTATTTAATATTGTGTGATACTAAATTGTTAATTTAAATTGCATAAAATTTAATTATTTCAATTGGTTTTGGAACCGAAACCGCACCAAACAAAACCGTACCAAACGATTCAAAACCGCACCGCACCAATCATAAGCGGTTTCATGTGCGGTTTTGAATTTGTCAAACCGCACCTAAACGGTTTCATGTGCAGTTTGGGCTTCAAACCGCACCATGCTCACCCCTATTTACAAATGTGTGGTTATTTTTTTTTTAAATATTTGAAAATAGGCAATTTAATAGGCCCATTTTGTATCTACCTTGGCACACCATATGATCTTGTTTTTCAAGTAATTATTTAAGGTTCGGGGACAGGGGCAAGTGATGCGTGCATCAATTATATGCTGTTATTTGTATGAAATTTATGCAAATTTTATATTTAGACTCATTAATTTGTTGAAATTTATGTAAATTTCATACAAATGATAACATGTGATTAGTGTAATATACCAAATGACCATATCTTAGAATCAACTAATAATTTTTTATTTTTCCCCTATAGTTTTACAAAGAAATAAATTTTAAAATATTGTCTAAAAACATAAACTAATCCCAAAAAAAAAAAAAAAGGAAAAGAAAAAAAGAAAACCGAGCTTGCTTGACGCATAAGACAAAGTCAAAGGAAGAAAAATAAAAACTGTATTTTTCCATCCCAAAACAAACTCTTGCCCATTTCTACTCCAATTCAAACTAGACAATCCCCAAATTCTCAATTGTATCAACAGGAAACTCAAAACAATCCCCAAATTCTCAAATAATCAATCAGTCATCTCAATTGTATCAACAGGAAGCTCAAAACAATCCCCAAATTCTCAATAATCAATCAGTCAATAGTAAAAAAAGCGATGAGGGTTTTGGTAGTTTTGATCGTTTTCTTCTTCTCTATATTTGTCTGTCCGATCTGTTCGAACCCTGAGTTCCCAATTGATGGCACGGTATTGGAGCTCAACGAATCCAACTTCGAAGCCGCCATTTCTACCTTCGACTACATCTTCGTCGACTTTTACGCCCCTTGGTGTGGCCACTGCAAGCATCTCGCTCCCCAGGTTTCCATTCAACTCAATTCTTCTTCTTCTTTATATACTCTCTCAATATGGGTTTATGATTATATATGTATATGCTAGGAATTTTATCATCAAGATTAGAGTTTAAATTCTTGTAAAGAATACTGATACTCCCCTCCGACCCACAAAAAGGGTCCCCTTCGTAAAATTTTTAAATATTAAAAAATGAAATATATAGCACTAAAATTAATAAACTGGTACTTAGTTGTGGTGGTGGCATGATAATGAAAAGAGGATATTATTTATACTGCCTGTTGATTAAAAGGGGACTCTTTTTGTGAAAACACATTTTTTTGTCAAATGGGTCTTTTTTTGTGGAAGAGAGGGAGTACTAATGTGATCCACAAAAAGAGTCTCATTTTTTACTTTTTGAGTTGAATTTGCTAAGGGTAAATGAGGCTAAAAACTAATAAACTTTTACAAATTTTCTGTTTTTACCAATCAACTACAAATTTTTGACTTTAAACTATAATCATAGGAGAGAGATTCAATTTTCTTCCCTAAGATCGTCAACAGATGTTAGCTGACACATGATAAAAAAATAAACAATCAAACAAAGTCAACTAACGTCTGTCAACAATTTTAAGGAAAATAGAATCTCTCTTACATTTATTGTTTAAAGTGAAAAATTTGTAGTTGGTTGATAAAAACAGAAATTTTTAGCACCATTTACCCTTTCTAAAGCCTAAAATTCACAATTGATGCAATTGATGGAAGTTTTGAACTTTTAAAAAAAAAATAATTAGTAGTGATTTTTAGATAGTCTGCAATAATTGCTATTATATTAACTAAAAACTAAATGAATTCGTAGCAATTTCTAATTTTAAGATTTTGCTATTTGACTTTTGAAAGTTGAGAATCTTTTCATGGAATTGAGGGAATATTTGTCTCAGGTCAGTGTTATGGTACTTGGTTATGGTGGTGGCAACTGGGATGATTATGAAAAGAGGATACTTTTTATACTGCGTATTTATTAGAAGTGACTTTTTTTTGTGAAAACAATTTTTTTGTCAAATGGGTCTCTTTTGTGGAAGAGAGGGAGTACCAATCTGATCCACAAAAAAAGTCTCATTTTCACTTTTTGAAATTAATTTACTAGATCCTAAAATTCAAAATTGATGCAATTGATGGAAGTTTTGAACTTAAAAAAAATTTAATTAGTATTCATTTTTAGATAGTCAGCAATAATTACTATTATAGTAACTAAAAACTAAATGAATTCGTAGCAATTTCTAGTGTTAAGTTTTTGCAAATTTACTTCAAGAAGTTGAGAATCTTTTCATGGAATGGAAGGAGTAATTATATCGGGTTTGTTTGTTATAAGTCTATGTTTTGGTCTTACTTTAACATAGAAAGCAAAAACTTTTGGAAAATGGTAATAACTGATTATATATATAAATATTTTTTATGTTCATTTTGAATTTTGGAGCTTTGAGAATTTGTAGACCTATGAAAAGAAGTGATATAAGAATGTTAATGTTTGGGGAAAATTATATGTGATTTAGTGTTTATGGTTTTTTTTTTTTTTTTGGGGGGGGGGGGGGGGGAGATTATATGCAGTTTGATGTTAGGGGGGATTATATTTACATGATTTTTTATTCTACAGATTTTGAATTGAAATACAGCAATTTATGTGCTTATTTTTGCAAGGAAAATTAGCTATGAATACTTTTGTTCGAAACATAAAACTAAAATAGGGTGAGTATCTTTAAATGAAATGACCATATTTTTAATATTGAAAACTTGACAGATGGTTTTAATTAGGTTCTCCATTAGAAATAGTAGTAGTTATTGTGGTACACACTGTTTCTTGTACGTCATTTCTTTTTGACTTACATATTAAAAATGGTTATTCTTGAAAATTGGAGTGCTTATCCGTACTTATTTTTCTTGAAGGAATATTTTTGCCCAAAAAGTAGAAATAAAATCTTTAAATGAAAGGGGAATTCAATCTAGTAAATAGAAAATGAGGCATGCCTTCAAAATTGGGGTAACACCAATAGAGGAGCTCCCACTTTATTGGTAGTATATACAAATCTTATCCCGCTTTTATGTATTTGTTTTCCAAAGTTTATCTTAAAAGTTTAAAAGTACGAGTAGTCATAGGTAATTACTCTTGAAAGAAGTTTAGTGGAAGGAGAAAATAGATGTTGTTGTTCTATATATCTTTGAGTAGGAGGAGACTATTGTCCAATAATAAAAGATTGAAACAATTTCTGGAAAAAGGTTAACACCAAAACGTAGTATACATATCTAAGCAAACATTCTCAAAGTGTATTTTTTGAAAATGCAATGCATTAAGAATCGTTTTGTTTTCTATCAATTTAAATGTAATGTTCAAATACCAAAGTAATTTAATTTAACGATAGAACTATAGAAGCTAGTGTTTTATTATTTGTATATATCTGTATGTGTGTGTGCGTGTGTATTGCTAATTTCAATTTTCCATGGTTGATGTGTCTTATAAATACTTTAAGAAGTATTTTTTATTTTTATTTTTTTATGTACTTTGGTTTTACTTGATCAGGAAAGAAAAGGAGTGAAACATGTTCAACCACTATCTTTTGATGTGTCCTACTTCTGATTTGTTTCCATTATGTTCATTGTACCTAAAACAACCTTTCTGGAGGTCCTATTTGACGGGACTTCATGAGACCATATATTGTGTCCGTTATGAGGACAGCTATATGGCTTATATGTATTGATCCATTTTACTGTAACATTTTCCTTTTCCTTCTTAATCTATCAAAGAATCAAAGACCTGCTCATTACCTTTAAGCAAGTACTGCCCCATCTGGCCCTAACATGACAGCTATTATGAAGAAGAAAAAACTGGATAAGTTTACAACAAGTATTGGTCTCTTCAAAGTTCAAAATTCTTTCATATCCCCTTTCCAATATATATATGCTTTTCTTATATACTTGAACAACAGATGAAAATTAATTTCCCTTTTCTTCCAAAAGTTCTACTACTGGATGCATGCTAAGTTGATGAACAACCATATTTTCACCACTAACATAGTTACATGCAGGCCATCCTTGGGAATTTCATTACCTATTCTTACAAGTTTTCTCCATTTAGATGATTATTTCTCTCAAGAAATGTATATATTGAGAAGTTCCCCTTTATCTTGAAATAGAAATGTGAGAAATGAGAAATCCCCCAATTCTCGAATCTCGACTACTTTCCTAATCATGTGATATGCTTGACTATGGAGATTCCAGGTTGCTCACTGCAGTGCAAACAGATGTAGTATAATAATGCCATCAATTATTCTTTTTTGTCAATATATGGGTGTACCATATCAAGCAAGAAACTGACAGTTCTAATTTTGTCGCATTGCAGTTGGACAAAGCTGCTGCTGCCCTTACCGGATTGAAGAATCCTATTGTAATTGCTAAAGTAAATGCTGACAAATATACACGTCTTGCTTCTAAATATGAAATTGAGTATGCATCCTTGGCCTTATATCACGTTCAACTTTGAAAGTGGCTTGACGCTGGTCTTCAATTTCTCACTTTGACTCTGAAACTAGATAATTAAGCAACTAAGTTAGCACAAAATTTAGCACTTGGAATCTGTTTAACAAAGAAAAAGATGCTACGTCATGAGAAAAAGTACCAATATTATGAAACATTTATTTGTGGTATGACTCGATATTTTACTCACAAACATTTTCTCTGATGATGCAGTGGGTTTCCAACCCTAAAGATTTTTATGCATGGAGTCCCGACAGATTATTATGGACCAAGGAAAGCAGATTTAATTGTTCAATTCTTGAAGAAATTTGTTGCTCCTGATGTGACCATTCTGGATTCTGATTCTGCTATTAGTCAATTTGTTGAAGCAGCAGGCACTCCGTTTCCTATATTTTTAGGCTTCGGTCTGAATGAATCTGTGATATCAGATTTGGCAGTTAAATACAAGAAAAAAGCATGGTTCTCTGTGGTAAAAGATTTTTCTGATGATGTCATGGTGTTGTATGATTTTGATAAAACGCCTGCTTTGGTAGCCCTTCATCCGAGCCATAATGAGCAGGCCATTTTTTACGGGCCTTTTGAAGGTTAGTTTAATATATTTTTGAGCCTATAGATTAAAACTGCTTGCTGTTATATACTTTTCGCATGCTGATACATTAGTTCAAATCTACGAAAAAAGATAGAAATGATTAACCTTAGATGTGGAAAAAGGATCAGGATGATTGTATATAATGAAAGTTCCCAGAATTTAGCCTAAGCAAGCCCATCATCTCGTGTTACCAAGGTAGGAAACAGAACAGTGTATGGTTTTTGGTCTAAACTACCTTATTAATACCAAAACAACAGTCCGGTGACCCCTACACATACAAGGTACAGCCATACACCAAATGGCCATCTCAAGCTATCAGGCTAAACTCCTACAAAAGATCAACATAAAACACAATCGAACCCTCATAGGAATCGTTCCACCGGAAAAAAAAGGAAGAAAGAGGCTCAAGAATAAGGATCTAATAAAGGAGTGCACCTTCCCATCGAAATATCTCCAATTCACTCCCCAAAATTATCAACCCACAAAAAATATGTCACCATATCCCAACGGTTCCTTTATTCTCCTGCACAAACTCAACTCCTCTCCATGCTTCCTACAAGCCCTGTACGGCATCATCAAAACAACTCCAAAAAGCATGAAGATCAACTCCCATAAATCACTACCATCCTCACAACACAAGCAAATGATGCATTAATTCCTCAAAAAGAAGGCACATACACTTTATATCTAAAAGAACAGGTTTGCAAGATGATTAAAGTACTAATAGACGATAGATGGCACACCAAAATCATTAGGCTGTGAAGCATTCAATCATAGTCCCAGCAGTTATAGTAAGCCTATATAAATAAAAGAAGCAACGATTGAGCCTCCAAGTGGTAAGCTGAGAACCCATCAATGGAACACCTATTGTGAAATCAGAAGACCCAGACTTTTGCTGAAATAAACCTACCGCCCCACAATAATTACCATTCTTCCAGCTTCCATACACAAAAATATCCACAATAATTCACAAGAATCAGGCTTTGCCATTATTTGCCGGACATACCTGTAGGAGCATGAATATCATGAACTGTTGCGGAGAAAAAATTATTGCTTGGCTCTGAGCATTAATGGCAGCTTTTTCCCAATCTGAGAAGCGGATGCTGGGGTATTGCCCCTTCTTTTTATATACTTGCGTGTAGTCCAATGCATTGGGCTCATCTCATGGAGGTAAAAGTCGCCACTCGCCATATATACTTTTACTTGTCAAAAATAAAATGAATGGAGAAATAGGTATTTTATTTATACTCATTTACTTTCGTGAAGAAAACTATGTTAAATGAATGAATAAATAGGGAGTTTATTTATATTCATTTACTTTCTTGAAGAAAATATGTCTGTATCTGAAAACACCTCAAAAGATTTTAACCATGTATAACCCTGAGTGGACCGTGTTTTACTTGGTTTTCTCTTAAGACGATGAATATATTCAACAACTACACAAATTGAGCTATTTGGAGAGGCTTGTGCACGTTCTTTGTTTTGTGTTTAACGTTTTCTCTTTCTTTCCCATAAGCCAGGTTCAAATAGCAGGGGGGGGGGGGGGGGTGCACCAGTTTCCGAGGCAATTGTATCAAACATAATTATGAGAAGAGCAAGTGTCAAGGCTGCCAAATTTATCATAATAATGTCTCCCTCTCCACTTTAACGAATGTTCCAAAACATTGTTTTCTTTATGTTGTTTGAGTTAATATTTTACCATTTTGAATGCTTCTGTAACTGTCATACTCCATCTCGTTTATCTTAATCAGAAATCAGCACAACTCCCTACCATTTCTCTGAAGATTTACTGTAAAAGTTTAAATCATTCTCTTTAGTTGTATCCTTCTTGATATACCTATATTTGTGTATTTGTATTTGTTAAGTAATAATTCTAGAAAGTTCTATGACCTATTTTCATTAGAATTGTAAGTCTGAACATGGGGCTGCGTAGGGAAGAGTTGATTTACTTTTCCTTGTATTGGGCATGCAGACAAATTCCTTGAAGATTTTATAAAGCAGAGTTTGTTCCCTCTTGCTTTGCCCATAACTCAAGACTCTCTAAAGTCGTTGAGAGATGATAAGAGGAAAATTGTTCTGACAATTATGGAGGATGAGACAGCCGATAAATCAACGGAACTGGTCAAAGTATTGAAGGCTGCTGCATCTGCAAACCGTGATTTCGTATTTGGTTTTGTCGGCTTCAAGCAGTGGCAGGATTTTGCTGAATCATTTGAAGTGAACAAGAAAACTGTACTGCCAAAGATGATCGTATGGGATGGGAATGAAGAATATTTTTCAGTAAGTTTCTTAGTTCCTTTAATTATTCGCAAAATAAACTACCAGTTCTTAGAAAAAGAAAATGATTTTGTATTTGAAGTTTTGCATTGAATTATCTTGAACTAATGCCGGATTTTCTATTTTATTGCACGCTAAATTGGTATAATACATTTAAGTACCTGGGTGATACCTGGACCACATATTTAGACAGTTAGCTTTCAAACTCAATATTATATCAAAAAAAGGAAAAGAAAAAGAAACGGAAAGAATGAATGAAAATTATAATCTTATTGTATGGCGTGATAAAGTATATGGAAGTTACCTTACATATAAGTAAATATATATTGGTTTGAAATGGATCAAAATAATACGACTTCGCTAAGTATATTGGTTTTCTAGTACTACCTTTTTTGAAAGTAGTTGAATGAAATCAGTTTTCGTTTTTATCTAAAAAGACTCAGTTTATACTACTACTATGTTTTTTTCTGCATAGCTACTTTACCATAAATAGATTTTTTCCTTTTCCGGTAACTGAAATAAATCTTTCTAAGACCTGTCCAAGGAGGTACTCCTTCCACACTCAAAATCTTTCTATATAATTCTTCCATTCTAATCATTATTTCATTAGCATCCTCAAATTCTCTCCATCTAATTCTGTCTTATTTCCTGAGCTACATTAATATACATTCCGTTTAGTTTGGAGGAGCAATCCTGCTTAAATCCTTTTGAGCTGTGGTTTGCATTGGACTGTAAAGTAACACCTGAATTTCTGCTTTTCATGGTCTAGTGGTCTTCGATATTCATAGAGATTGAAGAGCTATTTTTATTTTTTAAGTGTATCTGTTTTCAAGTTGGGAAAATAGATATTCCACTATGTGTCTAATAAAAAGCAAATTTGTCGAGTATTAAAATTGGTTATGTGTAGTATTTTCAAGATAGCAGTTTAATGAAAGAATTTATCAAAATAAAAGATGGAGGACAGGGTTGCGAGAATAAGAATTCTTAGATCTATTTAGCACTTTACCTATGATTTGATTATTACCACTTTACCTCAATTCCTCATTGTTATGAAACTGCGTCAGAGATGCATTTGGGCTTTGGTTGGAGTAATTCTTGAAGACAATCATGTTGAGGCTAGGGTGCAGCTCTCTTGGTACTAGACTACTAGTCATGGACATTGTCTGGATACTGCCAAATGATTGTTATATTGCTGTACATTAGGATGAATGGGTAGAACATTGATTTTACTCCTGTGTCATATTGGATACATAGCCACTGTTTTCCCCAATAAATCTTTCTTCTGTTCATATTCTGATTCCAGTATTTCACCTACATACACATTTATTTTTCTTTTTTCAAATAACAAGTTTAGACAGAAGTTTTTCACATCGCGATACAAGAATCGATGTCTACTATCAATGCGCATTTGGAGCTGTAAATTCTGTGATATATGTGAACATTGTGACCCAGGTTATGTTGCAAATCCATGACCCATGTACAAACGTTGTACCATCTAATGGGTGTTTTAAGTTATTACACTCCAGCACTTTGTAGCTAGATTTACTCGATATTTTTGGACTAGAAAGGGGACAGCTAGTTCCTTGCAAGGCTAGTGAATATTAATTTTCCTATGGGGGAAATGTACTGCATTAATGACAGCGTCTCAAGGTACTTTTCGTGAAAATCCATAACAGCTCGACATTTCTCCCCAAGAACAATATATTATACCGGGGGAAACTTCTCTCTCACTCTCTCACTCTGTCACTCTCTCACTCTCTCTATCTCTCACATACGACAACCTCGTCACTCTCTCTCATGCTAGTATTCAATCAACTAATGGATCCCTAACCAGATTATGAGCATTGCCTTCTTTTTTAGAGCCCTATACTCAATTTCTACCCTACTTTATGAGAACATAAAAATTACTCCCTTGAATATTAGGCATAAGCTGGCCTTAATCAAGCAAAGACAACTCGAGTAAGAACTATTGTCATTCACTTTGAAATTTCTACCGCTTTAGCGTGTATACTAGTCCTTATATATATATATATATTATTTATCTTTACCTAGTTGTCTATTGATGCCGGGTATTAGCCTGCACATGCCCCTTTCTTTGGGACATTTAGAGGTATATTACTTAAGTTCTTGTTTCCGACATTTATATTTGTAGGTAATTGGTTCAGATAGCATCAGTGATGAGGATCAGCGATCACAAGTTACACGATTTCTGGAATCATATAGAGATGGAAGTGTAATACAGAAACAAATTAGTGGTCCATCGTTGATTGGCTTTATCAATTCATTAATTGGAATCAGATCTATTTACATTATTGTTTTTGTGGTTGCGGTGATTATGCTCATCCAAACTATTGGTAAAGAAGAGCCTCTGAGGGTCGGCACTCGAGAGCAGGTAGATAGTGCGAGCAGCTCCATTTCTCAGGCGGAGCGCAGAGAACAACACGAGTCAGTGGACAAGGAAGATTAAGGTCAAGTTTTGCTAGACAGTTAAACTTTGATCGGATCAGATCAAGCTATGTAGTGAAATGAGGCAACTAAGAACAATTATACAGAATCCATATAATTTCTCAAAGAACTGTAAGTTATTCATTTTGTTCCTTGATGTATCTACTAATGGTAAACCCTGGGAATTTGATGTGTGAGAATTGTTATTAGAAAAACATTCTAGTTTTATGTAATATTTTTGTCATCAAACTATCCATTTTATACTTCCTCCTGACTTGTGAGTACGTATGAGTTGGTGTTAAAATTTTCAATATCCCTCTTTCATTAGATCATAGAAGTATATAATAATAACAATAGTGTACCCTTGTGGTTGTGCCCAATTTATTAAATTAAGATGTCATGGCACTTGTATATATCAGCTATATCTTGTTAGTTTCCGATTTAGTTAAAGGTCTTAGTTCATAGTGCAATGGTGGGATGGGATAGAGGCTAGACAATAATTTTTGCAGTTGATACAGATAACTGTCCCGTGATATAGCTATACAAGGTATCTGGGCAGAGGATGTCTTAGGCTCCTTCAATTTTTGCGATCATGCATTGCAAGTGATTTCTGTTTAAACTTCTCTGCACGTTGACAACTAAAGTGTGTTTTCTGTTTGTTTGAACTTGTATGCAAAATTAAAGTGTGTTATCTGTTTGAACTTCTATGCAAGTCAATTGTAGTGTGATTACTGATCTAATTTTTGGCCTAATTTATAAGGATTCAGCAGTCATGTTTGTACAATGGCGATGGTTAAAGTGTCTAAATATATTGTGTGAGCCTTTGTAAACTTCTAGTCTAGGTAAATCTTGTTATGGTTTATGTTTTCAATTTCTCCGAGCCTCGTGTTAGCCCTATTACTGTGAAAATAAACAGTCACTTGGGATGCACCCCCTTCATTTTTGCTTTTTTGGTGCAATAGAGAAAGAGAGAGGTAGGCAAAGTATTCAAAACTCTCGGTAAAATTTTACCACATTGCATCTATAACAAATATACACATTTGAAAGAATTTTCACTGTGCACATGTCAGTGTCGAAACTCAAGAATTCTCCGTGAAAAGTGTGTAGGATGTAGCATTGTCATATCTGTTGTGAGTGAGAATCGAACTCAAATTTTGAGCTAGATAAACTATCCGTTTACCACTAGAGTAACAGAGAATTTGTTAGTTTCGCTCCAATATAGGCGCGGTGGGGGTGGTGGCTCTGTTGCCCCCTTTCTAAGCTTAGATCATTAATAGTATTTTTGTTCTAAATTACAAGATTACTTTTAACTTTTTAAAAGTTAATTTTAAACATTTTTATACTTAAAATTGACATGAATTCATTTAATTTATCTTAATTTAATTGCAAATATCATTTTAGTCCTTAGTGAATTTTTTAAGTAATTTAAGTAAAAATTATGAAACTTAATCCGTCAGATACAAGGGAAAGAATTTCAAAAGTGTCTTTGTTACTTTACAAACCGGCCTAATCAGCCTCTTTTTAAATCGGGTCATTGCTTTGTAGCTTTGACCTAAACCTATTGAATTAAAAATTAATTGATCACTAAACCTTCGGCATATGTGCAGAATTACTCGGGTCCCTAGTCATTGAATTAAGGTGACTTACAGTTACTTTCTATAACATTAGTGGGTTAAAATCTATTCTCTCTCAACAAAAGGACCCGACTTAATTTTAATAGCTAGCTGCCTACCTCGGTGGTTATTAAAATCTAAAGTGATTTTGTTCACTTTAATTCAAAATTCTTTTTCCAATTAGGGTGCAACTCTCACCTTCTCCATCTCTATAAATACCAAACCACCCTCATTTGCAAAAACATTGTTATAATTACAACATAATATACCCACTACAATTATGAATATCATAAACTACTTAAAACATACTACTAGTTATAAAATTTATTATTAAATGATTGTAATTCGGCAGACATTTATGTAGAAGAAATTTATCCCTTCGTTTTTGTGTGAAGCCTTTAGCCACAAGCCTAACTCTGTACTTTGTAATAGTACCATCAGCTGGCATTTTCTTTTTGAAGATCTACCTGCAGCCAATTGATTTAACACCTTCTGGTAAATCCACGATCTCCCAGGTGTGATTTTGAATCAGAGAATCCATCTCATCATCCACAGCTTCCTTCCAGAGAGAGAATGCATCTCTAGAATGCATAGTTTCACCAAATGTCTGGGGATATGCTTCAACACTGAAGGTGATAAAATAATCTTCGAATGACTATCTTTCTAATACGCTTTAATGGAGGTTTTTCATTTATCTCTACAACAGCTTCGGTAATAGTCTCATTTTGTTGTTGCAGAGTTGAATCCTTGGTGCCATTATCTCAATAAATTCGTATGAGAATCGATACAACATGTAACTTTTGAATCCGGTCTTCATTTCCCAATTAATATTGCCTTGCAGTTCGGAAGGAAGGTAGTAATTGGTTTGTTTTAGTATTGGTGATTTGTTAGGAGTATTTAATTAAAAGGTTGAAAAAAGATTCCATTGATGAAGCATATTTGTATTTCATAGGAATTAAAAGAAAAAACTAATAGAGTTTGTCAAGTTAATAAAACATGTAACATTAACATCAATAATAACAATGGATAGAAACAGTACATTTTATGATGAAGCAGATCTATTTGTGACATACTTTCATTGGGGACTATGAGAAGAAATAAGAGGGTTTGTCAAATTAATGAAACATGATCATAGGGGATTATGAGAAGAAATAAGAGGGTTTGTCAAATTAATGAAACATGTAACATTAGCTCCAATATTAATCTAGAAAACAGTAATTATGTTTTCGTGCGAACGTTTCAAGATATAAAACACTTGTATTCCGAAACATTAAGTTTAACAATCTAAAAATTCTTTTCATATTTTAATAACAAAAAACAATAAATTTCTATTGCACAAGAACAATTACAACT